>QLNU02003225.1:113107521-113191293 GCA_006491805.2 Dysdera silvatica | reverse complement strand
GAAACAGTTTTATCCTGAAGGGGAAATTGCCTTTGTGTCTAAAAGAAAGGTCTTCAACCAGTGTGTATTGCCAGCCCTCTCTTATGGATCAGAGACATGGAGTCTAACTGTTGGAGCAATACGAAAGTTACAGACAACACAAAGGAGCATGGAGAGGTGCATGCTTGGAATAACTAGGAGAGATCGGAAAAGGAACACTTGGGTGAGAGAGCAAACTAGAGTGGAGGACATCATTGTTAAAGTAAAAGGGCTGAAATGGCGATGGGCTGGGCATATTGCAAGAAGAACTGATCAACGATGGACAACAGAAATTCTGAACTGGATTCCAAGAGACCACCGAAGACCTAGAAAACGTCCTCAAACTAGATGGGTGGATGAAATAAGAAAACAGGTTGGGGTGACGTAAAAGCGAATTTCTCAGGATAGACTTATGTGGAAAGCATTTGGAGAGACCTTCATCCAGCAGTGGATAGATAATGGTTGAATATGATGATGATTTAAATTTGTACCACATCTTCATGTGCTTCATATGCGTAAGACTCATTTCCTGTGTATGTAGTGCTTTCGGTGAATTGAAGATATACGAATTCATAAATTATTACTTCATATGTAAAGGCAAATTGAATTGAGCGACATTACGTAGCAAATGATTTTTTAAGAATTTCACCAAGAATATCTCCACTTCCCCATCAAGGGTATTCATTAAATAATTTGGAGTTACAAATGACTGTCGAATAGGTGTATTTCACATTTTAAAATTGCATTCTATCGCCTCAGGCACCGGCGTATGCAGGTTATGTTGATGGAGGTTGTAACTCCCCATTGCGATGAAATTTTGTACATTTACCTATGAATATATGCAGTTTTAGCTTCGTAATCACCCCCGATTGCACCTATAACCAACGCCTCCCTTTAACGTTATAGGGGGCGCTGCTTTAACCCCCCACTCTTAGGACTTCCCCTGTGTGCTTATGCCAAGTTCGGATACCTAGGATATCAAACCCTAGACCACAAGGGCTGGATTTTCGCATAGACAAGACAAATGTCTAGGGCACGCTTTTTTTTGAGAGGCCCGGCCTTGCTTCGAAGTCGTTGCTAATTATAATTTATAATCAGGGCACTATTTTTATCACGGCACGAATTTCCGCGAATTTTAGAACTCTGTATGTACATTGTAGGCAAATATGTTACCTGAACCGACTTTATTTTTAAATTTTAAAATTTAAATTCCTAAACGGATATAGCGAGCATTTTCGCTGGTTTTAAGACCCTCGTTATATACGGGTCCTACTGTAATTACACAGGCTTGATTTATATCACAAGGGGGCCCCACGAAGCCTTAATCCAGTGCCGCCTAGACCACAGACCGGTTAAAAATACAGTAGTATAAATGGAAGTCAAACTCTTCATTTTTTGAATAGTAGAAAACACGTGACTAATACGCCGCAGAGTAGCGCTAGATTTTAAGAAAAATCAACGTATTTTACAATAACTGATACAAAAACAGGATGCCTGTCTATAGTATAAGTGCCTCGGTATCCGAATTTTTTTCTTACTCGTTACGTAAGCATACTTTTTCCATGCGCATTTCCCTTTTTAGTGAGGGTTAAAAATTTCTTTCCTTCATTTGTGGCAAGTATGTTAAGCCAGGAAGGACATTTTTTTTATCTAGACATTCCAATGTATAAGTAAGTACGGATATTTCTTAAAACGATCGTCTCAATTGTGGTTATACATAAATTTATAAGAGATTATATTTAAATTATTATTTAAATTATTTAAACCCTAAATGGGCCATGTGGCGTTCCGTTATTCGGATGTTACGTTAACCTGTCGATCTTGTTCAAGCAACTCGCAGACACATACAAAGTCCCTCTTAATTGGGTCCCAAACTTGACTCTCTTTGCCCAGGGTTCGATTAAGACCTTAAGGCCCCTGCGGTGGTGTATTTGTTTGTTTGGATTTTTATGGCGCAAGAGCACATGGGCTATACTGCGCCAAACATGGTAAAATCAAAGACCGTTGTAAAACCCAGTACTTTTTAAAAATTTAAAAACGTGTGTATGGTCAGCATGGTCATTTAAAATGTCAGAGAGTGATGAAGAGTTAAAAGTAAGAGTGCGGGCAAGTCTATAATAGGGGCATTGAGTTAAAATGTGTAAAACACTCATGGGTTCATTGCACACTTGGCAAATTGGTGCTGGTTTCCCTGCGGTGATGTGTTTGTAACATATTCCCTTAATGCACCATTAACCCGTGTTCAATTCCTAAAGGTGTTAAAATAGAACTACTACCGACAAACTGCTCAGTGTAGTGTATGTTTGTTTTGTGGTTTTACGGCTCAAAGACTACAATGGTCATGCTGCGCCGGGACCTACTATTTTCCGAGGAATCCGGGCGCGAGACCAAACCCCAGACTGCAGTGAGCAGTGCGATCTGTATGAGATCTCTGAGTAAGCGTTCTTTCTGCACTACTGGGAGTCGAACCCGGATTAGCCGCGCAATAGGAGAACGCGTTACCACACTGCGCCACCGCAGGGCTCAGTGTAGTGTATGTGGGGTTCTTTAAGCATTAAGAGTTTCGGTTGCTTCGGAAAACTGTAGGTCCCGGCGCAGCATGACCTTTATCGACCTTGCACCGTAAATAAACGAAGATCTCAAGAGACCCTAAACATTTACAAGATTTTGGTGCCGTAATATATATATATATGTTTATGTCCAGGGCCGTGCTTAGGGGGTGCGAGCTGGGCGGCCGCCCAGGGCCGCCAAAAATGTAATGCAAGTACAAAGAAATGAGTTATACCTTCAACAGAGTATTTGGTCAATTGACCTTTTGCGCGTGACGTCATACTTCCCATAATGCTCATGCAGCTTCTAAGTGGTGGTCAAAATAAATACATGTGTTATTATTCAAATGCGTTAGCATCAGTAGAATATGTACGTTTTCATGTTTATTGTGGTGGGGCATATGGCCACTGCAGAGACTCCTAGCAGCAAAAAAAAACCAAAAACAAACCTAGAATTTTTTTGTAAGTTATAATAGTATAAAAAAGCGGCTTTGTTCGTTGAATTAGCTTTCATTAATTCGTTATAATAATTAGAGTAATGATAAATGACAATAATTCGTATTTTATTTAATTTTTATCCCCTATTTTCAATTCAACTTCATTATCTGCTCTTTATTTTTACCTATACCGTTTTAACCAGTAAAGGACTTCATGCTTTATGAAGGACTTGATGTTATTTTGATTTACATTTCCAATTGACGCCACTAGATGGCATCATCATCGTTGATTTGTATTTGTAAATTTAATATTTAACGAACTCGCAGATTTCAAACGAAAACATTATTATATAGAAAATTAAAATACGATAACAAAATGCTTACGTAGATGTGCCTGGTTAGCTCTCACTGGAAAGCGCATCTCAAATTGCTTCTGATCTGACATCCACCAAGCCCGCCCTGCAAATATGGCGCCCTCAACAATCGACAAAAATTTGCGAAGATTAGTTTGACCTCCTGATAAACGTTCAATTTCGAAAACACAATTTCTGCTGAACCTTATGATTAAGGAAAAATAGAAATGGAAATGTGTTTTTAAATTTTTATTCAAATTGATATTAAAAGCAATGTAAAATTTGCTTCTCTGGATTCTACATTACGTTATTATATGCCGAATTCTACGTTACTGATTATTATACCGAATCGCGTGGATCTTTTTTAAAGCTTCTTTAGCGCCCCACCCCCGTCTCGTAATTCTTGAGTTGCAAGGCTCCTGCCCATAGGACAGTGATTCTTAATAGGCGGGCCAGATCTAGCGATAGGACTCGCGCCCTCCGAAAATCCGGGTTCGACTCCCAATAGTGCAAAGAACGGTTACTCAGATCTCATAAATATCACACTGCTCAATGTAGTTTGGGGTTTGGTTCCATAGGCCTTAATAGGCTCAGATTACTCGGAAAACAGTAGATCCCGGCGCAGCATGACCATTGTAGTCTTTGAGAACTACAAACCAACCCCTCTGAAAATTCAAGGTATGCGTCCTTTGAAGGACCTGGTCGCTCCTGCCAGAGACCTTTGATAATTTTTGAATCGTACGCCTCTGTATAACTGAAGTTTCTTCATGCGGTCTTATTCAGTATAACTTAATGCGACATTCAACATGAAAGGATACTTGCTTCATCATCCTTGCTTCCATAAAAAAAAAAAAAAAAAGTCCCCATGGCCTTCATTCGAGAGTATCATCATTTCCCAGAATGGAATTTCCTTCATTTAAACATCCGTCGGAAATCGTACTTGCAACAATGAAGTGATCTGTTGATGTTACTCCTTCAGCCAAGAGGTCACGAGTTCGAATCCCGTTCACCCAAAAGCCATTATCACATTTTTTTTAAAATTTCATGCGTTTGATAAGTTGTAAGTTGCATGAAATAGGATAAATGCTGCACCTAAAACATTTTTTTTATTCTGTCAAGAAGAATGTCATTTTTAAAGTCGTGAAAATCGCATTTGTAATTTTTTTTAACTTTAATGTTAAAGAAAATAAGGTTTTCACCTCTATGCCTTTCACAAATGTATATCCCCATTCATTCGGTGTGTCATGTATTTCATAGAACCAACCCCATTTTTGGACGCGAAATTAAAAAAAAAGTATGCCACGATGGGAATCGCACTTGCTACTCTGTGGAGTTACCCGATGACGTCATTCGCGTTTCCGCTAAGAGGTACAGAGTTCGAGCAATACCACCTGAAGGGAAAGTTCAATTACGTAAGCATCTTTGTTTGGGGGGGGGCATCTTTGCTGCTGTGCTTATTTTCCTACGTTAATTTTTGCTTACCAGGGGAGGGGGGTTGAAATGGCCAAAATATTGCTTACGTAATACTTGAACACTTCCTAAATTGCTAATTCTAAATCTAGGTGGTATTATTTCAGAGTTCCCTTCAGACAGCAGTAATTTTAAAATTTTACCCTTTTAACAAGCTATGAATTGCATAAAACAAAACGCCTATTTCGGCACCCAATGTGCATTTTTTCATATTTTTAAGACAGATTTATCATTTTTAAATCAATTCTTAAATACCTGCGGAAAGTCGCATTCTTAAATTTTCTATTCTAACTTATTTTTATCCTTTATATTAATGCGAAAAAAAGGGGGGCGTTTATATGCCTTCCCATAAACAGTTTTTCCCCTTTCAAAGTGCCGCTTCGCTTCACAGAACGGAACTTCCGTCTTTATTTGCAGAATTACAATTGAAAAAAAAAAATCATCCCCACGCACGCATTCGTACTTGCGACCCTGCTAAGAGGTCCCGAGTTCAATTCCCCTTCATGCAGAAGCGATTATCACAATTTTTTCAAATCTTATCTTTTTGACGAACTTTGATTAAAATAGAATACATTTTTCAGCACTTAATGTATGATTTTTCTCTTTTTCCCATCTAACCTTTTCTTACCCTGATACTAATGAAGAAAAAAATCCTGATGACTGCTCATAAACGTCTTTTCACTTTTATTCGAAGTGTCACTTAATTTCACACAACGGAACTTGCGATTTTGCGTGACTAAATGTTATATGCATTTATTTAAAAGTGACATATTCTTCTTAACGAAGATATAAAATATGCCTAAGGTGTAGAAAAATATGTTCCATTTTATGTAATTTACAGCTCATCAAACGCATGAAATTTGGAAAAACTGTGATAACTTCTGCGTCAAGGGGAATCGAACTCGGAACCTCTTATCTGAGAGGCGGGGTCGGATCATTAAATATGATCGAAAGTACGATTCCCGGTGTGGGGATGCTTTTTTTTAATATAGTAATTTTGCAAATAAAGAAGGAAGTTCCATTCTGGAATTTTTCTGTTTTTAATATCTTTCCTTCTTTTATCCTTAACGTTAAGGTAAATAAGAGGTTCCCCCCACCTATGCCTTCTCATAAACGTATTTCCCAATACCATTGGTATGCCTCTTCATTTCATAGAACCAAACCCATTTTCTTACTAGGGAGTTGCCCCAGGTGCCAGTTCTAGATTTTGATAAAAATGACACTGCTGAAAAGGTCTCGTCCTGGGGAGCAATAATTCAAATAGAAGTACACGTCAGCCGTCAAGAAAGGCTTTCGAGATATTCGAAGAAATTGGAACTAAAGTGAAGAAAAAGCAAGTTGAAGAAAATCTGTTAAAGACAGTGAAAGGTAAGTGAGCCAGATGCCGGGGTGTCTCTTTACGTCGTCGTGACGGTATGATTGCCATGATTGACTGTAAATCTCAGAAGGCAAATATTTTGAAGAGCCTTTAAGAGACGTTTTGCTTGAACATTACCATTTATTAAACACTTCACTATATACAACATGCGAAAACGGTATTGATTATCGGAGCGTATTCTGGCGTGCTCATTCATTCACGATTGATGGAGCAGGAATATATGTCTTAACAGTTTTGAAGTTGAAAATCGAATTGATTTTTGTAACCACTCACACGATATGATTGGTCAGTTCGTTTGTGACGTGGGCGGTTTTAATCATTGATTGGTCGGAAAGTGCCGTTCGGACATCTATCAGGGCCAACACATAAAGATGTCAAGTTGCTGTAGTTCGTGTGAGAAAAGCGGAAACATTCGCCATGGGGCACCTGCATTTCTCGGGTTCTTCGTTCAGATGCCCCATCTAGTCGTTAAACTTCTTGAGAAAAACTAAAGTGGGGGCATCTGACGTGAGAACGAGAATCGCCTCACAGATTTCAAATTTTCTTCCGTAACAATAACTAACTCCTCGAAAAGACGACATGGGCAGAGCCTAGGTGGGAAGTTCCCTAAGCGCTCAGCCCTGGAGAATATGCAAATAACCATGGCTTGCGTTCGGGGCGCTATACCGTTTCAGGAGAGGTGGCACACATTCCTGTGACATGCAAAGCCGGGACTTCGAGGGAAGTACCACGCATCCTTGTAACATGAGAAGCCGGGTCAAGTCATACTATTATCGATGAGCCCTCATTATGCTCTAATGCGAGCGTGGACAAAGACATGATAGCAAAATGTATTTGTCAACAATTTGCGGTGTATTTGAAGTGAGTTGTATGAAAAAATCAGAAATTTTTTTTATACATTTGTTGCGAAAATTTAACAAGTTTAACACCCTTAAAGAAATTGTGCTTTATGGTTCATTTCCGAACATTACAATTGCTTTAAGAATTTTGTTAACTATATCTGTGCCCACAGCAGAAGCTGAAAGCAGCTTTTCTAAACAAAAATTAATAAAAAATTATCTTCGAACGGGAATGACCCAAGAAAGAATAAAAAAAACTTAATTCTGTTATACAGAGCACGAAATTTATGCAAATTTAGATTTTGAATGCCTTATAAATGATTTTGCTAAACTGAAAGCCAGATTTTTTTATTTTTTAAAGTTACATTATCAGGCCTATATAAAATCCCATGACCAAATATTGTTAGCTAAGTATCAAATTTTTATATTTATAACAATACATTATTCAATTTTTTCTTGTTGTTTACTTACTCGTATATGTATGGGTCCCAGAAATGTTTTGCCCCTGGATTCGCATTATCTAAGGGCAACACCGGTCTTCTCTACAGTCAAATAAGTTCATACATTTTAATGTAATTTATACTTCCCTAATTTGTTACTTAGTGTCATATGGTGGTTTTCTTGCAAAAAAGCCTTTTCACTTTCTTACATACTGACTTAACTAAACATACTTATAGTAAAGAATACTTTATACAAGGATTGAATGAGGGATGACAATAATGAGACGGATAATAAATTTATTAAAAAATTAAATGTTTTAAACAATAAGTTTTATGATAAATTTTTATAAAATGTTTTTGCAACTCAGGCTCGTTAGACTACTTTGGCGCCCAGTTCGATGGCACCACCCTTAACCCGTCTGATTCCATGCTACAAGTTCTTAATATCGTCAAGATTTTTGTCTTTGGGCATTACTTCAGTAGAATGCAGGGCCGTCAGAGAAAGGCAAATGCCCACCCTGCATTAAACACAAATCGTTTTAATTTATTTTAGAGTAATTATTCATCAAACAATTACTCTGATCGAGTGTTCGATTACTTAACCTGTTAACCGGGGAATAAAATTTTGTGAAACTCGTTTCACACTGGGGACTTTTTTTCACAGTGATAAGTAATGTCATCACACCATCACGCTAGGATTAAATATATAAGAACTACATAAAACGTAATGCGTTCAACATAATACGGTTAATTTTAATGACGAAAAATGTCATTTGCATTTTGGTAGTCTTCTGGGCATGACGAAAAATGTCGTCATACCCAGTTAACAGGTAAGATAGCGTTTTTTAACTCTGGAAAAAAAAATTCTTATTTTCTTATGTTTTGAATTTATGCCTCCTCCTCCTTTTTCCAATATTTTGAGCTCCTCCCCCCGAGACCTCGGATCCTAGGCTACAGCCAAATTAGCCTATTGGTTACTTGGGCGTTGAATACAACAAGTAAATTTACAACGAAACATTAAAATTTATTTACCTTGGAAAAAATTTACCAATAGCTGTTTAGTGGGTTTTGTTCAACAGCCCTTCTCCTTTGAAGTTGCATTTTTAATTGAGATTAAATCCACAGTTTTCCCATCGTCACACCTACAAGGATTTGTGCTGTAGTCAAATCAACGATAATAAATATGAACTGCCATAGTTTTATGCTATATCATTTTGGATGTACATCCAAAGTGAATAATCCTTGTTTACAAGTTTTCATCCAGTTCTGTGGTTTCACTGCACAGTTCTTATCTCGTGTTCAAATCATTTAGTTCAGCTAAAGTTTAATCGATTAGTTTAGCTTTTATATACTATACTACTAGCATATGTTTATGGGCTCACGATGAAATAGGAGCTTCTAGGTTTTAATAACTTTTGCTATATTATGGTTACTACACTATTGCGACCTTCTCCCGCTGCACTATATATACAGGGTCTTCGGTTACCACGTGTACAGACTTTGAGGGGTGGTAGGGTATGCCAAAATAAGTAACACATGTTTTTCCGGAAGAGTTTTTTTTTACAGAGTTAGGACCCAAAAATTATTTGATGGATGGAAATTGGAAATGTTGATGCTACTACCAATCTGTACATGTGGGCTGTATTTTTCCGAATATGTGTTCTACCACACTGAATATTAAAGAAAATGTCTTTTTTTATTCGTTTCCATCGATTTCTCCATCAAGCTCGATGCATACATCTTATGGAGGCTGCTGTTTATCGACTGAATTGTGTTTGTGCTTATAATCGTACATAAACCATGTCTGTTTTCTCAACTTTTTTCTTCGCTACTAGAAAACGAATAAAAAAGGACATTTTCTTTAATATTTAGTATGGTAGAATATGCATTAGAAAAAATACAGCTCACATGTACAGATTGACGCCATCAGCATTTCCATCCACCAAACGATTTTTGGGTCGTAACTCGGTAACAAAACCTCTTCCGAAAAAAAGAAAAAACACGTGTTACTTATTTTAGTATACCCTACCACCCCTTAAACTCTGTACACGCGGTAATCGAACACCCTGTATATATTTAGCAATTATGTGCTAAAAAGTTTTACCCTGCATGTATGCAAACATACAGGGAAAATCGTCTACAATGCATAACTGGATATAACGATGAAATTACTATAATAAGCTCAATTACTTGCCTGTTCCTTTGCGAAATATACCTTTTATGCAGTTCGCTATTTCCCAATAGGTTACAGACCAGGGCGGTAAAAATTTGTGTATTGAATTTGATATAATAGAATCGATATCACACGATGATATAATCAGATGTTTTGCCGAGAAGAAAGATAGACATCATGCTTTCCATTTAAATACCAGTGTTCAATAGACTTTTATTTTTTGATAAAACTAAAATTCATTTCAATAAAATTGAATTTGATTTACTATATACAAAAAGAAATAATACTTCAATATAAGTTAATATTGTTTAATGTTTGTGTTTCAATTAACAAACTTCCTTTTCAACATATTTTTTGTCAATATGAAAGTTTTTGGTGTAAATTGAATGTAACGATTTTTATGTTCCTACTACTGATTGGAGGGAGGTGGACAGGTAGGAAGGGGCGGCAAAATGGTAAATCCGCCCATGCTTTTATGACTGTTCTTCTCAAACCATCCTTCCCTCATTTGTTATCCCTCCTCCTCCTCTCCAATCTGTTGTCTAGTATCCGCTGCTCAAATGCAAAGAAAAATTGCGTGAAGGGAGGGGGAGGGATATTTATAATCAACTTATGCTGTTGTTATTATTATTGTCAAATAAAAAAAAACCCGACAATTTTCTATGAATAAATTAATTTTATATATTTTTGAGATATTTTTTTTGATAATGAGAGTGGGGGTAGTCGGATGAAGAACAAAATTTCAGACTTCCGTTTACATTTTCACTGTGCCTTCACTCTGGATGAATCATTGGTTCGAGGAACGACTCTTTCATCAAAAGTTAGTAGGGGGTCAACTTCTTTCATCTTGGATGAACCAAAAATGAAAGACAATATACACTTGTCACTTTGGATGGTTCTTCCAAGATGAACATTGAAAGTGACAAGTGTAAATGAGCCTTTAGTTTCGTGAAGGGTATCACTATATGGTTTATTATCAAAGTTGTTATGAAGCATTTCTCATTTGAATCTACAAATCCGAGTCAATTGTCACTCTTTGTTAATGGGAGGAGAAATTCTCCTTAGCTCTTATATTGTTTATCCTTAATACCCTGTTACGATAAACGCTTTTAGTGAAGGTCGAAGTTCAAAGTATTTTGTCCGTACGGATGTTCAAGTCTAATGGAATGAATCATGAAAACAGTGTCCGCGTCCCTATCTGAGGGTGACCGCTAAGCAAGGGTTTGAAATACATTATTGTAAATCAGTTTCTGCCAAGGTATTTTTATCTGACTGTAAAAATAGGGTGACCGTTAGGACGGGTTTACTGTATTAATATTTATATATAAAATACATTAATCGTTTCTCGTTTGTGCACTTCATTACTGGTTGTCTCATTTGATTTCATATAGGGGGCTTAATTCAAGGTTCCTAATATTTTCCAGTTGACGCCCCTGATATTTACGGTTCCATTCAGCTGAGCTCGTTCTTAAATAAATAGCTACATTTTTCTCGTAAATCCAACTCATGGCAAAAATCGGTTGCTACGGTAACGAAATGTGGAAATCTCTTCCTCTTAAATCGTTCAACTCATCTTTTTTTATTCAAAAGGTGTCGTACTGATCTCCTAATGCAGCTGTCGCCAACCGGTGGTCCGCAGAAAAATCTGGACATTATTTGCATTTTTAATGTTTTATTAATAATAAAACAAAAATAATATTCTAAGAAATTCTGTTATTTTAATGACAATTTTCGCCTTTATATTGCACTAAATTCACGAATGTGCTTGAGAAGATCCTAAACGTTTAAGCACTAATTTCTAACTTTCTGTTAAAATAATTAATTGTAAATTTTTATGTATAGAATGTACTTGAGATAATTATCGGCAATTAGTGAAAAAAAAAAAAAATTACCGCAATGCGGTTACCAGGAGAATACGTGTATTATCTTTTTAAAAAATTCATATTAATGGACCGCGGGATTTAAAATTATGAATTTAGTGGTCCCTGAGGTCCGAAAGGTTGGTGACCGCTGTCTTAATATCTATTTATTTTAGGACTAATTGAAACCTACATATAGGCAGCATGCGCTTTGTCACACCAGTCAGTCTTTATCCATCGCTGCCCCAGGGAGTCAATTTACTTTTGAAATTCTAACAATATCGTTGCATACATCCATGTACATATTTGATTTGCCTAACACAAATAATTTGATTTTATAATAAATAATGACAACATTATTCCATAAGTTACAGCCGGGTGTTTGAACATTTTATTCTTCTGTTTAATGGTATTAACAATGACTCCACACATGTCACGTGCTACACCAACAGACAATGAGTGGTGCAAATTTACAACTGCTTATACAAATAAATATCTAAAATGTAAAATCAGAGCAATAGAAAATTGTTCTAATAGCCAAATACAGCAGCATTGTATGCTAAATTCCACGTGAAAAACAAAAACACAATATTTTCGTGGAATGTTTAATATCCTACGAGTACTTACGATGCCATACACCGATAACATAACTTGCAACAAAGATTAGCGCAAATGTCACAACAATGTTCAAAGAACAAATCGATCGCCATTTCACTCGTAAATGGTCCGCGTTATTTGAGCAATGTTTGAAACACAATTTCCATTACTGAATTAGTGTTGCCAACAAATTCACACACCAGAAAATCTCCAGAAATAAATCATTTTCGTATTTTAAGGTCTTCTCCAGCAGAGATAATTTAGGGTCAACGATTTCAGAAATTTTGAAAGCGTGATTGCGCTTTTTTCATATTTCACTAAAAAACACGAACTCTTTTTCGCTCAACATTATATTTCGCCATTCACGTTCTTGAAATTACCACATACATTTTCGCATGAGGAAAAAAATAAAAAATAAAATCCGAAATTTAAAAACAAAAATCAGAATTTGCTACCAAATTCATCATTGTATTGGCTGCAATGTACTAATAATATTTATATTAAACCTAGTAAAATGTATTTCATAATTACGTATTTTTATCTCTCGCTGACAAGGCTCAGCAGCTATTCTGAGGTACTCAGGGGCGGACTGGGTCCTCTCAAAGGGCGCATACCTTGGATTCAGTGGCGTAGTGATGGCAATGCAACCAATGCTTTTGCATTGGGGCCTTTGCCCTCGTGGGGGCGGGGGCTTTGGAAGTCGAGGCTCCTTAGATAGCATAATTGTGGGATCATGATATGGGGAGAGGAGGCTCCTCTCCCAGCAAATTGGATTGGTGCCTAAATTGTATAGCTACGCCATTACTTGGATAATGGGGATCCTTGTCCATTCGGGGGCGTGAGTCCTATCGCTCACGAAGGCGCCCAGGCCCAAGTCCGCCCCTGGCGGTACTTATTACTTGTTTCACGTAAAAAGAGAGAGAGAAATTCTGGAGGGCTTATATCCTCATAATTAAATGACAGAACCGATCCTTCTAGAAGGGCTTTCAGTACTAATAAATGCAATCATTTTATCAGTCACTTAATGTGTTTGGCAATGTCATCCGGTGGTGGGAGTGTATGAGGAGATCGTTGAAAAGTAGTACGATTATTATTAGGCACACAGCGTACAATCAAAAAAGTACTATGTACAGGGTTCTCACTCACACGAGTGTTAAAACTAAAACAACTGTTGACTTTTCAGGCAAAATACGCTGATTAATTTCTTTTACATCTCTGGGATGTGCTTTAGGTAATTTCGGTTGGGGAAAAAATGGCTTCACATTCATGCGAGATTTAGATATTAGAAACAGAAATTAGGGAAGTTTATTTTGGTTTGACCACGGGATCCCGATGTTCTTTGACTTTAAGGGATGTTTTCAAATTTCGTGACAGTTCCAGTTTTCCATGTGCGTGGCAACCCTGTATGCAAAGTACTTTAGATATTAATAACAACGTCGCAGAGAGTTTGACATTGGGAAGAGCCAAGGCCGCAGCAAGAAACTTTAAACGGGGGTTAGAGCTCAGAAAAGTAGTGAGCTTAGAATTTATGTTTTCATGCATTTTATTAGTGTTTTTGTATATGCTATACTCAAAGAGCGAAAATGCTCAGTGTCTGAATAAAAATTCCCACAACGCGTTGTGGCTTTCGAAAAACAGCCACGACACCGCGCTGTAGTTGTTTCAAACGGCCACAACACATTCTGACATATTAGAAATTGCCGTAACGCGAAATCCTTGTTCCGTTGATACAGAAAATGACTTCAACGCGTTCTGGCATTACAAAACATTACAAATAAATTTGACACCCACGTATTAGTAGCTCAAACTAGAGCTATTTTTGTTTTAGGAGAAAAAGAGACGCCGTCCTCATCCCGGATTCGAACCAGGGTCCCCGCGGTGTCTTGACCTACTAGACGAATGAGAACAAGAAAAAACGCTTTTTTCTCCATATATTAAGTTGTAAGATATTATTACCCTTCTCAGGGATAACACAATTGCCAAATATTGGTCAACACACAAAGCCACCGGGGCGAGATTTTCGCAGGGAATTTTTTATTACAAATAAATTTGACACCCACGTATCAACAATATCAAACATGCAAAAACGCGTTGTGGCTGTCTTCTTTACCAACCACGACGCGATGTGAAAGAAGACAGTGAACGTTTCGGGCAAAAAGTCACTTGCAATCTCTGTTTGAACGAAAAGGTGCCAAATCTTGTCAGGGAAAACAAGTTCAAAAAATTATTTCTCTCTCAAACTTACGTTTTGATATTGGGTCAAAGGTTGTGGTCAGATGTTGATCGAAGACGTTCAGCCCCTAAAAATGATCTAGCAGTCGTCGTTGCTGTCAACTCTGATGGGCTATATCATCTGGGCACTAAGGAAGGGTTACTTCAGTTCCTCTATGTCGCAATGAGTTCACGACTGTTGACAACAACTTCACCCACGTACATGACGTGCCCTCAAGTTCATTATCTTAGGCCAGCCTCAATGAAAATATCTGGATGTAAGCAGGGGTTGTAATCGTCAGAGAAAAAAGTGCAAATGTCGTTTGAAAAATACCAAGTGCCACTCTAAAAGCTCCTGAGAAAATTTCTAAGCTTTTCCATTGGTCTTAATTATATATATGTTACGTGTGTTTTAATCAGTAAATTAGCAGCTTGTAAAATGTTTCTTTACTGTTATCTGTTCTTAAAACCTACTAAATTTTTTCACATTCTGTCGTGGCTGAAAAAACAGCCACAACGTGTTTTGGCATGTTTATAATGCCAGAACGCGTTGTGGTCATTTTATCAGTCAAACATGGATTTCGTGTTATGGCAACTTTTAATCTGGCAGAATGGGTTGCGGCCTCTTAAAAGCAGCTACAACGATAAAATTTGTGTCGTGGCTATTTCTGGAAAGCCAAAACGTGTTATGGTAATTTTTTTTTTGCACATTGAGCGTTTTCGCTTTTTGGGTGTAACATATGTTACATGTAATGACATTGAATATCTGCAATATGCACACAAAATATTTGAATGAAGTGAATTCTTAACACTGTACACTCCGACAGAATTTATATAAAATAAAAAGATATATATATGGAATATATAATTTTCAAAATGGGTCTATGTGAATAAGTAATGTTTAGCAGTGACCTTAGACTAATCTATTTAATACCAATTAATAAATTTCCAAACGACAAAAATATGCATTAAAAATTCGTAGAGGTTTATTAAAACATAATTTTCTCTTTTTTAAACTAGATGAAGGCTTGAATTTTCGTAGAAAACATGATGCACACAGTAGCGTAGTTAGGGGGACGGCAATTAGCCCTTAAAAAACAATTTATTTCTTTTGTTTTGTTACCCTATTGGGTTGGGGGCGGAAATGACAGTCGCTTGCCCTGGGTGGTAAAATATTTAGCTACGCCACTATGCATACAAGATTTGCAATGAAAATCTGTTTTGAATTCATTTTTAGCATCAGACTAATTTCCACTGCCCAGCCCCATTTTGTACAAAGCAAAACACGTAAAATAAAATTCTATAAAAATTTATAGTGAGAAAAAATGAAACCAACATTCCCCCCCCGTGGGGGGGGGAGTTGAGCCCTTATTGGTCCCAGTCTGGCTACGGCTTTGGGTAGAGCGCATCGAAGCGCTTCAGAGACGTTGTTTTCTTTCGACATGAACTAACACGAGTGAAATCAGTGCTGTCCGTTCATTTTACTCTTTGTTGTAGCCAATAGCACCATTCATTAGCAGAAAATATTTAGAAACAGAGAAATACAGGGAAAATTTGAAGAGGGGATTGGGCGATAATAAGCGAGAAAAGTTTAATAGGGTCTTCCGCGTAATACTGAAGCTGGGCATAGCCTTCTAATCATTGTGTTGTTTAACTGCTTATAAATATGGAAAACTTTCCAGAAAGTCCCCAAAAACTCAAAAGGCGAGTTGACAAATAATACTAAGTTTAAAAACCTTAAAATTTTGTTCACGGCGGCTGAATGCTGACCAAGGACATCCATGTACATATGAAACGTGTCGGAAAGCAGTACATTATTACTGATACAGTGAAGCCCTGCCCGTATCTAAAGGGGGATCTTAGGAACCGGTCCCCCCCGAAACTAAATTTTTAATGGGACTTGGCTACGGCCTTGCATGCTGTGATTGTATCGATACATGCTGCACATCTTTTAGACCCCCCCGAAATTAAATCTTGGCTACGGCCTTGAGTGAAACTCTGATCCATCGTTTTTCACAGCGTCCGGAAAATGAATGATGTATCCCGTAAAAAGATGAAAGCGGGCTATTAGAAAATAAGGGTAAAAGAGGAAGCAGCACATCGCTGATGTCATATAAGAAATAAATTAATGACATATATATATATACTGACCAGGTAAAATAAATTATGCATAAAACAAAACACGTATTTTTATGTTTTTTTATACAAAGCAAACACATTTATTTCTTTAAAGACATCAGTACTTATGTCATAAAAAAATGAGCCAAGCACTACGCAATGAAATATTTAAATCAAAATTAATGTGAGCGCAATTATGTAAGATGGCAAGTCTTACAATTGTTTTGCAAGACATGTTGTGTCTTAGAAAAATGCTTTTTTACAGCCATCATGTGGCGACATCTATCGCCAAATAATTGCAGCACCTTGAATTTGCATATGGGTAAAAAAAAAGTTAGCTGGTTGTATATGGCGCAGGTTATTTTGCACCAGGTAAAAAAATTATTTGTACATATGCGGAAACGGACCATGGTCCCTGAAGACCCATGGAATATTGCAAATTAGAAAAACGACCCACGCAGATTTTTTTTTTTTTTTACACCGTAGACCACACACAACAGGGCTTTTGCAGGAATTTTAAGAATTGGCTGATTCAGGTGGGAACACAAACGATCCAACAACGGTGAATCGAGGTTTTACTAAATTGTTTCACAAATTGTTCTTTGAACATCGTTAATGACTCTTATGATTCAAAGAGCTCATCAATCTCCTATTACACCTAAATATGACCACAAGAGCAAACCATTCCACTTCACCACACCCAATTATCATCAGTTCTACACATATATGATATATATATTAGGAATACCGCTAAACTAATACTTTGAGATCGATATTGAGCACAGTCGTGGAATAGTCGGTATTTATGAAAAACGGTAGAAGTACCATTAAATGCCATTAAAACCCTGTCCAAAACTCGAAATAATAAAGTGCAGATCTATGGATGTACAGTAGGACCCGTATATAACGAGGAGTTTGGAACCAACGAAAATCCTCGCTATATCCGTTTTGGAATTTAAAATTCCACACTTTGGAAATGAAGTCTGTAGAGGTAATCAGGGGCTGACTGGGTCCTTCCAAAGGGCTCGTACCTCTGATTTTTGGAGGGCGCCAGTCTTCGCCCATTTGAAGGCGCGAGTCCTATCGCCATGAGGGCGCAGCGGCCCAGTCCGCCCCTGGAGGTAACAGATGTGCATGCAATACGCATACAACAATATGAGGCTTTAACCTCGGTTAAAATTCAATGGAAAATGCATTACTTATTAATCGGCTGTGGATATTCACACCTTTCGTTATCTTCTCCAAAGGGAGTTGAGAACTGTAATAAGGAAGTTTCGCGTTTAGGCAAGACCGATTGTTTACATATCATCGAATTTGGAAAAGGGGGTGTCTTTCTGCCTCTTATTCATGGTGAAGAAATTCTCATCAAAATTTTGTGTGATAAGCAGGCTAATATTTTCTTTTAGACATCAAGCAGATTGGCCTTTTTTTTACTCGTTAAATCTGGAGAGCTCAAAGTCTTGCTGGCTCAAGGCGATAAAATTGTATTGTACTTTAACACTATACCAAACAAAATCCATATTCTGCTTCCTAAATCCGGAAGGTAGTCACATGCGGCTCGTTACGAATGGGTCCGACTGTACATACACATGCAATGAACAGGAACTAAATTCTACGAAGGAAACCTGGAACATGCAATGATTGTCCATAATATGGTTAGCAATTATAGAAAAATGTTTTGTGTCCAAAAAGTAAACCATGCTCTGTGACACACGGCTATTGTAGAAAACGTGGTAAAAAGTGGATACAGGACACCAAGAAGTTTAGGAGGAACTAAATGTCCAATAAAGATTTGATGCTCATTGGTACCTTCAAAAAGTTAACTTATTTGTGTTTTATGGAAAGGGACAGACGAGGTTATGTTGTGCTAGGACGAGAAGTTTTCGAAGGAGTTGTCCCGTAAACAATCAACCGCCGGTCTACGTGGTTGACGTAAAAAAAAGATATGAATTTTGCCGTACTATCCGGAAACGAATGCCGGTTTTAGATCGGTAAAGAACCGCTACAGTTTTTTACTGACCAAAGGAGATAACAAAATACTCATTTGGATACAGTGAATTCTATGACTTTAAAGGCGGAGAAGCTTCTCTACTGCTATCAGAAAAGCAAGGCATCAATGGAGGGTTTTCAAAATTATTGGGGGCGAGGGGGGGGGCCCATATTCCTGGTGCCGGATTAAGATTTTTATGGGCCCAAGACCGGAAGGGCAGAATGAGCCCCTAAAAATATGGTCCTTGTGATATTCAGTAAATAATTCATGAATTTTCCCCCAAAGTACATTACTTTAACATTAAGGTTCATCAGTAACGAAAATTTTTGGGGTAATATAAATAAACGGGGTTACAATAACGCTTAAACTTAAATACCAGAAACGGGCCCCAAAACCGTGAAGGCCCTAGGGCTGCTCCAACTTCGCCTATGCGCAAATCCGGGGATGTATATAACTTTACGCCTATGAGTATGAGCTCACTGCAATGCAACACTTTTTTATTGAGAACTGAACACAGTGGCGTTGCAAGCTATTTTGATTTGTTCTTACCTAAAAATGCAGCTCAAATACCGTATTGCTACATTCGCAATAAGATAAATGCATATAAATTTTAAAATTCAAACGCACTTTTCAATTTAAGTAGAAAAAAGCAACAACGCACTGCAAGAATACCATAAATAAACTATATATCATGATACCTAATGCTCTTAATTACAATAACTGTATTGGTAGTAGCAGATTAACAATGAAAATGCTAATAGGTGCTAATAATTATTGGAATGGTTAAGGATATTAGAATTTTAAATCCGTTATTAATAAGTTATAACTTGGCTATTACCAAGACGACATCTTGCATAAAAGGGGAATAGTTTATATTAATTTTTCTAAAATCGGATTAAATCTCCCATAGTACAGATGTGCAATTCGTCCACAAATTCGATTAGTCAACAAATCGATAAATGATACGTTGAACGGATCAGTGTCTGCTTCGGTTAGCAAACGAATGATTCATTAACTCTGTAAACGAACGATTAGCCACATTTTTACCATGTCTGCTATGTAGGCGGCGAAGAGTCAGCATAAGAGTAAGGTAGCCAACGTGACAATCTTTTCAATGCTTTTTTTTTTTTGTAGTTAGCACCATCAGAGTTAAGAAGCAGGAAGGATTGATTAATTCATTCCAGGATTGATTAATTCATTCCAAGATTGATATTAATGCTTGCCGAGAAAGCAGAGATAACCGAAGATATATGGAATGTTCAGCATGAACAATTGCACATGTATAATATAAAGTAAGAACCATGGCTTTCAGCTCAATTTAAATTGACCAACCATGGGTGTGTATGTATGTGTGTGTGGAATTGTTGAAGGTTACGATACACATTAAGTATAAATATATACATGCTACAATATCATGCATGCATAAAATTCTAGTCCTGTAATTCCTCTCTCCTTATAAATTTCCTGCATAAGCTATTGTGAGTAAAAATAATTGCTAATGAGCCTAAAGATAGAGTTCACGTTCTGTAACTCATGTAGCAAAGCATAGGAATAGAGTTATATGGACCAATGTCCCTCACCAATAATTTTAAACAAATTTCAATTTGATATATAATGTACTGTATAAATCCATGTGCCTCCCCCCCCAATAAATTTAGAACTTCTACATTAATGTATTCAAGCAACTGTATACCATTTGAATACCTACAAAATATAGTCCAGTGTAATGGTAGACACAGACTTTCATTTTGGGGTGTGTGTGTGTGTGCGTCAAGGACCGTATTTGCTATGGTCTTGGAATAACACCCTTCATTTATCATGAAAGTTGGAATTTTTTACAGTGGAAAAACATATTTTTTGGGGGTCATGACCCCTGTGACCACCCTTGGTCCAGCGCGACCACATAGACGAACTAGGTGGCCGCCTAGGGCGCACCACGGCAGATTTTTTAAAGATAATACTGCAGGATAACTAAGATATTGGCAATAAACAAATGGAAGTTTTCGATTGAATGCCTTTACCAATATTTACTCTTCCTTATACGTGCCTTTTTTTATCCATTTTTTCCCTATGTCCTCAATTTCTTGCCTTCTCACATTAAAAAAATTTTCCTCTAAATAATTTACGTAACTCTGTATAGCACTCTCTCGTTACCGCTACGCCTTTCAGTGGCGCTAGCAGTACCACTGCCGCATTAGCGGTTTAGAGGACGCTTTTTCTTTTTGATATCTTTGTGCATTATTAAAATGCATTGAGAATTACACTTTTCTCCTAAAACAACAAAATTTCATTTTTTTTTGCTCTTAATCATTTATTTGTGCGTTATGAGATAAGCTGTGATTATTATACTTCATTTTAACCAGAATTATAATGAGGCGGTAGAATGTGCCATATTTTTTCGCCTTTCGACTATTGTAAGATGTGTTGAAGTGTCGATTTTTTTACGAGGGGGGGGAGTGTGTGCATATGTTCGCCTAGGGCGTTTGTTTGCGCCAGCCCTAGTCAAGTGTGTATTTGATGGTAGCATACAGTTTATGTATGTTTCCGCCAAAGAATTCATTAAACATTCTTCACTGAATTTTATGTAATTATAAAATATATTAAAAGCTTGTAATTCAAATGAACATTGATGAAAAAATATTTCTCTGCTAACGAAAGTTAGAGCAATGAAATTTTAAAAGTTTTTAATATTATAGATGCGAAATAAACCTTTACTAAAGATTCAGGTAATAGTCTATTGCTTACATCTGCCACCGATTTGTATTTTTCAACCATGAGGTGACAAATAGTTAAACTGCTATAGAAAATAGCGAATGACTATCAGCTATACGATGAAAATAGAGGGCAGAGCAAGCAAATATTATATACATTTATATATTTCAATATATGTAAAATTTCAAATTATTGAAAATTATTCGGAGGGGGACTTGAGCCCAAATATAATTCTATGCCCGTATGAGTCACTGCCATTAATCCAAAGTCAATAAATAGCATGCGGTGTTTCTCAGTGAGGACCCTCGATGGCGCTGACTGTACTCCATGCTGTTTCAGCTTCCGTGATTGCGAGAGCAAAAGCCAATTTTGTGGCTATTAGTATTTTTGGTAATAGTAACTAAGAGGGGTGAAAGAAAACTATTGCCAATGGTTCAACCATTATTTAGGAGCTCTAAGGCCAAAGCTAAATTCACCACATGGCATGTGTTATGGTTTCGTGATTTTTCGGGAGCGTTCTGAGCATTTCTGGCGAAATATACAAACATTTTGAGGGTACCAATGGAACAGAATAAGAGGCATTTATGGTCTTTAATGCAAGCAGTTAAAAACATGCAATGTTCACTAACTCTCTGGCAGTACAACACAGTAATTGCTAATAGGTAAACAATGGAAGCAGCATAGTTACATATTCCACAAATAACCATTACTTGTTTAAAAAATAAGAACACCAACTCTAACATTTGTCACATTTTCCAATAACGCTTGCTACCACCTAATTTAACAGACTTCTTATATACATACCCTTTCTATACACAACTATTTACACTATTCACAATAAATAGTGTGGATGAAATTTTCCCAAATCCATGTAATTTCCGCAATAATTTAAATTACTGGCATGCACTACGGCATCTCCAAAATCATTATGCATTTTTGCAGATTATTTTTACTAATTGGAAAGCTGCTTGTGCATGAGGCGATGGATGTGGTTATACAAATGATACAAAATGAATGTCAATATGACAGTCAGAACTCCAGCAATTAATAGATGGCCTATAAAATTACGAATGAATTTATAACTGACAGTTGTTAACACATAATTCTATTAGTTAATAGATGGCTCATTTTCAGCACCGAACATTTTTCTATACAAGCGAATTCCTTTAGTTCAATTGCCCCATAAACCCTTAAAAGAAGTTTCGATTCAATTTAAAAAACATATTTTTTAATAGCCAAATATTCTTAAAAGACACACTTATCATCCAAATACATTCAAGTGCATTATATTAACAACAAAAAACAATTAAACCCTACAAACAATATCTTAAATAGACCGGGAAAGTTCATTACACATTTTCATGACAGTATTCGGGAGAAAAATGCTCATCCCTTTTTCGTATTGCTGACTTCCGTTTCCTATCTGTTGTTGCACTGTTATTTTACAATTGTACAGATATAGTTATATACACATATTTCTCTCGTGCAATACTATTACGGCATTTGCGTCTTGAAAGATTGTTGATTTATTATTGATTTCCTGCTCAGAGATAAAGATCTGATTTTAAATGCAGATTCAATTTGTACACCGTGATTCATCAACACACGATGAACATGTGATTCTCAACAGGGAACTACATTATGTGGAAAAGTATGTTAATATCAGCATGACAAGGATTTTTAGTACATGTTCAGCAGAACATTAGTACAACATGATTTATTCCTGTAGCAAAGTTAATTAACAAGGACATTAAATTCAGTAGGTTATCATAGCGATTTTCTCTTCTCGATTAATTCCATAATCTGCACTGCCATTCATAATATAAATACAGGTGCATTTTTTAAGCAATACTAATATTCTGAACGGTAAATATAGGACGGTAAGTAAAATGGTAACCATATGATGGTAACTATAATGATTACTGCATGATGGTAACTATAATGATTACTGCATGACAGTAACTATAATGGTAATCACCTGATGATAAGGTGCTAACAGAGTGTGATATAATTCAAATTCATGATCATCGATTAAATGAAACGTTGTGGCAGTTATCACAGTCTCGTTATACAAAAACTGAAGCACTTGATTAATCAAGCAACCTAGAAAACAGAAAATGGCCTTTGCATAAAAACCGAACAACTGATTCGAAGCTATAAAGTTTCCTATTGTATAATACTGAATATTAACTGCATTTGCTGGATGTTAACTGCACTGATGAAAACATTTTATGGACTACATCGAGTAATGAGGTCCATGATTGGTTAGTTTTCAGAAGAAATTAAACTGTTTGGGTAAAGGTGATCAGGATTCTTCAAATCACTTCAAACACATGATGTCTGACTAGTTTAGTGACTCCCTTTGACTTTTTATTTCTCCTTTTTATTCTGGTTGGTTGGCTGCATTTTCATGGCGCGAAGACAGCAAGGGTAATTCTGCAACGGAATAGGCAGTGGATACCACAGTATTGGCAAAAATCCACGAACAGGTGATTCCCATTATTAGGCATGAATCTTATTTTACATCGCTTTCAAAAATGATATCAACTACAAATCCCACAGGAATACAACAACAGATCAACATCTTCCATTGGTCATTCGATTCTCAGAACTTGACACACATGTTTTGACTAGACCACAGTCAATTAAAAAAAACCCCACAATGCCATCTCCCAGTGAACACCAGCAATTATGTACAAGTAAAAGCTGAACACATAATTTCAAATCACGTTCTGCTGCTTTAATGTCACTGCACAGAACCGTCTTTCAGAGCATTAGCCATTTTTAGATCCCGCACGTTTGAAGTCATCAGTGTTTAGCGTCAGGATGAGCGGGATATGTGCTCTGGTTAATATCCAGGTCAAAGATTAAAAATTAAGAGTGATTGAGCGAGTCCAAATGCAGAAATGCGAGTCGGCTCTATAAAAGAAAAAATACGTTTCTTCCATAACGAAAAATTATTATGAGAAGATGAGTCGCCAGTAATAGCGCACAGATACAGTCAGCAATGTAAACACAGCAGTAGAATTTGTTCAGGGAAGTATTTTCAAAAATGTGAAAGAAAGATAATTTTCCCCATAGACAGGACAGAGGTTACACAATAAAGAGAAAATAAGACGTACACATACATATAAGACAAGAAAAGAAAAACTCCATATCCATGGATACATAATTCAAGTAATGCAGTTTCCACAGCGCAACTGCAACAGATACAGACAACACAATACTGCCATTCTTAGCCATGGTCTTAAACAAGATTACAAGAAATATCCATTATGGATATGATCCTGGGAAAAATTGGTTTATTGATATGAAGACAGCACCAAAGAAAAGAAAAACAAGAGAAGTCGAGAACGTGTAAGATTCATAAAAAAAACAAAAACATGTATATACAACACGATACAAATCGCTGAGCAATCATAAAATACAGAAATTAAAGTACATTTATTTTGAAACATTTGGTTCGAAAAAGAGACCACTCGATAGAATTGAATTTGGATGAATTTCATGCAAAAATTTCTGCATTTAAAGCTAAATAATTTGTCCTTAGGGTAGTAAGCAATGGCCTAATATGACCTCTCAATACGGTAAGGTAACTATGATTATTGATAATCAAACCAGCGCCACTTCTATCACTAGGTGGCGTTGGCACAACCTGGTAAGCTCAAGGACCATAGGTATTACGTTATTATTCTTTTGGAAGTATATGGCAACACTGCTTGAAGCGCTACCACTGTTCTCAATGTTTTAGCCAAATAATGGAAGATTTCCGCCCTTAGCTCTCATCTACAGATCAATATTGGGTTGCATTTTGTCTCTTTTCCGAATGTTTCCAAAGTAATAATCAGGGCTGCTAATGTAACGGGCACAAACAGCTAATCAATGAAAACATAAATTCGATATAAAAGACTGAAAACAGATTCAAAACTAACAATATGTAAACAGCAACATTTAAAAATACAGTAGACTTTTCGTTACCACACAAGGTATTTTTAAAAACAAAATTCGACATAAAAATGGCACCTCATAAGACGAAAAACGGCCAGAATTGATAGAAAAAAAAAAAGAAGTTTGCCTTATTTTAAATTAACATCTAAAATTGGAGGTAATAAAATACTCAACAGGAAGAAACAACACTGAACGCTACATAACCGATTAAAACTGACAAATCCAATGATATAAGTTTCAGTTCACTTACTGTGTGAATATTTAAATCCACAGACTTTCTGACGATATTTCCGTAAGACTTCCAGATGCCTTTAAAAAATGAATAGCATTATTCAAATTTCCTCAATTTTATTTATGATGCAGTGAGAGATAAATGATCGAAACTTTGCGATCATAAATGTTCATGCTTTCATACGGATTTTAACTCAAATCCTGGAAGCACAAATGTGAACATAGCTTGTAAACAATTATTGATTTAGAAACCAGTACCTGACTTCCATTGCAAAATCTTTCTTGGTTCAAAGGTTATTGGTCACATTCGGACTTTCCTAGGAACTATATATATGTGTGTGTGTGTAACGATAATTTATTTCCATATTACCTCATTTGGCACCTCATTCATGCTTTTCACTTGAGGCAATTGCCTCGTTGGTCACACCATCGGCACGGTTCTGCATGCAAGAACATGCAAAAAAAAAAAAAGTAATTTTAAAAATGAGGGGAAAAAACCCCCCCACCCACCTGCATCAGAATGTAGCTCCAGATACGGAATAACCAGGAACATAACCTTGTGTCCAGAAAGAAGTATAGGATTATATCATTACTGCATCAGACAGGTAAGACAATGGTCGACGATTGTTTTATTCGATTCATTTTTTTTTATCATAGGACACACACACACGTTTTTAGTTTTTTTTTTTTACTGAAGGGCTATTTCAATCATTTACAAAAACACCCAATAAATTTTTTACAGCTAAAGTAACATTAATATAGTGATATAAAATTTATAATAGAGGCACCAGGTTACGTTAAATCTCTGTAGTTACTTTTATTTTTTATTCTTTAATAATTAAAAAAAAAAGTGTAACCAAAGTTTCTTCAATTACAAATGACAAAGTCCACTGTATTTTTTGTTCAAAATCATTTCTAATCACTGGAAATTAAAAACAAAAATTATTTGACAAATTAAATTTGAATAAATTATGACAATAATTGTAATTTGAATAATATGAATTGGTAAATTAAATTCAACTTACATCAGTAGGTAAACTAAATTTGATTAATAACGAGGATAGGAAAATTGTTATAAATCTACGAAGCTTCCATACAATGCCAATTAGGAGCTGAGAAGGTTTAGAACAAACCATAGGAAAAATACATATAACGTGTGAAGAATAATTAAAAGAGCACATATAGAAAAGACAGGACAGGTTGTGAAACAATAGCACACATATAAAAACTTTGTACAAATACGTATAAAAATATCAGAAGCATGAACAAATACAGCATAATGTTTATATCTCAATTTCATAAGAAATCATGTGAATATTTTTCATTAAATCCATGAAAATTTTACAGAAGATCAACTATACCTGAGACCGTCTTAGTCGTGAGGCAGTTTCATAATCAAAGTCGTCTAACGATTCCCCAGTTTCTAGAGGAATTTCCGAAAAGACTGGTGCAGGTAATGGCGTTTCTGTCCGAATACCATCTGATTGTTGCTTTACAAAGTTTATGAAAACCTATTAGAGAAACAAACTGATAATGGCAAAAGTATGATTGATATGCAGTGGTTTCAATTTTCCTGTTTTACATATCACCAGGGAAAGGCACTAGAAGTAAAAATACCTTTTTTTGGATTGTGTTTTATTGTGTAAGAATAGTTCAGATCATGAAAGGCCAGGACTTAGTTTTCTGATGGGCTTAAATGTCTTGTAACCTAGGGAATTAAGTGCTCCAGGGAGATGGATACAACCTTTAGGCCCACTGGTTTGCATTCAACTATCAATAAATGTGGTCGTGTCTAAACTTTACCATCAACAGCATCCTGATAAATGACTATTTCCGTTTTACAATGGTTTATTAAAACTGTCAGGTAGGTTTTTTGTAATTTTTTTCATGGGGAATTGATGGACAATATTTTTGACACCCATGTTTTCCAGTTCAAACTAGAGTTTATGTATGAAAGAAAAAGAGAAACCGCTCTGGTCTAGAGTAAAAAAACCCCAAAAAAACCCATTCCCTGGTGGTGTTTCGTTAACCATTTGGCAATTGTGTTAATCTCGAAAAGGGTAATATACCTTACAAAACATTATATATACATGAAGAAAAGGAGCATTGTTCCTCTGCCTTCAAGGCTGAGAAGGATACGCCACGCCAGTTCGACTCCAGGCCAGGATTGTGTCTTTCTTCTATACATAGAAAGCTTTAGTTCGAGTTAGAAACCATGGGTGTCAAGAATATTACTATGAATTTCCCATGAAAAAGTTACAACAAACATGCCCTGGTGGCTTTGTGTGTTGACCATGTAGCAATTGTGCTAACCATGAGAACGGTAATAATATTCCTTACAATACTACTTACATTATAATTTTAATCAAAAAAAGAGAGTAAAACCGAAAATTTGAAAGAGAAAAATTAAACTGCTGTCACGTAATATTAAAAATGAAATTATTTGCACGAGGATATTAAGATTAAAACCTATTTTTCCAGGTGGCGTTATGATTTTCGACTGAAAAATGTCGATGTATTGATGAATGAGCATTAACAGGACTTTTCCATGCCCCATGAAAATTATAAGTTAATTTATGATTATTTACATGTCACTTGACAAAGTCTAAATATGGAAAGCTTCTAGAAAGTAGCTTTAAAGGATACGCTTTTAGATAACGTCCAAGATTATATTTCACAAGGTTCAAACTAACTTAAAAAAGTAACTTAAAGCTACCTGAAGTCAGTGACTTGATATTGAATAAAAATCGAGATTAGGACAGTTTTCCCAACCCCCATGATTGTATTAAAAAGTAGCTTTATGCAGTTTATTAAAAACAAAATACTACTATTATTCATAGTTTCAATAATAGAAGACCTTTGTGAAATAATTGTGAAAACTTATTGTGAATTGTCAGGCAAAATAACTTTACTTACGTTATCAAGTGTGTTTTGACAAACGGAATACTCTTCAATGGGCAATTCTTGAAGCGCTATTTCCATTTTTGAGAAGATATATGCCAGTGATATATTTTCAGACTTCAGTTCATATTGTAACATATTAAAATGCTGTTCCTAAAGGTAAAGGAAAAACTACAGAGTTGCATAAACATGCTTAAACTATTTCATATTGGAAGCAAATGGGGGAAAAGTACAAAATACAACTTGATGGCCTGTCTTAGAACGGCTAAATCGTGAAGCTTAGGGAACAAAATTTCTAGTTGTTCTCACGTTTGTAGAAGGATTAAATAAAGTCTGAGGATTTCAAAAGGGTGGAGGTAGGGTAAACAGAAACAAACTTTTCTTTCTCACAAAGAATTTCATTTTCCAGCAAGTAATGATTCAAATGAGGTAGGGGGTGGGGGGAGAAACCCACGGTACATAACTGATGTAAAAATTAATAATTATTTACAAATGAAAAACAGTTTAAGGAGGAAATTCTTAAAGTTATAAATGTAACTTTATAGTACTGGTAAAAGGAACTTCCAAGATTATACATGTATATAAAATGAAACCAAAGCTGTGGAGAATGTCACAAAAGCTTAAAATTGAAATTCATATAAAGTAGTTTATTGCGAGTTGGTACGATTTCTTACAATTGTGTCGACAAGAAAACGACCCGCCTTCATCAGAAAATCTCCAGACAAGAAGTAAACTTGTTGTGGATGAGTTTCTTAATAGAAGCACAAATAATATAATGTTATGCCATGACATACAGTTTCGTGATAGATCTGAACCTCTGCCATCTAGGTAATCAAACCCTAAACTACAGGGAGGGAGAAAAATGGTAAATATTCTACGACAACAGTGGGAGTCATACTCAGATTTTTGGCACAGTGGCGAACAATGTTGTCCTTATGTGTGCAACTGTACGACAACAGTGGGAGTCATACTCAGATTTTTGGCACAGTGGCGAGACAATGTTGGGAGTCCGGATTATGTGTGCAACATGTACAAGTCCATGTTTTATAAAGTAATGTGGTCATAGCACGCTTTATAAAGTAATGTGGTTATAGCATACATTACTAAAAAACTGGCTATATCATGATGTAAGTAAGAAGCATAATTTCACATGAAGAGGGCAAAGGTAACAAAATAGACACATAAAGTGAGGCCTACGGAAATATGTCTATTTTGTTATCTTTGCCCCCCTTCATGAGAAACACACACAGACGCCTCTAATTGAAATCAGGATATAGCCAGTTTTTTAGTAACGCATGCTATAGCCGCATTCCCTTATAAAGCATGCTTTAAGTAAAAATATTAGCTGCAGGGAGATCATTTATCCCTCTGTATCTCTTTCAGGGTATGCTTCTGCCTATAACTGAATTTGTTTGTTTGTAATTTCGGAGATCCTCATTTTCATGAGTTTGGTTAGGGCTTTGGTTTCCGGAAAGAAACTACTTGGAATGGAAAACATCAACTCAGTTCATAAACGAATATAGCCCCCCCCCCACTTCCAAATTATAAAATAGCAAAAAAAATATATTATAAAAGCCTTTCATACTTTGAGAATGGCATCAGGGAATGTTCTTCTGAGCCACCTTTGTACTGTCTCTATCTCCCCGGCTTTAGTTCTAAGTGTAATGTAATAACCTTCACCAAACCTGTTCTTTAGATGCTGAATGCTGCCAAGGCATTTAAATCGGCCATTCACCATTATTGCAACCCTTGAGCAAAGAGCTTCACATTCTTCCATGCTAAAAAGAAATCCGGAAATACATTAAATAATGGAGATAAATTATTAAGACATCAAAATGAATTTATAAAAATTCAAGTTTCCCCAAAATCGTCAATTATAAAAAAATAGTTATGATACTCAAAGAAATTGCTGTTTTCCTAAGAGGTGAAGCACTGTGTTGGATAACATATAATGTAAGATATTATTACCCTTCACAGGGATAACACAATTGCCAAATAATGGTCAACACAGAAAAGCCTCCGGGGCGAGATTTTTGTGAGTTTTTCGTGGGGGAATTTATTATACAATAATTTTTGCCACCCACGTTTATGTAGCTCAAACTAGAGCTTTTTATTTATAGTTGGAGAAGTTTTTCTCCAAATATAAAAAAGCTCTAGTTTGAGCTACATATACGTGGGTGGCAAAAATTATTGTATAATAAATTCCCCCCCCTCTCACAAAAAATCTCGCCCCAGAGGCTTTTCTGTGTTGACCATTATTTGGTAATTGTGTTATCCCTGTGAAGGGTAATAATATCTTACATCCTCATATACGGAGAAAAATGCGTTTGTTCTTGTCCTCGTTCGTCTAGTAGGTCAAGACACCGCGTGCTCAATGCGGGGACCCTGGTTCGAATCCAGGATGAGGTCCGCGCCTTTTTTTCTCCAAATATAAAAAAAGCTCTAGTTTGAGCTATATGAATGTGGGTGGCAAAAATTATTGTATAATACTATTCTAATATTGACACTGTTTAATTCTCTAGCTGTAAATGTAACACGTGAAAAAATGTAAATGCATGGGATTACTAGTTATCGTTTAATAATTCATTTGTGCCGAGATAGCAATAGTTTTGGATTTTCTCTTTTTCTGTGTGTGTTAGCTTCTTTCTTGCAAATAAATGAGTTTTTTTTTGTAATGTTGGTTAAGAAATGAAGATTTTATTCTAAGGCTTTGAAAGTTCATGACTACTAGTCAAGTTGCAGTTTAAGATCTTGACGGAATACATTGTGTATAAACACAGTTATACGTTGCAACGATATTTATATACATATCTGTAGGGAAGTGCCTCTATGACAGTATTGTAACAATGTGTTGTAACACTAAAGAAAGCTCATGGTAGGTAAACGAGTTAGCACTACGTAATTGCATGGCATACAGTATAGACAATACTATTTTTTTTTAAGCATTGCATGTTTCATACCTATGTGATGTAAGAACGACAGATCGTCCTGTTTGAACTAATTCTATTATAAGGTCCCATAGAAAACGCCTGGTGTATGGATCCATGCCAGTTGTGGGTTCGTCCTGCAAAGAGGGGAAATAAAATACATAGATTCATAATATATCTTTTGCAATTGTGTAAAATATGGATTCCTGTCTATGTCTTTACACTGCAAGGTCAGCCAAGGTCATGTTGCACCAGGACCTACAGTTTCCAAGGAATCCGAATCTCTGTTGCCAAGGGTACTAAACTCTGGGCAGAAACCATAGGGTCTTTATGCTGCAAGGTCAGCAAAAGTCGTGTGGTGCTGGGATCTACAGCTTCTGAAGAAATCCAAATCTCTGTTGCCAAGAGAACCAAACTCTGGACTACTGCGAGCAGAAAAACATTATGTCCTTATGCTGCCAAGTCAGCAAAGGCTATGTAGTGCTGTGATCTACAGTTTCCCATGGAAATAAAATCTCTTGTCAGGAAAACCAAACTATGGAGTACCGTGGACAGAAAAACATTGGGTCTTTATGCGGCAAGGTCATGTGGTGCTGGGATGTACAGTTTCCCAAGGAACCCAAATCCCTGTTGCCAACAGGACCAAACTCTGGACTACCATGGGCAGTGCAAGGTCAGGTTATGTGATTTTATGTTGCAAGGTTAGCAAAGGTCATGTGGTGCTAAGAACAGTTTCTTAAGGATTCCGAATTTCTGTTGCCAAGAGAACTAAACTCTGGACTATTGTGGGCAGAAAAACGGCATAACAACCCACGGTACCAGTAAAAATTACGTTAATGACATGCGTTATCACTATGCCACTGTAAGGAAGTAGACCTAGTGGCATCCGAAATTTTGTGGGGGGACAATTATCCTAGTACCAACACACCTGCCCCTGCGGTATGAGTGTGAAAACGCGTTCTCCTATTGCGCAGCTAATCCGGTTTGACTCCGCAAAAGAACGCTTACCGGAGATCTCGGCAAAGGAGACGACCGTTTCACTGTAGTCCGGGGTTTGGTTCCCTAGGCCTTAAGAGGTTCGGATTCCTCGGAAAACAGTAGGTCCCGGCGCAGCATGACCACTGTAGTCTTTGAGCCGTAAAACCAAAAAACAAACAAACAAAATACACCATTTTCTCTAAGGCTGCATCACATGATCATCTTTAAAGCCACTTGACTCCCTTTGCCCCCATCTATGAGTTTTGAATTGCTATGCTACGTAAGTGGATCTACATTTTTTCTGAGAAATCCAAACCTCATAAGGCCTGAGGCACAAACAATTGGATTATAATCAGCAGTTGGTTTGTAAGAATTTCATTGTTTTGAGTACTTTGGTAGTCGAATTTGGATAGGGTGGTGGTAACAAAATGCAGGAAAAAAAATTTCCTGATATTTCCCTGATTTCTGTGAGAGATAGCTAGAAAATTCCCTGATATTTTTACGTCCGTGTTGTCGGCAAGATGATGAAAAATACCAAACGTACAAATGCTATAATATATGAAAAAATCTACACAATTATAAAAGAAACATTTAAAATATATATAAAAAAACATGCAACTCATGCAGCCCTCACCTCACCATATCAGTGGCCATACGGTGAGGCAAGGGAACCACACTATGATTTATGACTTTAATGAGACCTAAATAGATTGTTTACGGGGGGAACAGAACTGGAGATATTACGAAGTTGAAGTTTAACAAACGTATGGAATTGCATAGCTTCTCTGGGTGAAAAAAATAAAAAATTTAGTAAAAAAGCTACTAATCAGAAGACATTTAAAAAATAAAAAACAAAAGTAATTTTATTTACTTTAAATATTTCCATAAATACCAAAGTTTTAGTCCGTTATGTTTCAAAAAATCCGTTTCGTTTTAGTTAAAGCCATAAATCATAGTGTACAAGGTTTAAGCTGGCTCGAAACATGCTGTCGCAAAAATGCTAAAATGGGAAAAAAGTTGTAGCAAAATGCTAAAAAATATTAGTTGCTTTCGTTGTTCGAAAAATCGTATCAATGAAATTATTTATATCAACGATGCTTAACAGGTGCTGTTAAGAATTTTGAAGAGGAAACAAAAAGGAACAAGAAAAGATCGCTGAAGTGCATAACGGATCTTCTGGAATCGGGGAATCCTGTTTTCAGAGAATAAACTGTGGTTAAAAATGCCTGTCGCATTTTCGCGATGGGCAATAAATTTTTCTTCGCATTTTGCGAAAAATACGACTGCAGCTTAAACCCTGATCGAGTAGTGCCCTCGCCTTAGTGTATTGCCACTGACAGTATGAAATTGCGATGACTCTTTCTTGTAATATCCATCCACCTCTGAAGAAAACACGATGTTTAGTGGCAATAGCCACAATACTTAATGATATTTATATAAATCGAACACTACGCAGATTAAATCAAACAACAATATCAATCAACGTTTATTGGCGTAGTGATACCAACGCCGATGGTATGGCGTGATTAGATGGTGAAACGTTCGAAAGAAAATAAATATTTCTGCCTTCGGTGGGACCTGAACCCACGACCTTCCACTTGCCGGGCGGAGGCTCTACCCACTGAGCTACGAAGGACAATATATAATCTCTTTACGAACGTATATATATTGTTGCCAGTTATTTCGCAGAATGGTGTAGTACATAGACTACTATTTAAACCAAATTGCAAAGAGACTGGTATTAAATTGATCGAAATGCCCGTTGCAGCATATGTGTGTATTTATATAAATCGAACACTTATAATATTATATAGTATAATATAACACTTATAATATTAATAAAATATATTGATTAATATTGTTGTTTGATTAAATCAAACAATATTAATCAACGTTTATTGGCGTAGTGATACCAGCGCCGATGTTATGGCGTGATTAGATGGTGAAACGTTCGAAAGAAAATAAATATTTCTGCGTTCAGTCGGACCCTGATATATAGAAGAAATATAATCCAAGAAGAGATGAGCTGTTCACGTTGATGGGCAGATCGCGATGATGAACCAATTTGCCCATCTCTAACATTTGCTGCTATTTTAGCAATCGAAAATTTTCTTTTTCTCTGATTTCTGTTAAATTTTGAAAAATTCCCTAATTTCCTGACTCTGTTACCACTCTATTGGATTAACAAAATCCATGGCTGATTCTCCATGGTTAGAATCAGCCATGGATTTGCTCAGTACATTTTTCCTTCGCACAATTAAATAAATTCGCATATTTTCTGATATCTTTACTATGCCATTTTCAAAATAATTCGTACATTAAAAAAAAAAAGCCTATTTCCTTTTTTTTGATGAAACCATTCTCTAGAATAATTAAGTAATTTTTTAGCCTTTTCTCGGTTTTAACTTGACAGCAAGAGGACAGAGTTATTAAAATAATCACCAAAAATAATCAGTAAAACAGATGATGAATACAAAAAATAATTGGTAAAATAAATGACGATTACCAAAAATATAACAGATGGTGCTCCCAGAAGCGCAATAGCAGTTGATAACTTCCTTTTATTACCTCCGCTGTATGTTCCTGCCATCCTGTCAGCATAATAAACCAAGTCCAGTTTTTTTAAAGCCCATTCAATGACCTAAAATATAAATCACAAAAATTAACACCAAACCAATATATACTATTGTGCAAAAATTAAAATGACTGGTTGAAAGAGATTTTAATAGAAAGTTTGGTTTTACAGAAATTATTTTTTCTGTCTCGAGACCCATTACTGGAAAGAATTTTTGAGGAGGGTGTTAATCACATTTATCATTAAACCTTAGTAAAAAAAAAATGTGCATTGCGGTGCTGCAGTTGTTGCCTTTCACAGGGAGATTTCAATGTTTGATTCCAGACTATATTTAGTACTGGTACTTTCTTTTATTGCCATTTCGAGTTCGATACTCTTCAATCAATATTTATTTTGTCAACATGCACAATTATACACAATGGAATACAGTGCAGTGGACCAACACCATGAATTGTGGTTTAGCAGGAGACCCGATATAAATAAAAACGGCTTAACGACAAACGTTCACAATCTTGGAAAACAGTAAGTCCCTACCCATAATATGTCTCTGATTGAGAACACAAGCTTTTGGAAGTAAAACTAGCTTGCTTGAAGGAGGAAAAAAAATCCAACATTGGTATTAAAATAATAGGACAGTTAAATTAAGATACCGGTTTTGTACAATAACTGTAGTTCTAGACTTCCTTTGGCAGAACATTTGGGACATCAAACCTATGCTTTGAGATCATGCACTTTAGATTTCTGTGATGAAATTGCATTACTTCAATTCTACAATCATCCGGCCATGGAAGAATTCACATTCAGCCTTCGTGCCATGACTATTATCATAACTATTATATTGACTATTAGCAGCTCTCTACCGTAGATCTATTCTGGTAAATAATACCTTGAGGAGATTCTTTCAAACCAGGTATTTACGATTCCTTTATTCAAAGTTTGGACACAATGAAAAATGAATTTTCGTGTTGATAGACACTTATGTAATTCTATGCCAGTGTTACATTAATTTTCATATATACTTAGATTTGGAATTATTTTCCCTACAACTGACTTTGTTCATTTGAATTTTAAAGTATACGGACAGCAAAAGTCATTCTGTGCCAGGGTTTACAGTTTAATACAGAAACCAATCATCTTAAGGTTTAGGAAAACAGATGACAGAAGGCAGTTAGTTAGTTGGTAGGTAATCTTTTTTTGGCAAGCTAGGGAGTTGAACACAGGTTAATGACATGACAAAAGAATGCATTATCAATGTACCACCAAAGGACTCGTTTTCTGTAACCTATCTAAGTTTTAGGCAAGTCCAAAGTGATCCCAAGCTTTTTGCCTCCCCAAATACTTTGGGGAAATTCATGTAGTTCAGAGAATTTTTTGTAGATTAGCAGAAAAACATCAAACCTTTTTTTCTTCACGTAGAGGTATTCCTCTGAATCGAGCATAGAGCTGTAAATGTTCTCTTGCTGTAAGCTCATCGTAAAGAGCATCAAACTGTGGACAGTAGCCAATGTTCTGTTGGACCGATTGGAGATCTCTTCGAACACTAGGAGGGAGGGAGTAAGAAACATAATAGATTGGGAGAATCATTAGTATATTAAATGATGTACACAAGTAAATAACACAAACTTTTTGAGAAGATTGGGCCATGGCACCCAATTAAAAATATAGCCACCAGAAGTCCAGTTTTCATAAAATATTTTTGTATATTTTGCACACTAAGACCACATAATGAGATATTTGGTGTAAGGACCACAAAGGTCATTTTGTGTTAAATGAGATGAATTTGTACATATGGTTTTGCAAGATATGAATTTGATATTATTGTATGCAGGCGAAAAGTGTAATAAATACACCATCAAGTCACAATCAAGTGTAATGGAAGTCGATCCTAGCACAGCAAGCATCATATGATCATAGCTATTTAACCATTCATTTACAAAATAAAAAAATTGATGGGAAATATGCTAATAAAGCTAAGTTATGTCATTAACGATGACATAATGAACACATAAAGCCAAACAAAACAAGAGGAAATGAAGAACCATTGCAACGACGATGTATATTTTGGTGCATGTAGGTTGGATTTCAGTGACATAAGGACAACAAGGGTCCGGCTGCGGCACAGTAGGGATGTATGTAGGAGTTGTGTAAAAAACTTCATTAAAAATTTGCTTTAAGAAGCAACATGCACATGGATGCGGCTTAGTGGGCACTTGTTTGTATGTGCATACAATTACGAATTTAAAAAGGGTTGGGAGTGCCAAAGTCTGGGCCAGGAAATAAAAGAGTAAATATCGTCTGAAGTGATCATCACATTGAATTTAAGTAAAGTTCTGGTTTCTGTCGAAAATATTGAAGTTAAAAATTTGGATCCAAATAAATAAATTGAGATTGTTTGATGCAGCCACTAAGAAGCAAACGTCGTCTTTTGGGATATAAGTCAATTGGAGAGGAGCAAGGGCCACCTTGGTGGTGGAAGGGGTACCTGAATAATAATTTCGGATTGAAGAGGACCACTATGACAATAGAAGCGATTTTAATTGACTCAACCAATAAATCTCCTTGGCATTCACTGGTAGTGGATGAAGCTTTAAACCTAGCTTTCAAAACTGTTTAGTGAGAGTTATGTCTTTTCACAAGTTTATATGCCACTTTTCAGACCTGAAATTATGAAATAGTGACTGTGTCATATTCAGCAGCATAAAGTCACTGTGTATGTGCTATATTTAACAGCCATTTGTAGTTCAGTAAAAAAAAAAAAGGGAGGGGGGACTGATTCAATTCCCTTGTAAATGTAACATTAAAAAAACTTAAAATTTAGGATCTAAAATGAAAAAATTTTAAATTTAAAAGACTACCTGAAGCCATTTAGAAATGCATCTCCGGCAGTAACAGCTGTGTCACCTGTGAGCATTTTAAAAGTTGTAGATTTGCCAGCACCATTGACTCCAAGTAAACCAAGACACTAAAAACGAAAGAATATTAAATTGTGGATAAAAAAATCAACTCAAAAACCTAGAAGACAGAAAATTTAAAGTTCAGAAATATATATTAGTTGTTGATATATAGGCAACAGTGGGGGAGGGAAGTCAAAACAATATCCATGGTACCAAATATGCGTAATTTTGGTTAATGAAGGGAATATTTGTTATTCATGTTTAAAAATAAACTAATATAGATGTTATCATTGATGTAGATTTAGCTAATAATAAATAGATGTTTAATACAGAAATGTTCCAAGCATTTTCGGGGATAACAAAAGTAGAAATTTCTAAGCATCTATCTGTCATCTAATTCCATGCCCGTATCAAAGGGAGATCTTGGGGACCAATCCCTCCAAAACTAAATTTTTAATGGGACTTGGCTACGGACTTGCATGCTGTGATTGTATTGATACATGCTGTAAAAATTTTTGAACCCCCGAAATTAAATCTTGGCTATGGTGTAAATCTCTGCTAATAGAAATTCCTTGCATAGAAGTTATTAAACACTTTTGAATGATAAAATACACAGGGTTACCTAGAAAGAACCACCTGATTTCAAAACTAAACACAGAATGATAAGTAATACATGAATGTAAAAGAAAAATGTCCAAGTTTTTTTTTATTTATACAAATATTCGCTATGACATCCTTTAGTCACACGTATAATGTCAATGCAATATGCAAATTTCTGCAAAACACATTCTAATGGGTCATTCCTAACTCCTTCTGAACTTCTTTCACAAAGACATCAAGTTCAGTCTCCTTGAATTGATGATTCCACCTACGAATATTCTGAACCATCGGTGGATTAATTTGTTACTTTCTACAAAATTGCCGCTGAATGGTGATCACTGATTGGCATCATGCAAACGAGAGCACACAAAAAGCTTTCTGCTGACCAGACGCCATTTTTATTCCTACAACAAAGCATCATAAACAATCAACAAGCGCCATCAATTGTTCATAATTTAAAATTTAGATATTTTCCCTTTGCATTCATATATTACTTACGCTGTGATTTTTATATTCAAAAATATATATTTCTGAAATTGCATGATTCTTTCTGAATAACTCTGTATTTCAGTATCTTAACAGCATCAATTGGTCAATAATTGACAGATTTCAAGATAAGGTACTGTTTACATTATTTAGTTATTATATTATATTTTTTCCCCCCACCCACGTATTAATTACAGCTCAAACTAGAGCTTATGTAATTTTGGAGAAAAAGAGACGCTTTCCCCATCCTGGATTCGAACCAGGGTCCCTCCGTTTAGCCCGGAGTGTCTTGGACCGCTAGACGAATGAGGACAGGAAACAACGCTCTCTTTCTCCGTATGTAAAGGTGTTAAGGTATTATTACCCTCCGCAGGGATAACACAATTGCCAAATATGGTCAACACAAGTAATTAATACGTGGGTGGCAAAAATTATTGTATAATAAATTCCCCCACGAAAACTCACAAAAATCTCGCCCCGGAGGCTTTCTTGTGTTGACCATATTTGGCAATTGTGTTATCCCTGCGGAGGGTAATAATACCTTAACATTATTTAGTTATTACGATATTAGTTATACCTGGATAATTGGACCTTAAATTATGATAAACTTTTCTAAAGAATGGAGCTTATGGCCACAGGACAAGTGTGGCTCGATTTAAATGTCATTCTTTGTGATTTATTTTTATGTAATGCTTACCAAAACATTGCAATTATATAAATAAGGAGTTCAAATAATGAAAAATTGAAACAAGCAATTGGATTAGTTAATATAATCTTACAAATTATATGAAGAAATATATGACATCGTTTGTATGAAGGCCATTTTGAGAATTTAGATCAGTGGTTTTCAACCTTTTTTAGTTTACAGCGCCCTTAGTGTATCAGAATTATTACCGCAGCCTCCTTAGTACATCAATACTACGCTGGCTAAGTGTTATTTTCAGGGTAAAAATATCTTTGAAGTGCCGTGGCGCATAGGGGACCTCGATTTAAATATTAATTTCTATTTAAAACTACACAGCGGTTAACCACAATGAGTTACTGGTATTTGAATATGTAAATACCATTTTGTACTTACCTCTCCTTCAGGAACTCCCAGACAAAGTCTATCCACAGCTAGATGCTTCCTAATTTTACCTCTATTATATACCTAAGAGAATTCAAAAGATTGCATTGGTTATACGTTGAAATTTAATATACGACCTTACACAGTGGCAACGGAGAATTCAAATATTACGTAAGCACCTTCGGGGGAAGGGGTAAAAAGTGGCAAAATATTGTTTACATAATATTTGACTGCTCCTAAACAAGCAAATACTACATCAATTTACAGTAAGAAAATTGATCAACACTTGAAACAGCACCAAGAATTTTTAATTCAAGGCAATTTTGTAGTTCACCACAGACATCTCAAAATCAGTATTAGTGTGTGGGATGATATTTTTGACCGTATTTACGAACAACAAAAAATTAGTAATATTTCATGACGGCAAAAAGGTAAATTTATACAGCTGATTTGAAGTTTGATAAACATACAGAAAGAATTTTGAGCAGAGCTTCAAAATTTCTAAAAACCTCTGTGCATAGAAAGGGGTCTCAAAACAGTTACGAACGATACTTACAAGAGACTCTTTACATTTAAAAACATATTTAATTTTTTTTTTACTATTTTAATAAATTACTTTTTCATTCCAAAAACTGAGGAAATTAAGTATAAAGCCTACTTTTGTTAGATCTATAAGATGTAATACATCTGAATTTGCTTGTCCTGTTAGAACACGCTTGCGTTCAGCAGCCACATCTTCATCCTCCTCCTTAATGATGTAACTTGGAGCTTGTGTATTCCTGTCAGGAGATACAAGCCAACTTTAAGCATGGTATTTCAACATGGCTTAACATGAAATAGATTTTATTTTGATATCAAATGACATGTTAGAGGACTACCGTACCTTGGCTTTCTAAAGAATTTAAACTCGCACAATAAAGTCAGAAAGAAAAATGCCAGGCCCGAAACAGCCATGGCAAACAAATTTCTCGTGACCAAGTCCCAAGCAAAAGGTGATTTCATCTTGTCATACTGGCCTGAAATGGAAATATTTTTGTTCTAGTGAAGCGAGAATGATAAATTATTAATTTTTCATAGAGTAGAACCCTAATTATATGAAACGAAGAGGGTGGATTCGATTTCAGGTAATCCAGAAATTTAAATTTTGGTGCACAGATACAAAGAAACAACAACAATTATCCAAAAGTACTTTTACATTGTATATCACTAAACTATTACATCGATAGCAAAAAACACCACAATATGTATGTATGTGCCACCCAACATAATAACTACTTTGGAAATTGATTGATTGACTGTTTGGCTTTTTTATGGCGCAAGAGATCTGGGCTATACTGCGCCAAACATGGTCTACTTTGGAAATAATCTGACCTATTTCTATACAGGGTGTCCCAACACCAGGGTTGCAAACATCTAGGAGGGATAGGGTACACCTAGACGAACAATATTTGTCATAGAACCTAGGGTCGCAAACCACTCACAGTGCCAATTCTAAAACCGTCCAGCATGCACAAATAGTGATAACCAGTCCATGAGAAGTTCAAAATGCGATGCCCTAATCATCTATGCACGTGAGCAGCTAAGCAGAGTTTTATCTGGCGCTTTTTAGGAACTGGTTGTCACTATTTGTGTATGCTGGACGGTTTTAGAACTCGCGCTGTGCGTGGTTTGCGATCGTAGGTTCTATGACAAATATTGTTCGTCTAGGTGTACCCTATCTTTCCTAGATGTTTTTAACCCTGGTGCTGAGACACCCTGTATATATATATCTAATATCTACCATTTGTATTGGTTTTCCCTTAAGGACAGAGTACACCAGAAAATAAACTTGAGTTACAAATATTGAAAAAGAGTTTTAAAAAAAACAAAAAAAGTGCAGCAGGTTCCTTTCATTTAACCCAGACTTTGATTAGGCAAAATCTGGTTTGGACTTGATGTATCATGCTTTTATAATGATTTAGTAGTTTAGAAATTTCATTTACAGGATTGCTTTACGAGTGCAAGCTGAATAATACAACTTGGAGCTTGTGTATTCCTGTCAGGAGATGTTTGGAAACCTCTTCAATCGATGGATCCAAAGCTTTTGGCATTTTTTTTTTCCCCAGCAGAATAAACTTTTTGTTTATGGTAACCTGCCTATATGCTCCAAGCCTAGAATCACTGACTACACATCTCAAAATTGTATAAACTTGAACTTTTTATAAACTTTTAGGACACTTACATTTTAAATATTTTAAGATAAAAATTTTCGTTTCAATTTTTTTTTTTTTTGGAAATTGGAATTGGTATCACTTCGAAATTGGATTTAACATTATTCTCGAAAATTGGAATAAAACCTATGATGTAATAAAAAAATTATTCACAACACAACAACAGTCTATAAACTTTTAGGACAGACTGAAGGCATTATTCACCAGAATGCAATCCTCACATTTAAAATAAAATAAACATCAAGGTATACAGATAAGCAGCATGCTGTACAGTACTGTAGAGGTAATATGTTTGCTTACTATGTTACAAAAGTAAGGGGTTCTTTAGAGCGAAATCTGTATGCTAAATATCAGAACACGAATGACTCTCCATTGCATTATACAGTAATTGAATGAGTGAATAGTAGATAAATAATTACCTGTTTTGAAGAGAAAAAAGTTTTGGTACTCATTAAACGCAATGTCCATGAGCCCTCGCCCAAGGCAGTAGTTAGGAAATAATAGGAACGTGGTTTTCAGCATCTTGTGCACTTCTCCTAAATACTAGAATTCAGAAAACAAGTTTTATTTTGGTGAAACGACGGGATGTAATTTCTTATCCTGCTCGTATAGCAAACTATAGGCTCTTGAATAAATTTAAATATAACTATTAGTTCTAATTTGAAGTAGTATTTATTGAAATATTAAATCCTAAATATTAAACTACTAGTTATTTATTGACATATATTGCATGTTTGGGCTCCCGTCTAAAGCTTTCTTCATCAATCTCAGTAATTTATTCCAAGCATAAATTTGTCAATTGTCCTTTGGACATCATCTATTCTACACTTGGTGCATAAGTAGTACTTAAAGAGAAGCTCTTTACTTACAATAGAAAGATGGTCTCTAGTACAAAAGCTAAAGAGCATTACTGAAATATAACTTCAAGCTATTATATGTATATTAAGCTCAAAGATTGAAAACGATCAATGAGCAAAAAAAACTAAACCTGATCATAACGCGTTGTAGCTGGTTAAAAACTGCCACAACCCGAATATCCTAAGCACAAAACATAAATCCCTTTAATTTTGCAATACAACAGAAAATCTACCACCTTACGGTGATGGAGAGATAATTGTTCAACTGTCGTGCCATTATCGACAGTTTAGTTGCAATGATACTGTAGAGTATGTGCCATTTTTTTGTTTTTTTTGCCATTTGTGGCTGTTTAAAAAATGCCACAACCGGAATATTCAGGTTATGGCATTTTTTAAACAGCCACAAATGGCAAAAAAAAGGGCACATACTCTACAGTACCATTGCAACTAAACTGTCGATAATGGCATGACAGTTGAACAGTTATCTCTCCATCACCGTAAGGTGGTAGATTTTCCGTTGTATTGCAAAATTAAAGGGATTTATGTTTTGTGCTTAGGTTTAACAAATTGAAATCTTGGTATCTACTGATGCTCAAACCAAGGGATGGAAACTGAAGTCATATCGCTGCCCTGATACAGCGGAAACAGGAACTAATAAAGCAAAACAGTGAAATGATCTTCAATGGACTGCCAGACAATAAAGACGTCACTTACAGCATCATATGAAAACACTTCTAATAGAAAACTGGTGACAACGCATGTGATTCCTACAAACAGATTGATGACGATTAGGAATATGTAGGCAGTGCTTGGCTCTTTGAACAAGAAGGAAACAGGATACATGACAGGTGTGATGGACCACCTACAAGAAATAGAGAATAACTGAAAATGGCACCCGGTTAAGTAAATAAGTACCACAAAAAAGTTACTACACATTATTACATTTTCAACATTTTTCATCTCGCAATACATCAAAACTAATTACTAAATTTCTGAAAAAATAAATAAATAAAAAGTAGGTATAATTTTGATTCATCTACAAAATATTAACAATAAGCAGTAATCATCTACTTTTTTTGTATCAAAGTAGTTTTTTAAAAACCTGACAGTATGTAGTTTTTAAAAAGCAAATAACAGACAGTCCTTCACTTTTGCCAATGCTAGAAAATCTAATTATTTGAAGCAGTTATAATATATTCACAAGTGATTGAAATTTATTTATAACAAGTATTTAAGGGCTTTTAATTTTTTTGGAGACTGTATACAGCAGTTAAAAAATAAAATTTTTATAAGTTGCTTATGACGGAAGTCATGTAATTTATAATTTTGAAAGTATATAGTACAAACCGTTTTAGAGGAAACTTTTCTTTAAATTTTAAGGGTTATTTTTCGATTTTTAAAAAGGAATTTTGAATCTTTTTAAAGAACTATATGATTGTGCTGAAATGAAAGCTATTTTCTCAGATATTAAGGCCATCCTGAAAACATCTTGCACATAAAACAAAATTGATTATGTCACTGATATATATATATATATATTTATACAGAGGGTAACGACTTCAATTTTAAATTAAAAAAAAACAAAAAGACTAATAGCAACTCAGAAAATATCTGGCAACGCACCATTACATGAAAAGCGAAAAATCGTTTGCGACTAAAAATTTAGTTTGCGATGTGAAATGGCATACGACAGAAAGCTTTGGCTTGAAGGTTATATATTTACCCTTTCCGAAGAGAAATATTCATATTCAATAATTAAAAAGCGATGCAAGAAGCATGGTTTTCATGTTTCAAAATATAAAATAAGTGATATTATTAATGTAAAATGAAAAAAATCGCAAGGCATTAATGTCAAGAGGAAAAACAAACCAAAAGAAATATCCCCAAAAAGTTCGTACTATTTCTAATATTTCTAAAGTGCAGTCTATGGTTTTACAAGAAATCCAAAACCTCAAAGAACAGTTACAAAAGCTGTGCACACATCAGCATCAACTATAAGTAAAATTATTCATAAAGATTAGAATTTAATTAAAACAATAAAAAGTACAGTTCGTTGTCTGAAATCTCGGCATGTTGCTGAGTGGAAGATTAGATGCAGATTGCTATATGAAAGTCATTTCGAAGGAAATAGATGGGAAAAAATTATTGCAATTGATGAAGCATGGATTTATTTAAATGAATGTAATAAAACAAGATCGTTTTATTATCGAAAAAGAGGTCGAGCGACTCAAAAGTTTGGTTCAAAGAGAGCAAAGAAATTTTCAGCAAAGGATTTATGGTTATCGCTGGCATCTCTTATAACGGAAAATAAAAAATAAGAAAAGTTGAAAAAATCCAAATATCAACTCTATATATTATCAAAATAATGTTCTGACTCCTATTTTTAAAGAAGATATTCCAAAATTGTATTCTACTGATTTTTAAAATGTGGAACTCCATCAGGACAAAGCGAGCAGCCACACCTCCAAAAGTACAACCGCATTTCTAGAAAAAAATGAGACAAGAAACTGGAATTAAGTCAACACCAATTAGCCATATTCCTACCCAGTCTCCAGATGTAGCACCGATGGCTTATTGTGCATTTGGACTTTTAAAACAATCTCTTTCAAAACGCCGACCCACTACCTTGGATGGACTGAGAAAAGTTGCAGAGGAAGAATGGAACACAATTTCGCTTGTGACTTTACGAAAAGTCCTATTATCGTAGAAATCTAGATGTAATATGATAGTTCAAAGACAGGGCTATCAGATAGAATACATTAAAAAATAATTTTTTTATTGTATGTATTTTATTTATGCTGTCAAAATCTTTATAAATATGTGTAAACACACACACTATCTATCTATCTATAGCGGAACATGATGAAGTGACGATATTTTATAAGAGAGAACTAGTAGGGATTCAGTTATACCTATACCAAAGACTATCGTGACCACCTGTCTATGGTGACTGTTGCAGTCCAGTCCCAAAGGTGGTCATTTTAGACAGGTTCTACTGCACATATATTATTGATATCATTCTACTCAAATGGCAACATCAGGTGTAAAGATTTTTTATGGAAGGTATAGAAATCGTTTATGCAGAATTCATAGGATCTCTCTTCTGAACATAATGTTAATAAATAATGACGTTTAATTTTCACGAAGTTTTTTTTTAAAGATCGATATTAAAAAGCTGAAAACTGTCTTACCCATATATTAAAAACAATGAAACAACAGCTGGAAAATTCTTATGAGACGTATACGCTGGAATATCAAAGATGAGTAAAATGAGCACACAACACGTAGCAGGTACCACATAGCTGCACTGTAAAAGAAATTAAAGATATCAGTTCCTGTGAAGTAATAAGTACGATACATTGAAGTAGAGATAATTTCTTAAGGCATAAAAATGAACCTATCAAAGTAAAAAACAAAACTTCAACGTTACTTTTCACAAATGGTGAGCAGTCACTGGGTTCTTATTCGCATTGCAGGAAAAAAAATTGTTTGGACAATTATAGGAAAAATAACTTCGTGTTTGCAGGAGATCTATCTATCTATTTACGAAAGTCTGAGATGGGACTTATTCATTAACTAGATTCAATGAACAAGAAATTTTTAAATTTATAAAGTCTACAGAGAATGCATATATACTTGTACAGAGCTCAACAAGTTCAGCTTCGCGGTCGCCACTGGCGTTCAAGTTTTTTTGCAGTAAGGCAAATAGAAAATATTCTTTATTTACCAGGTTTTCTTCTTGAGGTAGGTAAATACCATTCTTGTCTGGCGAGTATGTTTCATCACGATTTGCCGAGTACTGCATAGATATATATATTAAGTGTTGGAAATATAGGGTTTATATTATAATCATCATCATATTCAACCATTATCTCCCCACTGTTGAATGAAGGTCTCTACAACTGCTTTCCATGCAAGTCTAACCTGAGCAATTCATGTTCACATCACCCCAACCTGTTTTCTTATTTCATTCCCCAATCTAGTTTGAGGATGTGTTCTAAGTCTTCAGTGGCCTCTTGGAATCCAGTTAAGAATGTTAGTTCTTCATTGTCGATCAATTCTTCTTCGATATGCCCAGCCCATCGCCATTTTACTTTAACATTGATGTCCTCTACTTTAGTTTGCTCTCTCACTTAAGTGTTCCTTTTTCAACATCTCCTAGTTATTCCAAGCATGCACCTCTCTATGCTCCCTTGTGTTGTCTGTAACTTCTGTATTGCTGCAATTGTTATACTCCATGTCTTTGATCTATAAGACGGGACTGTCAATACACACTGGTCGAAGACCTTTCCTTTTAGACACAAAGGCAATTTTCCCTTCCCCAGGATAAAATTGTTTCTTCCAGCCAATTTTAATTTAATCTTAATTAAATTTATTTTAATTTAATTTATTCCAGCCAAGTTTAATACATTCTGTTGAGTTCTTTCATAATGCTGCCTTCCGTTGGAATCATCTGGCCAAGGTAAATATATGAATCAGCCATTTCTAGCTTGATGCGGTCAACCTGTATTTTTGTTTTCTCTGCGAAATTATTGAACACGATTTTAGTTTGTTGTAGGCTTATCTTGAGTCCAACTTCTCTACTTCTAGTTGAAAGCTCCTGTACAATGCCTGGGAGTTCTGATAGATCCTTTGAAAAAATAACAATGTCATTAGCAGACTGCCGATGATTTAAATATTCACCATTCATTTTTATTCCTTTGCTATTCCAATCAATCAGCTCAAAAACCATATGTAAAGTTAAAGTAAAAAGTTTTTCAGAAATGGTATTTCCCTGCCTCACACTTTTACCAATTTTGATAGTTTTAGTATCTTTATGTAACCAAAATTCTGAACTTGCATTTTTATACACGTGTTTCACCATGTTAATGCATATAGAATAAATATATTTACTATAATAAATGTAGTACATGGAATTCATTAAAAACACATACCATGTCCCAAAAGTAGTTAGCGACCCAATACACAACTGCATTGACACCACTGACATAATGTAAATGCTTCGCTTTGGTGTACCTCTCATAAACTAAGAATAGGACAAAACTGGCAGGGACGAAAGACATAGCAACGATGATAAAAATTGCAATCAAGACATCTGTTCCTTGAAGGCTAAAATTACCAAAAAGATTGAAGAATAAATAAACAGGAGCCATTCATACATGGCAAGATAAAAAAATGCACAAAACAACATACTTACATTTGATCTTTTGACAGCAGATATGATGTGTCCGTCATCGGATGATTGATTACTGTAATACCTAATGAAGAAAGAAACCTCATAAGGCTTATTTTTTTAGTTTTGTGGTGCAAGGACATAAAACTAAAACATAAACCACAAGGATGTTTACCGTAATTGTTGTGATCAACCCCCCATACAGGTAATTTTTTAGTTTTATGTCCTGGTGCCATAAAACTAAAAAATAAACCGTATGGAGGTTTATCAGAATTGATGTGATAAGCAACCTTACGGTTTATATTTTAGTTTTACAGCGCAAGGACAGCTAAGGTTATGCTGGGCCAAGACCTACAGTTTTCCATGGAATCTGAACCCCTTAAAGCCTAGGGAACCAACCCCTGGGCTTTATAGAAAGCAGTTAGTAAGCATTTTCTTTTGCACAGGTAAGCTTCAATTACATCAGGAGAGTTTACACGCTCCTCTCTGGCTTGGAAATTAGTCAGCTTGTGAGTGAGTTGCAACTTGCTCAGCAAGACTTGATTACACACAGCTTGCAAAACTTGTTCACTCACTCAGTAAAAATGTGCATCATAAACGTTCAGTAGACGACTATTAACTGAATTTTTTTTTTAAACTGGATTTTAACTCTGCCCACCCCCCTTGAGTGTTTGCCAATCAAATTTGAGAAAATCAGAGCGAGTAGCCTGTAAAGTAGCCCACTACTCAACTTCACTAGCAGTAACCGAGAAAGCAGTGAGTTAACTAGACAACTTTATTCCATTGAGCAAGTTTAGAAGCAGCGAGGAGCGTATAAACTCACTCAATGTAATGCAGACATGCTAGATAAATACATTACCACAGCAGGGCCGAAACCCCTTAATTTTGATAAATGTATTGCAAACCTTCGGATAGCATATACACACATGTATTCTGATAGCATATTCATGATCAGCATAGTTATTCTGATCCAATGTAAACATTCAATTAAAATACAGGATATTAAACATTTAATATATTGCTTACCATATGCAGATGGGTTCCCCATATGCGGAGGTAGATTAGCTCTCAAAATGGCGTTGTTTAAGCTATTAATGTACGTTGGCATACTATGGTAGCCTTTATTATTATACCAAACCTAAAAGGCAAGTTGTAGTCCCATTTATTTTGCGATGCAGTGCAGTTACAGAAAGAACAAAATTTTCCATGCCTAATGATAAAATTACGATACTTACCTTTGCAACATTTCTTACAGCAATTTTACGAAATAGAGAGGGTGCATTTTGTCCAAAATTTGGAGGCACACAATCTCTTACTAATCCGAATGCAAATGCTCCATACCTATTAGCAAAAACATATTAGTTGTACACCAGTAAGATATTTACTACATAACAGCAAGAATACAGTGTGCAGTATAATTATAGGTCCACCCAGAAAAATAAATTTTTCTTCATAAGAATATGCAAATAATCTCCCAAAAAATTTTGGTGGTTTCATATTAGGGTATGTAACAATAACGCAGCAAAATATACTGAAAAGAAATATTATTTTTTTTAAAAAATTCGGCATTTTTTAGTATTGAGGTGTTGTAGATTTCTTTCCAAAATACGGCGTGATTATTTCTCATTTATGCAAATTTGCATTATGACATGTGCTTTCGACATCACTGAGCTGTAGAATGTGTTTTTAACTGTTACTTTTAGTATAGTACTGATTTCATGGAAAAAAAAAAAGGAATGGGTTACAAATTAGCTTACCAAGAGGAAAAAGGCCAAATTAAAACTTTTAGGTTATGTGGAAAGTCGAATAGAGAAATAGTAAAACGTTTGAAACGATTAAACAATGTGGTGAACAATTTTATTTGATTAAAGAATGCTTACAGTACAAAAAAATCCACCGGGAGGTCTGCTAAACTGACCTCTCGCCAAACAAGGATAATTGTTAAGGAGGTTCAATCTGGTTCAACTTCTTTAGGTGCTTTAGCACTTCGAAAGGACATTTGCAATCTCTTAAGTAAACGTTGTCTAGGACCCTGAAGACGGTGCACTGTTTAAGAGATATATATATATATAAAAAGCTACCCCAAAGTTATCTGAGCAACAAGTAATAACTTGGAAAGAAGACTGGAGAAAAATACTATTCAGAAACGAAAAGAAATTAAATTTGGATGGGCCAGATGGCTGGCAATTTTATTGGCACGACTTGCGCAAAGAAGAAGAACGAATCTTTTCGAAGCGACAAGGTGGAAGTGGTTCTATCCTGATCTGGGCAGGCTTTGGGTGGTATGGAAAAACATATATTACATTCTTAAATACTCGTATGAATGCCACAGATTATCAAAACCTACTTGATGAGCACTTGCTACCATTTTCAGCAGAAATCGGAGGGCCATGCTTCATGCTTTAACACGATAATGCCCCAATCCATACAGATAATTCAACCTCTGAGTGGTTTATAGAAAACGGTGTCCACATTATTGACTGGCGACCTTACAGTCCAGATTTAAACCCCACAGGCAATCTATGGTGAACACTTGCAAGAGCTGTATATGCAGGTGAGAAACAATACTACTAATGAACTAAAAGAGGCAATTCTGTTTGAGTAGCATGCTTGATGCATTACTTGCAGAATGTTATTAATTCTATGCAAAAAGAATTTATGAATTGATTCTAAAGAAGGGAGGAAAAATCTACTACTAATAAATTTTTATGAATAAGTTTCATATGGTGGACTTATCTTTTTGCAACACCTATTTTTAATTATTGTGACTTTATTCTTGTAAGCACATTTGCAATCCTTTTTATTTTTATATAATTTGTTGTTACAAGAGCCTTGTAACATCATAAATATAGGTTAAAAACATGAAAGAGTAGTTCCAGAGAACTTCTGTTTTCTCGGATGGACCTATCATCATGCAACGAACTGTATATTGGACATGTACTAGCAACAACATATTAGTCACATTCCAAAAATATTATATTAGTTGTACAATAAAAACATATTTGCCATGCATCAGTAAACATGAAAAGACGTTAACTAAAAGTTAGAAAACACAAAGAAAAAAAAACTAGTCACACACCATACTAATGAATTTATCATTTAATTATTAAATTATAAATTGAAGAGCCACCATTGTTATTTCTGAGTTACAATAACCTTAAAACAACAATACAATTACAGTTCAGATGCTGAAGTTCATAAATGGAAAAACACTGATATAATCATTAAAATAGGTTGACATAAACAGACAAAATGATAGTTGCCAAAAGTAATTATATTAATATAATAAGTAACAGCAACTTAATAAATTCAGGAATTTTCAGTCTAGGAAATCAATTCTTGGATTATGGTAAGTTAAATGGAAGAAAACGACTCACTGTGCTGAATATATCACAAAACTTGGTAAAAACATATAGTGTACACGGTTTTTAGCAATATATACTTTAATATGGTTTTAAAACGTTTTTCCGAAGGCTTTTAGCCATCTTTAAAGAGGCTTACATGATAAAGGAACAAGTGGGTAAACTGAACATTAAAATCATTTCACGCTATCTACGGTCACTTAAAATTGACCGTAAATTCAAATTTCGGGATAGATTGATCTATTTATGACTTTGCGATTTCATCATTTCACAGAATTATATTTGAACATTAGTGTCTTATTAGGTCATTAAATAAATTTACGTCCAAATGCAATTAATCTCATTTTACGTACTTCAGATGACTTCCTGTTGAGGTTATGACACCTAAATCAAATCATTGTACAATTTATACATGCTTATGAAATTTTATGTGCAGTCATGGGTGCCGACGGCATAAAAATATTTGGGAGGGGGGGACATGGAAGCCTAATACCAACATTGGGAAGGATGAGTTCTCCTGTCCCCCTCCAACGACGCCTGTGTGTACAGTTATAAGATTACTTTACTTTCATGCAATTGGATGCATAATAATAGTAAGCAAGTTCCTACTAGGAGAGAAAAAATATGAAACAGATAAATGCACTGGTGTGCAAAAACTAAGGATGGGAGATTCTTACACATGTAACATCACACCCCAGTGTTTCAAATGGGTATAAAGCTACTGTAACATCATCGAGATATAAGACTACGGAAAAGCTAAACAATACTGGCCAAGGAAGGAATCCAAAGGACTTTTATTCAAAAGTGGGCTTTCAGCACAGGAGGATAGAAGACAGAAATGTCCATGTTACAAGCAGCAGGCAAGAAAAATGCAGTTTTCAATAGGGGATATGATCACCCCTGACTGCAATGCAGGATGTACACAGCCTGTTCATGCTCAGTATATGGTTGTCGACAAGCTCTTGAGGCATCATGGCCTATTCCTCTTGTATCACCAATTGAAGCTGCGGAACCGTTGCTAGCGGATGGCAATGTGTTGCCGGGAATTTCCAGAGAACACGCCACATATGTTCTATTGAATTCAGGTTCAGAGAATGTGCGGGCCGCTCCATGCATTGAACATCTTCACTCTCTAACAGCTTAGCAACAGCCGTTGTACTATGAGGTGTAGTATTGTCATCCAAAGAGAGAAATTCCAGGCTTACAGCACCCCGGAAAATATGGACATTAGGAAAGAACTTCGGTACACTAGTGGTCACCAGCGACTGAACCTCCTTGGAAGATGTGGAGCTCCATACAGCCACCAAGCACTATGCCTCCTCAAACAAGAACTCTGTTATCTCCAAACCAGTCCCTTTCGATGATGTTGGAGGGCTAATTGTGTGTGTTTCCCGCTCTCTCCATATGTACAGACATCCAGAATCGCTAGTGATACTAAATCGGCTCTCATCCGTAAACAGTACTCGACCCCATTGCCGAGCTCCCCATTCCTTGTGTTCCTGACACCATTACCGATGGGTAGGCATCAATGGCACACAATATGTATTTGTCGCCGAGAGAATAAACTGCTTGTGTGCAATCTCCCACGATAAAATGCAATAGCACCCATCCAGTAGTGCATTACATGTGGCTTGCGATTTCATTTGCTGTTAACAGTCGACTTCTCCACGCCTGTAGAATACCAGTCCCTCCTTGCCGTGGTTGCTCATGGACAAACACAACTAAACCTATGTACAACTGTTCCTGTCGTTCGAAATGCCGTCCATGCTCGTGACACGATGCTGTGTGCGATTACGAACTCCTCGGCCTCACTCGTCACACTTCGATCTTATTCCAACTTTCCAATGATTCGACCTCGAGTAAATTCATCCAGTAATGTTCGTCGGACATCTCGCACTGCTAGAGCAACTCGTCGTCGCTCAAACCGATGTACACTGTGCAATAACTTCCATTAAAATGCTGCGCAAACACTGCTCTTGTGCTTTATACCCTACCCACACGCCCACATTACATCATGATGCGTATACGCAAATGCCCTACCGTGTAGGACCCTAGGCAGTCTCCTGATTGGTCTTTCGGTCAGTTCTGCCTGTTCGTTCCGCTGTTATGTTACTTTTTCCATCTTATCCTTAATTTTTGCACACCAGTGTATATTAGTTCAAAATAGCATTTAGAGTACAAAAAAAAAAAATACCTTCTCAGCCTATATAATGATGTTGTGTACAAGTAATATTCATGTTCGTTTTGACCAGTTATGTCAAGTAGAATGTCACTTGTCACAAGTTTAAATGCTGGAGGCTCCGAATAAGATTCTTCGCAGACGTAACCTGTCTTATCATCTGAGCAGTAACACAGTGGATAAAATTTAGTTGGTGGTTCTAAAAAAAAAAAAAAAACCATCAAAACATACAGGTATGAAAAGCGATGCTTAAAATAAAAAAAAGCAAATAATTCAGTAATAAAATTCAATGCAAAAATGCATACAAACCTGTAGGCTTGGGAGTGGTATAGTTGCTCAGATCGTCTCTCACAGTATGAGGGCTATTGGTGGGTAACGGTGGAACAAAATTTTTCAATGCATAAGCAGGAACAAACACGCTTTCACAAGATGGCTCAAAGAACGCAGAGAGGCGGTCATAGTTACGAGCAGTAAAGTTAATCTTTTCATCAAAGCTGTTATTAAATGCTGATGTCAAAACACAAGTTGCCCCGACGCCAGATGGTAAAAATAGCGTTGCAGCAACATTTTCAGAATCAGCATCTTCAGACCACCTAAAACAAAACGATGATACTTTTAAAATGATTTTTTCTATGGCCAACACTGGTAGTTACTCTGACCATGTTGGTGTCTGGCAGTTCAAGGTGAAAAATTGTTAGTTGTTTCGCCATAGGGACACCATACAAGCAACTGACAAAATCCCATGATACATACACATCTGTCTAAGTTTACTTGGAACTCGAATCCAAACCCAGCAAGTCAGAAGGCGGTGATTGTACCCACAGAATCATCGAGCCTCAGTTTTTAAAGAATAAAATCACAGGATGGTTTATTTTGGCTATGTTTTGGATGGATAGTATTTATGCAGTGTGGTAGTTGGGTATCATCATCTTCGCTCAGCAATAAGCATAGAAGTTGGTACAACAGGGTAGGGTTATGAGTGTTGTCTGTGAGTTGGTGCCGTCTCGTGGCAGGTAATACAAGGGAAGTTAAGAAAGAAAAAATATATGATGATATGGCTGAAAATTGAGAAGAATTTGATCAATCAAAACATTGAGAACTTGGCCACTGATATGAGTACAATGGCCAATATTCATCTGGTGTGGTTTTGTTTTTTCCAACTCAATTTTCATTTCTCTCTCGTTCACATAGTTCTTCAACTGCTCTTCTGCTATCTACCATTAGAGGGCATCGACTAAGAGACAACACCTAAACCTTATCTTGTTGTACAAGTCCCATTCTTGCTATGAAAGTTTCAGTAGAAGATGGCGGCAAGTCATAAAAAAATTTCAAAGCTATATTAATTTGTTGCAACTGTGCCAATTACGTTTGTTATTATTTAAGAAGTGTATCTTACAGTAAGCCAATCTCCAGTTTTGCAGTGTACTGTGTTAATTGAAACAGTCCTTTCTAAGTGTCACACACACATATCATGTCCTGACACATTTACAGCTATCTAAGTGAGCCTTGAACTGAATTTAAGTGCCCAAATTATTGGGATTTAATTTGATTCAACAAAAGCTTGAGTCTAATTAACTAGTTTGATTCAGTATGTATTTGAGTTCGTTTAAATGATCTTGGGTCTGATTCAAAGTATACTTTAGTCTAGTTGATTGAACTATGGTCTAATCTTATGCATACTGGTGTCCCCCACAGTAGAATGTTTGGCAAGGTTCCGCAACAAGCCTTCAGTTGATCGAAAATGTTTTGCAGGAGATGCATGCCTATATACATGTATTATATACAGTTTTAAGTTCTATAAAACGTAAATTCTTTTTAATAGAAATGCAGAAGTAATTTGGATTAGTTTTTCTTTATTTTATTACTATTTAAAAAAAAAAGAATCATCCCACGATTGTTCTGCGATGTGCGTCAGTCACATTTTTTAGCACATTCTGCTTTGGGGTTAGTGTTTAGATAAATGAGAAATATTGTATATATATATGCTTTTGGTTGCAAACTTACAATGGAGCATGTGGTACACATTTTACACATTGCATAAAATAAAATATCTTACTGTTATTTATACGCTGTATAACTAAGGTTCTAAAACATAGTACCATGGTGTACATACCATGTTACCAAGGTCTTAAAACAAAGTAGTGTATTTAATATAGTCAACAACTGCCGGCCATAATTAAGTGTAGGAATAGCAAAGACAGCATGGATGCCTTTGCCTTGGGTGATAAGAAACCATAGCTTTAAAAACTACATTAGTAGAATTTTTAGAATGTAAAAATATGGCATGCTATAGATGATGGGACCATATTGTCATCTATAAAATAAGAAGTTCAGATCCAGATAATATGAAATGGTTAATGATGCGATTCATTATCATCTAATTTACCTTGGGTTATCTTGAGAAAGATCCAATCGGTGGATCGTAAATGGGATAACATTCCCATCCGGCTGGGTGTAGTTATAATATTGAGATGGGCTCAGAGTCAGTGGCGGGAGATCTTCGACTTTTGGAGCAGTCAATGCCACTGACATGGCAATGCTTACAAAAAATGCAGGAAGTAGGATTTGAGAGAAAAGACCCTTCCAGTTCCTTCGTGTACAATAATAGCGCTTCAGAAGTATTGTGCCAAATTGCTGAAGAAGCAGCATTTTGCCCTCGATTTTATAACTTCCAGCACCTTCAAGTCCAATATCTGGATGCTGGGGTCCATGATCTTTGAAATAAAATAAAAACATCTTTTATTTCCATGCACCAACTTTATTATGATTAACACAAAATGATATGCAGTTAAAATTTTAAGTTACATGCTGCACAAGCAATTAACGGAACATGCAACAGACTAGATGTAGCACAATCATATATTGTGAAAAATTTTTTTAGGTTATATCCACATGCACGAATAATTTAAACTGGATGGCATTGACTTAACATAAATAGCTTGAATATTTCTCAAATTAAAAGGTATGAAAGTAATAGATGACTGGTTATTTTAAGTTCTATCTTTAAGATTCATGTAGTCATAAGAGATATATATCTTTAAGATTCACATAGTCATCCAAGACCATCAATGCATGCAGAAAGTTTATAAAAGTGGTTACAAAGCTGCAATTTTATCAGGGTGTCATTATAGGGAGGGACAGTTTTGGGAGTCCTCACGGAATTTTTTTGGTTTTGGGCTGTTAAATAGTTTAGGTAAATGTTATGTTACTAGCCTTCCTTTATACCAGGGTTGTCCAACATATGGCCAGCGGGCCATAATCCGGCCTGCCTACAACTGTTTGAAATAAAAAAAAAAAAAAAAAATCCTGAATTTTTTTCAGAAATAAGGAAAAATTTTGGGGACAGGAGAGGTGACCCCTTTCTATATTGCAAATGCTGAAACAAATAACTGGAAGAAATTCTAAGGGAAGCTATTAAGGGTAATTTAGTTTTTTTTCTTTTCCTTTATGAAACCGCTGGCTTATAAGATCCGTGAAAATTCTTTAAGTGGCCCGCTACCCAAAAAGGTTGGACAACCCTGCTTTATACTCACCAAAATATTTAATTTACGACAATGAATTAAAGCTGGGCTTTTCTTTAATTAAACTATATGGTTTAGGGTAGATTATAGTCAAGTATGACAGAAGGATAAGCTAGTAAAGGAGACATATACAATAACCAAAAACGATAATTTACAATGTAATTAATAGAACAAGTTTAAATTTAAACTACAAAAACATCGTAATTATTTTACTTTTTTTATAACAAGCAACTTTTTAAAAAACTTGAAGTTTATAGTGCAAAGTCGAGCCATCTTGGTTTCTTTGAAAATTTGTCAATCACTTTATTTACATCAATATGAATGTCTCTGTGAGTGTGTATTAAAAGTCTCTTCTGTCATCCGCGTTCGAAGCCAAGTTTGACGGCGCTTCAACGATAAAAAACTACGTTTTGCTGAAGCAACACTTACTGTAAACGTAGTTTGAAAGACGAGTAGCTTGAAGATTCGTGAAAAAAACGTCTGGATCGCATTTCTCCAAGACTTGGAGACTTTGGTGTAAGACTTTTATTTATTACAGTCATAACAAACATATAAAATATCCGTCTTTATTTTTTTCCTATTTTTGGGATTTATTTTTATTATTTATTTTTTTTATTTTATTTACATTTATTATTTTTGGCAATTGCCTTAAAAAAAAAAAAAATGACCTGAACTCATTTTTATTTGTTACACATTCGAAGAAAATCAGTAAGTTTTGTTTATTTCATAACAACACAAAATGCATGATTCCATAGAGTTAAAGTATCTCAGAATTATTATCTGCTTAAAAAATAAAAAAGACACATAGTCCTGACAGACATTCTGTGATTTCCTTGATCGTAGGTCTTAGGGTGTCTTTATAATATTATTTGACCTCATCAGATCGTTCTTCATATACTCACGTCCACTCCGTTATTGAAAATTTCTTCATCCATTTTCATTTCTTTGAATGCTTGTATAAATTAAATTTAAAAAAAAAAAGTGATAAAACTGAGTTCATAAAAAAAAGAGTTTTTTGAAATTTCAGTTAATATATTGGAGCGCAAATTAACATTGGTTCTATGGGATACTTTTTGGGACTAAATCATTTGATCGTAAAAATGAAAAGCTCGCAAATTGGAGGTTCGTGAAAACATGAGTACACTATATTAAATTGTTATCTTAATCAGAGACTGTTTTTACGTGGCAAGGAGAGTGAAGACCATGATATGCTAGCAAAGGTGTAGCAATTAAAAAAATTATCTAATGTTATATTATTGTGGCAGAATAGGCTGACAAAGGGACGGATTTCTTGCTGAACTGTATTTTGGGAGATTACCAACCTCATCTAAGAAAAAATAAACATCCCCTGTAACGACAACTTGCAAAGGTACAGGTCAAGGCTTTGTATAAACTACAAGTTCCAGTGGATTTACACATACATACATTCATATATTTGTTTACCTAAATATATAATAATATATGTAATAATATTATTACAATCACCAGAGCAGAGTACAAAATTACAACACTTAAAAATAATACAAAATGGAGAACTACCATGCATCTGATAGTAACTTCATGCTATGCACTAATTTATCACTACAATATGCAACACTGTTATACTTTTATCATAAAATCATGCATACTTCCTTGTTATTATTTGCATTGCTATCATTTCATGAATATTCCATTGTTATTACTTGCATTGTTATCATTTCATGCAAATTTCATTGTTATTACTTGCATTGTTATTTCATGCAAATTTCACCGTTATTACTTGCATTGTTATCATTTCATGCATTCATAATCATACCATGCATTGTTATTAGATTTTCATGCATTTACTTACAGGCATACAATGTATCCACCTGTTATGCGGTGCATTTAGTTATTACTACGTTATGCATTTAATTATTGCCATGCTGAGTATTTGCTTTTTGTCATATTGTGCATTTACTTACTTTAACACTGCACATTTGCCTATTGTCATGCTGCATATCAAACTACTGCCAAGCTGTGTATGTGCCTTCTTCACTATGACATGCATTAAAATGATATGAAATTCATGCTGACATGAAAAAGTGCTTATGGAGTATCAAAATCCATACCATCACTTGATTTGTTAATAGAATTATTTGGCAACTGATGATAATCAGCTTTTCCATCACTTGCCATTTTCTTTTTGTTGCGACCTGAATCATTGTGGTTGATAAGATCACCATTTAAATCATGGTGATTTTCAACAATATCATCTAAACATTTTTCTGTTGGATGAACGGTGTGATTATATTTTTCATCTAAATCTGCTATTGAATTTGAATAATCTTTAGTTTTGCGTGAGTGCAAGCAGTTATCACTTTCCGTAGAGAAGTCTGTAATTTAAAATGAACGAATAATCGAATAAAGTTTCTAAAATAACGAAACATGCAAATAAGGTTAAAATTCATAGAAATTAGCATCACAATTTCCACAACTATATAATACAAACATTTAAAGTTATTTAATATAAAACAAGGAACACAAATGAAGATAGACATCAATTTTTAATTAGAAAAAGAAAAATCAGCAATAAACTGCACATTTCATTAGATTAATAATTAAATAAATTTACACTGATTCTATAGACATAAAATAAAACATTAATTTAGATCTCTGACAGATTAGTTAAATTTCAGTTTTTTTAGAATTAGTTAAATGAAAGAAAAAGTTTTATCTTGATTACTGCTAAATAGAACGAATGTGGGATAATTCTCCACATGTTTTGCTTCGATTTGTCACAGATTTTTATAAAAACATATCAAATTTCAATATACAGTGAAAATCAGTTACAACGACCTCCAAGGGACCGTGCAAATTCGGTCGTTATAACCGATATCCTTTTAAAATCATAGTAGCCTATAGTAATGCACTTTTATAAATTACTTAGTTTTATAAATTATTTTGATAATAAAAAGTATTAAACTTTTTGGTTTCAAAATTAAATAAAAATATACTTAATTATAATGAATTTAATTTCCGTTTATATTATGTTATAGCCAAACTAAGTACATAGTACTTTCTTAGTTTTTTAAATTGAAAAAATTGTAGAAAATACTACTAAAGTATATAATGTAGAAAACAAATGTAATGAATAGTATTTATTATATTATACTAATGACTTCAGAACAGTGCCGGTTTAAGAGTTTTGTGGGCTCTACACTGAAAAAATAGAATGGGCCCTTTAAGAATATGACCCTCGTGATATTCAATTAATAAATCACTTTTTAAGTTCACTATCTTTAATATTCAGGTTTAGCATTAATAAAAATTACTCTTACATTTGTAAATAAACAAGATTAGAATAACGCTTAAATTTTGATAACTAACTTTAAATTTTAATAACTAACCCACATGGTTCTGCTTTATGACTGTCAAGTCGCGTCGTTATATCCGATACGAATTTCCCTACTTAGAATCTACGTAGACTACAAAATCGCCGTCGTTATAGCAGGTTTCGTCGTTATATACGATGTCGTTATAACCGATATATTTAGTATGGAGTAGAATAGCAAACCAAACTTCTTGTAAAAATTCCGTCGTTATAAACGATTTTCACTGTATAAACTTTTTATCATATATATGTTATGCATGAAGTCTGAAGCTGTGCAAAGCAGCCAGATAGTTCTAGTTTTATTTGATTGCACTTAGGATTAACCAATTTTCAGACTTTATTCATAATATACAAAGAAATACAACAAAATTTTCAATGCAATAAAATTAACATATGCCAGAGTAATTTCAGTATCCGAAGATGGATTCATGTACTGTCTAAGCAAAGACTATTGATTAAAGGTGATACTCAAACTACTGTGAATTACGATATATACGCCAAGTTAAACAAGGATTTCAATGTAAGTTTACGAAGCACAAAGCCACGGATTTAATGACTAATGCAACCAAATTTCTCATTCTACTAATCTTCTAAACAACAGTTTCTAAAATACTATTCCGAGTATTCTCAGAAGACTCACCTTCTCTTTGAGAACTTTCTGCAACTTGAAGGAAAACTTCTTCCAAGGTTGTATTTTTGATTCCATAGCTTGAAATCCCAAGGTTGTGAAGGCTTGATTCCAAAGCAGTAAACAACTTTTCAAAGCTTCCTTTACGCAATTCATTAATTGGAAGGATATAATGTAATTCTCGTTTGTTTTCTGAAACTAAATATGCTGTACTCACATGACGACAAATAAAAGAAGTCACTGATCTTTCATTGCACGCTAAAGAAAATAGAAGGAAGCAATTCACATGAATTATGTAACATTGTTTATACAGTGCAATTGCCATGTATTGAAATTCTTAATATATTGAAGTTTTGGTGAACCCTGTAATTAAAAGTTCTTGTTTACTGCACAGAGAAACTATTGCTACATATTAAAACTTCTTCGATCATCGTGTTCAATCAAATTCAATTTCAAACTTCTTTGACTTTTCCAGATTTCCAAGATCAAAACTTAATTTCTAATTACTAATTCGAGTAAACAACAAATTTCCATGCATAAAAATTTGCATAACTGAAACAAGTTCAAGACCACAAATTAAAGTCATTAATAATTTGATGGCAATGAATTCACAAACATAAAAAATTGTATTAAAATTTATTTTACACCTAAAGCTTAAATTAATCAAAAAGTTACAATAAAATTTTCATTTGGCCCTGTTGAGTTCACTATAAATGGATTCTACCATTCAATCGCAAAGATAGAACTGCATCTTTTATTTTATTTAGAAAGCATGTATAACTATATGTAAAGGAAGTGAGGCAGGTGAGATCAGAACTCCTTAAAGCAAAGATAATTTAGCTAAAAATATCTTTATGCCTCCTCACATTTTAGTTATGTTTGGCAAATTTTTTTTCCCTGCAAAATAGGGATTCAATAATTATATACGAATTATTGGTTTTTGCCCAAAAGAGCGATTTTGAAAAGCTAAGTTCAGTTAAAATTATAATTAAAAAAAAAATTTTTTTTTTTGGTACAGAATGCAGTACGAAAAGTACAATTTAGGAAAATATTTTAAAAGGTTCTTTATTACACTGAAGTGCCAGAAAACCTGGCATAGGCAAGCATATGCAAATAATGGAGAAATGCAACCAATCACTGTAAATCAAGATGATCAGCAGCACTTATGTAAGAGACAGGTAACTAGAGAAGCTGTTAGATCAGTTTCTCCTGATACAATGGTAGGTTATATAGATTTAAGTGATTTTGAATAAGGCTGAGTAGTCAGGCTCGTGAGATGGGTCACAGCATTTCTGAGGTAGAGATGAAATTTTCACATATGATCATTGCAAGAGTGTATCATGAATATAAGAAATCCAGAGAAATAACGAATCTCGACAACTGCGCTGGTGGAAAGAAACCCTGAAGAATCATTTCATGAGATAGATGTTCAACACTGCTTTAAATTGCTACAAATTTCAATGTCAGGGTATCAACAAGTGTCAGCATGTGAACTGTACAACAGGGATTATATGGGTATGATTATTTAGGTTTATATGGGGCCTCCATATGGGTATTCGGAGCCACAGACTCAAGTGCTCTTGATGACCGCAAGCCACAAAGCTATGCACTTCATCTGGATTCGCCAGCATGACCATTAGACTGTTGAAGACTGGAGAAATGTTGCTTGGTCTGACAAGACAAGTTTCCAGTTGTATCAGGCAGATGGACATGTACAAGTTTGGAGGAAATCCCACGAAGCCATGGACCCTACATGTCAACAGGGGACTGTTCAAGCTGGTGGAGCTTTTGTGATGGTATGGGAAATGTATAGTTGGAGTGATTTAGGATCCCTGGTATGTCTAGAGATGACTGTGACAGGTCGCTGTCACATAAGTATCCTTTCCAATCACTTACATCTATTCATGTCCATTGTGCATTCCGAAGGACTTGGACAATTTCAGCATGATAATGCGACACCTCACACATCGAAAGTTGCTACCGAGTGGCTCCAGAAACACTCTTCTGTGTTTAATGTCCTCAGTTGGCAACACAAATCTCCGGACATTAACCTTATTGAGCAAATCTGGGATGCCTTACAGTATGCTGTACAAAAGAAATATCCATCACCTTGCACCGCTATGCAATTGTGGACTGCCTTGTAAGATTAATGGTGTGAATTGTCTCCAGGATACCTTCACACACATTAGTGGAGTTGATGGCACGTCCTTTCGTGGCAGTTCTGTGTGCTTGATTGAGTGGGGGGGACCTACGATATTAGGTAGGTGTACCAGTTTTTCTGGCGCCACAGTTTATATATCATTAAATTTTACATTTTCCTCTGACTTTGGTTTTTGCAATTCAGATCTTTCTGGATTTACGTCAGAAAAATTTTCCTTGATTTTTCTATGTTTTCCACATGGTTAGACACACCAATTCATGTAACCTTCTGCTTCAACACATGGAGCTATCCTACTGTATATCAAATACACACGAAACATCTTCAACTTGTTGTCAGTCCACAATGAGATGAAACCCTTAAAGCTTTTTCTAAGTTTCGTTTTTTTCCACATTCAAATCGTGTCCTCATTTTGTCAGTGTTTCTTGTATGGGAAAATTTGGATAATTTAAACAGAACAAGTCAAAAGAATTTCAGTGTGATCAATTATTAATTAGTTTTTGTCCCTTACAGGCATTTTATATCACTCTAGCAGTGATATTTTTAATTACTGAGCACTTTTCACTCAGACCTTCCTGCATTGACCCTTCCAACATCTTTCACACACAAAATATACCTCTCCTTCAAATTGTTTTCAGTTTTAATATTTTTTTTTGTTTAGACTGTATGTCCTTAATTCATAAAGGAAACTAGTAAAGCACACTGATAAAAAATGTTTTCATTTTAAGCATCAATAACATGGATAGCGAAGATTTGCTTCCATAAGGAGACTTTCATATCGCATGTTAAAGGTATGTAGGACCTTGGCCAAGGTAACGAAGGTTAGAAATTTAAATTTAACATGCTTTCCTCAGCCACAAATATCAATCCTGGATAATATTAACCATACAGGGGAGTACTGATAACTTCTTCATCGGCAGTGCGGAAAACCTGGGCTTGAATCATGAGTTTGAATCATGCTGGTATCGAGTGCTCGTTGTTTATTTCTATCATTCATATCCTGGAGTTTGATTACATAGGTGATGGAGATCCAGATTTTTGGAAATTGTATGCCCTAGGACTGTATGATCTTGACTATTTCCAGGGGTGGACTGGGTCGCCGGCCCAATGCGCCCTCATGAGCGATAGGATTTGAGCCCTCGAATGGGCAAGGATTCGAGCCCCCGAATGGGCAAGGATTCGCGCCTCCGAATGGGCAAGGATTCGCACCCTCCGATAATCTAACATATGCACTCTTTGAGAGGACCTAGTCCACCTTTGACTATTTCAGTATCATGAAGCACAAAGAAACAAACAACAAGATAACAGCGTGAAAAAATTAATAAGTGTATTTAATTTTCACTACAGTATACAGAGGCAGTTTCTTTGTGAAAATACCGTTGGCATAATTAAGCCAGGTTATTAAATTTTTTCATAAGGTTGTGCCATTTTTTTCTGCTTTATGGTAGAAAAACGTAATTCTTTTCAGGGAGAATTCATTCAATTATTCCTTTTCTTAAAAGAAAATGCATCTTTGGACTCATTCTCTACACATTTTTTAGTTTTTGTGACGTAATTACCTAAAGAAAAATAGGCCATTCTGAGTAATTTGCATAATTTGAATATGTTATCACTGTCATCATTTCGTTATTATTTAATTATTCAAATTCCTGCGAGACAAAGATAATTGCACTTACTAGCGCGCAATATTTTTTACCAAAGTCAAAATTTGATGGAAAAAAATGATCAAATTTATTTATCAGTTTTCTTTCTATTTCACATTTTTAGAAATAAAAAATCAGTTTTTATTTGGAAAAATATATTCTAATCAACCATTATTTTACTTTAGCTTCATACATCTATACTACTGTTTACTAGTTTGGTTTTCCCAAACTAAAACGAATCTTTAATGTAGTTTTGTCTCCTATTCAACTACATCAGTAGTGTAGCAATTCAAAACTCATGGTGGGGTGGGGGGCTTATGTGGCTTCAAAGAAGATTATGTGATGCGGTCTTAGAGAAAATAATGTGTTTTGATAACCAATGAGGGGGGGGGTTGAGTTCCCGAGTCCCCCCCCTTTTCTATGCCACTGAATTAGATCTCTTCTGTTCATACTGCTGAGATTTCATGAAACCTCCACATCAATTCAATAAGCTTCGTGATTATAAAATTGTTATTTCATGTTCAACTGTGTAAAAAACAATACAAATACTAATCTCTTATCCCTGCAATTTGCCAACTTAAGATTATAATACAGATATGCTCTCTAATAACTCAATACAAAATTTTACAAGAATTAATCATGAAAGACAGGCATTGGTCACAGAATATAAAGAATGCTTCGCTATAGACTAATACACTTCTATTGTAACAAAATATATACATATCTCTGTAAATATCCACAAAATTTATAATGTATCAAAAACTTATAATATATTAAAAAATTACAGTATATCAAAAAATTACAATGTATTGAAGAAATTTATAATATAATATTCATTTAACTTATCTTCCTTATAAAGAGAATCTCCATTCGAAAATTAAGAGCATACAGCATATTTGATGTTAATATTTGCGTTTCATGCAAAAATTTTACTCACACCCATAGCTACATGGGTTTGTGACAAATGAAAATCTTTACCTGCATTTGCTTAAGCAGATCAATTCAAACTCGCGGTAGTTGACCCCCCACAAGAAAAAAGGCAATTGTAACTTGCCTAAAACGAAGTTATCACTACTATTATTTCAGTGCACCTTTTGACAGTTTTCCAGTAGAAGTTTGAAGGATTTTCCAAATCCTGTTTCACCAAGCTTTAAAGTCAAGGAATGAAATGCCTTTTGTTCTTTTACAAAACCATCTGTACACTGTGTTTATAAAAAATACATTAAAGCAAATCGCAATTACGGTAACAAAAATAAAAACTTACATTCATCTCCTTCAACAGCAGTTGGTTCTTTAACAATATACAGATGATATCCTTCACCCAAGTTATTTTTTAAAAACAAAGGTGATCCACAGCAACGTAACTGTCCATTAGAGATAATTGCAATTCTATCACCTAATATGTCCGCTTCATCCATATGATGAGTAGAAAGAAGAATGGTTCGCCCTAAAGTAACGTTAGTCTTTTGATTAAATACATGAATATGGTATGCATATGTTTTTATATATATATATGATAGCATATAGGTTAAATAATTAAAACACAATTATAATCACAGTGTAATAATTAATATATATTGATTATATTACAGTAGACATAACTTGGTCTACATATCATATACTCATTAAGCAAATGGAGAATGGGTGTTGTCTGTGTCATAAAAATAAAATTATTATAAATTATGAAACCAAAAAGGGATAAGAAGAATCACATTTTGCAGGAAGAATTGAATCAGTAAAATTTGGATAAAAAAATGACCATTACTATGTGTCATAAATTTTTTTCCACAAATATTAAAAATAAACTTGATTTTTAACAAATGTTAGAACAAACATAATTTAAAAAAACATCTAATCTCAGCTACATCGGAAAAAGTCTTAAGTAATATTATTACCTTGCCGATACTTCAAAATTAAGTCCCAAATAGCTCTTCTTGAGTAGGGATCAACTCCAGCAGTTGGTTCATCCAAAATCACCACTCTGGAGCCACCTACAAATGCAATTGCAACAGATAGCTTACGCTTCATGCCACCAGAGAGAACATCAATGTTGCTATGGCGTTTCAATGGCAGATTGAGATCTTCAATCATTCTAAACATTTATTGAAATAAAAGGTATAATATATCATTAGCTCTCGATCTGTTATGAAAAAAAAAAAAATCGAAGTAAGAAATGAGAAAGGAACTTTATTTTCATACTTGTCCATTTCTTCAGATAGTTGGCTATCTTGAGTCCCTTTCAAGCTCGCGTAAAACCAAAGGTGTTCTTCAACCGTCAGCCTATGTAAGTAGAGGAGCAAAATCTAATATATTTCAGTGTATTTTTTTTCGAAAAAATTAATATCTTTTGTATACCAACATACTGATATTCCTTTTTAAGTAAGCTTTATGCATAAAATCCAAACATATGGCTATGTGAATTAGCAAATCGCAATATTATCAGATTTTTTATTAGAAAATGTATATTCTCACATACCACCATGTATTATAGGGAAAAAAAGAAAGAAAAATTATGAGCATTCATCTTGAAATAGCGGGATCTGTGAATAATTTTACTTGAAAAATAATTCCCAACCAGGGTATTACAAATAAATTAATGGTGCAGGTGTCGATTAATGCAACTGGATAATAACAAGAATTTTGGGGCATGTTGTAATGTCATATTCAAAATTGGAATAAAGAGATTGGAGGTGGTTATTTCGTAGGAATGATGGTGAGATGTTATATTCTAGAATAGTTGTGAGTGGAGAGTCACATTATTAAACATTTGTATTTTTATGGCATAAGGGCAGTAAAGGTCACACAGCACTGGGATCTAAAGTTTTCTGGGGAATTCTAGCCTCTTGAGACCCAGGGAACTAAACTCTGAACAACAGCAATTAGTGAGAAAGGGCACTTTTTTTTTTCTCGTGCCACTGTTTTGAGATGAGCAGAGGTACTATAGGCCAATTTCAGTACAGACAATTTTTGCAAAAATTTGAGAAATTACTCTTTAATAGACTTCATGCTTACTTCTTGCCCCATAAAATAATTCAGCAAAATCAATTTGGATTCATTAAAGGCAAATCCACTGAACAGGCTTTCCGTTCAGCCACTAATTTTATTTATTCAGATATAGATTTCAAACAATTTGCTGTTGGCATATTCTTTGATTTGTCAAAAGCTTTCAATACTATTAATCACAACAGACTTTTTCAAACTTAAATTGGCTGGTATCCGTGGACTTCCCAACATAATTCTCAGAAACTATTTGACAAACTGAGAACAATTTGTGCACATGTGTGGTTGCAGCTCTGCGTTATGTCATACACTCTGCGGTGTTTCACAGGAATCGATCTTGGGGCTATTTAACTTCTACATCAATGATATCTTCTATCTACCAACTCCTCACAAACGTATCTGTTTTGCTGATGATACTAGTATCTTCTTTAAAAGCACTGAAATCAACGCACTAATCTTTTTGGTTAATACTAATATTAAATACTTTGATAAATTCTTTAAAAGTAACTGTCTAATACTCAATACCTCAAAGACTAAACGCCTTCTTTTTACCAACAAAAAAATATAAACCCTAAACATTTTAGTCTCGGTATAAATAATATAATGCTTTCAATTTCACAAAATATAAACTTTCTTTGTGTAACTCTTCAATCCAACCTTAAATAGGATATTTACGTGAACAATATCTGTAAAATAATTAGTAGAAATATTGGATTGATTTCAAACGTTGGCTACTATTTATCCGACTCAATTCTTCTTGAATTTTACTACTCTATGATTTTTTCTTTTCTTTACTATTGCCTTTCCATATGGGGAAACACTTCCATGTCTAATCTCATTAGACTTAGAAGACTTCAGAAAAGAGTCTTCCACCTTGTAAATGATCAATCTCATACTTCTAGAACTATTGAACTAGCTTACGATCAGATATTATTAATCGAAAAATTATTTACGTACAAAAGTTCCATCGTCACGTTTAACATTATACGAAATGGCACTCATTCTGATCTCATTTCATTGCACTCCCCAAATCATACCTACTTTACAAGAAAGCTTAACGATCTAATACCAGAATATTCGCAAACAAAACTTAAGACTCTCCTGCATTTGTTGCTTTGGCCCTAGGGTGTGGAATCTTCCTAACTCACTTAAATCTATTTATTCCTTTGCTCAATATAAAAAACTCATCCGCAGACATCTATTGGATAGAGAATTATAATATCACTACATCTTTCTCTATTTATACCTTCCATACTTTTGCTAAACAACTAGCTCTTTTATCTTATTGTATTTAGTTTATTTATTGTATGTTTAGTTTGTATATTGTATTTATGACTTCCGTTTATTATATCCAATACTGGGCAGCGGGGGCTTTGTCAGACCCCAAAGTCTTTGCCTTCTACTGCCTAGACGGATTAACCTATCTGATAAATTGTAAATAATCATCACTTTATATAACAAAAAAAAAAATTGAGTCCATCTGAATAAAGTTTGATTTGATTTGAAAATGGGAGGAAAGCGCGAACTAAACGATTTTGAACGTGGTGAAGTCATTGGTTGTCACCGCTCTGGAAAATCTGTTCGTGAGATTTCTGTGATGTTACGAGTGCCCCGTTCCACCGTTAATGATGTTATCGTAAAGTGGGAACATACGGGGACTACAACGGTGCATCCACGACCTGGTCGACCACTCCGTCTAGTAGACAGGGAACGCAGAGTGATGAAAAGAGTTGTGAAAGCGAACCGCATGAAATCGACGGAAAAAGTTCGTGCGGATTTTCAAAAAGCCTCTGGATGCAACGTCAGCACAAAAACAGTTCGTCAGGAACTGCAAAGTCTTGGTTTTCATGGTCGAGCAGCTGCATACAGTATAAACCAAGCATTACTGCAACCATTGCTAAGCATCGTTTACAATGGTGCAAAGCATGCAAAACATGGAGCCTGCAGCAGTGGCGTGAAGTGTTATGGAGCAATGAATCACGGTACACTATTTGGCAATCAGATGGTAGAGACTGGATGTGGAGAATGCTGGGTAAACGCTTTTTACTTGACTGTATTGTGCCGCAAGTTAAGTTTGGTGGTGGAAACATAATGGTTTGGGGATGTTTCTCATCGTTCTGGCTGAGCCCTCTGCTTCCTATGAAGGGAATTCTGAAGATGGAAGGCTATCTCGACATTTTGAGCAATTTCATGCTTTTTACATTGTGACAACAGTTTGGAGTGGGTCCATTCTTGTTTCAACAAGATCGTGCTCCTATCCACACAGAAAGGGCTGTATAGAGCTGGTTTGCTGACATGGATGTTGAGGAATTGGACGTGCCTGATAAGAGCCCAGACCTAAATCCCATAGAACACCTATGGGATGAATTAGAACGTCGACTGCGAGCTAGGCCAAAATGGCCCACATTGGCGCAAGAGCTGACTAATATTCTTTTGCAAGAATGGCATGCAATTCCCACTGAAAAATTCCAGAAACTAGTAGATAGCCTCCCAGATAGAGTGGCAGTCATCACTGCAACAAAAGGTGGTCCCACTTCATACTAATTTTTGACTTCTTGTTGGTTTGTTGTATTTTTATGGCGCAAGGACAACAATGGTCATTCTGCACCAAGCAAGGTTTTTGACTTCTGTAAAGGAGAAGCAAAACATGCAGGTGTCCAGATACTTTTGATCCTTATTTGCATAAATCTGGAATATTTCATTTTCAGAACAGGGGTGTTTGGTAATTTGGAATATGACAATTTGTGGAAAAAACCCTTATCATCTAGCTACTTTCAGAGAATTAGAGAAATACGGCTCACTATATCGTCGATAACTTTCTGAATTTTCAAGATATCCCACTGGTATTTTTTTTAAGTTGCCCTATACTATTGACTACAAAATTATGAAAGAAAGTTATTCATATCTTTCGCGCATGCGCAGTAAAAAATTATTTTCTTCAAATGCTCATATCTCATCGTGTATTCAATATATTAATTTCTAATTTAAGTATAATATTTTTTTTGTACGTTGACAAATGTTCTGTAAGTTTCGTGAAATTTGACTGAAAATTGTGGATATTATAAGCAAAAAATATGTGACAAAATTTGGGTTTTCTTAAAGAAACGTTTCTATCTTCATGAATATACATGTTTATTTTACAAAAATGCACACAGGCATTAAGCATAGCTGGTTAAATATTTTCTGAAAGTTACAAATAATTTCCAGCTTTTTATGATACAGGGTGATCAAATATATTTTTTCACTTTGTCAATATGTGGGTGGTCCCCTAAATGCACAAGTCACCGAAACTTTATTGGAAAGTGTGCATTCAAGCACCTTCTATATATCTTCAAAGTTAGAGAACAATTGGCCGAGTAGTTTTTTAGAAATTCGAAAAAAATTAAAAAATCCAAAGTGTCCGGATACTTTTGGGCATATAGTGTATGAGTTGTATCTCTGTAACCCCTCCCATTAAGCCTATAACCCTCCCCTTATGAACTTTCTGTCCATGCCACTGTCAGGACCTATAGTTTTCCAAAGAATAGAATTTTTTTTTTCATTTACGAAATCAAACCTGAGACTATGGAAGAATTTTGTAAGAAAAAAATGGCAAGTACCGAGTACTTGAAGGAAACAAACTTGGATTATTTAGACGGTAGTTCAACCACTGTGCCACTACAGGGCAGAGTCATGGTTCTTTTCTCTGATAAGGTAAATTAAAATATAGGTAAAACAGTTATTTTATAATAGAAAACATTTTGAACTACACTCACTCATTGAACAAGACATTATGCTGTGGGCACATGCCCATGCTCTGTCGTATAATGTCCATTTCGGTTCTTATATCATGCCCATAGATTGTTGCATATCCACTTGTTGGAGGAAATAACCCAGTTAATATGGACCTGTAGGAAATACATAATCTTGTATCAAAAGCAGGGTGACAACATAATTCACAATTTCATTGTAACTAGAAGAATAGCAAATGGAAATAAACTGCAGCCAAATCGCAATTATACAATGAGGAAAACGAAAATTTAAATATGAACATACATTGTCGTCGTTTTTCCAGCACCGTTGTGTCCTAAAAAAGATGTTATTTGGCCTTCGAACAAATTTAAGCTTAATTTATTTACAGCGAGTTTGTTGCCAGTTTTGTATACCTATAAAATAAAATACAGAGAATAAATAAACATGAGAGTGTTTTAACACCCAATATTCATCACTTAAAAAAATTAACACTCCACCAAATGATTCTTAAAATATTAATTTACATGGGACATAAATTGTAAGGATTTTATGTTGGTTTGTTTCCAAAGCCAAAACATTAGCCAATGCAGATGATTCGGGAATACAACTATTCCAAAGTCAATAACTCAAAATCCTGAACATAGTATTATCCCTTACTTCATGTATTAACAACCATATGGTAATTTTTGTATTAAAAATTTACTCATTTTATGATGACAATAATTAGTAGCATGTATAAAGACAAAAACAATGTGTCTCTTAACACGTTAAACGCCACACCGGTCCTAGACTTTCCGTTCAGGCCTCGCCAGTCCATATGGAACGGCAGCAAACGTTTCGTTGTTAGCGCAGCACGCATGTCGGTCCTTACATACTTGTGAGACTGAACATTTAATTTAGGTAACATTGGGTTTTGTTTTCCTCAAGCCAGGCTATATTACCTGACATCTGTTTATACTCTGGCTCGCCTATCGGCGAGCCGCCCAGAAGGGCCCGCTTGACGGCTAACTGTGGCGTGAACAGAATGGCACGTAAAACCGGCGTGGCGTTTAACATGTTAAATATACATATTATGTGCTTACTTTAACAAGATTTTCAATGCAAACACCTAAAGGATATTGGACAGGATCGGACTCAAAGTACTGCGTGTCATCTACAAAGCAAAAATAACATAAAGATACAATAGATCTACAATTATATATCTTTACAACAGGAATTACAATGGATAACAAAGGCAATTATATATTTAGTTACTTACAGAAAGACTTTAGCCCCTGAAAAAATCATCATTTACAGTTCATACAGGACATTAGTCTACCTTTTCAGTTTGTTGTAACGGTGGGCATCGATCTCTTTGGGATGCGGATTTTTAGTCTCACTCCAAGCGAACTTAAAATTTAATGATGGATCTGAATCTCAGAATGCCTAGTTCACTTTAGGAATCAAACTCTAGGCTGCAGAAAAAAGTCCACCCATTTAAAGTCATTAGAAATTAAATCCCCATATGTTTTACGTAACGGAAGAATACCCCCTTGCTATACCATTATAGAAGCTTATATCATGCAGTTATCAGATCGCAGGAGGTCACCATCCTAGTTTTCGACCATGCTCAATGCTGCTTAAATTTTTGTGATCTTATGGGTGCTGGTATTTTCAGCAGAGTATGGCTCATTAACTTAATACTTGAATTCTCCCTTACTGAAAACAAAATACACATATATACTTCCAACTACGGAAAACGATGATATGAAATTTTCAATCATATTATACACATTATAAATTAAGATGCTTTTTCTCTGATGGCAAAGGCCGATTTTGCATTTCATATCTTGAAATACAGTGAATTCTGTCTATAACGATAATTTGTTTTGAATGAGCCTGCATATAACGATAATTTTGCAATTTTTCAGTCTTCATCTATATATTGTGTCCAAAACTTTTTAAAACAATATAGTTTTGACAATCCATTAATGCTAAAGAATATTATATACAGAAATGCAGCTAGTTCTTGAATAATGAGCCAAAGTCAACAAATACTTTTGAAGAGGAAATACGTTGATGTACTTAATTAATTCTCTTAGCACATACAAAGCTTTGAAGAATATACACTCTTCTATGAATATAGAGAATGATTTGACTTCGGATGAGGAATTATTAGTAGAGCTAGGAGATTTTGATGACCTAAAAACAGTCAGAAATGACCTATAAAAAATACATATGATCTAAAAACCAGAATAAAAAAAATGCCCTATAAACAAAAAAGTGACCTTAAAGAAACAAAAAAACTTACAAAAAAATAAGTTATTCAGTATTTCAAATTAGCCATAGCAAAACTGAAAAATTTATTTGAGTATTGCAGAATTGTAATATATCAATTAGGAATTTTGAATTCTTTCAAAAAAAGGAGGAAAATTGACAAATTTACGTTTTTGGAAAAAGAATGAAATTTCTGAGAACTTCATGGAAAAATGCCCTTTAAATGACATAAAACATTAAAAATGCTCCATCCCTTAAAAATGATGAAACTGCAAAAAACTGCCCTAATGAAGGTGTTTCAATCTGCTTAGTTTTTCATTAAACACATTTATACAAGTATATACTCAGGAAACGTTTTGGCAAAAAAAAAAAACCATCATAAAAATCCTAGCCCTAGTTATACTACCAATGGAGATACGACAGCAGCGGAACAGAAAGAAAACAATGGAAGAGAAAAAAAAAAGAGAAACGCAGCGTTCGATAGAATCGTTGAAATATTACAGCATTTCATTCCGACTTTACCAAATGTCTGAGATGTATATCTAAATTTGCTAGATAGTTAGAAAATATGTGTCCTGCAACGACTCTCCAGAGAGTACTCTCCACATAAACCAAATACCTGATTACTGCTTTTCTTTCATTAAACACGAATTTCTTAAGTTATTATTTTTTCTAACGTAACTTTTGTAAATACGTATTGAATGATAAAACATTCTGGTTTACGTCCACATAAATTAATTATACGCCACATATTCAGTTTCTATGTATTATGCATTTTTTAGTTTTCAATTAAAAATATAATTCCCAATTTTATTTTTATCATCATGCATATGCATTTTTGATTAATAGAATGGGAGAGATTACGTAAGCAATATTTTGGCCATTTTATACCCCTCCCCACTCCTGGTAAGCAAAAATTAACATTGGCTAACATAGGAAAATAAGCACAGCAACCCCCTCCCCACTAAGATGCTTACGTAATACTTGAACTCTCCCAATTGTAGTTAGAATACATATACTCTATCATATTTTCTAAATAATTACATTTTGAGATTTATATTCATATATACACCTGATCTCTCTGTAATGTTATTTAATAAATCGTTTAACGTGGTATTATTCAGTGCAATTACGTTTTAAGTACTACCATACGCATGGGAGGAGTGATGGAGTCATAACCGCATTGAGATGTATGCTACAATTTTGTATATACATGCATGTATATATATATGTATATATATATAGTTTTAGTCTTGTAACCCACCCATTTACGAAAATCCTGCATATGCCAGTGATTTTAAGGTTCCGTTTTTTGTATGGTTCATACCAAAATATGTGTTTATAGGTAGAGAAAAGAAAATTAAATTATGCCTCTTACAACCATACAAAAAGAGGAGTGTCAAAACTTTACCTATATTGAATTATTTCTCCTTTATTAAGAAGTTCCCCTTTGGTCAACATGGTCAGTGGCCGACTGTGAATATTGGGGGCCCAGGCTCAACTTGCATTTGGGGGCCCATTGACGCACGTATTGGATATATATCTGAAAAACGTACGCACCCTTATTACCATTTAAAAATGGAGGTAAAAATGTGCTTTTTAATCCCACGTTCACGTCAATGTCGGATGTCCAAGAATGAACTTGCAGAGCTGAAGTTGTAAAAGTTTTGGCAAAAGTTGCGAATAATATGTGGTATCGGTGTAACAATTTTGTGTTTTTGAAAACTCTGCTCTTTTATTATCCAATTCTCAAAGCTGTGGTTATAGTAGTTATAATAGTTGTAATTATAGATAATAGCTATGATTTCTCTGAATTGTTTCGGATTTTAAATCTGAAGCAAAAACAGTTTTTTTGTATTAATTTACTATTTTATCACATTAAATACAATTGTCAAATGACATTTTTTGGGGCCCACTCCTTTCGCGGGGCCCGGGTGCAGGCCCTGAACATGGTCTTAATAAAAATTAAATAATGTCCATTACAAAGCGTATTTTATTAAATTTTGTCTATAACGATATCTTTAACAGTTTATAGAACATCGTTATACACAGATTTTACTGTATACCAAACACAAAAAGAAATTATTAAAATCATCAATAGGCTAGTTATATAATAAAGATAGTTCTCGATCAGTGGCGGTTCTACGATAGAGATGGGGTCATAACCCCCACAAATATAACCAGATTTTATTATTCTGCTTGTGCATATAGATAGGAATTTGTGCCCCCCACCCCCAAATTTGTTTGCCTAGATTCGCTGTTCTTGATATACGAACATCAAAAATTTAAAACCAATAAGATATAATATAGATTCATAATATATAGCTTAGAATATTCGCATGGATAATGATATTTATTTAATTACACTAAAATACGTGTGTCATAAATTATAAAAGTGAAACGAAACTTCCTAGCACTTTTTCCAGAGGAAGGCAAGCTCAGTGATCAATTTCATAAATTATTTTTATTTAAATTTTAAGAGTATACGCTTATAAATGAATTTTAAATATTATGTAATCTTTGAGTTCAAATAAATATTACTTACTTGAAATATAAATGGTAACTGGCATGTTTTTACATCTTTCTTGTTCCGATAATGATGCGGAAGTATGAAAATAGAAGTGGGACTTCCAAGTCTCCAGGACTAACTGATTGCATGTGACAACAATAAAGCCCAACTCCCATAATTTGTACACACTCTGACATCGCCGGTTTTCTCCTGTAAGTGTTCCTACTCACGCTACCCCAATCCTCTGAAATCTCAAAAAGGGGCTTAGAGTTTCGACTTAACTAGCGCCATGCACTTTGGGGAGGAAATCTGTTTCCAAGAAAGAATATTTAGGAAGGAAAATATATAAGCAGCTGAGATGTACGATGCAGAACTATTTATAACTTGACACCTCGTCGATGCTTAGTTAGCTAAGAGATTTCAACACCATGAGGTCACGGGGGCTAAACCACAGAATGGGTGTTTAGAGGAAGAGCCCCTCCAAACTTTCTCGTTGAAATTATTTTTTTTTTTTCTCGTCTGTAAAATCAAAAGTAACCATCGGCTTTACCAGGGCAAGCGATAATCCATTTAGTTCCATTTATTTGTTGTTGAGTTTATTTCGATTATCGTATAGTGGTGCATTAAGCAACAAAAAGTCTACCGCGATGCTCCTCATAAATACTGACGCCCTAGTTGGCTTTAAGGTCGCGCCGGGCCTGCACTGGGACGAGTTTTTTTGTGAGTTTTCGTGAGGGAATTTATTTTACAATAATTTTGACACTCACGTATGATTAGCTCATCTAGAGCTTTTTTGTTTTAGGAGAAAAAGAGATGCCATTCCCATCATGGATTCGAACTATGGTCCCTCCATTGAGCCTGGAGTGTCTTGATAGCTAGACGAACGAGGACAACAACGCTCTCTTTCTCCGTATATAAGGATGTAAGATATTATTACCCTTCTCAGGGATAACACAATTGCCAAATAATTGGTTTGCCGACCCCGCTTCGAATCCAAGATGGGGACGACATCTGTTTTTTTTCCTAAAACCAAAAAGGTTTAGTTTGAGCTACATGTACGTGGGTGGCAAACATTATTGTATAATAAATTCCCCCACGAAAACTCACAAAAATCTCGCCCCGGAGGATTTTCTGTGTTGACCATTATTTGGCAATTGTGTTATCCCTGTGAAGGGTAATAATATCTTGAATCTTTTAATGCATTGCCCTCTCTTTGTATTGTTATTCTTTTTGCTACTATTACACCCTGTCCAGAAAGTTCTGTCACTTTTGTTCTTCAACATCAATCTACCCTACTTCAAATATTACATCTTCGTTTGGAACTATTTGGTAACATGTGGTAATATTTTGATTTCTATACTGACCATACGTTTACAGCTTAGTAATGATACTGATTGTTGTGGTTTACTTACTTCTATTCATAAGTCATTGAATCTTAACCTTTTCGTATTTTTTACTATTCTGCATATTCCTTGGATGGCTTTTCTATGGTGAATGAAGATAGTTTTTTAAATTCTGGCTTTTCAGATGTAACCACAATAAAAGTAGCAAGAATTTCATTATACTCACTTCCTTTGTCACACACACATATATATGGGGTTTTTGGCAGCTGGTTTTTCATTTCTTTTTGAGATTCCATATGAGTTTTAAGTACTAAAGGGAAGTATATGGTCACTGGCTGCATTACCTCCATTGCAAACCAGAAAGCTACTTACAACGGGGTGTCATCTGCACCCCCTGAAGTGATCGTTTGCTATAACCCCAGTGCGATTCGGCCCTCGACATGATCTCACCCTTGCTTGTAGGCATTCAGCACCCAGAGATACTGATCTGTAGTAAACAGCTGTATCTCTGGGTGGCACCTTCATCATGAGCAGGAACCTACATCAAGGGGCTTAGGCAGCATGGGTTTTGTCAGATTTCGTCTTCACCTATTGCCGCCCAGACAGAGATATATAGCTACTTCTTGGACCACTAGTTATTTATTAATGCATATTTATATTTGAAAAATGAATAACATTGTGTATACCATGTATATGTGTGTCTGCCTAAAATTATTTCATTCAATATTATTTTCTAATATCTATTTCATTATTTAAATATTGTGGTTACATACGTGACACCTATTGCGAATTTTTTTCTTTGCCTGCTACTTACAGAACAGAATTGCATAGTTTTAATTAACATATTTTAATTAACAACATTATCCGTGAAATACATTTTAAGTACCTCACTTCACTTAATTGCAATCAATGTATAAACTCAATGAAGTCTCATTGAGTAAATTGTAAATTTTGTTTATGAAAAAAATTAAGACTTTAGTTTTCTGAAATGAAATTAACTGTCAATGAAGTACATTATAAAGGTTGAGGTAATTACTTTTCCGATTGGTCATTGCACACGCTTGGTCATTTTCAACAACGGACAATCCCCACTTTGGCCGATTTCGGACTCGATGCCAGCAGTCAGCGAGGCAACTACATTCCACTTCACCCCGTGTACTTCCAAACCAATAACTTTTTGTAAATGGGAAGTACCACGGTTTTGGCAGGCCATATGAGCCTAGTTTACATCAAATAAACAAAAAGAATACAATTATAAACAAAATAAAGCATTTTTTTCCCGTTTTACTCGACACAAAGAAAAAAATAACGTTCTTCTAATTGCTAAATAACATCATTATTTTATTTGTAAGTTTTACAGCACAAGGACAGCATGGGTCATTCGGCACCAGTGCCTACAGTTTTTCAAGAAATCTGAACTTCTTAAGATCTAGGGAACCAACCCTCAGACTACAGTGTGCAGTTAGTCACTAAGTGACTTTTTCTAACATTATTGGGAGATGAACCCATGATAATGGAACGATAGGTACATGCATTACCACTGCACCAAAACAGAGCCCATAATAATTTTGAATAAACTAAGTTACTGAAGATTAGTAACAACGTTGTGGCAAACAAATTTTGATATTGGGTACAGCTATCCTTTTATTTTAGACAGACATTGCTGTTCTTCCAGAATCGAATGCATTGCTGTTCTTCAAGAATCGAATGTAATACTGTTCTCCCAGAATCAAATGCATTGCTGTTCTCCCAGAATCAAATGCATTGCTGTTCTCCCAGAATCAAATGCATTGCTGTTCTCCCAGAATCAAATGCATTGCTGTTCTCCCAGTATCAAATACATTGCTGTTCTTCCAGAGTCGAATGCATTGCTGTTCTTCCAGAATCAAATAGAGTAAACTTTTTTACTAGTCCCTAGAATGAACCGTATAAATATTCAAAATCACCCACTTCTTACCTGGATGAACGTTTTCAATATACCAGACTGTCAATGAATATAACAACGTGTCCATTATCATCATAATCACAACACTGAGCAAACTGAATTCATCGTCTTCGACGGGAGATACTGCTATGTTCGACCACTGAACTCCCACACCAACTTCTTCATAGAAAGCAATGTATTTAGCTCCGAGACCAAAGGCTGTTGTAGATAACAGAGACTGAAGAAAAATAAAGTTCATTATGACAGTATACACATACCAGCAATGAACTAATCAGAATACGAATTACAGATTGAAATGAATAATTTACACAAAACATGTTCATCATATAAGTTTCACGTTAAAATTTCTGAAGATTTTGTTGGTTAGCTTACCTACAATTATAAAACTGTGTCAATATGAAAAGTCTACTTACTTACAATAGCATCAAATTGTCACTGTCTAAATGCAGCACATCTTTAATTAGCAGAAATTCTTAGATGAATTCACAGCCCTGCAGCATGAGCGAATTATATGCAAGAGGGTGTATCGAGGAAAAATTCCAATTAAATAATGTTGTTGGATTATAGTTTATTGTGGATTCAGTCTTCCCCCCACTTTTCATTAGCCAAGGAGGTGCAAGTGCATCCCCCTCAGGGCACCTATGCCCTGCGGTCGTATGGTGGTAACACAATTCTTTACTGTGCTTAAATTCCGGATTTTATTCTCTATGGTGCAGCAGAACACATGCCAGCATTTGGACTTTTATTTCCTAGGCAATAGAGGTTTCAATTGCCAAAAAACTGAAAGACCTGATGCAGCATGATCTTTGCTGACCTTACGCCATAAAACACAAAACAGGATTCTGATGCTCTCCAAAAACATCCAACAGAATGTCTTCTTTTGTTTGTTTGTGGTTTTACGGCTCAAGGACTACAATGGTCATGCTGCGCCGGGACCTACTGTTTTCCGAGGAATCCGAACCTCTTAAGGCCTAGGGAACCAAACCCCGGACTACAGTGAGCAGTGCGATCTTTATGAGATCTCTGAGTAAGCGTTCTTTGCACCATTTTATTTATTATTATATATATATTTTTAAGAATGATTCGTTGCTTTCAAAAAAAAAAATATATGCATAGTCTTGAGAAGAAGAAAAAAATTCTAGTTACAAGGGAAACCTTTTTGCTGATAAACATACTCTGAGATGATAGTATGTGAGCTTCTTATGAAGAATATAGAACCATTTTTTGGCTAAACCCATAAGAAATATTTTTGTATTAATATTCAAAGTCCGAAAACGACAATTGTTATACGAGGTTTGATATTTTCTAATTGCACTGTATGTAAGCAAAACACACTTTTGAAGGCAATAAGATTATAAACGATGATCATATTTAACAGGTTAAACAAAATTTTCTCTATGAGAAGTGACTTTCGGATATGTTGAAAATGCCTTGATATAATGCTTATTTTTCCCCATAAAATAAACGATCAATGATAAAAACTTAATCTTCTTACAAGCTCAGGAGGCAACGCAACTGGTATATTGTAAAAACGAAGAACTAAAATGATTTAAGAAAACAGAACCCATTGGATGAAGACTATATGAATCCAGAGAAAAAGTTGTTACGTTAATATGAAAATAGTGTTTCTTTGTATATGATGTTGGTTTGAGGCTAAGCTATGATATCATGGTGAGAGATTTTAATGTATGATGAAATTTTGTTTTCCTGAGCAGGGTGACTTTTGAGTATGTTGAAGATGTCGTAAGGTAACTCTTTCTTTTTTCTTCATGATATAAATGATCACTGATTAAAAAAAAAAAAATTCTGCTCTTACTAGTGTTTCCTATTGAAGATTTGTTGCATTTGGAAAGAGAAATTGCATATAAGTAAAATAATTGGCCTATTTTTTTTTTAAATATTACATAAATGCACAAGAAAGATTTTTCGCTGTTTAAGACGATTATTGAGTTAAACTTTGTTCTAAAGATTAAAAAAGTATTGTAGCTGAACAAATTTCTTTAGCTATGGAAAAGAATCTTAGTGTACTATCATAGTATACTAAAGGGGTTATGCCAGCGCAGAGCATCAAAGATTCTTTTCCATAGCTAAACTAATTATGTACAATACTTTCTCTTTTAATGTTTAATACTATATATATATATATATATATATATATATAATCGTTAGTTCTTGTAGATATATTATTCAATGCGTTTTGGGGAAATCCATTTCCCCTCTCCCCTTAATCGAACCAATGTTAAGAGATACATCACCTGTATATATATTTTTCTATCTATGAAGAAATCTGAAATGTCCTGCGATGGCACAGTAGTAACGCGTTCGCCTAGTGCGCCGCTAATCCGGGTTCGACTCCCAGCAGTGCAAAGAACGCTTACTCAGAGATCTCATAAAGATCGCACTGCTCACTGTAGTCCGGGGTTTGGTTCCCTAGGCCTTAAGAGGTTCAGATTCCTCGGAAAACAGTAGGTCCGGCAAAATATTAGTCTTTGAGCCCCAAAACCACAGACAGAAATCTTAAATAAGGAAAATTCTATATTTTAAAAAATATGTGAATGTTCTCTTTAAAATTAGTATCATTTTCATCAAATTCCAAGACAGTAACTGACTTTTATATACTTAAGAAATGTATGAAAAACTCGGATTTTTAAGAAAACTAAATACTCCTGTCTATATCAAATATCTGAGAATGGTAGGTGAAAAAAAATAAATAAAAAAATTGTGTGTATAATATATGGTGTGTGTGTGTGTGTAGAAAATCAGATTTTAATTTTTTGAGAGAAAAGAAATAATTTCATGAAAAATAACGGAAAGTCTTATATGTAGAAAACGTGTAGTCAAAAAAAAAGAAAGTTAAATAGAAGGATATAATGTGTGTAAAAAAAAAAAAAAACATGGGCTGATGGATGACCACTAGTAGAAAAAAAAAATTACCTCCTTTTTGGGACAATAAGCTCATATTGAAGAGTTGTAGAAAAAATTTTATAGTGAAAGCTTTGGGTTCGGAGATAGGAATGTATTGACGCAATAAGCTTGCCATCATAGAACTGTGAGGGACCTGAGCTATATAAATCACAGGGAACGGTGGCTGTTTCACGAACGCCTACAAACACTTAGGAAAACCAGCAGAAAAATTACTGTGGAAAGACAACAAAATATTGTGGACCAACCTCTTTAGTATTTTTAGAGTTTGCTGCAGAGATGTCCATTTAAATGACATAGTAAAGTTTGGCCACACACGATGCAGGACGTTTTCAGCCATTGTCATAACCTTTGGTATATCTTAGAATGTTATCTGTAAAATTCTTTTTTGTCCGAATTTAGTGTTATTATCAACGATTATATACATAATCTTGTAAGTGGACGTTGAAAACCACTCTGTTTTTGAACTATTTTTTTTAAGTTTATTTTTTGGTGACATGGTGTCTAAGCCTATACCTGACAATGATACAGCACATATAGCCACTCAATTATTAGCAATCCACCCTCTAACATTTTCACAGATAGCTGATTTTGAAATCAGACCATCTAATGCCTAGATTGTTATTTTATAAGTATTGTCTTAGATATCCAAGCCATTTAGAAAGCTGACACATGGAGTCTTATTTATCAATAGGGAGGGTTGTTTGTCAAGTGGGGGAGGTCTACAGAAAATTATGTATTGAAAGATTTTTTACAATTTATAGATGTAGATAAATAAATAACAATCCGCTTTTTTATTTTTAAGATGCTACTTGTAAGAAATTATAGTACCTTATTTTAAAACACTGATGTTCCATTTTGTTGAAAATCGCAAACAATTTTAAGAAATGAATAACTATCATTTATATATTAAACAATATCAATCAACGTTTATTGGCGTAGTGATACCAACGCCGATGGTATGGCGTGATTAGATGGTGAAACGTTCGAAAGAAAATAAATATTTCTGCCTTCGGTGGGACCTGAACCCACGACCTTCCACTTGCCGGGCGGAGGCTCTACCATCTAAGCTACGAAAGACAACATCTAATCCCTTACGAACGGTGATTTATATTGTTTAATTTGATCTGCGTAGTGTTCGATTTATTTAAAAAAATTTAAATATCATTTATACAACCCAAGAATATTTAAACATATATTAAATTATAAAAAAAAAACCTATTCAAATCAAA
>QLNU02003225.1:113085671-113107421 GCA_006491805.2 Dysdera silvatica | reverse complement strand
GAGCCACCACCAAATTGAGCCACTGCGCCACAGAAGGGCTTATAATATGTCTTGGATAATAGTATTTGGTAATTAATGTTAATGGATTATCTAAGAACAAGGAACATTTCAGGATTATACATTAATTACAAATAGAGTTCCTAAATTATCAGTGATTAACCTTTAGCTTTTAAGTTTACAAGAAAATTTTAGATCTTTCATGCCTTAAATATTGTCTTCACTACTGGTTGCTCACATTAATCTAGCAAAACTGAGGTGTCTTCTCTTACCGCTGCCCATCATGGATTTGTATGCTGTACTGCTTTATGAGCAGTCTCATAGGTGCCAACTTCTAGAAGTGAAAAATCTGTAGTCAATCATGAGCGGGTGGGCAGGCCACCATTTTTTAATTAAACAAAATCATACATAATTTATGAAAAAAGGGCACAATGAGGAAATTAAGTATTTATTAAATTAATAATAATAGAGGATTAAACTGTATTAAACGCAATATTAATTCTTAGAATTTACAAATGCTGTAGTGCAAGATTTTGCATTTGAGAAATTTTTTGTCAAATACATTCTCGTAACATTTCACATGTTGTCTGCATTTAACTATTAGTAAATTTTCTAATGTGTCATCAGACATGGTTGACCTGAAGTCAGTTCTAATTTTCTTCACTTGACTGAAGACTCTCTCGCATGCTGCATTACTGTGAGGGATCGTAAGTATTGACAGCATAACCTGAGAAAGTCGTTTAAATTTTAATTTACAATATAATTTTTTATTCTACCTATGGCTGCCCATTGTGCATCAATGCTACCTTCATTACTCACAGTTTGTGGAACTTTGAAAGCCTGGAACTCACTGAATTCTGTTTGTAAAGCATCAACAGCTTCATTTTCTGTATTATTGAACAAAAGAACAGGAAATTTTTCTGTAAAATATTTTAAGCTGGAAAATGATGCATTTTCAAAATTCGATATTTGTGTAACCTCTGCATGATGTAACACTTCTAACTCAAAAGGAAATTTATTGTGCATGTAGTCACATGCTGCTATGAAATAGCTTCTGACGTTTTCATAAAATTCATTTTTATCATGGATGTTAAAATCTTGGATTACTTTCAGTGTTCCATTTCCAATTAAGATATCAACATCATCTTTTTGATTACTCCTCTCATGATAGTGGACTTTCAAAATATCACTACATAATTTTATCATGTTTGATTTTACAAATTTCACTAGCATTTCTCTGTACAATTTTAAGAGAAGAGATTTTAGCATATGAATATGTGGTTCCGCAGACTGAAATTGAGCATTTGCTTTTTTAAATACAGGCACAGTATAAGATAAAAATAAACAGAAAGCCTTATTGATATCTTCCGACAGAAAATAAAACAACCTTTCTTCACGAGACATGGAGTTTTCAGTTTTTTGTTTCTTAGAAATATCCACATAATTTTGAGCTTTCCTTTTTAATTTCTGTGATGCTTTTTTGCTGTTACGTTCTTTCACTTTATCTGCATTTTCAACCAAAACTTTGATAGAGGGAATAGTAAAGAAAGAAAGTGGGGTGATTTGATTCCTTTTCATGGCCTCTTCCTTAAAAAAACTGATCAAAGGTTGCCACTGCTGGATTCAACAGATACTGATTCAGGCAGCGCAGGTAGAACGTAATCGAAACCGCATGAGTCGCCGAGAGAGAGTAGTCATGAGGGGGGTGGGGTGGGGGTGTCTCCCACAGTTCGGTCTCTGTGAGTCAGGTAAGTACTGATTTATTTATAAAAGTAACGCGGATACAACTATGGCGTTGTATTAATACTTGATATTTGATAGCTATTTTCTTCTATTTTTCTGGCCAAGCAAATGGAACCACTGATAGGAATTTTTGCGAAGATCATGCACATGCGCAGAAGGATTGCTCTGTTCTGTCTCGCTCAGCATGCCTCGCATTTACTCAGCCGCTAGCGTCTAGTCATTCTTTTTTGACTCTTCCAACAATTATAAATCCCGATGCGCGATTTCGTTGCGCAGGGGCATCACTCTACGTCATAGCTGGAGCTAAAATTCCACGTCACGCCACGCATGTGCCATCAACGGCAGACGAATTTTTTCGACTTTTTTACCGATATTTGAGTTTATTTATGCATATTTATTATTAAATATGCACATATGCGCAAAAATTTAAATAAACATGCATCAAGAAAAATAGGTATTTAATTTTTTTAAAAAAAATCAGTATTTTAAAAAACACTGGGGATTTTAGATGAAATCTCCGAAATGTCGTTTTCCGGACTGGAAGATCGATAAAAAATCGGAAGCCTTCAAGGTAAATCGGAAGGATTGGTACCTATGCAATCTGTCGTGTTGACCGGTGCTTCACAGCACATGGTCAATTGTGCTGCCAGTGGGAAAAGTGAATGGTATCCACACTTACGTTGGGATTCAAGAATTGAAATCAATAAAACTGAAATAAACTCAGCATTGGTAAACATAAATGATGACTTCAGTATCAACTCGTCTGACACACAATCAGACTGTCATGAGCAAACGAAAATGGCAGACACTAGAACGAGACTGATCAGTGTCCATTAATCTGGGGAAAAAAACTTGAATGTGGAAAAGCCTAGCCTCATTGAATTGCAAGTCGACAAGTTACCAAATGAAAATGTCTCCCCTTGGGAGCGGGAGTTGTTATGATCTTGACTTTGATCTTACTGAATTGAGTATGGTTCCGTGGGTTGAGTTAACAAAATTTTCTGAAATGGGGCTGATGACTAAATGTGACCTACCAAAATTATATTACGTTCATTAATGAGTAAGTTTGTCAGGGGTTTGAATTCTGTCCAATGAGAACAAAGTAATGGTCTATAACAGTTGTTCCCAACCTGGGGTTTTCAAACAGGTTTCTGGTGGGGTGGGGGTCGCTGTAATTATTTTTAGTTGCAATTATTTTATAACAAACAGTTATTTCGACACTGGCGTAAGGTTTAAAAACACGACGTTTCGTCAAACAAAACGTCGTGTTTTTTAAAACCTTACTACAGTCCGAAATCAACTGTTTGTTATGGAATCTCCTGGTGAAACTCTGTATTGTTTCGTTATTATTTTTATAAATTATTATTTATACATTTTATTAATAATTATTTATAAATTATTTTTATAAGGAACTTTGTAACAAATGTTTCCGAGAGCTTTATATTTCAACATGGCTACACACATTGCAATATTCTACTAATCGTTGTTAACTTTATATCTATAATATACATTAATATATATAATTAATATAATATACATAATTAATGTAATATATATATATTAATGTATTTTATATTAACAATCGTTTTATTTACTCTTTTAAAAATGTTTCTATTATGCAACTGGGCAGTGGTGGATAAAGGGGATCGTGGGTTACTTGGCTACTGTAAAAGTGGGTCGCGGCTTGAAAAAGGTTGGGAACCACTGATTTATAACAATTAATTCAGTCACCGAGGTACAACTTCAGGGTTAAGATTTGTAGTTTCTGGCATAACTTTAAGAATTTGGCCACAGTCAAATGGTGCCATTTAAGCGAGGTGCCCTTGATGAAATGTCAAGTCACCTAGATAAAAACATCGTTACAAGGGGCAAAAACAGAAAAAGAACCTGGGTGAGATATATATGAAGCATGGGAGCATATCAGCTAGCAGCTTTTTGAGATGTGTTCCCAATGAAAAAATTAGTTAATTTCCCCTGTATATGTTATTTTGTATTTTTCTTTATGTGACGTATGTGCTGTGAAGAGAATAAACGTTAACTCTGCTGTGTAGAGAGCAGTGGCAATTTTAAAACATCATGAAGATGTGATAAAAAACTAATACTTGTTGGGGACAAAAATACTTACGGCCAAACTTTTTAGCCAAGCTGGAATATGATCATGTGCAGCTTCTTCACGAACAGCAATATACATGTAGGGAACATACGTGAGAAAATAAATTATGCCTGCACAGGCAGCAGCGAGCTTGGCTTTTGAATACACCACACTTACTAAGAACCTAAAGTAAGTATACAAAGTACCAATTATATTACAGCAATGAAAGGACTATATCATTTGAACAAAAATAGCTTACAATGCGTAGGATGAATAATTTCAATTCATTAGCTACCTGTAATGATCTACTGGTAATTTTAACTGCATATTAATAGGGAATTAAAAGAATATTATTATAGTAAGCCAAAAGAGAGATGTCAGTAATGGCTAATTTTCAATCTATCGATGCTTTTTAATAGGTCACTTGAGATACGGACAGGACCAATGGTAAAAAGATCAAAAGATGAGAATTACAAGAACAGATCCTTCATAAATGTTAATCATTATCAGAGAAAATTAGAAAATTGTGAGATTTTACGTTTTTGGACAAGAACAAGTACTTACGAAAAGGTAATATTGGCAACGACAAATACCTCCAACATCAGAAAAATTAGGAAAGGGTTACTATACGTTAAGACTAAGCCATATTTCAAAATTGCTGTCAATAGTGCTGCCGTGATGGACATCTGCAAGAAACTTGTAATAAACCAGGCCAACCAATGAACAGCGCTATTTAAACCCATAGTTTTCATCACCTGTAAAGTTGTACAAGCAGAAATTATAAACAGTCTCCCCTTATGATATCAATTTATTGCATATTATGTGTGATGTAACGTCAAATTTAGTTTTACACATATATAACAATATTCACCTCTTTTAAGCGCTGTTCTTTTTCATAGACAATGTTTTGCACAAGCATAGCAACTGAGTATACCCAAGAAATCGCAAAACAAAGGGGCATTACATGTTCAATCATGAATAGAAATCTGCAAATAATATACAGCATTTATTCATCAACCCAACGAATGTATATCGTTAACAAAATGAATATATATAATAAATTTGACAAACGCCTATCATTAAGTTCTACAGGATATTATCGTTTCCAGGAAAAAATAGTACAATTAATTTAAATTAATTTATAGTCATTGTACAGATATAACTATATTCTGCTTTCCCTGCAAAGGGTAATAATAGTCTGAAAAAAAACACCAAAAACACTGAAATAGGGTTGATTTCTGATAAAGTGAGGATAGATGAGAAGGCTTACTGATCCTGAATGTAGCATGGATAAGGGAATTGGTGTATATAACTTCCTGGTTCAACGACATCTCTTCCAGAATATATGTTGATCATGGCACGTTCAAGTATGTCCTGAATAATGTAATGAGCAATATTAAATCAGAATACACATACAATGAATCCGAAAGTTTAGTACAAATTTCTCCATTATTAAGAAAACCACAGTTGAGAAACACGTACTTCATAACACACATGTTATACCAAGTCGAATAGATTATAATCATGTTTTCCGTACAAAGCCCATGAGATGTTTCGAATATTTTTTAAAAGAAATTGAATTTCTTAGCAAATTCAGTTAATGAACTTTAATTTTGAATGAACACTGACCACAAAATAGTAAAATATGAAATTTATTACCTGAATCCAGACGAATCCAAATTGATAATATCCATACCCCCAATTCCTGGGGCCCGGAAACCAAAACCTATTTCTAACTAAATTTGTGGTTGTCGTGAAAGATGCGTTCTGGCGTATTTTGTAGGTCATGTGATTAGGCATGGATCCATCCTCTTCCATGTTGAAAACAACACCTTGAAACAAACCCAATAAGTTATAAGGAATGTGAGAGTAAGAGAAAATATTCTGTGTGAACGCACATTTATAGACAAAAAAAAAAACCAAAAAAAAAAGGTTAGTTTGTTGAATTTTTATGGTGTAAGGACAACAAAGATCATTTTCGGTAAAAAAAGTTGGTCATGGTCCGATTAAGACAAATAGAGGCTATAAGCACAGTATCAGATGCAAGGGGGGTGCCTACGTCACAGATTTAGAATGGGTGACTGAAAGTATGTAAAAAAATATGTACTTATATATTAATTCATATTTTGCCAAAGTTGGCATTTTTTTGCCAGAATTTTACATCCCTGCTCTATTACTTACTAGAGAGCTACACTACATGGACATTTTCTTGCATTATGTGAAGCAAAATTATCAATTACATCTAAAAAATCAATTTGATTAGTCAAATCATTTTCAATTGACAGGATGTTATCTAAAAGAAATCTAGATACTGATCAAAGGTGAATTAAAAAAACCAAAAACTAGACCTAGTCTGTAATTAGGTGCTGGTTGAGGTTGTATATGCTGTTAAAGGAGCAAAAAAATAAAGTCAATATTAAAACTTATCACTTTTTATTACACTTTTTCACAAATTTATTCATGAAAACTGTTTCCAAATTATTAACTAATTGTACTTTAAAATTCGATTTCACAACTTCGTTGGTATTTGTATGCATCTCAATTTGATATTTTGAATGGTTTGTTATATATCTCATATTCATATACTTCTACATCCACAAATATGATATGGATTATGGAGGTTGACATATACAGCCTGTTGATATGAAGAGTAATGGTATGTAGATAGCATAGTGGAATAATTACATGTGATTAAATCACAGCAAGCTATATCATACTAACTACCAAGTGCATTAAATTATACACCATGTCTTTAAACTAAATAATTTTGACACCCATGTTTGACCTCAACTAGAGTTTTTTTTTTTTTGGAACAGGAGAAAAAGAGACATCATCCCTGACCTAGATTCAAATTAGGGTATTTCCACTAACTGAGCCTAGAGTGCCTGAACTGATAGGCCACCGAGGACAGGAACAAAGCTACTGTTCTTATTTAAGGTTTTAAGATGTTATTACTCTTCTTGAGGCTAACACGACTGCCAAATAATGATTAACACACAAAGACACTAGGATATGTTTTTGGCGATTAAGAATAAACAAACTTTCTCAGGTGGCTTTGTGTATTGACAATTATTTGGCACTTGCGTTAGCTCTGAAAAGGGTAATAATAATTTAACACTTAAACTATGTCTTTATATTGTAAAATAACACGATGCACAGTAGTTTCCACTTTGTAGAATGCTAACTAAATCATTTTTGATTTGTCTGAATAATTTTTATGCTGCAAGGACAACAAATGTCATGCTGTGTTAATCTTTTGTATAGCATATATAATCCTGGAAGAAGTATAATAGCAGCGTTCTGAGAGCTAATCTGTAAATGAGCATTTAGTCTTTTCAAAAAAGATGACAAGAGATTTGGAATTTGTTTATGATTCCGAGTTTTTGCATTTTGATGCTGTAATCTTCAAGTTCAACAATGCAACGCAGACTCACCAATTCATATTTGTTCTTATATACACATCAGCCAGTAACAATAATGGGTAATTCAATAAAGGGAAATTGATTTATTGGTTTTGGTCTTATAGGCAAGTCTAGTTTTTACGAACTGAGAAGAAAATGCGATGAAATAGTAAATTCCGTTAGGTAATACATCTTAAACGTGAACTGTAACCTTTTCAATTGTTTTGTTCTAAGCCATTTTACTTAAATAAGAGAGGAAGGATGCTCATTGCTGTTAAAAGAAATCCTGAGAGAAATATTTTACAATTTTTTCTATCAATATTTTTTGAATTTACATTTTACTTCATAAACTGGAAGCGAGTTTTGATTATTATTAACCATCGTTCTCATAAAGACTAACAAAATATTTACGTATACAATTCCTTAAAATTAAAACACAAAATGTTAGTTAATAGACTCAGTAACAAAAGGACTTTTATGAGTATTATGTGGAAGAAAATGTATCAGTACTTGTGTACACAAAACAAGAAACATTATGTACAAATGTGTTCAAATCATTGACCAAAATACACTGTATAATAATGAAAAAGGCTAGTGTATGCAATAATTATTTTAGGCATATTTGTTGGTTGTTTTTGGACACAATGTATTTTTCAATGCAAGATCTGAACAGTTATGAAGAAGCTCACTTGCTAAGACGGTGATGTTGTCAGAATAAGCATCATGTTTGAAGTAATTGAGCATGTCGTCTTCAGTTTTGAAACCTTGGAACATGTTTAAACTTAAGCCTGACATCAGCGAAATCCAGCTGCAAGCAGCATTGTCAATGGAATCCAGTTGCTGTATAAATACATCTTTGTCAAAGATGACAGTACTTTCGGCAAAGTTCTTCAATTTGAGACTGTGAAACAGGTCCAAAAATAGGGGATATTTGTGCAGATTTTGATGGATCTGTAAGAAAAATTATGCAATCAACTTTATTTTCATTAGCAGAGAAACAGCTACACTCAATTTGAGTGGTAATTTTCAACCAGTGTGCCGCAAAGGCTCAGGAGGTGTGCCATAGGGAGTGGAGGCAGCGAGGGGAACACCCCCCCTCCAAGTCATTAACATAATTACAATAACAAAATAGCATTTCTCTTTTTACAATTGGCATATTTTCAAAAATTTGAAAGATAGGATCAATAATTAAAACTGATAGTGTTCTATGACGATTTTGGCATTCTATTCGGTGTACCAACAGATGGAAAAGGCTGACCAACTGACGAATAAAGTATAGTTATACCATCACACTTGAGGGCATGACAGATTTGCAATGAAATAGCAAAATAAGTATTGTTCTTAGACTTGCATACAGGATTTCAAAAAGGGAACGGTCTGATGGAAAAAAAATTCTTTCATAAGTAATTTTATTATACAGTTAATATTGTTGGGCAAATGGGGATGGGGTTAACCCCCCCCCAGGCAGCTTTCATCTGCAATACATCCCGTATAAAAAAAAATTAAACCAGTCATTATCCTCTATTAACAGCCCATGGTTAATTGAATTAACTACTAGTAATAGATTAGATAGCCTAATAACTACTGCTATAAGATCTAAATACTAACTTGTTTCAAAATGAAAAGAGAATGGTCAGTCCCATTTTGTGCTAAGAAAGCTCTGATTTCATCTGATATGTTCAGCATTTTGCGTGCATACTGAGTGACAGTATCCAGTAATTCAAATGTTTCATTAGCCTGAAATAGAACAATACCAAACATATACACAATGTATAATATTATAAATTAATATACATTACACGGCAATACTTAACGATAAACATTTCTTTCCCACATTCTAAGATTGTATACATGTTATTTGTGATCGAACTGATTGTATAAGTCACAGACCACGGTATATGCAATTTGAAGAAGTTAACCACAAAAGGGAATACGGAACACCCCACACACATACCACTCACTGATTGACATTCTAGTGTGGCTGGTACATTTTTAAACGAAACAATACAGAGTTTCACCAGGAGATTCCATAACAAACAGTTATTTTGACACTGGCGTAAGGTTTAAAAACACGACGTTTCGGGAGCCAACTGCTCCCTTTGTTAAGTGAAGACAGAATGCCTTCACTTGACAAAGAGGCTGATTGGCTGATGTTTTTTAAGCTCAGTGTCAACTCTTTTAGATACAGGAATTATAACACTATAGTGGTTACAGGGGCAGTTTAGCTTCTAGTAACTTCCCAACATACTAATCTACACAATTCTAGTGACCACTTAACCATAATTAAAGTTTTTGTCTTAAAAAATGAACGTTAAACTACAAAGTACGAGGATTGAATACACAAAACTTCATACTCAACACATTCAACCCGGCTGTCACGGATTAGTGACATGCATGTATCTCCCTTCAGGCCGGTTTCACGCGCATTCGCGTGCCGGGTCGGCCACAGGGAACGTATGTAATGCAGGTTCCGGTTTCCACAGAAAACGGGTTTCAGGGGCTCGGATTGAATGTGCTAAACAATTGTTTTTTGTTTCACGTCTTATATTCCAAGACAGAACACTAGGATGCAGCATGACTTTAGTGAATCTTGTACTTTATAAAACACCAACTACATAATAAGTTATCTGAAACAGGTCACAGTAAGCTATATTATCTCAAAACCATGATACTTTTACACAAAACCAATCTTACAAGGACACAAACCTGGATCAGTGGATTATGGTCATAACCATTTAGTCACTTGAGAAGTAGCAGGTAACTTCCAATTAATTAGCCTAACTATAAGTTAACTAACAATGATTGTTTGTTTTGTGGTTTTACGGCTCAAAGACTACAGTGGTCATGCTGCGCCGGGACCTACTGTTTTCCGAGGAATCCGAACCTCTTAAGGCCTAGGGAACCAAACCCGGATTAACGGCGTACTAGGCGAACGCGTTACCACACTGCGCCACCGCAGGGCTAACTAACAATGAGAGATTAGTTTCATAATTCAACATATAAATGAGTTGTTAATAATATAATACTGATTTAATTAGCCAAACATTCCCTTCATAAATTATGCAAAGCTTAATCACAATAATGACATACATGAAATTCCCTTTTTGATTACGAACATACAGATAGCATATATATATATACAGAATATCACCTTTTGAATGATATCATCAGCGGCAGTATCATTTGGAGAGTATAGAACCCTAGGATTGCTGTATAACACATGCACAAGTATGCCTATTTGCTCCTGTTGAAATTTTGACATACCGAGTTTATCTAAGGAGAAAAAAACACAATATATTACGTATAACATACATGCTTGGAAAAGTTTTTTAAGATATAAATTCATTATCTTACAACCTATTTTTGTACATAGACAATTTATTGGCTTGTTAAAAAAATAATTTTAAATGTAACCAAATCACATAAGTGTTTAAGACTTGAAGTGATTATCATATTGGCAGGATTTCTTCATTGCCTTCAGCAGTTTCATCAAGAATATATCATGAACCATACCACGTATGCAACACAAGTGATATTCTGTTCTCATCTTGTGTTACCTTATTTACTACAAAAGGAATAAAGAGTAATGGCATTATGGCCTGAAAATCATATGGGGACAAAGAGTGCAAAAGCAGTTCTGAAGAGAAACAGTCCACAGTTTGCAGTGGAGCATGGAAGAGCATAAACTTACTTTGAGAAGGGCCAAATAAGTGAACTGCATAAGACTGGACATCCCATGAGGGAAATACCTAGAAGATTGACTTGCTCCCACAAAATTGTAGGCAATTATCTGACATTAAAAGACAACTATGTTAAAAACAAATCGTCATAAGCCATTACTGGCAAGATGTTCAGAAGTCCAATGTAACCTTCTGTAAAAGACAACAGGGAGGAGGATCTCTTATAGCATGAGCAGGTTTCATCTTAGGTAGTAATTCAAATTTAACCTTCCCAAGTAACTAAATGAAGCTACAGAATACCAAGCATTACTGGAAGTCCATTTCCTGCCATTTGCAGAGAAATTGGGAGGATCTTCTTTCGTGTAGCAACAGGATAAAGTCCCCATCCAGGTTGCTGAATCTCAGTGGGAATGAATGGTTTTTGAAGAATGAAGTTTGTGTAATGGACTGTCATGTGATTTCTCCAGATCTCCAACCTACGGAGAATTTGTGAGGCATATTTGCATGTTCTGTGTACAAAAATAGGAGACATTACAACTCTATTCATGAACTGAAATAATCAATGGAAGAAACTTGATGCTAACACACTTCAAGCATTGGTGGCATCTATGCCCACAGCGGTATTTAAAGACATTTCACAGCAGGGACGCTTTATTGCAGAGGTCTCCAAACTACGGCCCGCGGGCCAAATCCGGCCCGCCAGTGTCATCAATCCGGCCCGCGACAGCTAATGGCTTATTGTTGTTATTGTTGCTGTGATAAGGTGGATAAAAAACACAGAATGATAATAACTCGGTTTTATTTACTTGCTAGGTAAAGCTTAATGACAAGTATAACTTACAAGTCCACTTGTAAAAAATACTAATGAGATTTATGTAATTGTGATTTTCCACTGACAATAGTTTGTACTTGTGGACAAATTTTACTTGTACCAATTATTAAAAGAGATTTAAGATGCTCATCGGTTAAGGTAGATCTGTAAACATTCTTTGTGTACTTCATTTTGGAGAATGTTTTCTCACACAAGTAGTACCAAAAACAGAAACCAGCCCGCGAGCAAATTTATGCAAATTATCAAATTGTACCAGTGGAAGACTCTTATAAAATTCCAACAAAAATGAGTTTTTATATTTTTTCTTAATGATATCACTGCACTGTAAATCAATAATTTCCATTTGAAGTTCCAGGGCTAGGGTTTCGATGTCAGTATTAAAAGGATTTTGAAAAATCTTAATTTCATTTGCAATGGCATCAAAGTCTGAGAAACAAGTATCAAAACTTATCTTCAAAGCACTCAAAGCTTTGATTGCAAAATCGACGGGAAACTCAGTCTCAGTAGTGTGGCTGAATATTTCACATGTTTTAAAATGTGTGAAACATTTTTTACGTAATTGTGATTGAAACAGTATTATTTTCTGCCGGAACGATTTGATGTTAGTGCATAAATCAGGGAGAAGCTGGTTTTCTTTTTTATTATTTTAAATTAATTAATTTAATTAATTATTATTATTATTTTAATTTAACTTAATTTAGGAAAATTAAAACGGTTTTGGCTTCCGGAACTTATTAGGTAATCAGTGACCCCAAAATGGAAAGTTTGAGAGACCCCTGCTTTATTGGATATTGGTGGTATGTTTTTTTTGTGTTATATTGCTTTGAATCATGGTATCAGTATCTTGACCAATTCGTTTTCATTTCTATAAATATAAAGTGTTGCCACTGATAAAGTATGTATAATTTTATGTTCGAATTTTATCCACAATTCATTGTTTAACTATAGGAAGAAGTATTTGTTACAATGTATGCTAATGGCCTAAAAAAAAACTTACATTAATATGTATATGCATGAAAAAATATGACACATGCTATCATTTTGACTCAGGATTTTGTTGTCAAATTTTTTTATTGAAGATTGTGCTTACCCAAATGGCAACATGAATTGTTCTTAATATGTGAGTAGAAGCGTAATATTATATAAATCGAACACTACGCAGATTAAATTAAACAACAATATTAATCAACGTTTTTTGGCGTAGTGGTACCAGCACGATGTCATGGGGGTGATTAGATGGTGAAACGTTAGAAAGAAATGTTTTCTGCGTTTGGTGGGGCCTGAACCCATGCCAAAAAACGCTGATTAATATTTTTGTTCAATTTAAGTATAATACATATATTTTCTTTATTTTATATTGTTGACTTCATTTTGTTTTGCTAGTAAATAAAATTAGCAAATGTGTAACTGATGCTATTATTTTGAGTCATATATAATGACATATAATGTAGAAACTGTATACATGCAAATTGACAAGGCAACGAAATCCTATGCATATAAGCGGGTTTTACTTAAAAGTAGTATTCTCTGAACTATACAGTGCAAATAATTTACCCATTACATTTTTTATTGTATTTTGTTATTAAATTAGATATTCCTATTTCTAATTATATACATTATTTATTTCAATATTTATAATGCACAGTACTATTACTCTATTAATAAAAATAACAAGAAGTAATGTAGTACTTACATAAACACATGTGCTGTATTGATGGAAAAAAATTGGTCAAAAGTTTTTGTACACATGGATGTTCTGATGAATGATTAAAGATTTGATCTGTTAAAGTATTAACGTTTTTCATATGAAAATTGTTTGATTTTAAATAATCTTGCAAAAATATTAGAGCAGAAATAGCTTCTTTATGAGTAAGTACATTTTTCACTTCATTGAAAATCTCTTTATTGGTAAGTTCATCCATAGCAATCCAAATCATAACAACTTTGACAAAATCATTAAATTTGTCTTCTGGAATCTCTGCTGGGATTTCCACTATCGGTTTTTTATCTTCAAGTAACTCATCACATTCAACCAGACAAGAAAATCCAGCTTTTCTGCAGCAATTTCGCATTGTAGTAGCTGTGACTAATTCCAAGAACTGCTTGATGATATTCATTGCTTCCCAGATATCAACAGTTTTGGCAAACTTTAATAAAGACAATTCTTCATGAAAAAGAAGCTGCTTGAGAAAAATTTGCTGCCAATAGTAAATGTTGAAAGTACATATTATCCCTTGATAATAATCCTCTACATAAACAAAGCCATAAATAAGCTGGTATGTGAAACTTCGACAAGGGTTGACAGCCATTTCCGATGGGGAAAGCCAATCCTTAAAAATAAGGGCTGCCAGCTACATATTTACTTTGGATGAATATTTGTTTTGCATATATCCGGTTTAAATTCTATGATAAAACATCCATTTGACTTCAAAACATTTTGCATGTATAAAATCGCAATTAAGCTGGTTTAGATAACATTAAAAAGATAAGAGAAAATTTGAGGCTTAATAATTTTTGCAAATATGCGATTTTGACTGTACATATATATATATAATCATTTTTTTTCTTTTTTTTAAGAGAAGCAACTAAATTGCCTGTCAAGAAAAATTTATTCCATTACCCCAAATTAACTTAGCTATTATTTCCAATGTTTAAAAAAAGACGTATAGTTAGCAATATTAAAAATTGCAGGAATAGAAACAGACCAGCTTATGAAGTAAATGCAAAAAGAGCAAATCTCACCTAAGTCGATCTCACTATCATCAGATGGCAAGGTGTCTGGAAAATCTCCTTCTTTACCACAAATAGTTCGTTGCATACCCAACCATATTCTAAGCAGTCCAAATTGAGGATTTGGTTTTGCAGACTAGGGATGATAAACAAAATCATGATATACAAAGTAAAAAAGCATAAATCAATGTCAGAAATATAAAACAACAGAGAGGGAAAGAACCCAGCCAGAAACCTCTGTAGCTGCAGTCTGACCACTTAAAATTCACCTTGATTTTCTTTTTTTCTTCATTTGATTCATCGGAATAGTCAGAGTTAGTGTCATTTGTGGCAGCAACACTATCATTAAGAGCATTGCAAGCATCCTGCGGCAGAGCAGAAGCCAAATCGCTCAGTTCTTTGAGCGTAGTTTCAAACTCATTGAACTTGATTAGCTATAAAGGGAAGAGAATAATTCAAACTTTTAATTAACCTTAACTATATTTAGAATAATAATGATCTCATTGATAGTTTTGTAACTAAATAACATACTGATCAATTCTGCAAAAACATATTAAATTTTCGTAATGCATTGACTCATTTATGTTCCCAAACTAATCACTAGATATAATCAGTGGTGTCACTTCAACCACTATGTGTGGATCTGCTCTTAAAATATTTTTGGAAAGAAGAACTGGTATTTTTCTTACCATATGCAGAGCAGAGCAATTCGGCTCTCAGTGAAAAAGTTTGCGATTTTTTGTTTGCATTTCAGCGAACTGACTGCAAAAATTTTAGTAATTCGTTTGTTTGGATTTTTAACAGCGCAAGAGCATCTGGGCTATACTGACCCAAGTGCATTTCAGCAAATTAATTGCAAAAGTTTTTTTTAGTAATTCATTACTGCACATAATAATACATTGCATTTTAATTGCAAGATTACAACGTAGAGCTTACTAATGTCGATGTGAAATGATATGACAATGCAAAACTACATGATGGTAATAGCAACATGACTACTTCAACTTTAGTAGTCAGTGAGTTACACATTAATTTTGTTAGTTTACAGCGCAAGACCAACTCAGGTCACACTGAAAAATTATCTAAGCAATATGAACCTCTGCTGCCTACGGAATCAGCAAGGTCGCAATTAAAAAATTATGGAGGGAGGAGGGTTCAAGGCGCTTTAAAGATGATCATGTGACATGGCTTTAGAGAAAAAGTGTCATGACAGTTAATGGGGTGGGGGGGAAGTTTGAGCCAGAAAGCCCTCCTTTCCTACAAGTCTGTAGGGAACCAAACGCTTGAGCATGGATTGGTATGGAAAATAGCAAGCACCCGATACCTGACAGAATAGAGTCCTGGTTTTCTGAAAGGTAGACAATAAAGCTAACACAAGACTATCGTATGTCAAATTACATTAAAGAAAGCACCTACATCATCAGCAAGTTTCTTTAGTCTTCCATGAGCAAGAGTCATATTCCATTCATCTAAATGAAGCTGAAAACATTAAAGAAATATGAAAATTATAAAAAATTATAAACAATTTACTTTTCACAAATATCTTCCTGCTAACAATTAAATGGTAAAAAACATTCATCAGGAGTCCAATATCATTGTAATTTTTTTATGCCTTTTAAGATAAGTCTTCCTCAACCATATTAAGAATCCCCGTTTCTTAACGTTTTCTAAAAGTACAATAATTTCCCCTCTCTCAAGGAAACCCCCCCTCTTAATTCTTTTTCCAATGCCTGTGCTTGACCTCATGGCCATTTGGCACAACACAGCATAATATAGTGTTCTTTCCCCTTTTTAAACATGATCAAGCCCATTACTTATGATATGCTAACGCAATCAGCAAGTTTTGTTTTTTTAATAACGATTACTCGGGAAGCCCAACAAAACTTTGTATTCTGTAGAATCCTGGAGTTCCAAAGTTGAGAAATGTAGCTTTTTAAATAAACATTAAACATTTTTGAACAGAAGTACTTTTCTAACATTTTTGGGGTCTGACAGTTTAAACTGCCAGATGGATATTTGTCAAATGTTTTGATGTAGAGACATCATGATTGGCAACTGCGACATCACCCTTTAATACATTTACATCTAACCGAACTTACTTAAGAGTCAAGCTCAAACCCAGAGGGCCCAGAAACGATGGAGATAACCATTGCGCTATTAGTATGTTAAACAGATATGTAACTTATATGCCACCAAACGTCAAAATTATAAACATTTATGAAAACTAGCTCTTCGTTAACTTTAATGCAATGAACTTGTGTGTTTAGAAACAAGTTAATTCCATAGTAAAATGGCATATACCTTTCTACTGCTAGCTTCAAATAGACACATGGCATAATTCAGTTTTAGTTCATAAACTCACAAATAGAAAAAGATATTTGAACATTACCAATTCCCTGAGCACTTTTACATCCAGATGATCATTGAGGGCATGTGATATTTGTACTATTTCTGGATCACTAAGTTTGCAGAAAGAAGTTTGGAATGAAACCTAAAACGTAACGAAAAAATTTTACAAATCGCAGGATACACGACAAAACTTTTAATATACATGTGTATTACAGAATATCCTAAACTTTGGATATTAATAATATTATAATCAATATGATACGTATGACCCTCATTTTGGAAAGCTAACCCTATATAAGCTTTTTTTCCGGTCATAGATCCTCAGGTTGTTCTAATATTCTAAGAGTTATTATACCTCATGACAATAATTGGTAAATAATCGTATAATGGCGACATATTGCACTAATCAAATAGAAGTAAAAATTACACAAACTTTACTGGTTGCACCATCGTGATGGCAACACCGACCAACATCATGGATATAAAGAGAAGCCACCATGCTCTGACGATGATAGCCACATGCATGCTATAAACAACATTTTTATTATAACGTTTTAAAAATTAACTGTAATAATAAAGTTTGCATAATTTTTGCTTCTATAGCTTGTCATTTTATTTCATGACTACTTGATAAATAAATATATTGTGTTTCATTATCAATATTTCTTCAAATCGTGCAAACCTACTTGAACTCCTTTCCTGCCTTTCATGGCTAACTTACTGAATGTGTTCGATGATGCAAGGATAACTAAGACATAAGATTATATTGCACTAGAGTCTAAAGTCTACCAAGTGAGTCAAACTTTCATCAGGTTACCGCAGACCAGGGATCGGAAACCATTTTGGGGTGTTGTGCTACAGTAATACCATAGCTTTACACCACATGCCAGTAGTAGAGCCATTCATCAAATTATAAATGTTTATGATACTATCAATTTATTAATATAAATTAAGTAGATCTTTTGGTATACTCCTACCACATTAAAAGAATCCCTTTTTTTGAAACTTCCTCGTACATTTGACATACGATTTGGGAGATTTCAAGTATTATGTAAGCACCTTTGTGGGGTGCCGCATGCTTATTTGCCTATGTTAATTTTTTGCTTACCAGGTGGGAGTGGGGTTGAAATGGCCAAAATATTGCTTATGTAATACTTGAACTCTCCTTTTACAACAGTTTAACACTACAAAATGCAAACAATGCAATATGTTGTTTGAATCTATATTCCCTTGTCCAAGGGTTTTTAAAAAAATAAATATGGATATCTTTTTCTTTTTCATAAATTTGGCAATATTATTTATTAACAACACTAACGCAGTAATGAGCAAACGTGAGTGATAGTAACGGGTCATACGAAAGATCGGTCTCACAACAGATTTACTTCTTATTTGTGAATTTTGCAGAATAAGGGCAGCAAAGATCATGCTGTGCCAGAACTTATAATTTTTGAATCCAAGCCTCTTAACGCCTAGGGAACCAACCCCTGGATTACAGTGAGCAGTTAATCAGTAAGCATTTTCTTTTAGCAAAGTTGGGAGTCAAATCCAGGATAACCGCATGACAGACAAACACGTTACCACTGTATTCCTGTCCAATACTGAAAAAACATTTTCAGGAGTAATTGCAAAAAATTTCGGGAGTTCTCAGAGTGTTGTTTGAATACAACACAAAACCAATCATTTTAAAATAATTTTTGTTGTTGTGTTATATGATAATGTTAATAACATTTCATGTAATATTTGGCTAATTTATATTGTAGCACAAAACTTTCAATTTATGATGATGATTAGTTTAATATTTTTTAATTTCTTTGTATAGAGGTCTCAAAAGTTTTGGACACGCTCCGTTAAAAACTATATTTGCATTTTTTTCAATATACTCAAATATTGAACTATACGATTTTTTATTACTTCAGATATTTAAGAAAATGACAAACCTCGACAGAATTGTAAAACCATTTTGGAAGAGAATTCCGTAACAATCTTTGGCTTTATATTCTCTTGCAATTCTAACCCAAATCATAAACGTAAAATGTAAAAAGATTTCTTCTATGTTTTTTCTCAAAGCGCTGATGGTATGTACCTCACGAAAATGTATACAAAATTGGGTTAAATAAACATTATTATTAAATACAGAAAAAAAAAGCATATTTGTAACAAACATAGTATGTTTATAAGGCTTATTGGAAAACTATTAAACTATTTTGACGTGAAGCGTAAAATTTACATCTGTGTATATTACCTTGATTAACATGCAAAAATACTTAAAAATTGTCCTTCAGAAACGAAGTTTTTTAAAGTATTAAGAGTTCACACACATTATGTAGAAAAACAATTAACTGAGCTTCAAAAATATTTTTGACAATTCCAATTTTAGTAATTCTAAGCTTTACAATCTTTAAACCACCAATATACGTGTACACATAATTATTCTTTTTGCTCCTTTAAAGTTTGATACATTGCTTGTTTTGCCTTCATTAAATTTGTTTTTGATAAAACTGCAGAAGGGTTTTCAGGAGCAAATAGAAACCACATGGGGTGTGCAGAGTTAACATGTTTCTGGAGCAGCTATGCCGCAGGCCCTACATATTTACTGCGTTCTACATTTTCCCATGGTTCCCACTCTTTTATCTTAACGAAATTCAAGGACTTCTTAAGGACTTTTCAAGGACCTTACATTGTCAATAAGGGAAATACCCTCTTTTTTTTTGCCAAAACTTGAAAAAAGGTTTTGGGAAACATTCAAGGACCAACCACATTTTTCGCAGTTTTCACGGGTCCTGACTTGGCAAAAAAAATTTAAGGACTTTCAAGAACTGTGGAAACCATGTTTTCCCCACCAATATCTAGTAGCATTTCCCTTCAGAATGTGTGAAAACCTGAGAAAATTTTATTTGAAAATAAATAAAACATTTTTATTGATTTTCAACAATTATACACAGATTATTTTATTTTTTAAATTACTCCGTGTGCCACCCAAAATGCATGCTATATGTTGCCGTCCCCCGCCTTCGACCAAAATTGATAACGTTGTTCTGAAAGGGAGCGATTTAACCTAGAGTGACTTTAATTATGTTAAATTGAAAAATATATCAATTTTATATATGATACTTATAAAAATATTAAAAACAATAAACATAAATGCAAAATTTTATTTAATAGTAAAATTATGAAGAACTCGTAACATCCTATTAACTCTTTTTCTCACCAGAGTTTCAGTGGTATTAGGTTTTTCAGGTATGAGCACTGATGGTAATCCATTACGCTTACACATTAATTCTCGTAAACCAATAGGAGTCAGAATAATTCCCTAAAAAAAGCGAATAAAATGCAAATGTTTAACTTTTTTACTAAAATCGTCACCCAAAATGCTTCTAATGCAACAATAAACAGACAACAATAAAGTGAGATTCTTACAATAAATACATCAATTTTGCGCATCAATAAAATACATTGTATTGTACCTATGGCGTGGCGAAGTAAAACTGGTTTGCATGGGAGAGAACGAACGTAAGGCTATTTTATTATGGCGTTTAAAAACTCTGAAATATGGACGTTGAGTTGTTACACTTATTACTCGGGCCGCCGTATGAGGGGATACAGGTATGGCAGTACCGGGGCCCGGAGCTTTTAAGGTGCCAGTGATGCTGATTCCCCCCCCAGTCTCGGAGCTTGTACGGGCCCACGATACGAATACATTTTTACCATAGGGCCCATTGAAAAAGTCAGTACTGAGCCCGTTATTATTAGCAACAGCCCTGCTTGTTACATATAGAATTATGGTTTCAAACAACCTATAAAAATAGGAATATGGAATCAAATAGTGTAGACTTTGTATTCTGGTTTGAGGCTTTGGGGTGGAGATGAGACTCAACAGCCCGGTGTGAAAATTTTCCTAATTATAATTAAACACATCTTTAAAAAAATCCTAAGAGTTTCTATACTAGAAGGGAATAAATTCATTAAAAAATTCAATAAATAAAAAAAATCAAAGTACTATGCATGTGTAAAAGTATATATATTAAAAAAAAAACAAAAACCCCTTAATGATCCGTTAACTTTTGAAAACTATGTGGGGAGGGGAGAGAAACTGCTAGCCTTTCTAAGGGCCCCATAAATCCTGCCTCTGCCTACCCGCCTTGTCTGGAGTTGTAATCCCACCACATAGTACAGATGCGACGTCCCACACCTTCATCAACTCTGACCAATCCACATTTCCCGATGTGAATTTTATCGTATCGCTTACGGAAATGCTTTTGTAAACATATGAATATTGCGGATTATTTACACTTAATTAACTAATTTCTCATAGCGTCCCTTAATGTGAAAAAAAAAATGAGATCAAATGATAAAAAACAAAACACGGACTGATACAAACTTCAGAAGAAAATATGGCCTAATACAGACTTGTAAGATTATATACGAATAAAATATGGATCAAATGGGAGATGCACTGCATATTCATAGACTTTTATTCACACACTGAACAAAATTGTGCAAATAAATAACCAAGATTACAATAACAACCATTGTTTCTATTGGCAAAATACATGTACAGTGGAACCTGGTAAAGTGACTGCATGGACGAAGCGACTACTTTTTATAAGAGAGAACTGGTAGTGACTTAGCCATACCCATACTGAAGTCTGTGATGTAGAGTGACAACCTGTATATAGTGACCATTGCAGTCCAGTCCCAAAGGTGGTCACTTTAAGGCAAGTTCTATTGTATTTTTTCATGTTTTACGGCACAGAAACAGCTATGGTCACGTTGTGCTGGGACTTAAGTTTTCTGAAGATTCCAAGTCTTTACTGCCAAGGGAATAAAACTCTGGACTACGGTGGAAAAAAGAAACAGCATACTTTCCTCTGAATAGGCAAAAGAAATGGCACATGTTCTATAGTATCATTGGAATCGAATCTGAAT
>QLNU02003225.1:113065565-113085571 GCA_006491805.2 Dysdera silvatica | reverse complement strand
GCTAGAATTTGAGCCAAAAAGGGCGACTGGGAAAGAATTGCCAATTAGTGTTTATGAATTACATTGTATAAAAGTTAAATTCAAATAAATAATTAAAAACAAGACTTAATGAAAAAATAAATATGGCGAACCTACATTGAAAAAATCAGATTTGTGTGGTATTTATGAATGCGCAGTGAACGTTCCAATACATTGCTACACACCACATTTCGATGAAGATGCGTGATAACTGTGTTCACACTTATTAAATCAGTGAAATAGGTAATCAGAAATGTTTTCGGTGAATTTAAGCCACAATATTTTGGCACGTTTCCTATTAGGTATGTATCTTCAAAGGTTTTCACAGCAAGCTGTCGTTTTTTATAATTTTCGACACGATACTTAAGGAAACACGAAATTTAATGGCCGTATTAATTTTTTTCGCATTCTATGGATCACGTCCAACAGAAACTTGGCATTTTCTGCAACGCTGAGAGATTTTTCTTTTAATATCGCGAATATTACGCTGAATAGAACGGGTGAAAAATCCTGATGTTTTAAAAAAATCTTCCATATACAAACATCGATATAGAAACAGATTATCGATGCAGGGGCGATTCGTATAAACATCGACATACAAAGGTTTTCAATATACAGAAGTCCGATAAATGGAAGTTAACTATAATGAAGTAAATATATGCGTTGTCGTTAATTTCAATGTGAATTAAAATGCAGTAGAACCTCCATATAACGAAATGGACGGTTCCATGAAAAAGTTCGTTTTATAGAAAATTCGCCAGCTGGAAACCAGACTGGACCAGGGCAGTGCAATGTGATACCACAATCAAAAGTCCCGTTTTTCGGTAAACAACTGTTTCTCATAGATAATATTCGACCATTTAAATATGGATGTTTTGAACTGTGCGTATTGTATTTCCACGATATTAGGAAACCCAATGTCACTGATGAAACCACTTAATTTTCTATTTCGTTAATTAAAAATTTCGTTATATAAAAACATTCACATGTAATGATCATGGGAATTTACCAAAACTTTGCTATATAGAGAATTTCGCTATACAGAAGTTCGTTATATGGAGATTCTACTGTACATATAAGAATGAAACAGATTTAAAATACAGTATACTGTTAGTGTTATTACCCTCCGCAGGGATAACACAATTGCCAAATATGGTCAACACAAGAAAGCCTCCGGGGCGAGAATTTTGTGAGTTTTCGTGGGGGAATTTATTATACTATAATTTTTGCCACCCACGTATTAATTACAGCTCAAACTAGAGCTTGTGTAATTTTGGAGAAAAAGAGACGCTTTCCCCATCCTGGATTCGAACCAGGGTCCCTCCGTTTAGCCCGGAGTGTCTTGGACCGCTAGACGAATGAGGACAGGAAACAACGCTCTCTTTCTCCGTATGTAAAGATGCAAAAATCTCGCCCCGGAGGCTTTCTTGTGTTGACCATATTTGGCAATTGTGTTATCCCTGCGGAGGGTAATAATACCTTAACATCTTTACATACGGAGAAAGAGAGCGTTGTTTCCTGTCCTCATTCGTCTAGCGGTCCAAGACACTCCGGGCTAAACGGAGGGACCCTGGTTCGAATCCAGGATGGGGAAAGCGTCTCTTTTTCTCCAAAATTACATAAGCTCTAGGTTAAACACTGGTAAAATAGCAAACGGAAAAGATCACCCCTAAAGGGTGATCTTTTTCGTTTGCTATTTTACCAGTGTTTAACCTTTTGTATGTAAATTTCCTCCCTGGTACCCTGTATTTTATTTCTATAATACATATTTAACCTTAAAAATATATACGATAAATAAAGTAAATCGCAATTTTATTTAAAATGCAACATACATAGAAATACACAAAGCAGTTACAAAATAAATTTTTTACTAATATGAATTACAGTGTAAGTAATTAAAAGACATTAAAAAGAGAAAACCTAATGAAATTTAAAGTTATGCAACAGGTCCATTACAATCATGCTTTAATGATTAAATTTTACCTAATCATTAAAGATTTACTAAGTTAGCCATTTATTACATTCATTCATTCATTAGTTGATGAAACAAGATTAGGTTTTTTTTGCCATCAAGTTTTTAAATAAATTTCTCATTTGTAGAAAGAATTCTTTCTTTAATACAATAAACATTGTTACAGAGAGAATTTGGTTAGACTTCTACAGTATTTTAGGATATCATATTTTAAATTGTTAATCTTAAAGAAAATCTAATAGTTACGATTAGTGACTAAATATGCAAAGTTTGCTTCTTAAAATAGTTTACCATTGAGTAATAATAAAATATATTATGAAGACGTATATTTTAACTAATTATGCAGATATCTATTTTAACTAATTATGTAGGCAATCTAATTTAATAAACAGGCTTTAAGTCAGAAGATATAGTAAAACCTTCTTTAACCGTCACCTCTGAGCAATGGTAACTTCCGAAAATCGGCCACATATCAATATGGAACCGAACGTGTTCCATAGGATTAAGGATAATGCTAACCTCCGAGCAACGGTCACCCAGTAGGCATCACAAAGTTATAAAAATTTTCAAATATGTAAGATAATTAGACGAAGCATTATGCACATTGGATTTATAAGTAAAGACAACGTTATAAGCGTAATTAATGTAATTTTCAAATGTGTCTGAAACCGAAATTATCAATATTGTAAAGTGAAATTTACTTGGTGGTACTTTTTTTCAAAGTACTCTATTGAAACATATATTTATTTTATAGCTTTATACATACATCCCTTTCTATGAATACAATGTCATTACTTATGACTAAACATCCCAATATTCTGTCTGCGCAAACAACCACTGTCCACTAAAATTTGGTTTTTAATAGTTCCAGTTCTTTATGCATTAGTTACCATTGAGTAGTGTTGTATTAACTTAACCTGGTCATTTGAACACCAGTTTGTGATCACAATGATTTCTTCACGAAAATTATGACTAAAGGTGAGAATCAAAGTTATCCGAGACAATAAAAAAGGTTAAGTGAATGAAAATTAGCAACATTCTAAGGCTGTGGGAGGTCATAGATAAATGAGATTTTAAAAAATAGTAAAGATTATCTGCAACACTCTTTGTGAGGCATGAACTTAATAGCAAAACGAAGAGTTGGAAGAAAGGAAATGAAGAACTTAACGAAGTGCTGTTAGAATGGCTTTCCAACTGTCGATCAAAAATGACGCAATTAAAATATTTTTTAACTGCAGAATTTTCCCTTACCTGATAAACCCAAAAATATAAACAGATGACGATGGGGAAGGGTTGGATGGCATTCTTAAATTAGCAGGAATGCAAATGTGAAAGACAAATGTGAAAGTTTGTTTGCATGAACGAAGATTTAGAAGTTTCTGCTATGTTTAATACTATTCTGGAATTATCTGTTTCCTGTTATTTTCTGTTGGAAAATATGATGGAAGGGGAAAAAAGTGCTGAGGAAACGGAATCAAAACAGTGTGCAACTACCACAAAATTCTAACATCAAAACATATTTTGATGTTTTGGTAAATTTTCAGGAGATCCAAAACTTTGCTTTGAACAAAAATGAGGATGTTATACAAAAGGACTACACATATTACTTCCTTAGAAAAGATATTTGCTACAAACAAGCAAAACAATTATGAATATCTGATTTTTTAAGATAAATTAAAATAGATGAAGATTAATGTATTCGAAATGAATAATTTTTTTATTATTAATTTTATTTATTTTGATTTTTTTATACTGAACCTCTAAATAACAGACACCTTCAAAGGGCGGTCACCTTTGCAGAGTTATGCAGGTAACCGTTATTCGGAGGTTTTACTGTACAGTGAAAACAATGTACATATTTCAGGTTATGATTATTTCTGTGTGAATTTTCAACTATGCAACATATGTAATCATTATTTCTTTATTACCGAATACACAATTTTCACGGATGAAAAACAATGCATGCATATAAATATGCAGAAACTTGTAAATCGCTTTCAATGCAGAATACGAAACAAACTTTAAAAGGCATATATGAACGTCATTTACCTTTTCAGCATCCAAACTAGAATTTAAAAACATTCCTAAACTGTCTCCAGGTAAAGAAAAATTCTGTACCAGAGTGTCTTCAAAGCTACTTCTATTGTGCAACAAAGCACCAATGTGCATTTCTAAAATGTAACCAAGAAATACATGTATAGTCAAAATATATTTACAGTTAATCATATCTTTTTATCACTTTTTGCATATATGGTATACATTTCATCTCGATCTGATCATTCTTTCATGGTATTGCAATTTTCATAAATATGAGTGCATATTTACACTTTAAATCAACTTTAAAACTGCAAAAATTCCATCACTCACACATCCTAACTTTAATGAAAAATAAATAGTATATTTATATATTATCTCTAATTTTTTATTTATTTTTAAAATAATATATATAGCACAGATTTATAAGTGACAACATTCTAACCAAAACAATATACATGCACTAGAAAAATATTCACAATTTTATTATATTTGCAAACAATATACAGTTGAATTAGGTACAACAAGCTCAATATGGGGAAAAATCTGTTTCCAGAAAAAATGACAATTAAGGAAGATGAGTTTTCAGAGCAAGTTTACTACAGAGGCCTTCAACCTACGACCCGCTAGCTCATGAAAAAATACAAATTGTTTCACACAAAAATGCCCAGCTTTATCTGAATCTTAAATCTATGTATTTTATTGTATTCTGTTTATATTCTCACATTTTGCAATCATTTCGTAAGATTATATGGGATTTTAGCTCAGAGTGTGAAAAATATCTTTAGAAGAAGGAACCAATGAGAAGTTTTCCTCTTGTTCGAGAAACAAGTCTGCCACTTATTGCAAATAAATATCCCCACATTAGAGGAGTGTTTAGGAATCCCTGTTTTGTGGTGGACAACATGTGTGTGGTGCTTCGTCGCTGACATGGAGTTAGTTGATGATGTAATACTCTATATCAATGGTTAGGAATTTCATGAGTAATTGTACCAGTAATCTGGCAACAGTGTAATGTTGCTACTTTTAACCAGTGAAGGTATAAAAGAGCATGCAGTTTATTTTACACTTTTACTCTTGGTTTTCGCATGCATATTCTGTTCGTTGGATGTCACACTGGCGATGACAGTTATTTTATTTTGAAAGTTAGCTGCTAACGCCTTTCTGATGTCTCTCAGTACGTATAACGTCGCTATGCAATTTATCGTCAAATGGACTTAATCAGATTGATTCTGAACGTTCACGTGATGTAGTTTTTTTGCCGAATTATTTCTAAGTGAGTACATCTTGGCAAACAAAGATTGAAATGATTGTTTTGTTATGCTATTAAAGTTAATTTTGTTTTCGTTGAACTGCTGTCTCTTCAATAATGCATACACCTAACGGATACATGGATGGCTTGCTACCAATATCAAGCAAACAGATTTCTTAATATAGCTGTGAATATTATGCACCTACGTTGGGAGTTTAATGACTCCCGCATGATGGTGATTCTTTTCGCTACTGCCACAATGGTGCAATTGTCTCACAGCTATATGTGTATGAATTTAATGTATAAAATTAAAATGATATTCCTACATTTTTGTACCAATAAGTACTATCGAAATAAGAAAGTGAATAATTTTATGAATAATAGAAAATGAAATTTGTACCTGAAGCCTGTCTAAACCTATCGTGAACAGCAACAGGGTCTTCTATAATAGATTTGTAGATATGAGGGATTTCATCCATGTCACTTGGTGTAAAATCAGGTCTGAAGAAGTTATTCTTCTCGGAGACGTTGTTGAGCTTCTGAAGAAAGGGCGTTACTCTGAGAAATAAGAAAATAAAGAACTTTAAAACATTTCCAAATCTGGGTTTAGAGAACTCTTCTTTACCTTTATCTGGATATATTTAAAATAATAGGGGAAAAATGTGAATGCATCTGCGACCTTCATGATAGCAAGGCATAACTTTCTATGGATAATATTTTTGGAACCCATGCATACAAGTTCAAGCTGTTTTTATAAAGAAGAAAAAGAGCCAAAAACATTATCCAGCATTAATAACCCACTGAAAGCATAAGAAGTAGGTGCCGATGGTTTTGTGTGTTGACCAATATTTGGAAGAAGATATTATTAACTCTGCTGGGTTAATAATATTTTATAATTTTATAGATAATCCAGAAATTTTTTATTAATTTGCAAATTTCACTAATCAAAATGTTTTGGCAGGGAAGGAGATCAAGGTTTGAATTTCACGGCGCAGGAACAGCAAGGGTCATGATGTGCCGGGACCTATAGTTTTCCGAGGAATCTGAACTTCTTAAAGCCTAGGGTACCAATCCCCGGACAAAAGTAGGCAATTAGTCGGTAAGACTTTTTTTGGCATAGTTGGGAGCCAAGGGAGCAGATCAAACCCACAAACTATCACTTAAGTATACTAATATTATGGGACTTGTCCCAAGTTGACAAGTACAAATAATACACATTAAATAAGTAGAACGGTGCATGTGATGACATGTGCGAAAATGTTCCGCCAATGTGTCTAACTGCTACTCCATGTATGTGCCTTTAAACATGACCATTTTACAGAAAAATGTTTCAAAACAAATGTGTAGCAAGTTCAGTAGTATGCAGAATAGTGTGTAATTAGTCTTTTCTGTTTATTCTTTTCAAATTTGAAAAACGCATCATGGTCCATCTGGGATAAGGTCAATAGCTCAACATGGCAGAGAACCATGTCACGTTTACAAATAATCGAGCTTATAGCAAATTAAATTCAACTCGGCAAGTGTGGTGTGGTGATATTAATAATAATAGGATCACGGGGAAGGAGAGATACTTATTAGTTCAGAGTTTTAACAATTCAAGACTTCTTAAAATGTCTTTGTGCTTGTTTTGTTATGAGATGGCTTCTTCAATGGCTGCCGCCACCACACAACTTTTGAATAGTAACTCTAAAGAGGTCACTTAATACACCTTATTACCTTGATAGTCCTTTCTAGGGACCATATTGTTTCCTACTTACCCAGGTTCTAAATACAATTTAATGCCCGGCCATTTTTACCATTCTCAGAACTGACACGAGTACTTATTAAGTTTCCTGATCATTATTTTATCATCGTTAGATGTAGCATCAAATGGTATAAACCCAGACATTGGGATCCACAAAATTTACTCAGGGAGTGGCTATAAAAAGGGTCTCTTAAGGAGTTAAACATATTATCTTTTTGATGCATCTGTTAAATAAATAAAATTAAAATAAGAGATGTTGCATAAAAAGAATCATACATAGGGCAATTATACATGACAGAAAATTGAAATATTTGGGTGCTGCCCCAGATGGAACGTGATTTTAATGGCGTGGCTGAACTAGCCCTAGCCTTGCAGACTTTAGCATGTGGATTTACAGTAATGGATATCGAATATAAATAGGATACTTATGGTGAGTGCATCGTCCTCGTCGCTGAGATAGGCATCACTCGGTAGTTCATTTCTTGCGGATTGCTGTAATATACATCTCCACCACACTTGTATTACGCACATTGCCTTTTTGGGACTTCTCCAGCTGTTTACTCCAACATTTACTTTCCAAGAGCTTATGATATCGTCTTTTTACCCAACATCCCTGCTACTCGGGTGGAAACTAGCTACATGAAAAATCAAATGTCCACTTGCGGGACTTGTCTCCAACCTAACGAACTTCACAAACATGGTCTTTTGGCAGATGTAGGATGGTTCTCATGATGGATATTTCATAGAACCAAAGTTATTATGAAAGAGATGTCCTTTGGAAGTAGATAATTGTGTTGATACATTTTTTTCAAAGCAGGGATCAATGCACACAAACACATCTCATGACTGAGAAGTACCCAACTTTGAGTACAGTGGATCACCCCTCGTTTCTTCTTCTTTGCCTCATGATTGCAAACAACATGGATGCAAGAAAGAATTAATTCAGCTTATAATTAATCTCCATATTGCAACAGTTTTGTCTGTATTTTCTGGCAAAAAGGTAAAAGATTAAGTTCTTACAGCACAAGGAGCCTTTTTTTTTCAAAAGATCTATTTTTTTTTTTCATAGGAAAACAAATCTCAGGATACCGACTGGCAGAAAACATGGTAAGTGTTTGGAGCAAGCAATCATTTTTCAAATAAAAAAGTTTCAGATGGTACGAGACCACATTACCCATATGCCATCATATGTCAAAATGCCATTGTTAACAATACCATCAATTCAATTAGTAGTAGTATATTTTTGCTCTTGACACATTTAGAAATTAAAGACTGGAAATTCTTCTCATCATAGTCGATGATATGGTAATATTAGATGACAATTTTTTTTTAATATGAGAAATTATTATTGTTTACAGAGTTAGCACAAATGTTGTGAGGGGTAATACTACTTCTTATATTATATATATAATAATAATAATAAACTGCAGAAAATAAACCAACACAGTAAATTAAATATATTAAAAATAATAATGAATTTTCAATACTCACGTGCTATTGGGGAAATAGTCGAACCCATTATCATTGTAGCGATCATGAACGCCATTATCACAAAAGGCTTGCATCACAGCAATGACGCCTGCAGATGGCAATGGATATGCTGAAAAGTTGGCTGAAATACAACAGAAAGAATGTAAGTAAATATAAAACAAATATAGTAGGACCTATTTACAACCAGCTTGTATTTAATGAGAAAAAAATAATTTTGTTCAGTATAATGATTAAGGGGACCTAGGACTTTCAAAATCTTCAAAACAGGGTGGTAATAAAACGCAGGAAAAAAAATTCCCCGATATTCCCATGCCCATGTCGTCAGCAAGAAAATAAAAAATATCATACGTACAAATGCTATAATGTGAAGAATCTTACATAATTATTAAATAAAAACACAAAAAAAACCCCTGCAACTCATGCAGCCCTTGCCTCGACGTATTGCCACCGCACTGACTCAGTGGCAATACGTTGAGGCGAAGGCACCACACTATGATTTATGGCTTTAACCCTTTAAGGTTTTTTACCGGTCTGTGCTAGGAATAACATACTGCGCAAACTAACCGGTTCATCCTGGGGAGCACAACCAGACATCCTACGTACTACAGGATCGGCACTAAGTATTTCTACGGCGGAATATGCAGCACCGGTATGGAGGTGCTCAGCTCACTCCAAACAAGTGGATGTCGCAGTGAACGAGACTGTCCGTATAGTTACAGGATGCCTTAAGCCGACTCCTATCTCAAGCATATATCCTATAATGGGTATAGCACCACCTGTAGTGCGCAGGAGAATTGCAACTGAAATCAAGCACTTGAAACAGAAGGAAGACCCTCACCATCCTTTGTACGAGCACAAGATACAGACTGTTAGATTAAAATCTAGAAAAAGTTTTATAAACTCAACAGAAGAACTGAAAACTTCTCCGGAAGCACGACAGATGTCGCTGTGGAAAGCAATGATGCCGCTTACTTCGATAAAACTTCTAGAATCAGGACTAAAAGGACTTCAACTACCTTTCTCTACATGGAAGTCCCTCAACCGCTTGCGGACCGAGGTCACCCGGTGCAAAACAAACCTAATTAAATGGGAGATGGGTAATGACGACGAGTGCGGCATGATTCAGAACTACGATCACTTACTGGTATGTCCGAGAATGTCCATAACTTGACCGAGGGAAGATCTGGCAAAGGTAAATGACAGTGCTTTATATGCTGCCGAATATTGGAAAAATATTTAATAAGTACTTAGGACACGAGAGAAGAAGAAGAATCGGTCGAAACAGCTTGCAAAAAGCCTTAAAAGGTTAATGAGACCTAAACAGATTGTCTACGGGGAACGGAATTGGAGGGACTGTCCATTCGCAAGAAGTTGACATCCAGATTCCATTAGCTGAAGTAGCAGACGGGTTGTTCGATTTCAGTAGAGGGAAGGGTGTCTTGCCGAAATTGTTTTTTGTGTGAAGAACCAGTTTTGGCAAAACGCCCTTCCCTCTACTGCAATGGAACAACCCGTCTGCTACTTCAGCTAATAGAATCTGGACACCAACTTCACGTGAATGGACAGTATGTTGAAGTTTAACAAATATATGGAATAGCATGGCTTCTCCAGATGAGAAACATAAAATTTCATAAAAAGTTACTAATTAGAAGGCAAATTAAACACAAACCCAAAGTAATTTTATTTACTTTAAAGATTTCCATAAATACCAAAGTTTAATATCAGTCCAGTTGTGTTTGCAAAAAATCCATTTCGATCTAGTTAAAGCCAGAAATCATAGTGTAGTGCTCTCGCCTTAGTGTATTGCACTGACAGAGTATGAAATTGTGACGACTTTTTTTTTCTTCTTTCATTCATTTCTGGAGGAAACACGTTTTTTTAGTGGCAATAGCCGCAACACTTAAGTAAGTTGTTGTTAGTAGTCCTCGAGTTGTTTGAGGCATATGTTAAACTTCAACTCATAATATCTCCACTTCTATTCACCTCAAGAAATCCATTTTAATCTTTTTAAAACAACAATTATATCAGCTCTTTTCTTATGTAAAAAAATATATAGGGTGCAATTTGAAATCGGAGAAAAAAAAGTGTGTTATGTATTTTTTTAACACACTGTCCATATTTTAACGGGATTCTTCATATTATAGAAAGATAGCGCATTTAAAAATCTGTGAAACGAGATAGAAATGAACCTTTTCCGTTGACCAGAACTCGAGTTATTAAGGATTGTACGACCATTCTGGGACACCCTGTCTGTTATCTAAAATGTCTCGGGGGGGGGATCGATTACGGGGGTGTGATGTATGCCTGAAAGAAACACTGACTACAAGAGGCGCTGAATTGTTATCCATCTCTCCTTACTATGTACTAAGTTAAGACATACTTGCAAAAAGAACACGTAAAAACATCTGTAGTGAAAATCAACTTCGAATACAATTTTCGAGTCAAAGAACAATTTAGATTGTCTTGTACAAAATGAAAAATTTAAAAACAAAATGAATGCAATTTTTGATATTGCAATCTTTTTGATTCTTCGGTTCTAGAAGAATCGATTTTCAGAAAAAATGAAGCCTAGAATATTTTCTGTGGGGGACAAAGTCCCCTGTCTACGACCCTGAGTATAGAAGAATTATAATCCAAGAACAGATGAGCTGTTCGAAAGAGCAGTTCACGTTAATGAACCAGTTTGCTCATCTCTAACATTTGCTGCCATTTTAGCGATCGAAAATGTTCTTTTTCCCCTAATTTCCGTGAAATTTTGAAAAATTCCCCGATTTCATGGTTCTGTTATCACTCTGCAAAAAATCGTTTAGTTTTTAATTATTGTAAAAAAAAAGTATGTACTGTTATGAATATTTTAAAACAAACCCGGCGAAGATCGACTGAGTTTTAAGCTCAAAAATATGAACGCCAGTAGTATGTATATATAAGTTAAAGGCAAATAAAACTTTGAAGCTTGTTTTCACGAAACGTACTTTATGAAGCTTGCGTGCATGTTTTCTGAAAAAGCGTTTAATATAATTTAACGAAACTTTTAGAATATCTTTAGCTTATGACGCTTTAGCTTCCCTAGCTGAAAGTTGCCATATATACTGTATTTTGTAAACATTAGATAGATTCATAAAATCAAAAAATTACATAAATATCATACTTAAAAGTTAAAAAATTTTAAATGTGTCTAATATTTTTCACAACTTTGTTTTTTTGGTAGAGTGCAAAGAGACAACATTTCTAAATAATTATTATTAATAAAAACTCATATTAAACTAAAATTTAAGTTGTAATCATTCGCGCAGTAGGTTTGGCTCGGTGTTTTGTTAAGTAGAAATTAGGCATTTCACATTTTGTAAATTAAAAAAAAATTATAATGTATTCAAAATAATACTGATATAATAAGAACGGATATGTATGACTACTTTAACTGTTTTTATTTCATTTCAATTCATATAATACTTTCTGAGTTAACAAGTTCTGAAATTAGTGCAAAATTTGGTACTTTTTTGGGGGGTTTTAAAAGTCCTAGGTCCCCTTAAATGCAATTTACAATTTAATTGTTTTTAGCGAACATGATTTTGACGCACCCCGGATTTAATGAGAAAAAGTGGCGAGGGAAAAAACACCAGCGATCGTGAATGTCTTTTTTTTAGCCGAGGGAAAATGCGTTTATAACGACGAACTGGATTTAACGATGAAATTATCACAACAAGCTGCATTTCATATCCTTTGTTAAATATACTGTTTATAACTATTCTCCTCAAACCATCTCTTCCTTTATCCGTTCTCTCTCCTCCTCCTCTTCTCCAATCTTTTGCCTAGCATCCGCTCTTCAAATGCAAGAAAAATTCCGTGGAGGAGCATTTATAATCAACTTATGCTGTTGTTATTATTATTGTCAAATAAAAAAAAACCCGACAATTTTCTATGAATAAATTAATTTTATTTGAAGGCGATTTTTTTGCATACTGGAAGGAGGTGGGTAAGGACGAATGCAGAACAAAATTTCAAGGAGGGCTGAAAGCTTGAAAATTTCACTTGTAAGTTTAGTTTTATTTTTACTTGAAAATAATAATTTTTAATGTAAGTTTACTATTCTCAAGGGGCGCATCACCCTCCCAAAAAAAACGCGTTTTTCAACCAACAATAATAATTTTACACACACGTACGTAATGTTTTGTATTCGTGTTTCATTAAATCCAAGTTTTCTCGATTCAAATAAACTTCGTTTCTGCCTTCAGCTAGTTTCACAATATAATCTTTTTAATTGTATAATTTTAATAAAAATGTACTATATTGTACTGTAAATTTCCCCGTTTCCGCTTAACCGTCTTTTCAATTATCCGTCAAGGCTCTGGTCCCGTGTCTGACGGATAATGGAGGTTCGAGTGTATTTTCCTTCCAGCCAAGATGAGAAAATACACAGGAAATGGAATTCCTCATCCTTATTTGTAGCCAAGAATGTGGTCGCTATTGAAGGCAAGTTGGTTTTCGATGGTCTCCGAATGGAGGTTAATTTAGTTGGGCTTCTGGGGGAAGAAATTCGTTTCCAGTAAAAGCAGTCGTTAAGGGAAGTGGTCGCTAAGAGAAATTCTGCTGTAATTTCGAAAAAAAAAGAAAAAAGTGAAAATCTATTCTGTACACATTTTTAATGTCAAAGAACAATTTGCACTGTCTTGTAAAAAGCAAAAACTAAATTTACTGCACTATTACTTGTTATAGCAGATTGTCTCTTGCAATAAAAGGGTTTCGCTTTGTATACATGAGCGGATTGGGACCTCTTAAAGGGCGCATACCTTGGATTATCGGTATATCGTCCATGAGGGCGCACCGCCCCGGAGCCGGCGGTCCAGTCCGCCCCTGCTTGTATATTGTGAACGTAACCAAACAAATATTATACTCCCGGGTTTTCGTTACACTCAGGTTGAACTGTGTGCCACAATCTTAGGATCAATATTAGGATTAAAACAACGCTTAAATAAATAATAATAGGTCACTGTAGTACCCGGGTCAAGCTGCATTGTGCGTAAATCCGGCACTGGACACATAATGTCAGTTTTCAAGAGATAAAGTAATATTAAGGTAAAAATAAACATTTCAGCAAATATGTCTCGTCTGCCGCAACTTTCCTAGACCGCGGACCTCCCCACGTTTAAAGTCTGCAATTTGCATCATACATATTTATTTCTAGTGTTTCATCGTTGATTTTCACCTTTTAATGAAGGAATTTTTCGTTCCCTCATAATTTATTCTTAGCATTAAAGAGTAAATGCTCTTGTTTCGGTATTTTTTCGAATCTTTGTGGAACACTGGGAAGGTTCACGGATTACAGTTGGAGAACCACTGATCTATGATATAAGCGGCCTTGGGCCATTGTTATGGGCCAATGATTAATTATTAATGATTGATTCCGTTTCCTGTACAGAATTAATGAGTGATTTTGCACAACTCTAATACGATAAAATATGCAATACCAACTTACAAGCACGGACAGGATATGCTGGTTGCTTCCTTCGGATACCCAAAAGGATAAAAAACAAGACCAGAGGAATAAATAATTCAAAAACCAAGACTACCTGGAAGTAGAAAATTTCAAAACATAATTAATCATTTATAATTCAAAATATAATTTTTAACAATAAACAGCAGGCTGTGAAATGTGTTTACAAAGACACAGTATGTTTTAACCGCTGTGATATCATGAAAGTTGGGAAGTACAGTAATAGATCTTTAATCCGGTACGTTCGGGACCACGGCCGTGCCGGATTACCGAACGTCAATGTGGTTTTAACGGGAATATTAAAGAACAATTATACAGTACTATGATATTTAAAACAAGAGAGGGAGTTGTAATGAGCTGCTCTATGACAAGAAAAAATACACATCAGCGTTACTGTTTAAAAAGTCTGTGATATCACGTTGTCTCCGTAATTCGGATCTTTTTTCTTTTTTTTTCAAAAAATAGTTACGGATTATACACAAATTATATATGAGTTCTGAAGAGTTATAGCTTTTATTGGATTCGGCAAATTTTATAAATGTATTTAATGATTCAGAAGCCTGTTTCCACGAGACTTTAGCTTCATCTTCCACGTCTCCTCCTTCATCCGACTTGGCGGACAAGGTCAACGAACGCCTGAATCCAACCGAAAAAACCGAACGCGAGCAGCTCGATCGATGCCGGATTATAGAATGAGTGGAACTAAAGAATGTTGGACCATAGAGCTTCTATTGTATAAGCTAAATTATTGCCGAATAATTATCACTATTATTACATTATATTTTTTAACATCGAATGACTATCAGCAGAATTTTGTAATTTTTTCACAAAATACGAACTTTTTAATACAAGAATGCTTATCAACTGAAAAGCGCATAAAAAATTGCATTAAGCTCACAAAACCAAGAGGTGCTCCTTTGACAAAGGTGAAGGGGGCATAATACCTGCATGTAAAAGCCACTTGAAAATAAGAATATTACCATCAGTAAAATAATTTAAGTTACTGTTGACAGAAAGGCGACCTGCGATCATAAGGCTGAACAAAGGATTTGTAGGAATAGTTAATAGTACTTTGATGGTAATACAAATTGTAGTAGGTGAATATGTCGACCACACGTCCGCAGGTTACCAATTGTAATTAACGCGATTTGAGGGACGAAGTTGAAATTAAATGTAAACCATATCCATCTCATTTGAAACGATATTTATTTTATGTTAAACACTTGGAATAGTTAATTGAAATGCCCAGAGATTAATTAATTAGAGTACAACGCTAAAAGAATTTGGTTGGCTGGAAGAGTTATAATGGAGTAAGGACAATACAAGTGATGGATAACAAGCAAGGACAACACAGGTGATATAAACAAGGTGAAGTTGAACACGCGGTTTTACGAATTAATAGATTTTATATATTATAAAAATAAATAATGCCCTTTTTTTCTTTGTAAAATATGTAAAAACAGATTAATCAAATCGGATTCAATCGTAAAAATCGATATCAGACAAAATATTAAAACTGATATTGTGATCAAAACCATCACACAAAATATCTTACGGGTTAAAGTAATTTCTTCCAAAGACAGACAAACGTTACCTGTCAAAGTTTTTACATGTAAGACGTTTAAAGGTATCACACACAGGAGAGTTCTCTCTCATCAGAAGGTGAAAGAACCATGCATGCCCTATACGGACTCCCGTAAGAGTAACTTCCTCCCTGCGTTTTTCCCCAGTGCTGGATTTCCAATATTCAATCTAAGGTTTGGCAATGTTGACTTCGTTAAGAATTTGTCCATTCCAGTCTAATTGCCATTTATTAAACAAAAATGATGAAATATAGCTTTCAAGCTAAAAGAATTTTGTATGCCTTTTTTGGCGGAGCTTTCGACGGTACGTGTGCGCAGGTTGACAGTAGATCGAAGGCTTCTCGTTTTCGGGATCTAATCATATATTGCTGCCAAATTTAAAAAGTAAAATATTGTATAGTAGTTGCAAAATGTGAAAAGAAAATTTGTATGGTTGCCAATTTCTAAAATTGTAAAAGTGAGGTTGCCAGGTTATCTTAATGGCAATACCATACGAAGCTTGTAAAGCGAAGAGCTCACACACAACAGCCCCTTCAGGATTGTATTGGTCGTCAGAAAACGGGCTTGAACTGTGTGAAGAGAGTTTGGGTGCGAAGACTTCCTTATACCCGAACTTGTAGAAACTGTTTTCAAGATGAGGTATTTTCTCCGATTTCCCCTCTCTTTTCATAAACTTACGGGTATTTTAAGTATTTATTAGAAGAAATACAGAGCTCATATACGGACCTCCCGTTGTCTAATAATAATATTCGTTGGTTCATTTGGAATATGGCATTGGTCACAATATAACCGTAAAAATGGATGAAGTGAAGATTCCCCTGAAAAGGAACATCCCCATAAAAAGTAACATTACTTAGAACTGGATGATGAGTATTGGAGCTTTGAAAACTGACGTTCCCATGGCTGACAGTATGACATTTCTGAATGACTTGAACAGCACTTACAAGATATGAGACAAACAATACCATAACCTTTTTAATGTTGGCAAGAAGAAATACTTTGAATGGTATTACCACAAAAGGTCTACACATATTTTAAAAATGTAAAGGTTCACTCAAATTGTAAACGGAAGATAAGCTCCAAGAGTATGTAGAATCCCCCATAAAAGGACAGTTTACTAAAACAAAAGAACAACACGTTTAAACAACAGACAAACATGTTTAAACAACAGACAAACATGTTTAAACAACGGACAAACATGTTTGAACACACGGGCCAATCTTTTCTCCCTTTACCAAATCTAATTTATGATAATTTATTCCGCTAGCGCCCATTGGATCTGCCTCCTTGCGAATGGTTGGGTGTTGAGGATCAAGATGGCGATGAAATATGACGAAGTGAATTCAATACAGCAGAGTTAGGACGACTAAATATAGGTAATTGCAAAAACACTGGAAAGAAACTCTTCCGAGAAGATCATGTTAGGCTGTTGACATCTTTGTCTAAAATCCCATCATGTTTGAAGAAAATGACACTCTCTGTTTTCGGATACACACAGATTTGTGAGCAAACTTTTTTTCACGAGTAAAAAGTGCTTTAAATCTGCACCAAAGTCTCCTCACATATATCCATTTGAAAGCCTGCGTGAAGCACATCATGATTAAATACACTCCTAATATGAAGTAGTTGCGCAAGAATAAAGATTTCACAAATTTCGTATTTGTTAAAAAACAAAACAAATCAGCTTTATGTTTCAATTGGAAATAAAGACGTCGACCAACTTGTATTAAAATTTCTTTTACCCAAGGAAATAAAAAAGGCTTTTGAATTTGTTAGCTTATGTTGAAATACCTTCGGCTAATCTATTGCTTCTTGTAAATTTTCACAAAGGAGGATTTCGAAATTCGCGAGAACGTTTGCAAACTTCGTGTTCACACGCACATCACTGCGAACGTTTAAGACAAGAAATCTCCTCAACGTGTCAGAGCCTGGGCAACGGTTCTACTAAATTTGTATTAATAGGTGGATGATGAAATAAACATTTGCAATTCAGGTAGGTGCCTGCCTGTTGGCACATAGAATGAAATTGCAGTATAATTTCGGCACAGCGCCCCTAAAAGGTTGCCGACACCTGTCCTAATCAGCCATTAGCGATTTAGCCATTAGCCGGCGGCTGAGGTGCATTATCCGATGTCACAAATCCGTTACTAAGCAAACAGTAGGAATGGATTTGAAAAACATGAAACCAGAAACAAACCAAGTTCGCATCTTCAATCGATTCTATAGCCTTTATAGCTGAATTAGGCTAACTGGGCAACTAGGCCCAGAGCCGTCGCCAGGATGGAGATAGAGGAGATGAGACCCCCCCTTGAAATGTAATCAGTCCCCTCCCGTAAAATATTTCTTCTCAAAATGAATTACTGTATAATTTTTTTTATTGAATAAAATTATACGTGAAAATTCCGACACCCACGTTTATTAGCTCAAGCTAGACCTTTTATTTTTAAGGAGAAAAAGAGAGGCCGTCCTCATTCTGGATTCGAACCAGGGTCCCTCCACTGAGCCCGGAGTATCTTGACCGCTAGGCGAACGAGAACGTGGAACAACGCTCTCTTTCTCCGTATATAAGGATGAAAGATCTTGTTATCTCTGTGAACGGTAATAATATCTGACATCTTTATAAAATTGAACATGAAATTGACAATGAAAATCGTTCTTTGAAGTTAAAAATATATTCAGAATAGATTTCTATGGTGGATCTCGCGTGCATCATGTTTTTCTACAGAGGTTTGAGCGTTCCTATTCTCTATAATAGGGATAAGGAAAATTATAAATTTTCAGTACAAACTTTACGTTAAGAAATTTATTCATTAATGTTAAATATATTAGCCTACTTAGATATTTACTATTATTAAATATATTAATAAATACATCAATAAGTTAAATTTTAAGCCTCCCTCTCACAAGAATCTAGCTAGCAGCCTGACCAGATCTGGTAACAAAAGCTGTAAACTATAGCTGGTTGGCAACCATCCAGTTGATGGCAAGAGGCATTTTCAATTTCATTGACTAAATCTCTAGGTCAATGCTAACCTTCACAGTTGCCAAATACAGTGGAAAACACGAAAAACTTCAGAAAACAACAACATCTGCGTGTGTATATATATGAATTAATTTCTTGTCAGTTCTGAAGTTAAAATGAATTATATTTTTTCCGAGTATGCGAAAAGAATTTATAAAAATAATCATTTAGTATGTTTGTATTTATAAATCGGAAGCTCCATTTCCTGCAAAGTAGCAAAAAATAAAAATGTCTCCGAATGTGGCAAAACCTGGCAACTTTGACCTACAAATTAAGCGCATGATTAACTAGTGCGCTTTCCTGAAACATGGGGCAATTTTAATGAATTTTCAGTTATACATTCAGCCATACGTTTTCTTTACAGGTCAATATAAAAGTCAATATCATTGGAGTAGAAGCCAGCCCCGAATTATAAATCAATGAATTTCTTAAAATTAATACAGGGGATAAAACTCCTACCTTCAAAAACGTAATACATACACATATATCAAAGCTGTGCACAAGCGTGGGGGACTGTGGATTAATTGCGTAAAAACATCCAAATTACAACATAAAACATGGTACAACGACTGGCAGAAAGAAAAGAATTCGCGGAAACCTGGTGGGGACACGATCCATTAGGATTCTCAGCCGGAGAAGTGCTCTAACGGGTAAACTAGAGGTGACCTGTAATTCCTCTGCCTAAGAGCGTATTTAAGCTTCTCACTGTCAACTGGTTATTCTCGGAAAATGGGCTGTGAGTAGTAGCGGCCCCGGACTTTGAGGCCCTAATATTCTGAAAAGGGGACTTACCGGGTCGCCTGGGGGGGGGTATGGAATAGACCCCAGAGAAAAGGGGGTTCGTTGGCTCTCCGTCGAAAAAATTTGAAAAATGACTCTTTAAAACAAGGGTTTTAAGCTATTTTTGACGGGAGAAGGTAAAAGAATAGTTTTATCTTCTTGTGGTCCGCCCGTTATTAATAACAAGGATCTTACATAAAAAGGTTAAACACTGGTAAAATAGCAATGAAAAAGATCACTCAAGCTTTCGGACGCATCAGCAGCAGTCCTTCATCAGGAGTAATGACGATGTTATGTTTCTGTCTCTTTTTTATACTTGAAATTTCTGGAAAACCCTTCATCAGAGTAGTCCCGCAGAATGGGAAAACCCAATGAGAACCAATGGGAGGCCTCCAATAGAATCATGGAAGAACCCCAATAGGGACCAATGAGAAACCCACACTGCGGGTTACCTAATTTGGGGATGTCTCATACATTTCAGAGTAAGAGTTGTTTATAAGTTTCTGGAAGTGGTTGTGATGTATTAATGGCTTTCCCGTGTAGTTTGTAAGTTTCCCAAGATTCTAAGAAGAGTCTACTATTCTTGTTTGTGATGTGACGGTGTAGTATTTTTGTTGAG
>QLNU02003225.1:113007995-113065465 GCA_006491805.2 Dysdera silvatica | reverse complement strand
TCCGTAAATTCTTTTCTTTTTGCGAGTCATTGTACCATAATTTCTATCATTCATGATTAGGATAAAAAAACAACAACATCGCTTTTAAATATAAAACTTGTTTTTAATAAAAATTCAACCTAATTCGTTACTCTAAGCGCGTTTTCCATGCCCTAAACAAAATGGCTAATGTTTATAGCACATTTCGGTACTTTTTCGTTAGCGCCACGCCACTTACGATTTTTATCGTAGACGCATTTTTATGATGGTTTTGCTGATGAAAAAACCATTAGTTAATGTTAGTGAGGGATGTTTTCTGAGTTATCGTTAAAAAATTTATTTATGATATTTTTTATTATATATCTTCAAAATTTTCTGTAAGAAAAACGACGAGACAAGACCCACTCTCATCGCTTCGCGACCATTCCGATCACATTCGATGTGCGCTGCCTGAATTAGTAAACGATGAAAGGAGAATTCATTTTTCCTGTAAAAACAAAATCGCAGAATGCTCATAATTTGGTAATTACCGAAGAGTATAATCCATCTAAAATTATTAAAAACAAAAAAAAACAGGGTTCAGGCATGAAACAGCACTCATTCTGCAAAATGTCAACAAACAAACAAAATGGCGTCTCGCAAATAATCAAGGATCGTAAACTTACGATTAAATACGAATAATTATGATCAATTACAGCGACCAAGAAAAAAAATCGTAAGTGGCGTGGCGCTAACGGAAAAGTACCCAAATTTCTAAACAGAACTTGAACATTACGGTGTTATCATCCAAATGTAAAAAAAAGTTGCAAACTTGGCACCACAGATTTCGCAGTGATTTTCAGCATTTCACGGAAACGGTTAAAAAAGAGAGAGAGAGAGAAAAAAAAAGAGCCCCCTATTTTTTCCATTAGTGCCTCACGAACTCGCTCAGCCTAAAAATAGCTCGCCTCTGTTATATTTGGGCATCTATAAAAAACGATAAGATGATGACATCATGGCGCAACTCCAGTGACACGGCACAGATAACAGAAAAAGTAAAAAGGATTACGACAGGTGTGCTGCGATAAGGTTCCGCGCAAAATGCTACAACGGCTTGATGACATTGAACCGATCCGCGAATATTATAGATAAGCTTTGGATAGCGTCTTAGCAATGAATGATGAGAATGATTAATACGGATTAACGGCGAAATTCGATTAACATTGATCAGTGAATACGATTAATGACAATTTAATAATTCTCTAGACACATTACATAGTGCGGTTAGACTTCAACAACATGTCTTTGTATCGTCCGTACATTTTATTTCCGGGTGGGGGCGAAACGGATTCAATTTAATATGATAACGGTTTATTCATTCAAAGCCAATACACACGGGAGGGGTGGGGGGTAAACCCCCGTTTGAACACTAGTACTATAATTTTCTCATGAGAATAAATTCTATCCCCCATTTTTAGCAATAACCCCTCTCCCATTTTGAAACCCTGTGCGTGGGTATGCACCCATTATAATGTAATTATAGAATGAATGCAGAATAATAGAGGAACCATTATTATGCAATTATACGTAGGACGTTGAAAAAAGGTTTTAGATACTCGTTGAATAAATCATCAAACTCTTAGGTTTCTGTATCATAATGTAGCTTAAATCTTTAAAAGACAATATGTGACAGCAGCACTTAACAGTGACCCCATCATATTCTGTACCAAGGAGAAAGAGTGACGGTCATGTTCGTTGTATTAGTATTTTTTATGGCTTTTCTAAAGGGTTAAAAGCAGAGGTGCGTCCTCAAAGTTTCTCCTCAACATTTCCAGATGTCACTCCTTCACGTGCAACAATTTTTACTTGGTACATTGAATTTAAGTCGGGGAAGAGATCAATAGAAGCTGACACAAAAAGTGGAAGGCCGAGTACACCGAGAATCAAACGCTGAAAAATGTTAATATCTCGTGGGAGAAACCCACGAATTCTTCATAAGAAAATTGCAAGGACCCAAAACATGAGTTATGGAACCTTGAATTCGTTATTTAATAAAACTTTTTTTTTTTCAGAAAGCGATGTTCCCTTTAGATCCCCCATCAATTGAAAGGATTAAATGAAGATTCGTGTAGAATGGTGCCATTTTATGTAAGATAAAGATGGGACAAGCAAAAGTATCTGGGATATTATAACTGGTGATGTACCATGGATTTACTAGTTTGAACCAGAAACTAAGCCATGATTACGGTGCTTCCCAGACCAGCCTTTGTCAACAAAAGTTAGACGTGTGAGAATTGCTGGGAAGAGAGTTGTGGCAAGTTTCTTCTACTGTGGACATGTTGCGTCAGTAATTCTAGAAAACAGAAAAAAGATCGCAGCAGACAGGTATGTTGGTGTGGGTCCTCCAGATATGGCGTAAGAAGCGGTCAAGGAAAGGAACTAGAGGAATGACCCTGTGTCATAACAATACGTCATCGCACTCCACTAAGAGAACAAAGGATCCCCCCCCACCCCGAAGCATTCCATAGGTGTTTATTCCATTCCCGTCATCATCTTCAGAGCCGAACATGTTTTCCTTTTTCTCTGAACTTTACTTAAGTATTTTATTTCTTATTATCGGTTTCAGAAAGCGTGTGGAAGTAAACACAATTATATATTACATTCAGAGAACTCATAAGACATCAATTTGACTAACTGAAACTTATTACGAACAGGTGCTTAGATGATCAAACTGGATTTGACTTTGTCTGCATTTCGGGGTAGTTAGGTCATTTTGGTACCCGGTGCACCGCCCTTATTCCGCCACTGGGTCTAAGAAATCAACCCCTGGACTACAACAAGCAATTGGCTGGTAAGCGAACATTAATGCACATCGCCAGAAGACTGTCAAAGAGCGAAGAAGCGTTCTTTAACAAGATGGAGGCACGGAGTATGAAAGCAGGTTGGAACAACAAAGAAACGAAAGGATGCGAATAGACACGTGTAGAGGGCGCTTGGAGAGACTAGTAATAGTAATCACCATTGAATAGACAATGGTTGAATACAGTGATGACGACACATCGCACCCGATAAGGAAGTGACAACACGCAAAATCTGCATTGTCTCGTGTTTTCACGGCGCAAAGATAGTAAAAGTCGTGGCGCGTCGGTACAGTTTCTCCGAGGAACCTCTGCCGACACGGGAACCGAACCCCAGACTACAATGCACAGAACAACAAAATGCGTTCTACGATATCATCAGAGGTTGCACTCAAATTAGTGATACGATCGACACATTCTCCCGAGGAACCCGAACCTCTTAGGCCGACGGAACGATGCCCGAACTACGGAGCACTCAGTAGTCGTTAAGTTCCCACACCGTTGGTGGTCGAAGCTCGATTAACGGAACGCTAGTGAACGCGTTACTATTGGACCACTGTAGGGCCCACAATACAGCCTTTATGCATATTATGTATTCTTCCCCATCCTTGTGAAATAATGTATTTCAATATATTCCGCCTCAGTTTTAGAATACCATGTACATGTTACTGTTAAGAAATGTTCTAATTACCCTCGTTTGATTGGTTGGGAGACCTGCAAAAGGGTTGCTGGTATCTAACTGGAAGGAGACCCACACGCTGAACGTATGTGACGATGTGTGGAACCGGCCAGGCCAGTAACCTAGTGTCCTACCCCGCCTTCAAGTGGTGCAGGCTGAGCTTTCTATTTATGTGGCAAATTAATATTTGCTGCACGGATAGAAAGGCGGAAGGGGAGGGCTAATTCACCAACCCGTCTAGCCAGCGTGGTGAAATTATGGCTAATTCCTCCATTATGTTGACACACCAGAAACCATGGCCCCTAGTCTCCAGGTGCTGGAGTGCTCCTGATCAAGGCAGCGGTCAGTGTGGCATGAAAGCAGGGGGTGCTAAGAATCACTGGAATGGCCCAGGCTGCCGTTTGTTATTGACCTTGGCAACGTATAATGGACGATCCCTTGCTTCTGAAGCAAAACTTCAGGAATTGGAAGAAGAACTTGACAAGATCAAATGGGACATTGTAGGACTCAGTGAAGTTAGAAGAAAAGGTGAAGAGTTGGTGGAACTTAAAAGTGGACATTTGTTTTATTATAGAGGAACGGAAACTGGAAGAACAAGTGGTGTTGGCTTCTTAATCAACAAAAGAATTAAAGACTGTCTTCTGGAAGTTGAAAGTACATCAGATCGAGCAGCGAGGCTCGTTGTTCAACTAACCCAGCGATACCAACTTCAAATAGTACAGGTATATGCACCAACATCAAGCCATACCGACGAAGAGGTTGAAGAATTTTATGAAGAAATCAAAGAGTTACACACCAAAGGGAAACAACATATCAAGCTCATCATGGGGGATTTCAATGCAAGAATTGGACAACAGGAACAAGGAGAGACATCGGTTGGTAAATACGGATATGGGGAAAGGAATGAACGTGGCGATCAACTCATCGAATTTGCAGAAGCTGAAAACCTTAGCATCATGAATTCATTTTTTAAGAAGAAACCGCAAAGAAAATGGACATGGAAACACCCAAATGGGGGAACTAGTGAAATTGACTATATCCTGGCAAACAAGAAATCAATTATTGAAGATTGCAGTGTACTGAACAGATTTAATACTGGAAGTGATCATCGAATGGTGAGATGTAAAGTGCACTTAAATACTAAATTAGAACGACAGAAGCTCATTAGGAAACAAGTAAGTAAGAGGGTGGATTTAAAGAAATTAAAAGAAAATACCGAGGCATTCAAGTTGGAATTAAAAAATCGCTTTTCTGCACTGGAAGGACTTATTGATGAAAGTGATATCTCAGAAGCAAATGAAAACATTGTTAAGACAATAGTTGAAACTGCTGGGGAAATTGGTGGTGTAACCTGTAAAAAGCACAATAGCAAATTATCTGAGAAGACGAAACAGCTCATGAAAAGGCGAAGAGATATGAAGGTGGACAATCGAAATACCAGTTCCAGGATTGAGTACATAGAACTTTGTAAAACTCTGCGCAAAAGCATGAAAGAAGACATAAGAAAATTCAATTGTGAGTTAGTAAGGAAGGCCATTGAAAATAACAAGAGCCTTAGGGTTGTTAAAGGAAGTTTATCTGTTGGGAAGAAACACATCATTGCATTAAAAGGAGAGGATGGCACCGTAACAAGAAATAGGGAAGAAATACTTAGAAGAGTTGAAGAATTCTACAAAAAACTATATGAAAGTAACAGTGGATTAAACGAAGACACTGAAATAGTCGAAGGAACAGCTCCTAAAATCTTAAAAGAAGAAGTTTCATTTGCAATAAAAAGTATGAAGAAAGGAAGAGCCCCTGGCGATGATGGTATTACATTAGATATCTTAAAAGAAGCTGGAGAATATGTAGAAGACATACTTGCAAAATTCTTTACCAAATGCCAATTAGCTTGTTACCTGCTATTTATAAAATCTTCACAAAAGTGCTAACACATCGCCTGCAGAAAAAATTAGATGCAGCTCAACCAAGAGAACAAGCTGGATTTCGAAGTGGATTCAGTACAGTGGACCATATTCAAGTATTAAGAGAATTAATTGAAAGAACACATGAATATGAACTTCCATTGTGTGTTGCATTTATTGACTATGAGAAGGCCTTTGACTCTATTAAAACATCAGCAGTCATCAACTCTTTAAGATCAACAGACATTGAGGATGTGTACATTGACATGGTGAAACGTGTGTATAAAAATGCAAGTGCAAAATTTCGGTTACATAAAGATACCAAAACTATCAAACTTGGCAAAGGGGTGAGGCAGGGAGATACCATTTCTCCAAAACTTTTTACTTCAGCTTTACAGATGATTTTTCAGCTGATAAATTGGAATAACAAGGGAATAAAAATAAATGGTGAATATTTAAATCATCTGCGGTTTGCTGATGACATTGTTATTTTTTCAACGAACCCATCAGAACTCCAAGACATGGTACAGGAGCTCTCAACTAGAAGTAAAGAAGTTGGACTCAAGATGAACCTACAAAAAACTAAGATCATGTTCAATAATTTTGTAGAGGAAACAAAAATACAAGTTGACAACATTGAGCTAGAAATTGCTGATTCATATATTTACCTTGGCCAGCTGATTTCAATGGATGGCAACATTATGAAAGAACTCAACAGACGTATTAAACTTGGCTGGAGTGCATTTGGAAGAAACAGTTTTATCCTGAAGGGGAAATTGCCTTTGTGTCTAAAAAGAAAGGTCTTCAACCAGTGTGTATTGCCAGTCCTCTCTTATGGATCAGAGACATGGAGTCTAACAGTTGGAGCAATACGAAAGTTACAGACAACGCAAAGGAGCATGGAGAGGTGCATGCTTGGAATAACTAGGAGAGATCGAAAAAGAAACACTTGGGTGAGAGAGCAAACTAGAGTAGAGGACATCATTGTTAAAGTAAAAGGGCTGAAATGGCGATGGGCTGGGCATATTGCAAGAAGAACTGATCAACGATGGACAACAGAAATTCTGAACTGGATTCCAAGAGACCACCGAAGACCTAGAAAACGTCCTCAAACTAGATGGGTGGATGAAATAAGAAAACAGGTTGGGGTGACGTGGAAGCGAATTGCTCAGGATAGACTTGTGTGGAAAGCATTTGGAGAGACCTTCATCCAGCAGTGGATAGATAATGGTTGAATATGATGATGATGATTGGTTGGGAGTTGGCAGCTTTCCCGGACGTCCGCAGGATTTGCGCTCTAGTACTAACATCCTATTGGTTCACTGTACGAATTACATAATTGGTTGATGCTACGACAACATTCAAGTGCGTACAAACCTAAAGTAAATACAATAAAGTGGAGTTTTACTTTTGTATTTTACTTAGCTCGTGTGTTACTGCTTTTTTCTCAACAGTTACAACGGTAAGCTTCATCATAAGGTAGTCGAAACCTTATAATGGAGAGAATGGAAGTTAATAGCAAGGCCAGGTAAATGCGGGTTGGAGAAAAAATATTTTAAGGATGACTTTTTTTTCCTCATCTTTCCGATTCAACGCAGGTAGAAGGGTGCCAGTAATTACCTTTTCCGTTGCCAGCTCATTTTTTTTCTTCTCAATGTAAAAGTACTTAATTCATTTTCATCTAATGTACGATGAAAAAATTTGACATTTATTTTTTAAATGACCCGAAACTCTGATTTCCCAAGGAAGTCTATTCTTAAAAAAGATTGTACTTTTGGACTGGTAATATCAAAGCGAAAGGCAATCTACGGAGGATTTTAGATTATCACCCTCTTTGGAAGAAGAAGAAGAAAAAAATCCACACACAACACATAACCGTGATTTCGGCTACAGATTGAAACTTTGACTCACTGTCTAACAAGAGAAAGTAATCATGTCGCAAGCTGGCCTGGAAACAGCGACCTTTTGATTTTAACTACCCGCTGATCTGATTAGTGTCAGAGAAGTGCAAAAACTTTCACCAATTGAATGAGCGAACGATTTTGCCCGTCTTTTAGAGATGGGCAAGACTAGCTCATTGGTTCGGTTAATGAACGACCTTGCACTCCTCTAGCTCTGATCACCAATGTTGTTCTTGCACTTACGCTCGTCACAGGGCACTTGTAGGCACAATATTCGCATGAATTAATTTTTTCAAGCCTACGAATTGTTAGATCCAAAATACTGAGTCGGAAACAAAAACCGTGGATGAAAAAAGTGATGCGAATTCGTCGAAACTTATACTATTCAATGAGCGTGGAGTAAAATGTGTATCAACGTAAAAGCAGGATATTGAAGTGAAATTCAAGAGTACAGTGGACCTATTCAGGGAAAAAAATCCGTCCTGACGCAGGTAGTCCATCCTTTGAGATGGTACCTACGACTAAATGGGACTTCAATATCCTAACGTAAAACAACCAATAACGATTCACACCTAGTTTTAAATTTGAATACTGTAGAGGAAGTACGGATGACTATTACGAAGAGCTGTCGACAAACACATCATCTCCGGAATCGAACCTATGACCATGAATAGCAATTTACTCAACTATGCGCCATGATTGACGGAATGTTTGTTTTGTTTGTGAGTTCTACGAGGCAAGGGTCATGGTGCGCCGAGATCTACGGATTCGCGAGGAATCCGAGCCTCATGCCCCAGGGAATCAACTACCGGACTGAAAACGGTGTGTCTCAAAGAATATAGGCAGAAGAAATTAGAATGCCATTTATTAGGGAACTAACTACCGGACTGACAGTATTGTATCTCAAAGATTGTAGACAGAGGAAATTGGAATGGTATTTATCAGGTAACCAACTACCGGACTGACAGATAGCATTGTGTCTCAAAGAACGTAGACAGAAGAAATTAAAATGACATTTATTGGGGAACCAACTACCGGACTGATATAGCAGTGTGTCTGAAGGCACGTACAAGAAATTAGAATGGCATTTATTAGGGAACCCACTACCGGACTGACAGATAGTATTGTATCTCAACGAATATAGACAGAAGAAATTGGAATGAAACTTATTGTAATGGCTCTTTTGAAAAAAAATATTTGCAGCATTTGTAAGAATCATTAATGCGTAAATCTAGCTTTTTCCTCATTTTTTGTTATTACATAAACATCCACCTTAAAATAGTACCAAGGCTATACACAAAAATCATCCTTCAAGAAAATTTCGTAAAGCCATACTGGCATCACAGACCTACATAAATATAACCTCGTGGACGTTACATTAAATTATTTGGCAGATGCACGAAAGCAACACAAGGCCGCCCTGACTCACAGAATAGTAATCCACTCAGTTTATATTCCCTTGGTTTTTCGGAGTTTCATAAAAATCTATTTCGCAGAAAATACTGGGAGTGGCTGAAATTGTTGCTGCGTGGCTACGAAAACGATCAAACTATTCACAATATCTGACAGTTATTTTTAATGCTAAAAAAATGGCGTTTCAATTACCCATGAAAACGACACTGCATCCTATGAATATATGAAATCTTCGGTGACGCATTCAGTTTATTTGTATTATTAATACTTTTATTTGTTCGCGTTCCATGATGCACGGACTTGTACGATCGTGCTGAGCTAGAAATTATGATTTCAATTATCATAAGCTAAATTCAATGATTATACATATATTTAATCTTCAGTGACTCGTTTAGTTCATCTGTTCGTACTTCATGATGCACGGAAAGGGCTTACAACACATTTTGATCGGAAAAAAAAGGGGGAAAAGGGACCATTCACATTAAAAAAAAAGGGGCTTAGAGGCAGGGGCGGACACAGACTTTCATTTTGGGGGTCAAGGACAGAATTTGCCATGGTCTTGGAATAACACCCTTCATTTATCATGAAAGTTGGAATTTTTTACAGTGAAAAAATATATTTTGGAGGGGGTCATGACCCCTGTGACTACCCCCTGCGTCCGCGCATGCTTGGAGAGACCACTGGTAAGAAAAAGAGGACTTATAGGAACCTCATTTTACTCAATACATACACAATTCTTATTTTAAAAATTACTTCAGAAAATATTTTATTCCGCACTCAAAAGTCTCATGAAAAATATGCATATGTCATACAACACAGCTTGTTTAAATACTATTCATTAAGGATTCTACTATGACAGTGGTTCCTAACTGGTGGTCCGTGAAGGAGTGAGTCCCAAGTGGTCCGCTAGACGGGTCATTATTTAAAAAAATTGAAATTTTTTTATAAAAATTATTAAATATTAAATATAAAAATGAAATTGATGGTATATTTGTAGTATTTTACAATCTGACGGAACTTCAGAAAACGGTTCGTATTAAAAGTAATTCATCTTAACGAGATTTGACTGTATTATCCCCCCCCCCCCTCACAAAAAGACCCAGCCCTCTTTTATTAAGGTGTTGCCGTCAACTCGGAAAAATTTTCGAAGTGGTCCTCAGGTAAAATTGAAGTGGAAAAGTGGTCCGCGGCTTAAACTGAGTTAGATAACTTTCTTATACAGTACAATGGTTCCTAACATTTAAAGCACCTACCTCAACAACTCTCCCCAAAAGCACATGGACCAGCACCATTGACATAAACTACTTGAAAAAAATTTTTTGAACAGTACAATCGTTCACGTCAAGTGCTTAAATATATACGATAATAGAAAATGTTAAAAGGACAAACGGCGTCAGATGGGGATTCCTAACACGAGGGTCCATAAACTTAGGACCTCCGTCCGTTCTTCATTCTACCCTCACTTGACGAAGGTAGAAGTTTACTCCCGAAACGTCGTTTTTAAATAAACCTTACGCCAGTGTCGAAAAAAATGGTTGTTGTGGAATCTCTCGGCGAAACTTCATATTGTTTTATTTGAAAAGGTTAAAGTTTGGTGAGGTTGGTTCAAATAGTAGGTTTTTGTATTGTTATGGCGCAAAGACAGCCAAGATCATGATGCGTCCGGATCTGCCGTTTTCCAAGTATCCGAAACCTTTGCCATCAAAGAAATCAGACCCAAGATTACGGATCAGTTGAAGAAAGGCAAGCGTTCACCATCACTTGGATTCAACCCTGAATCTTCCGTATGGCAGATAATGCGTTGTTACCGCAACACCACAGTAGCGCTTGATTTAAAGGGGAAGCACAATAACAATCGAGTGACTGAGTCATCTAGCTTCAACACGAATGCTAATGTTTAACCAGCAGCACGCTTAGTATGCAAAATATTTCCTGATAACAGTAGCTTCAGAGCTAAGAGTTGCGACACACAGATTCATTGAAATCGAGAACTTAAAAGTACTAAAACGCAGGTCACGAATAGCCTTAAACTTACACGGACGTACAAGCAGAAACTTGCGTGTTAATGGTTAGGAGGATTCTTTTAAGATTACCTCGCATGCTGAAGCGTTTTGACAACGATCTTATGAAATGTAGCTTTTCCTCGTACGCCAATGCTTTTACTCTTACAAATCCCATGTGACATCCCCGATTCTCTTAATTTACTGCAAAAACATTCAGTGTCATTCATAAGTTCTTCACCCGCAGATTTACGCATTAATGGTTCGTATGAACGCAGAAACTAATTTCCTTTTCAATGAAAAGAAACAAGAACGTGAAAGAAAATCGCCCAAGGTCGATATTTAAATTTAGCGGGTTTCAATTAACATTAATTCGCAACTCTCCAATCCCAAAATCTCTACTCCGCAATTCGCTAACTCGCAACTCTCTAATTCTCAAGTAACTCGGTAGGTTTTCAGCATTAACAACAACCATCATTATTGCATTTACGGAAGACCTTTGCCTTGTCCTTTTCATTGCGTACAGACAGAAAAACCAACAGCAATAGCGGGTTCAATATCTATTGAAACCTGCTAAAAATAATTAATGGTATTATGGGAAGTTGGTATCCGTTAGCTCCTATGAAGCTCTTTGGCTATTTTTAACCCCTTTGTCCTCGTGTTGAAAAACTGTCGTTCGTTTAACCCTTTTTTTTTTTTTAAACACATGACGGTTTCAAAGAAAGCAATCATCCAATTTTGGGAAAGTATATGATGCTATTATGAGCAGAAATGTTGCTCAAAAGAATTTTCAATTTGTGGCAGCAGCAACACGCAATTACGACGCCGGAAAAAGATGATAATTAGGTAAAACTTCTAAATCAAGCCAAATTGAATTCCAAGAACTTGCCAGCTTTTTTTATAACACCCAACGGAGTGCACTTAAATTGATCAAAATCGCGTCAGGTTGAGGGCATGTGCGCCATCCTGCAGTCTCAATGTTTTACAGAAATTTCGTGGTAATTACATCTATTCATTTTCCCACCGTGGAATCCGCCAATAAGTTTATTGCTAAAAGCCCACGCCTAAGCCCCCCCGCCCCCAAACCTTTTTACATTCTTCTTCCATTTCTAATTTTTTACATAGATCAATTTTTCTTTTCATTCATATAATTTGTGATTTTTTTTTAATTTATGCTTCTTCAATCATGGTATTTTTTTTTTAACCCATATTTTTTCATTCACGATGTTTTCTTTCGTTCATATTTCTGTTATTTATGCATTTTTGCATTCATGTATTTTCATCGGCGCCTATGTGAGTACTTTTAGAAGGGTGGGGCTGAGCAAAATCATCTAAGGCTATCAAACATTCTAGTAAATGTACAAGATAGTAAAATAAAATGCTACAAAAATAATTGATACTGTGTTTGACAATTAGTAATGAGCTAAAAAGTACCTTATTTGAAAATATGAAAGGTCTAATAAAAACTCATAAATTTTTGCCAATGGGAAGCAAGTTCTATCACTGCGTCACACGCATAGTCTGGGCGCCCAAATCTACGCATGCGCACACGATACATAACACACCCTCTCTCAAAAACGCTACTGATTCTTCGGTTCGTAATACGATGAAACTGTCATCAAAATTTCATCGTTGTATTTCTGAAAATAAACACATAGCGGAATCGGGCAAATCGAAGTTTTGTTTGTTTGGCTTTTTTATGGCGCAAGAGCATCTGGGCTATACTGCGCCAAACATGGTAAAATCAAAGACTGTTGTAAAAGCCAGTTCTTTTTAAAAATTTTAAAACGTGCGTATGGTCAGCATGGTCATTTAAAATGTCAGACAGTGATGAAGAGTTAAAAGTAAGAGTGCGGGCAAGTCTATAATAGGGGCATTGAGTTAAAATATGTAAAATACGGATGGGTTCATTGCACACTTGGCAAATTGGTGCTGGTTTTCCTTCCAACAGATGTCTATGGGTGAGATGGGAATGCCCAATGCGAAGTCTAGCAAGGAGAACCTCCTCTTTCCGATTTTTACGGTATGAGGAGGGCCAGTTACCAATTGTATGTTTAATATTATTCAATTTGTTATTGGTTTGATGATCCCATTCTTCTTGCCACCTTTGATTCACACAGGTCTTGATAATTGGTTTCAGGTCAGAGAAAGGAAGAAGTTGGCTAGAAGCAAGTGGTGAGTTCGTTGCCCTTGCAGCTGCATCAGCAGCCTCATTCCCTTTGATACCAATGTGAGCAGGGATCCAGCAGAATTTAATATTGGAATGATTGTGCAGGTGCTGCAGTTGTGAATGGATTTTGGATAAAATAGGATGAGGTGAATATTTAAAGGATTCCGGTGCTTTTAAAAAGCCCTGAGAATCGGTACAAATTATACAAGGAATTAAGCTATGAGTTGAAATATACGGTGGCAGAAAAAAGTATTTGAACAATGCTTTATTTCACAATAAGTTTATGGTGAGTAAATGAAATTTCGACAAAACACGTATTTCATGTTAGTTAATAAAATAAATTAAAAATAGTGGCCACATAGAAATATCAAAATACATAATTTTTTACGGGGAAAAAAAGTATTTGAACATAATTTTATAACTCAAAATTATACCAAAAATTATCATAACACAATTTAATACTTTGTAAAAATATCATTATTATTATTTGTAACAGCTTATAGCCTTCTTGGCATTGATTCTATTAACTTTTTTGTTAGATCTGATGAGAGATTTTCCCATGTTTCCAAAAGAATGTTTTTGGATTCATTTTTATTTGAAAACTTGTGTTTTCTTAGTTCTTGGTCCAAAACATACAAGTTTTCAATTGGATTAAGGTCCGGAGATTGAGGAGGTGTATTTAGTCTACGGGGAACTTTATATAACAAATATTCTTTTGTAACTCTGGTCGTGTGTTTCGGGTCGTTGTCTTGTTGGAACAAGAAGTTATCCTTTATGCCCAACTTTGATGCACTTGGAGATAAGTTATCTCACAATATGTCCACATCGTTTTGGACATTCAAAATTCCATCAATTGCAATTAAATTGCCAGTTCCGCTCCAGGCCATACAACCCCAAACCATAATGCTACCGCATCCGTGTTTCACAGTTGGGACAACATTTTGAGGACATAAGGTCGCCTTGTTCTTCCTCCAAACAGTCTTGTTGCCATCAGATCCAAATAAACAATTTATTTTCATCACTGAATAATAAAGTTTTCCAAAAGTCTAAAGGTTTATCTACAAGTTCTTTTGCAAATTGAAGCCTTTTCTTTCTATTGTTTTCACTAACATAAGCCCTTTTCCTTGCGCTTCTGCCTTTATAACCTAATTTATGTAATTTCGTACAGTTAGAGGTGTAACACGAGTATCTGAACATGACGCAATATCAACCGATATTCCTACACTACTTACAAAAGGATTTTTTTTTTTTTAACTAACCTTCCAATTTTCCTGCAAACTCTTGGTTCAATAGCTTTGAGTCGACCCATTCTCTTCTGATTTTCGATTTCACCAGTTGATGTGAATTTTTGCATGACATAATAAACGGTGACATATTTAATTTTAAAGTACTCGCCATTTTACGGAAAGTGCAATCATTTTTCCTTAAATTAACAATTTTATCACGCGTAACTAGAGATAACTCGCTTTTCTTTCCAGACATTTTTTAAACGTCCAGTTTGCGACTGACAGCGCAGTACACACCGTAAATGAACTAAACTAAACGTAAATTGCATTTCTTCTTCTCTCTCAATTTCTCATAACAGTTCAAGCGTTTGTCATTTGTTGTTCAAATACATTTTTCCCATTGAAAATTTGCATATTTTGAATTTAACATGTTGTTGTTGCTGCTAATTGGATGACCCTACTAATTGATATACTGTATTAGCAAATGTGAAATATGTGTTTTGTTAAAATTTCGTTAGATTTCAGTCACTAACAATTAGATTATTGCGAAATGAAGCATTGTTCAAATACTTTTTTCCGCCACTGTATGTAAGAGTCATGGAAATAGTATAAAGTTCTGCTGTGAAAATGGAGTATGATGGGGGGATTTTTTCTGCAATGGCACTGTTGTTAATGACAAATGCAGAACCTACATTTGTTTCAGTTTTGGACCCATCTGTAAAAATGAAATTGGAGTCTTGAAAATGATCCCGAAATTCAGAAAATAACTGCTGGTAATAAGCATTAGGTGTAGTGCTTTTGCTGTGGTTAACCAGATCGCAATGGATGTCCAGGGCCGGTATGACCCATGGTGCTAATAAATGAGTATGTGTAGGAGCAATATTCCGACAATCTATACCTAATTCTCTGGTTAGTTTATCCATCCGAATACCAAATGAAGCAAATCGAAGTTTTAAACAATGGCTAGGGGGGGGCTCAGCCTGCGGGCGCCCATCTATATTTAGGGGGTTTCAGTTCACATTGAACCCGCTATTGCTTTCGGTTTGTCTGTCTGTATGCAATAAAAAGGGTAAGGTAAATGCAATAATGACTTTTGTTAACGTTGAAAACCTAGTACCGAGTTACTTGAGAATTAGATAGTTGCAGATTGGAGTTAAGAATTAGAGAGTTGCGGATTAATGTTAATCGAAATATAGTCCGTTCGCGCAGACCTGGCGGTCCGATGTCGTTAGCAGGCGGGTTGTCCCATTGCGGTTTAGGGAAGGGTGCCTTGCCATAACTGGTTTTTCCCGCGCGAAAAACCAGTTACGGCAAGACGCCCTTCCCTAAACTGCAATGGAACAACCTTTCTGATAATAGCATCGGACGCCAGATCTGAGCGAACGGACTATACATTAAATTTAAATATCCACCTTAGGCGATTTTCTTTCACTTGCTTGTCATTGACATTCTCCTTTTAAATTGGGTAAATCACAGGGAATAAATTTTTTCTACTCCTATTTTTTTTTTTTTAATTCTGCCAAATCCTTGCGCGGAAATTGTCTAAGCAAATTTGAGAAATTAGTATTCTTTTTCAGTGGCTTGTGAACGATTTTATGAACCACTTCTAGAACTACGTTCCTTCGTTTCCACTCCTGATTAAATAGAAACAAAATAATTCAAGGGAGTTTTGCGCTTGTTGAAGTGAATCCTAAGAGATCATAAAAACTTGCCTAGGTGGCTTTGTGTGTGACCATTATTTGGCAATTGTGTTATCCCTGTGAAGGGTAATAATATCTTACAACTTAATATACGGAGAAAAAGAGCGTCGTTCTTGTCCTCGGTGGCTTAGCGGTTAAGGCACTCCAGGCTCAACGGAGGGATCCTAGGTCGGCTCTAGGCCAGGTACGATGTCTCTCTTTCTCCTATTGAAAAAAAAGCGCTCTAGATTGAGCTCAAACGTGGGTGCCGAAATAATTAACTAAAATTCCCTACGAAAAACATCACAAAAACTCGCTCTGGTGGCTTTGTGTTTTGACCATTATTTGGCAACTGTGTTTGCCCTGAGAAGGTTAATAGCATTTTGCAATCTACGGGAGTCAAGCTAATTGTTTGTTTGTTTTTACGGCTCAAAGACTACAGTGGTCATGCTGCGCCGGGACCTACTGTTTTCCGAGGAATCCGAACCTCTTAAGGCCTAGGGAACCAAACCCCGGACTACAGTGAGCAGTGCGATCTTTATGAGATCTCTGAGTAAGCGTTCTTTGCACTGCTGGGAGTCGAACCCGGATTAACGGCCCACACTGCGCCATCGCAGGGCGTCAAGCTAGTTAGTTTTGGCCTCGGTGTGACTTGCGAAATAAATGCTACCCTGTCTGTGAGTTTCACTACGCAAAGAGGGCAAGGGTCATGTTGCTCCGGGACCTACAGTTTACCGAGGAACCCGAACCTCTTATGACCTAGGGAATAGACCTCTGGATTACTAGACGTTTATTTTGGGAGTCGAATCCTAGATAAAGGTGCTCCAGACGACCGCGTTATCACTGGACCACCGCAACGCCAAATGCTACCTTGAATAAGGCTCCTTTCACCAGTAAAAACTGAACGCCACCGCTCCGTTTAAAAGTTTGGCTAAAGCATTCCCGTGTCAGATCATTAAAAACTTCCAACTTTTCGAGCGGAATTCTCGTAGTGTGGAATTTTCAGCACGGTAGCTAGTGGGTGAAGCAAGGGGGCTAGTCACCCCGGGCGGCACAATTAGCTTTTAAAAAACAATGACATGCACAACAATTACGGCAATGAATCTTCGTTTGTTTGGATTTTTTTATGGCGCAAGAGCATCTGGGCTATACTGCGCCAAACAATAACAGTCACTCGCCCCGGGCGGCAATTTATCTAGCTACGCCACTGGGTACTTGTTTGTACTTTACGTTGCAAGGGCAACCAAGGTCATGCTGCATTGGGACCTACACTCTTCTGAGGAATCCGAACGCCCAGGAAACAAAACCGCGGGCCACGGGAGGGCAGCAAAAACAGCACGACTAGGCAATCGAAGGGTTTGCAACGTATTTGTTTAGCACCTCTAATACGTAAATGACGAAAACACACCCACTATACCTTTTGAACAAGTTTTATTCAGTAAGGCTAATTGCTGGACCTTCCAAAACGCATACATAAGCACGGGCCGCCCATATAGAGTCTTGAGACGTCCTATCCGTCTAAAAATTTGATTCGCCCGAACCTGAAATGCATTTACTTTCAAAAGTTTTACAGTCACATTTTAAAATAAGGTACTTTTTAGCTCATTACTAATTGTCAAGCAGTATCAATTATTTTTGTAGCGTTTTGGTATCTTGTACATTCACAAAAATTCTCGATAGCTTTGAGAAGGAGGTAATGATTCGCCCCCCCCCCAAAAAGTACTCGCATGGGTGCTCATGTACCCGAGTACAGCAGAGTCTTGTTAATCCGAACTGTTTTTTAGTTGGCTGAATGTTTTTTCAATGGCAGTCAACTAACGAGACGTAAACAAACAGTGCAGTGTGTGTTGCCAACTAATTGAAATTTCCCATAAGGTAAGGGCGAATTTTCCATCGTCCGTTCCGTCTGCACATTAAAGACTTCGGTTGATCCGACCATGTCTTGGTCCCAATTAGTTCATATTAACGAGACTACTACACTGTAATTCGTTAAAACGAAACATATAGTCATTTTAAGTAGAATCCAAAAAACCCGTCTGGGAATACAGCGCTGGCATCTTCGGCGGCCACTCTTCCCATTAACGCCACAATATGACGACGAAGTAGAATCCTATATTTCATTCGCGGAAATTTGACCGATGATACCGTTAGAATGCACGGGAGCTAACGTCAAAAACGGGCTAGTTCATTAGAGCAGAGGGGAGGATATCATTTCAGAAGTGTTTTTTAACGAACGTTTTGTCTGCGCCAAAATCCAGTTCTGAAATGATGTCCTCCCTTTTGCTGTAGTGACGTCTTACCCTCTGCTGTAATGAACTAGCCAGTTTGTGACGTCAGCTCCCGTGAATTCTAACAGTACCCTCTGTCAACTTTCTGCGAACGAACTATTATACATCCATCTTTTTATTAATAGTACTCAAGAAAGCTTGATAAATCGAACGCTTCCCTACTTCTCAAATAGAAGGCATAAGAAGTAGTGAAACTTGGCAACTTCAAAACTTAAACGATATATCGAACAGGGTGCCCTAAACCAGGTGTTTTTGACACAGCGCGGTTACTTACTTACCAGTGTTTCCAGCTGGTGATAGAGATTATAAAGAAAATGATTGTCACGTGGTGTCAATCCGTGTTGAACTGGACCCGACTGGTGCGAATCAGCCTTTTAAAAATAAATCTGGAGGTAAGCATTCGGACTGAACTCTAAGCGAACCAGTTGTCACAATTCTTTGTAGCTCAGTGTACCGGTTGGAAGAACTGTTTACATCTCAGCAAACCAGCTGCTAAAATTATGGCACTTACAAGCGGTGTGTTAAAGCTTTTTTTTTTTTTAACTTTACATGTGTTTCTGCCTTTCTACGCGCAAGACACCACCACCTTGTACATTAGTAGTAAATGAAGTATTATTTGATATTACCTAAAACATAACGGTACACGCGTAACTTCGGTAGAAATTGTTTACTTACAACGGTTTATTTTTTTTATATATATTCCAGAATGAAGTAAATTTAATTTAAAAACAAACCGACCATCCACGTGCCATACACTATTCACAAAAGGGCGCTTTAAAAAAAAACCAACCAAAAAACCCAAAAAAACACACTTGTATCTAATTCTTGAAAATTTATGATTGTATTGCAAAAAACCGCATCAAAAAATTCGTACTAGTTTTTTCAGAATATGGAAAAACGTCACACCGTATAAGTTCACTTTGTAGCAGATAATGGACTTCATGGGGTCAACAAACATAATCGTACTCTCAAAAGTCCTATTAACAGATATTTTAGAGTTATTTTCTTTTTCCTCCCTAATTAAGATTCAATATTACCGAGGAGGAGATACAATTGCGAGTATGGGGTAGACAACTTTAATATACCAATGTTTAGTTTTTCGGCGTGTTTTACCCACATTATCAGGCAGTTTCTTTGACCGTGAATATTGTTATTTCGTTTTGGTTTTGTCGTTTGATAATTGTTACAATTTTAATTTTCCGTTGTTTATTTTTGTTGTTCGATTGTTGTTACGTTTTGATTTCGTCATTGTCAGTAAAAAGGTTTCATTTGCTGCTTTTGCATTTGTGAAATGGATGAAAGCACTTCATTTGTAAAAAAACGTGCATCCGAAAAAAAGAGCAAAAAAACCGTAAGCACACGGGCATATTTCAAGGCAATCAGCATGTGCTTGCTACCAAGAAGCCTTGTCCTTCTTATCCTGTGAGTGCTTCTGCAAGAAAAATTGGTACGAAATCTGATTTTACAAGCATAGATTATAGTTTTATTGGCTATGTTCTTATTGACAAAGATCAATGGGGATCAAAGGGGAACGGAAAGGCAAAAGTTATGAAGACTGGAAGAAGAAACATAATGAAAATTGTTTGAAATATCATAATGGATGAGTGGGGAAAATGGAGGTAGATAGAATGATTGAATTATTTCGACGTTCTGAACAACAGCATGGAGTGCGTTATTTAAAATACATAGGAGACGGTGATTGCCGAAAATTTTCTGGTATTAAAAGTGCTGAAACATGTGGCGAAGAACTCGTTATTAAAATTAAGTGTGTTGGACATATCCAGAAACGTATGGGGGACCCGTTTACATAAGTTGAAACAAGATATGCGAGGGGAAAAGTGCAGCGATGGTAAACCTTTATCTGGAAAAGGCCGATTAACTGATGCCGCCATCGATTACTTACAACTTTTTATGGGAATGCCATCAGGCAACATCCAAACTCAGTTCGGGAAATGCAAACTGCTATTTGGGCGGTGTGGCACCATCGATCTTCCTCCGATGAAAACAAATCCACTACTTCTATCCCAAAGGTAAGGATTCGTGGTGCAAATATCAGAGCTGTAGAAAGTGGCAATGCACAAACACATAAGAATTCCTTACCAATTCCTGTTATGGATCAAATCAAGGGCATCTTTAAGGAACTTTCACATCCAAACTTATTGCGAAGGTGTCTGAGTGGGAAAACTCAGAACTGCAACGAATACCTAAATTCCTTAATCTGGAAATTCTGTCCAAAGTTCTCTGGTACTGGGCTTAGTATTGTGGAAATAGCCGTCAACGAGGCAATCATTCTTTTTAACAATGGACAAAAAGGACGATTACAAACAATGTCGGCTTTAGGGCTAAAGCTTGGTGTGAATGCTCAAATTGCCACGTATAATGCCGACGAAGACAGAATTAAAAAGGCCGAATTTCAGGTAGAGTCGAACACTTTAGAGTTCCGTAGGGCTCAAAGACGCAAAACAAAATCTCAGGAAGAATCATATAAACCGAACAAAGGAAATACCTATGCGTCTGGAGAATACTGCAACTTTCCAAGTACGTATACACTACAAAATTGCTATTTAAGAGGAACTTTAAACTTTGAGGTTGTTTTTCTCAGAACATACATTTTATACATTGCGTGCAAGATTTTTTCAAAACTATCAGACATAATGTTCTGAAATTTGGAACAAAGATACATTTTACTGAGCTCTTTTAATTAAAAGCACAATTAATCTAAATTTTACATTATTTTGTTTATGTTGTTTACTTCAATACTGAAAATTTTGACGAAAATGGATTTTGTTACAAAAAAATTCATAAAAATAAATTACGACTTTTTAAAAATATTTTCTGCTTTCATATTAAAAATGCAAATGTTTAAAAACTTAATATTTATTAACTATTTAATCATTATAAGTTTCCTTCATGTTAGAGTGCGCGCAAGGAAACGTAAAATTTACAATGCTGCGAATGTTATATGGTGAACATTAACTTATTAATAAATTAATAACGCATAACTCCCCCCCGCCACACTTGCTTCACCTTGTGTATTACTGAAGAATTTAACTGAAATTTAGAGGAAAAAAATTGTGATTCTACCTTTTATGGTTTTTATACAATGGGTTATTGAAAATAGATCTCCAAATACTGTGATTTTAGCATTTTAAAGGTCCTGTCTCCCCCTTAAGTGACCTTTTAGTAGAAAAATAGTTTATATAGAGATGCGTTATAATACATTCCCATGTGAACAAAAAAAGAAGCACTGTCATGCATGCGGCTGGGAGTTGAGACTTACACGTAGTCTTTTTAATCAACCATATATGTCTAGACAGTGTATTTCTGGACTTAAACACATTATGCGGATTGACGTTGAGTCTAGGCGTGTATAACGGGGATTGTACATTATTAAAACCCCTGGAATATTTTCTATTTTTATTATGGAATGGATAGGACTGAGAAAGCAGGGCGAATAAAACAAATCAATATGGAGATATGGCATTTCATAATTACAATGAGGCGCAGAAAGGGGAAAAAATTGCAACGACTTGGAAACGGACACAAGACCATACCGAGATGGTTGCCTTGTGAGTACGTTGTTCATAGAAACGGATCATAAATAATAACAAACAGTTATAGATCTTTGCACGAGTTGATTGGTTTCGAAAATAATGGCGGTCAGAAGGAAAATGACATGTTTTGTACGACTGTCAGTATCCAGACACGATTTGTACTAGACACAAAAGCAGATCCTCAAAACAGCCAAAAATAGACGAAACAATACTTTTAAGGTAACGTTTGACATATAATCAAAGGTTTCGTGACAGAAGTGGTATTCCTGTTTCAAGCAGAGCCAACCAAAACTTGCAGATATCCTAAAAACTAAAATAACAGATGATTAGTTGGTTGTACGTTTATGGTTCAAGGACAGAAAAGAGTAGAGATTTCGACGAAGACACCGACTAACACTGGTTGAAAGATTTCACTCGCAAGATTTTTGGTTTTACGTTCTGGATTACCTGAGATGGGACCGATAGTTCAACGTGACCGTCAAACAGCAACATAATTACATAAGATCAGTGGCGCCCATATGAGTACCTTTAGGATTGGGGGATTAAGAAAAATTATTACTTCTAAGGCTGTCAAACATTTTAGTGAATGTACAAGATACTAAAATGCTTTTAAAATAATTGACACTGCTTGACAATCAGCAGCGAGCTCAAAAGTATCTCATTCTAAAATGTGGTTGTAAAACTTTTGAAAGTAAATGCATAGCAGAATTAAGAAATTAAAAATTTATTTTTTAAATAATGGCTAAGGCCCCCCCCTTCCTCAAGCCCATTATATGGCGCCCATGCACGAGTAAACTTACTGAAAGTGAAACCAAACCAATGAGATCATGGATCGTAACTGGAGCCAGCATGGAGCTATTGGGGTGTGCCAATGGCCGCAAAAATACAAGGCTTTGGGCGTGGCTTAGCGATAAAGCATTGGGCAATCATGCGATTAACCTGGGTTTGATTACAGCAGGCACAGTGTTTCTTGGCTCTTTTTCTACAGATCCGTAGTCCGGGAGTTGATTCACTAAGCGAAATAACGGTTCGGATCCGTTGGACAACTAGCGTACTGTCTGTTCATGAAAAGAAGTCCGATGGTACAGTTAGAAATAACGGGAGGTGACACCACAAACCGGCTTTCCGCTTTTCAGCAGAGTAGGACTCCAATCTCAGAACTTGTTTTTGACGGTCGCCAAAAACGAGTGTAGAATTTGGGGTCCTATATCGTTGTAAGCATTTAACCGGTTTGTGACGTCACTTCTCGATATTTCTAATTGTACCATCGGATTTCTTTTCGTGAACAGATAGCAGCATGATCTTAAGTTATCCTTGCATCATAACACGAAAACAAACTACATGCCCATGAACATCCATCTTAATTTTGACTTAGATCAAGAAACCTAATGAAGCCAGATGGTGGATTTTGTCATTTAATCGGAAGCGGGAGGCAAATACCCAGGGACCAGATGAAAACTTTTTTTAATCATTTACCATAATTAAAACAATATATATACGAGCTTGACAATACGTCAGCTTTCAGCTCTTGAGAGAAATGGTTGCGAGAGAGAGAGAGAGGAAGGTGTTAGGGATGCGTTGAAGGAGTTGGGGGCGGGGGAGGTATCTGCCGAATAGTCCAAGAGCCGTAAATCATGTTTCTGGCTCCACATAGTAAATCCGGCAATGGACAATTTCTGTGGTGTCCCACCCATTCATTGACATCCTAAGCACGTGCTTATTTTATTTAATAGAAATAATTTTATTCAACCGATATACAGTGGTTGTTGATGCATTTGTTACGATATCCTTCTGACGACACAATTGAAATTTGGAAAATATTGACAATGACAGGTTAGAAATGAAGGAGCAAAAGCTTGTTGCGAGGCTCTCCACCAATTAAATTACGTATTTCATTAATCATAATTTTACCAACTCAGATTTCCTTAATGTACATTATTTATATAGAATCAATGAGTAGAATAATAAATTTTAGTGTGTATATCTGAACTCATTATAAAACAAAGTGTTTACGTAGATATACGGTCGCATTTAAGAAATTGCGATATAGGGCAGGAGGAAGCACTGAGTTAACACAAGCGTCTTATTTAGATAGAAGGGTTTGTTAGACTTTTGAGTACTAGAAAAATTTTTGATTTGTTTTAGTGAAATAATTTTAAAGTGCATTTTATTACATTAGCACTTTTCAGATTCAGAGCATGACGTCGGTTGAAATTGACATTCGTATAAAAAGAGAAAGAACATCACGAGGTGGAAGAGGGTTACACATCCTGTAAATATATAGCAATTTTGTCTGGGGAAAAAACACATTTATTATTAACACACCCACACACACATCTATTTATTTATTATTAAACAGATTTATTTTATTGTTTTAAACTTTTTGGTGGTGAATGATTTTTTTTTGTAATAATGTTTTAAAAGTTAATCGATCCCTGAGCTGGAAGGATATTGTTTTTTTTATGAGAAAAGAGATGACGATGTTCGTATAGTAAAACCTCTCAATAGCGAACATCCGTGGAACAGGAAAACTTGCTTGTAAAAGATGAGTGTTATTGTGAAGTCATTTCTTGCAGAGGATCTTTATCCGGCCGTATTTGGAGGTGTTCGTTAAGAGGGGTTTAACGGAACTTGAAATTCCAAATTCCGGACTCGACTTTTGACGGTAATTCCGCAATTAACAAGCGTCCTGCTTCCTTCGTATGGCGAATGGTCTCGATTGCCGCGAAAAAAAACCAACAAAAACCCACGACATTCGCAACCCAGGGATCGAACTAGGAACCCCATGTTTTATCGACAATGATCAAACCATGAAACCTCTTGTTCATCACTGTAGACCGGGGTTTGGTTACCTAGGCCTTAAGAGGTTTGGTTGGATCCCTCGGAAAATTATAGGTCCAGAGATTCGGATTCCTTGAAAAACAATAGGTCCTGGCTTAGCATGAACACTGCATTCCTTGAGCCGTGAAAACCACAAACCCCTTGTTTTATTTTATAGTGTTCGTAAGTTAATACGTTCTGCTTTCTTATGGCGAAAATAGTTTCATTTGCACTGGCAAAATACGTACTACTAGAATCGCACCTATGTATAGGGGAAACAGAAGATAATCCATATGTTTCAGCGAAAAAGAAGTCCGCCAATTCAATTGTTATCAGCATCCATTTTACCTTAACGTAAAATACATTCACTTTCCGTGACGAACGTTTCGGTAATAATTTCTCGAGTTATCTCGCGTGACGTAAGTATGACGTTATGCTTCAGATATCGGAAGACATAACGTCATTTCAATAGTATATTTAAAGCCTTTTGACATTGCCAGTTGGTGACATCCGATCCGAGTACAACTGAAACAGACAACAGCCGGTCATTTTCACAAGAAATATAATAAAGGGATATGGTTATTTTGAAACATAGTAAGCAGGGGCGCAATGTCGAAATATATTTAAAGGACGAACAAGGCATGTTCTAACAAGACATTTTTAGATCGATTGCGTTTTAAGGCGCAAGGTCATCTAAGGTGCTGATGCGCCGAGATTCAGTTTTCTAGGAAACGGAACCCTAGTTACCTAGGAAAATGAACCCTGGTTGCTTAGGAAACCAAGCCACTGGCTATTGTAGGGAGAAGAATGGCGCGCACTACGCTACCAGGGGCGGATTGGGTCCTCTCAAAGGGGTGCATACCTTGGATTATCAGAGGCCGAGTCCTTGCTCATTCGGAGGCGCCAGTCGTACGTATTGCCCATGACGGCTTACCGGCCCAGTCAGCTGCCATACAAATTAAAGCTAGGTTAATGGAACTGACATGACAATGGCACACACATACAGACGAACACGCTGCCACTACTTCACCTTAAACGCAGAAAAATTTCTATTTAATTAATTACTTGATTTACGTTGATTGAATGGGAGGTGACGTAACACATTTGCACATAAAATTTCGATCTTTGGCGATCTGGAATTACGGAGCTAACTTCGGCAGCCACCCTTCCCAACCCCGCCCCCCACCCCATTCCCTGCTGCGCCCAATTTTTTTCTTATTTCTTTCTCTCTCTGGCAATATATTAAGTTTGTAATTATTCTACGATGAATAAAAAATTTCAGCTGAGAGAGCGAATAAAACAGGTAGTAAGGAGCTAGAGAAGGAGGTCACCCGCGCGGTACAGGCTTGAACAAGATTCCTCAGCCAGGATACTAAGGAAGATTGTTAGAGATGACGGGAAGAGTACGCGGAAAAAACGAAAAGTACGTGGAAACTCCCCGAGAGCTGGAAATTATTTGAAGGTTTCCTTTTGCTTGCCATTTGCCTACTGTTGCGTAGTCTGGGGTCTGGATCCCAGGGAGCAATTTTTGTAAAATGGACCAGTCCAGTGGATATTAATACGCTTACACCCACAAAATATGCTGGGGAAAATATATTTCCTTTTAGTTTCAGTATTTTGGGGCCTGTACCAACCCGCGATGATAGTCATCCCCCTGGAGAAAATCCAGGTTTGACCCACGATGGAACTCATTCCTTACCAAGTACGAAATAATCAGCTTCCTTCTACTTGTCCGTAGTCCACGATTGGAATTCCTTGGCAATAAAGGATTTGGAGTCTTCGGAAAACTATATATCCCGGGGCAGAAGGATCTTAGTTGCCTATACGCCATAAAACATAATAGTAATACTTTATTCCTTATTATTATGTACATCAGGAGACCATACAAACGATTTGCTTGGGAAATGGAAAGAGAGCAGTAGCGATGCTAGTAACGGGGCTCTCTTTCCGGTAGAAAAAGCAAGGGATTTCTCGTATTCTGCAAAAAACAACAAAGATATTGATTCGCGCGTACAAATCCGCATTGTTATTAAGAGATTCACATTCGCTGGAATATGACATTTACAGAGTTTATGAGCAGAGTCTTGACTCGAAGACGTTACAAGTGAAGGTTGAAGTCCAAAGGTGGAATCTTTGTGGGCTGCAGAGTAAGAATGTTTTTCCTTGTAACCAGGACCGAGAGAAGAAGTAGGAGAAACAAAAATAGTAGAAAAATGTAAATGAATTTTGAGTTGACCGTTGCGGGTGCAGTTTTAAAGGACATTTATAAGGAAAGGCAGTGAGAAAAAAAAAATTGGAAAAGGAAGAGTAGGGGAGGGGAAAGAACTGAAAACTAAGAATTCAAGTCAGAGGCCGTAAGAAACTCCATACAAACGTTTTCGTAGACTAATCCCAAAATGGGTTCTTTCGAGGAAATAAACTTGACAAAACGGCCGCTTCCTTATTTGTGGCTTTACGACGCCAGGACAACAAGGGCGTTCTACAATACTACTAAGAGTCGAACCCGTGTTAGTGTCATGAATACATTAGCATTGTGGCACCAGAAGAACTACGGAAATGTCGTTGTTGTTATCTACTAAGAATGAATTGCTGTCACGTGGAAATTACAACAGATTTTGCATGGGAGTCGAACCCGTGTTAATATCACGAATGCGTTAGCACTGTGCCACCACCACAAGGCCTACGAAAAGGTCGCTGTTGTTCTCGTCGTCTACGAGGGAAATGAATTTATGTGGAAATTACAAACTGTTTTATAGCAGTTACTGGAATGCATGAAATTCGCTGTTTACAAGTTTAACTCTTCCCATTTTCCGCAAGCCCTCGTTCAGCAGTTGTCTCCCACTTTCACACTAACACGTGATGCTACTCATAATCGATAGCTGCAAACCTCGGAGCGCGCGTTTCATGGACCATTCCCAACTTTCTGGTGCTAAGAAAGCTTATCTTCTAGTTGCAGAAAGATTCTGAATTTCCGAACTAGGGTAATAAAAGGAGGTACGTGGTGTAGGTGATTTCACATGTTATCATTTCACAGGTATTGACCGTTTCGCCATAAAACCATTGACGCCGCTGCTATCGAAGTACGACGTACACATTTTTCAAACGTAAGTCGATCTGCGGGGCTTGAGACTAACCTCCAAATGCGAGCAAAACCAAGCTTAATAATAATCGCGTGAAATCGAAACCGATAACGCCATAAAACTAATAACGCGCCGGCTGTTGCAAATTTTTCTGCATGATCGAATCAATTCAATGAGGACAAAATAGGCATTTTAACCATGACGATTATAATCTGTAATCAGAATAATTCTATATTTAAATTGAATCCCGCTCTGTTCTTACCAACTAAGTAACGAAATAAATAATTAAGTTTAAGATAATTTTCCACCCTATACAATTGCATTTTTTTTTTCCATGCTACGGTGACGTGGTAGCAAAGGCGTTTGGATGTTACGTGAATACATGGACGCCCCATAAATGGGTGGTAAGGGGGGCTTTAGCCTCTATAGATGTTTAAAAATTTGATTCGTCCGATTTTGCTATGGGTTTACTTTCAAAAGTTTTAAAGACACATTTTAAAATAAGCTACTTATTAACTACGGTTCATTACCAATTGTCAAGCAGTATCTATTTTTGTAGTATTTTGTATATTTACCAAAATGTTTGACAGCATTAAAAGAGGTAATTATTTTTCTTAGCTGCCCCCCACCTCCCGAAATACTCATATGGGCACCATCGCATGAATATTCCAGATCTGATTCTAGGGGTCGCTATTTAAATTTAGCGAGTTTCAATTAACACTAATTCGCAATTCTCTAATTCGCAACTCTAATTCAAAACACGCTAATCCGACACTATCTAAACCGCATTTCTCTAATCCGAAACTCGATGATCCGTCACTAATTCGCCATTCTTTAATCCAGCACTCTCTAATTCGCCAACCCAGCACTCTAATTCTCAAGTATCTCTGTAGGTTTTCTACGTCAACAACAGCCATCATTACTGTATTTACGGAAGACATTTACCTTACCCTTTTTATTGACCATAGACAGAAAAACCAAAAGCAATAGCGGGTTCAATATCTATTGAAACCCGCTAATAATTATATTATTGATACAACTACAATAAAGTGGCAATAACAGCCTCCTACCTTTATTAAGGCGTAAAAAATAAATAAATAAAAAATAAATGTGACGCTTTTTTTCTAATTGACCTCCGTAAAAACGTTTTCAACTTTAAAAATAAAAGGCACGTGTTCGCAACCACCGGTATTCCACCACAAATTTTCAGAACGGTACACCTGAACGCCATCATATGGAAGTCAGGTGCTTAGCCATATGCGAAGTCGTAGTCTTGAAAGCATCTTGGTTTTCCGCGCAGTCACGAGTCGATAATAAGAATAACAAGTACGGCTAATATATATATATATATATATAAAAGTTTTCCTCGCCCATTCTTGGCGGAAACAGGCTTTGGGACGGGCAGAGCGCCATGTTCCCAAGCCTCTTTTTACATCACTTCTTAATGTGCCATGTCTAGAAACTTCCTGACAATGTGACACGTGTTTAGGATTGTGGCTTTTTGTATTTCAATGTAGGTGTTTGGGTCAATGTTGAGTATCTCCAAATTCGTCGCAAGCGTTTTTGGTACTATCCCTGTTGCTGAGATGACTAACGGGATGATGAGGATCTTTTCCATACCCCATATATCTCGTACTTCATGTCTGAGATCTTGGTACTTGGTGATTTTCGTTGTGTAGGTTGTCTGTATGTTATTGGTGTTGGGTACTGCTATGTCGATTAAGTACGTGGTCTTATTCGATTTATCGACGAGGGTTATGTCAGGACGGTTATGTGGGACTGTCTTGTCTGTTATGATTGCTCTATCCCAGTAAAGCTTGTGTGTTTCGTTCTCATGCACGGTCTCTGGCTCATATTTGTAGTACGGGCATTTTTCTGTCAGAAAGCCAGCATTCGCTGCCAATTTCTGGTGGACTATTTTCGCTACTTGATCGTGTCTATGTTTGTAGTCTGACTGCGCAAGGATCTTGCATCCTGCCATCACGTGTTGGATTGTCTCCGATGCCGCATGACAGTGTCTGCATTTGTCGCTTTCTATGTCTTTTCTCTGGATGAATTTCTGATTGTTCCTTGTTGCGATCACTTGGTCTTGGATGGCTAGCATGAATCCTTCTGTCTCTGGCTGGAGAGTGCCTTTGGCCAGCCAAGAATTTGATGCCTTTTTGTCAACGTGTGGTTGTTGCAGGTCATTGTAGTGCCTGCCATGTAATGGTTTTCCGGCCCAAGTTCTCAGTTTCTGTTCGTTGGCTGTTTCGAGGACACGCTCTTCGGTACTACACAGGTTTAGTGGCGTGTAATTTGCATCTGCTTGTATTATGGCTTGGATGAGTGGCGATCGGGGACTCTTCAACTGGAAGTATTGCCTCATGCTCTGGATCTGCTTGTCATGTAAGTCTTTGAGGTCCGCTTGTCCGCGTCCTCCTTCTTCCCGGGGTAGTGTTTGCCGTTCAATTGCCGTTGCAGGGTGTAGTTGTCCGGCTCTTCTCTGGATGGTTCTCATTTTCCGCTGGAGTTGTTCTAGTTCAGTGTTGGACCATTTGATGATCCCGAAGGAGTAGGTGAGCACTGGTACCGCATATGCGTTAATTGCTTGCGTGGTGTTCTTCCCGCTCAGTTTCGTCTTCACAATGCTTCTAAGTCTTTCTTGGAATGCTTGCGTGAGCTGGACTTTGACTTTCTTGTGCTCCTGCTGCCGTTTTTGCATTATCCCTAGGTATTTGTAGGTTTCGCCCTCGTCCAAGGTCTTCAGTAGTCTCCCGTCTTCGAGTTCGATGCCTGGTAAATCTTCTTTGCTATTCTTCTGTATTTTGCACTTATCGAGGCCGAATTCCATTCCTATGTCCTTGGAGAATGTCTCTGTTATACTGATGAGTTGTCGGAGTTGGGTGATTGTTGGCGCGTATAGCTTGATGTCATCTACGTACATGAGGTGGGAGACTTTATGTAGGTTTCTCTTGTCTTTCTTCAGCATGTATCCGTATTTACTTGTGTTCAGCATCCTTGACAAGGGGTTTAACGCCAAGCAGAACCACTGGGGGCTTAGTGCGTCTCCTTGAAAGATTCCGCGGCGGATGGGGATCTCGGCCGTTTCTATTTTACTGTCTGGCGTGTTTAGCTGTAACCGGGTTCTCCATTGTTTCATGCTGCTCTGTAGGAATCGGATGATTGAGGGATGCACTTTGTATATGCTGAGTATTTCAAGGAGCCACGAGTGCGGAACAGAGTCGAAAGCCTTCTTGTAGTCTATGTATGCGGTGTTGAGTTTTCGCTTTTGTTTTCTTGCTTGTTCCAGGATAACTGAGTCGATGGTAAGCTGCTCTTTACATCCCAGAGTCCCTTTCTGGCATCCCTTTTGTTCTTCCGTCATTAAGTTGTTGCTTTCGCTGTGCCGGCTTATTTTTTCAGAGATGCACCCCGTGAGTATCTTGTACAGGGTGTTAAGGCACGTAATGGGTCGGTATTTCGCTGGGTTACTGGTATCCTGGTCCTTCGGTAGGAGGTAAGTTATTCCCTTGCAGAGGAATTCAGGCATTTTGCTGGGGTCTTCAATTATCGCCGTAAGTTCCTTGGCTAATGGGCCATGGGCGCTGGTAAATTTCTTGTACCAGAAGTTGTGTATGCCGTCAATACCGGGTGCTTTCCAGTTGTGCGTACGTTGGATTACCTGCTGGAGTTCCTCTATCGTGATGCCCGTGTACTCCATCTCCTCTATTCCTCTCGTAGCCTCCATTTCTTGCTGAATCCAGGGGGCGCTTTTGTGCTGTACTTCATTGGACCATAGTGTCTTCCAGAAGGTCTCTATTTCTGCTGGCTTTGGGGCTTCGTACTTGTCTTTGTTCGCTGGGGTCTCTCGAAGCTTCCTGTAGAAGGCCTTCTGGTTTGCTTGGAATTGCATGTTCTGTTGTTTTTTGTTGGTATAGTCTTTGTATCTTCGGAGTCTTCTGGCGTATACACCCAGTTTTTGTTTGAGGGTATCCAGATATTCGCTGATGTGTTTATTGGGCTCTTCGTGTCTTGTATGAATCCTATTTCTCTTAAGGGCCATCTTCACTTTCCTCACTAATTTCTTACCCCTATTTCCCTGCATGTACTGGGTTATTCGCCCTATGCTGCTGCGGAGCTCTTCTATTCTTTTCTCCAGTCTCACTTGCCATGGTGGTTGGGCTTTGTTTCCTCTGTTACTTCGGCCTTCGTTCCTTACTTCGTACCCATTGGCGCGTGATGCCGCTACTGCTGCACAGTATATGGCGGTGTGTATTTCCTGTAGGGAGTTGTGGTTCTGTAGGTGTAGTGGTAGAGTATGTTCATTGAGGATCTTGGTTGCTTTGCAGAGTTTCCAAGATGCCGGTTGGCGTGGTATTCTTGGCCTTGTTGCGGCATCCGAGCCTTCATATTCCGCCAGGGCACATTGGAAACCTTCTTCCATTTTCTCCACGTCCCTCCTCTCTTCTTCTTCTATGCTTGGTTGGAGCGGTTCTCTTGCGCCAATAGCTGGTGCTTCAGGGTTGGCCACACTGGTTGAAGTGTTTGCCAGGTCATTGGCGACTTCATCTCTTAACCTTTGTAGTATGGGCTCTGCTAAGAGATTTCTGGTTATTATGTTCCTGCGTTGGGTTGTTATCCTTTCTATACTGATGTCCAGGTGTGGGTACTGTTGTGCGAATTTGGCGTGAAGTGTGGGTCTGTAATTTGTCATGTCTGTTTCCAGCTTTGTAATCGTATAGTAGGTGCGCATGATGTAGGTGTTCATATCTATTGTCCATGACATGCGCTGGCGTGGTCTTTCAGCCCTAGTGGTTGCACCTATACTAGGCTGCAAAGCACTTTGGGCTGTGTTGGTTCTAGTAGCCGTACAGTTGGAGGCGCCGCTACAACCGCCGACACCTCCAAGGAGAGACTGTTGCATATTTTTCGAACTGGCCCCTCTGCTTAAAGTCCGAACGCGGTTCTGATTTAAGAGCGAGACAACCGATGCTCCATTCATATTTTCATTATGGTTCATATCATCAGAGTCTGAGATAGCCTTTTTCACGTCGCTGGGTTACCGATAGTTATCCCAACGGCGTTCCGGATGCTGGCATGTCGTCAGCAGGCTACAAATCCGGTTTTAATGGCCCAATGGTATTTTTATTCATTATTAGTACTTTCCCCGATCAAGACATGGCGCCATGAGCGTAGTAACGCTGGCTTTTTTTTTTTCTTTCATACTGGGGCGCGAACTCACGTCTCTAGCAAACACCTTCTGGTTAGCAGGCGGGCGCTTATACCAGTGGGCCACTTCACCACAATATATATATATATATACACACACACGTGTTCCTATTCAGAATTATATAATGATCACATGAGCGCACCAGAACTTATACACTAAAACGAGGTTTATTGCAAATAACAGAAAAAGGAAAGATGAACTTTAGTAGTTCTTGCTGGATTTTTTTAAATAATGATTTTAGTGATTAAATACTCCGTGGAATTTTCACTGAGTATGATACGATTGCTACTTATAGTTTGTTTGTGGCTTTAGGGATCAAGGACTATAGTGGTTATACTGCGCCGGGACCTACAGTTTTCCGAGGAATCCGAACCTCTTGGACCTACAGTTTCCTGAACCTCTTAAAGCCTAGGGAACCAAACCCCGCACTACAATGAGCAGTCTTATAGTACTTAATGGCGTATTCATTTCTCGAACAATCCCGTTACCATAAACACACAGGAGTGTAAACAAGGTTATAAAAATGAATAAAAGATTGGGATTTTAAGGTTATCCTCTTTTTAAGACTTAAATAATGGCTGACCATTCAGTCATCTGAAACCATAAGCGTAGAGTTTTCAAAATTATTGGGAGGGCCCAAGCACATATTAGGGATTAGGGCACACATTATACATTACATGTAAAATTGAAAATTATTGGGGAGTTTGGGCCCATACAACACTACGCCCATGTCTGAAACGGGATCGATGGATTATCGCGACATTCAACTTGGACTATCTGGAATAACAAGTTTGGAGATCACTACGGTCCCGACTCTACGCTGGCTTCACATTTCCTTGACTCTACGGAGAAATCTACTTTAGTGGCATAGGCGTGCACAAGAAGTTCATAACGCAAGGTACAGAGCAACAACCCCCTCCCCCCATTTACCAGGTGTGTCAAAAGTCAGTAAAAAAAAATTAAAAATCATAAAAAAAGAACAAATAATGATGAAGTGTGGTTTGCATGAAGGAGTTCCTAAAAAAATCGGATTTTTTTAGTAAGGGGGTTGGGGTAGTAATAAATTTTGTTCAAAATGTAGGCTGTGGACGGTGCTGACAACCCCGAAAAGACAATGAACAGAACAATTGTGAGTTCCATCAATTTATTACTGCAACAATTGTTCAGTATGACCTCCAGAACATGGTATGACAGAACTAAGGCGACTAATGTCCGCGATAGCTGAGTAGAGTATGTCGGGACGCAAGTGATTTAAATATCCTCCTAGCCAGAAACCAACTGGAGCGAAGTAGGGAGATCGCGGGGGCCATATAGTCTTCCATCCTCGACTGATCACTGTCTTCACCAAAGGCATCTAAAAGGATGCTTTTCACCAGGCTGGCATAGTGAGTTGGTGCGCCATCCTGCATGAAGTTAACTGTGGACAACACACCTCTTTCGTGTAATGCGGGAATGACTTCCTCACGCAAGAGTGGAATAACGCTCAGCAGTCACCGTGCATGTTGTCTAGTCAGATATCGGACAACGGTCTTTAAAGATGAAAGGTCCGATAGTGAAAGATAATGTGCAGACACAAACTGTCGCGTGGGGTGAATGCAGTGGCTGCGTCGTGTACTGACGGGGATTCAACGTAGCCTATACATTAGTGTTATGTGCGTGGATATCCCCGTGCAGTGCGAAATGGGCTTCATTCCAGAACACGCGAAACAAACATCGAAGAACTCCTTCCATTTTTGCCGAAGCCCATCCGCGGGCAGTAACGAACCCTATAGTAGTTCTTTTTATTTACATATATGCTTATGATAAAGTTCAATTGATAAATTACACACAATAAGCCAGTACCAACATTAAGTAATAACAATATACATTGTTAAAGAAATTATGTAAAATTATATCGCCATTTGTAGGCACGAATAGAGGTAGTATGAAATTACGTCGCCATCTATCGGCACCAAACGGAAGTAAAATTATACCGGTTAAAAAAAAAAGTTTTCCTCAATTTTCGGAGAGAAAAACATCTGCGTATAGATTATTTACTGCGCCTTTGCCCTTATATCATATTAATGCTCTTTCTTTCGAATGCACAGGATTCTAACATTTTAGCTTTATTCCTAAGGTTACGGCGGGACAATGTAAAATACCTTGCACATACGTAGTTGAAATACATTTTTCTGTCAAATTTCAACCAAAATATTTTCTGGTGACGGCGATATTAAAGTTATTTAAATATGAAAAGTAATTAATTTACAATAGAAATTAGGCAAAAACAAAATTCGCAAAATCGTTGAAAAAAATCATAAAATTTGCGCTGCGATAAAATTACTGCCCTACCTAAGGCTCCTGGAAAAGGGAGCTAGCGCATCCGCCATTCTGATGTCATCCTATCACGTGATCTCATTTACTGCTGTGTTAAAGTTGAGTGATTTACAAGTGTGCTATTTTTAATAAACCAGGGCAAAATGGGTTGGGTGTGCCGCTGTAAATTGTTCAAATCACTCGAGAAATAAACGCAGAACGTTTAGGTTTGCAACAGATCCTGTAAGAAGCAAATTATCAATTTTCCAATGGTAAAAGTTGTTTTATGAAACTGGAAGTGTACAACAAAATGACCGCTGATGCATCGGCCTAGAATTCTAGGTCCTACTGATGATGCTTCAACTTCGGTGCATCGGAAAACCGGAACGATGCTGCTGCTGTTTTTCAAGCCACAAACATTCTTTTCACCTACACCAGACAATAACGTGGGTTAGTCTCGTTTACTGAAAGGTTTGTTCATGACGCAAGAACTAAGATCATGCGCCAGAAGTTAGTTTTCCCAAGGGACCCGAATTTTTGTCTCTCGAAAAATCGAATCCTAGACTGGGAATCGGTTAAAGAGATACAAAAACACGGTAAGCGTTATGTACCACGGAGAGTCAACCCCGAGTTTTTGGTAAACAAATGTGTAACCAAGCGTCGTGACACCGCAGGGCGGCTCTTCATTGATTTTCAATAACAGACGAAACTAATTTTCCATTGTTGTATTAGGACGTACTCAGAACACTCCAGCATTACACACACACACCTCTCCTACCTCCAAGACAGTCGATTTAAAACTAGTCTATACTGAGGCAATTGAATTGTGGAGATAGAACTGTCAAATTGATATATTGACTCTTTAGATGAGATATGGCGGACGATGTAGAATCGATAACCATAAATTGTAGGACCAGGACCGGACTCCTGCGGAGCAAAAAACACAATAAGGAATCAATGGCGCACGCTGACCTGTATATCCAGATTGATTATGAGCACTGTTACCATAACAACACATTTTCGGGCTTACCTTAAATGTGCATCAAAACAAAAAGTATTTCTATTAACTCTCCCATGCCAATAAAGCTTTGAGCGATAAGCATTAGTAAAACACGACAGACAAAAATACAGTGGCACCTGATAAAGAGACCACCTGCATAAAGTGACCAGTTTTTTATAAGAGAGAATTGGAGGGGATTTGGTCAGGCGTATGCCAAAGTCTGTCGTGTAGAGTGATCAGCTGATTATGGTAACCATTACAGTCCAGTCCCAAAGGTGGTCAGTTTAGAGAAGTTCTACTCTACATAGATTTGTGTTCTTATGGCGCAAGGAAAGCAAAGATCATGCTGCGCTGAGACCTAAACATATGTGTGGTTATATGATGCACCTCTCCTCTCAATGATTTTGAAAACTCTGCACTGGTGGACCTACAGCTTTCAGAGAAGTCCGAGCCCTTCCCAATGAAACCCTTGCACAATTCGCCCCCTCAGCCTCTGTCAAAAACCCCAGTTTCCGAGCTGTGTTGAGATAACACGAATTCTACTATACTATTGGGTGTCGAACCCGGGAAAAATGTCACGGCAGCGGGCCTGCATTTTTCAGGGGAATGCGAGTCCCAGGGAATTAATCTCCGGTCTACAGCGGTAAGCATTTCTTTTTTGAAAACGTAGGGAGTCGAACCCGCTTCGTAACGGTATAGTAGGTAGGCGTGCTACCACCACGCTATCATAGGATCTCACTTATATAGGTTTTGTCCTTTTGGGTTTTATGGCGCAAGGATTTGCTCACATAAATACGGCAAATTATTAAAGAATGATCATTGATGGTTATGTGAGCAAATTTGTTATTCTAACTGCAAGTCGGTTTTCTACGAATTTTCGTTTTTGTCCTTTAATTTTTGTAATAAATTTGGCCGTAGATTTTCCCTTCATAAGATGCCTAAAAAAATATGATTTGTTGTGATTCTGGTAAGTGTTTACAGCTCATTAATATTCTGAAAAAATTTTTTTTATAAATAAAACACATCACCAGTTAAAGAGCAAAATACGCACCTCACTCAGTGAAGTAACATTGCGAGTATTCTCTTAACTTTGAACATGTGTTTGTGTGTGTATATACAGGGTGGTCCTGAATTCTACCGACAAAATAAGAGGGGTTGCTGGGGACACCAAATAAGGCATATTTGCCCATATCCCCGTGTCCGCAAAGGGGACGGTTTGGCTGTAGAGCGTAACTACTGTTTATGCCCATCACGTTGCTACGTAGCCAATTACATGAATTAAATACAATTTTTGATACATAATTTAAGTGATTGAGCTAATAATACAGTAGAGACAAAGAAATCCGGAATTTTGTTTCTTAATCCTGATCTGTGTTACTATGTAGTGAAAATAAGCCTAAAACTGCCTTTTTTTTAACACACTAGAAAAGAGTTGGGAACTGCCAAGTATGTGCAATGAACGAATAATAAAGAAATGCGTAAGTGGGACTTGACGTGGTGATAGATCATACCCTGAAATAATTATGAAATCACGCGAATATGGGCTTTCACCATGTAAACTAGTGTTTCGTCTAGTAAAAATTAGGACAGGGCGCAGGGCCCGGCAAAAGGCCATTTTATTTGGCGCTCTAAATATACAGATCCTCATAATGAATATCCGCGGTTACGTCAGCTTTACTGCTACCAATTACTTTAAAGAACGTTTTAATTTATTTAGTTCCTATTACTGCTTTCTTTATTATTATTTTTTTTTTCGCAGGTAACCATTTTTTTGGAGTTTATTTTTAGTTCCAAGTTAAGGATACGCGTGAGTTGCAATCTAACGGCAATGTTGCCAGATGGCAAGATTAAAAAATCCCAACTTCATACAAAATAATAATTAATATAACTAATTTAATTGAACAATATCTTATAATATTTCATTTATTCAAATATCCTATACTATATGACAAGTAAGAGTAATAAAATAGGGATGTAAAACATGCTTAGTTTAAAGCTTAAAGACAAACAAATTGATTTTAACAAAAATTTGATCTCAAAAATAGGTGGAATCACTGACGATAATCGGAGTAGTCCTGGCTACAGTGCTTTGTTTACAACTATTCGTCAGCAATCTTGTTTTGCCAAAACCACTAGTGTTATTACGGAAATGAAATGCTGGAGTACAAAATTTTTATAAATCAACAAATTTCGTCACACGTTTTGGATTCAAACGTGGGAATTTGAATTATCATCGGGGACGGATGATGTGTTATTTTCTGAGGGCTAGATGGGACATATGGGCACAAGGGTGAACAAGTTGAAGGGCAGGGTGCTAATAGGTTCGGCAGGGGGTTGCGCCCTTCTATTTCGCTTTAGATGAAACACTATGTACACCTGTGATAGGTTTCCATTAACACACGCAGAACTGCAACTCCATACATTCATATGCATATAGCATACAAAATCGCATCGTAATGGAAGTATGACCTCCATCACTCACCGAGCGTACCTGAGTGCAGGTACCTTTTACTTGTTTATTTTTAAGTCACTTTCCAGAATTCAAATTTACAAATGCGCTCAATTTTATCCTACTGTAACCTAACCATAAATGGATTTGGAGATTTTATCTACAATTATGATTTTGCTCGCCAATTTCCAATTTTTGGTCGCCAAATTGTGATCGGCGTCGTCACCATGTGTTTTGAGCTAAGCAAATAACAAAGGGTTATACTATTCCTTTGCCAAATTCAGAACAGCAGGAGAAACAGAAAAATGTCTGCATACGTGTCCGGCCATACTGTAAAATACAACGTTTTGAAAATAATAGTTCAGAGGTTTTTTATTTTGAAAAGACAGACTAATACCTGGATGTGAGTGAAACATTGCTCAAAACTCTACGATAGATAAGGTATTATGATGAAAATCTCCAGACAATACTACGACAGACACGCAAAGCCGTCTTAGGGGCGGTTTTAAATGACATGTGCAAAGAAGTTATGCAAAAGCGAAAAAAAGAAATCATGACATACATCGTGTCATTTCGTGACAACTGTTACCTTTCTGCAAATAAGGAAAAATTATTTTATTGGGAGGAAAGGCGTGGGAAGTCATTTCCATTCATTCTTGCGTTTACTTCCCTTCCCAAACACACACACATGCAATTGCAATACCTTAAAATGCAACAATAGAATTCACACCGCACGAAATTTCTAGACGGCCTAAAAATATTCAACCAAAACACAAATTTCCAGTTTTTGACCATCTCCATTGTCTGCGTATCTAAGCACAGCGAACTTATCAATAATATAGAAAAAGAGGTGCGATGCGCAAAATGCATTCTTAAGACGGCTCCTGGCTAGCTTTAGATTCAGTGGATCTAATCGGAGATTGCAACTATAATACGAGTAGAGCGTTTATGTAACCAATCCAGGTTCCGTGAAAAGGTCGTTGCTTAGGAAGGTGGTTTCTTAAGAGAGGTTTATGGGGCGTAAATATGAAATTAAACAATAAAGACATTGACAGATGTATAAATGACAAAATCTGTGTCGCGTTAACATACACAATTAAAAAATACGATTTGGTAATTTTAAATTTTTATTGCAAGCCATGAAATTTGCAACTTTTTGAAAAAAGGAACGAACAGTAGTTTGTCTCGATGTTAAATTTTTGCTTTTTAAACAATTTTAAAGTTCAGAAAATAAATAAAGCATTGTATCGTCTTCATGTAGGTGATAGATAGCAGGCGTAGCAATACCTTATATACCCACATATCTGTTGCTACTGGTTGGTGTAAGCTTCATGATGTCGTTAGCAATTCAATCATTTGACCCCATCATAGTAAACATTAACTATTTATTAACAAAACATAACGTAAATTTAAAAGCAAACTAAACGTAGAACATAACTTAAGATAAAATAATAAACATGCGTATCACAGCTGCTATAGCCCTTGCTCTTGCGCCACACACAAGATACGATCACAGGCTTCATACTATTGCATTGCCGTTTTGCGCTTGTTCTCTGATGCAGTGCGTTGTCTATTCGTTACCAGTTCGTTTGTATATATGCTAATCATATTCGACGCAAATCATCCCCTGCCAGCGAGGGAGTCGCCTGCGAAGACAAGCGACGTTCACTTTGCACAAACAGAACACGAAATGTAACTTTTTACGTCCGGCTCTCGAGTAATCTTTCGTAGTTACTCACTGGTCTGAATCGGTTCTTGTAATAACGTCTTATTAGAACGTTCAAGGTCAGTAACTAAAGAATCATGTTTTTGTTCGATATGCACGTAATGCGCGCGATGTATCCGCTACACAGTTATCCTTTCTTGACACACACACACCTAATATCGGTAGTGTATTGACCCATGTAGTCTAGGTATTGACCTATGTAGTTCAGGGGTGTATTGACCTATGTAGTCTAGGTGTATTGCCCTATGTAGTTTAGGTGTCTTGGTGAACATTTATAACTTTTTTGCTTAAACACATATTAATGGTTTATGATTCGTAAAATTACAAAGTTGTTTACCTTCCAATATATGCTTAAAATGGCGAACTGATGAATACAGGCTCAACAGTTCTCTATCGTAAGTGTTGTAATTACTCTCGGACCTGCTCAATTTACGAGGAAAAAAAAACGCAAGTGGCTGAACTACGCTACCTATACTTTGCTGAAGCACTGCTCCAATCGCTATTAGATGGGTCCACCATAAGAGCTTTGCATTGCTTACTGGATGAGCTAATAAGACTTTTTCTGAACACATTTCTTTGCATTTTTTTAAATGCGTTTTCAGATTCACTAGACCACGTTATTACACTACAATCCTTTTTATTTTTAACTAGTTTGTGTAAAAAGGTGCTTGTACTTTAGCAGAATTATATATAAAAAAAAAACCTATGGTAAAGTTTAGAATGGCCAAAAAACGGCGTAACTCATCTGTTTTTGGTTTTGGATAATTAGCCAAAACTTAAACTTTTTTTTTTGATATAGGAGCAATGCCATCTGACGTGACCTCACACATCCTAAAAAATGTTAATTTATCTTTACCAAATTCGCAATTTTCTACATTAAATACTACACCGTATTTATTGAATCTTTCCAATACTTTGTGTAGGTCCTTTACATGCTGTATTTTGTCTTCTGACGCTATAGAAACGTTGTCTATATATGCACAACTGTTATTCAAAACCCTAAGGGTCTCATTGACCTACCTCTGGAAGGATTCGGCTGAATTTTTTTATTCCAAACACTATCCGTTTGTATTTAAGAAGTCCAACGGGTGTACTAACTGCTGTTTTAGGAACATTTTCAGGCGCGACAGGGACCTGGTGATAGGCTTCTCTATTAGATCTAATTTTAAAAACATTTTTCCAGCCAAGCTTAACGCAAAATCCTGGATATGTGGAAGAGGGTATCTGTCTGGCTCGGTTACTGCGTTAAGCCGTCGGTAGTCACCACAAATACCGCTTTTCTTTGGTAGTAAATGGAGTGGACTTGCCCATGAACTATTACTGCTAATAACTATTTCTTGCTCCATAACGGTCTTAAACTTTTTTTATAAAGTCCATTTTTTTCTGGAGTAAACCTTCGTACTCTCGAGAAAACTGGTGGTCCCTTGGTTATGATAGAATGAGTAGTTCTGTGGGCACATTTAGCAGCAATAAGGGAAGGGTTTGTTATATTTAGGTATTCAGCCAGTAATTTATGATAGGGCGTACCACCAGATGCCATAGTCAATAATGAAGCTGAAGTATGGGTGGGATCACCCTTAACTTTACGTGACGTTTGGCTATCAATAATAATACATCGATTTTTAACGTCAATCAAAAGGTGAAATCTTTCCAAAAAATCAACTCCCAGTATGAGTTTACATACATTAGCTATTACAAATGACCACCTGAAATTCCTACCTAAATTAAAATCTAGATTCAAAAACTTTTGTCCAGAAGTATACATTTATGTACCATCTGCGGCAAAAAGAAAATCTGATTTTACGTTTAATAGCTTAACTGCAGATTTTGGTAACACCGAAATCGATGCACCGCTATCTACTAAAAAACGCAACTCTTTTTTTTTTTTTAATTTTGAATAAACAGGCGGCTTATTTGCTCATTAACAACTGACACCGTTGGATCAGAAGAGAAAGCTAGTTTTCCGTCCACTGACTTGGAGGGCGACATTTACGTGCTTTGGAACCAAACGTTCTATATTACCAACACAGTTGTGAACGTTGTACAATTTGTTCCTTATCACTATTAACACTTTTAACCTTTCTATCCCGTAAAACTGGCCTATGGAGTCTTTGCACCCATTTTTTACAAGAAATGTCCATCAATCGTTTAACCTGAACAGTTATCCTGTACCTGCTTTTGTAAAGACTACTGTAACACCACCACTAACTTTGGATACCGTTGTGGACGAACAAGCTATCTCATTGATTTTGTCGGTAATTTTTGCCATTTCATCGAGGTCCTGGTTTCCAACCGAAAGGATCTGCCATATTGTGGCGGCCCCAGCATTCAACCCAGAATATTTAAGGGTTTGCATAATACAAAATCTGGCCTTTATCAATGACAATTCCCGCGTTTCTGTTAATCACCGAGATGGTGCTATCGGCCCTGCGGTGGCGCAGTGTGGTAACGCGTTCTCCTATTGCGCGGCTAATCCGGGTTCGACTCCCAGCAGTGCAAAAAGAACGCTTACTCAGAGATCTCATAAAAGATCGCACTGCTCACTGTAGTCCGGGGTTTGGTTCCCCAGGCCATAAAGATCCAGTTCCTCAGAGAAGGTCCCAGCACTGCTTATGACCCTGTAGTCGGGCAAATAAACAAATCAGCCAGTGGTTTAGTAGCAAAGAATGATACTTGGAGTGGCCCCAAGAGCTTCGCTTTGTCGGAATTGTTCATTAATATTCTTTTTTAATGCGCAATACGGTTTGGCTGGAGGGGGTGAATATTAAATCCGCGACATGTAATAACAGCTTTGTATCGAGCACTGCAATAACACAATCTAATTTGGTTAACTCAGCTGTTATTCCAGCGTTAATAAACTGGGACTAATTGCAAAAACCAAAGCTCTGTGTTCGCCTTCCAAAAAGGTGGAGGACGAAACGCTACTCTAGACAGTTCTAGTTTATCCCCTTCTGCCATATTAACACAATAATGTTTCGGATTTTAAATTTTACACTAAAGAAAAGTAAATATTATATTATATACATATATAGTGAATCGGGGGAAGAAAGTTTAACTATTCAACGACATTATATTTAGGCGTTTTCAAATAAAATAATGTGGGTATCGGAAATGAATACTATGAATATTTTTATACTTACTGAAAGATTTTGATATCAAACCTCATTGTTTTATGTTAGGTTTGTGGCACTTTTTCATACTATGGCATTTTGGGCATCTTACCCCGAAGAACTGGGTAAGATGGCAAAGTTGTATTAAGTGTACTTACGTTAAATTAATAGGAATGAAACATCATTTATTGAAAACATAGTAGGAAAAACACAGGGTATCTACTGAAAAGAAAATTAAAAACATTTTTTCAGCGATTGCTGATGAATTTGTAAAGTATTTTTCAGATATTAATAGTCATGAATTGCCTTTACCACTGGCTACCGTTACTGTGGATCAGCACATTTATTGCACATATCTGTTTCTGATGTGCATGTTTTGTGAAGCCATTCCTTGCAAATGATACACTCTAACCAAGGTACTTTAGGCCCTTTTTTATCGTAATAATTTATGTTGCAAACAACACAGTTATTTTTGCTATCTTTGCTTTTCTTCTTTCGAATTTGCAAATCACTAACTTTTCCGTTTTGTTTCCTCTTTTCTACTTTCATTTTCACTTTCTCGATGTGTTCATGTTCAGTTAGTAGACCTACTGTCGTCATTCTTCGTTTCTTCTCCTTTGGATGTAAAATAGGAATAGGAAATATGTCCTCAAACGAACACCCTGCTTTCGAAAGAACTTTGCTTTCGGCATTTTCTAATACGTCCTGTGTTATTGTCTGACCCTCTTGATCTTCTGATGTAGCTGAAGAAAGAGCACGATTTGAAATGCAATATGCTTCCTCGGGTATACTTTCTGGCTCATACGGCCAAATACCACAGGTTTTAAAACTACTAGAAGCTTTATATTGCGTTGCTCCCTTCTGCCATGCCTCTTTTAACAAAGGGCCAAATTGAGCCTTGGATAATTTTCTACCTGGATGTGCTTTCATCCATGTTGTCGCAGCGTTGTAAAAAAATGTTTCAAAGATTTAAAAACATATCTGTCAAGAGGTTGTAGATAATGAGTAGAATGAGGAGGTAAACAAAACATGATCACATCATTGTTTGTAGCTATTTCCAGCATGTCTGGATCTTCGTACATGCTTCATGGCAAATTGCAGATATTCTTTGCTCCATTGTACTCTATTTGACGTTCGGACATGTGTACGAGGCATATTTACTTAAAATAATGAAAAATATATATTTTTTTAAATCTGCCATCTCACCCCGAAAAAAAATAGGCATCTTTCCCTAGAGTCGGGGTAAGACGCCATGTTAGTCACGTGACGACGATTGCGAAAACTAAAGCTGTTATATATCAGTACGTTAACAATAAAACCTCTACTATACAAATAGTATGGAAAAGTACAACTTCACATTATACTTTTTAATCTATAATGACTGAATATATCACATTGAAATAATTTGGGCAGTCCAAATCTTAAACTTATAAATGATTTTTCCTATAAATCCGGACACATAAGATCGCGACCTTCCTTTTACAAATTATTTCACAAGGTGCCTATCGTCTTCAATGGGGAAAAGCCCATTCTGCCATATGTGATTAAATTTAGAAACTATGAAAAAATAAGCATCTTCCCCCGATTCATTCACTCACTCACTCACTCACACGCTCTCTCTCTCTCTCTCTCTATATATATATATATATATACGCAATGGCACGCGGCTTTACCTTAAGAGGAAATGATACGCGCTAAATAACACTGGACCCGAATCAAAATTTTTTACTCACCAATTCGGAATACAGGGAAGTGGTCAGCACGCATCCATCGATTTCATGTCATTTCGGAACAAAATTGCTCCAGTTCAGAGTCGATTTCTCGTAATACAGTTCAACAGAAGTTGCAACACTCGAACTTTTAGAACACGTTCAAACGAATCACCATTACGTAGGTGATAGATAGCAGGCGTAGCAATACCTTATATCCCCACATACGTGTTGCTTCATGATGTCGTTAGGAAATTCAATCATTTGACTCCATCAAAGTAAACATTAACTATTTATTAACAAAACACAACTTAAACTTTAAAGCAAACTAAATGCAGAACATAAAATAAGGTTGCGTATCGCAGCTGCCCTTGCTCTTGCGCCATACCCAATAACCTCACAGGCTTTATACTATTGCATTGCCGTTTTGCGCTTGCGCTCCGGTGCAGTTCGTTCGTAAATATGCTAACCATGTCCGACCACAACAAGTAGTTTGTTTCGATGTTAAATTTTTGCAATTTTGAAGTTTAGAAAATAAATGAAGCATTGTAACGTCTTCAACAGATAATAAAGTTTCCATTAATCTATTTACTTTCTTATGCATCCCTGAGGCCAGAGGGGGAAAAAATAAATAAAATTAAGCTCTAAAATTTAAATTCGATTTAACATTAAAATAAGTCTTTAATAATGGGGAAAATGAGGGTTTTGTGATGATACGCCGCCACTGACTGTCCTATGGGGCGCATTCTAACACTATCAATTTCTTTAGCTCTTAAGCAAGGGCACTGCCCTACTTTAAGGCGCAAATTTTAAGTCTCGTATAGTACATATGAAATCTTTGTACCGGCCCTAAAAATAGAATTTCGGCAAAAAGTCTAGAAGAAATCCAACACGTTTTTATTTCTCTCCTTCTCATTTTATTTGTTCTCATTCTTGTCCCTTACTATAATCGACGTTACTCCATTCCACAGAAACGTGTGACAATCCAGCAAATATCTCAATTTCGCCTAATAGTAGCGATACGTGAAATGCCAGCAGAGGTCATAGTAATGTTAAAAAACAGCAGTCATAGTAAGGGTATAAATCTATGCCCAGACAGTAAAGAACAAAGCTGAGGACCAAGATAGACCAAAAGTCGGATTGCATCACGACGGTAAACGCAGTTTTATGAAAACATATCAATATGAGAATGCAAGATTTGGCGCACTCATCATTTTTACGACAAAGACATTTATTGACGAGAGAAGGAAAATCGTAAATTGACAAAAGATGGCTGGGCAAAACCAGCAAATGGAATAACACCGCCATAAATCCCTTTCTCTCTCTCCCACATACGTATACACCAGACTATAAACCATAAGAAAACAGAAGGTAACGAAGCGTAAAATTGAGTAAGAAAATTAAATTTTGGCACTCTTAGATCGTGTGGCCCAAACCAGAGATTTCTGACCCATGTATTACAAATTAGGATAGTATTGCCTTTCCCGGTATTGGTAATTGACCATGAATGGAAATTGGTCGTTGAGGTTTTATGCATTGCACCATTTGTGGTCGACTTCTAATCACTTTCGAGGTAAAGGCGCTGACGTTGGTTAGGACAATAATATCTTAATTTGTAACACATGGGTCATTTTATGGAAATGATCACACCACTTCAATACTGAATTGCATTAAGAAGACATCCTCTTCTACTGTAGAATTTTTACTTTAAATTAGGTTTTGCTTTGTCTGGTTACATGCTAAATGTGTGTGTGATAATTAGGTGGATATTTGAAATTACATTGAAAGCGTCAATTGCATGGAACTAACTACACCAAACTTCAATACCCAATTGCATGTTAAGTTTTCAGTTGGCTTGTGATGTTACTTACGGCGCTTTATGACATAACTTCGAGGCGTTATTGTATTGAATTGCATGCTACTCGACTGACACCTTTAACCCTTTGCACTCCAGGCTATTTAGCCAAAGGAATTCAAAGCCATATACTGAATGTCGCTCCAGCGGAGCGCAAAGGTTTAATTTTTTTTTAATTATCTCGTTCACCAACTACGAAAATCAAGACAAATAAATGTGCACCTGCATGTGTAGGTGTGCCTGACGTCACGTAAATTGTTGAGTAATTTTTGGATAAAAGACTTCAAGAGCTTTAAGAGCAGAGATAAGTCATGTTTGCATTTGAAACGAATAAAGGCGCGGTTACATTGCAAATATAACATTAGCATCGGTTTCCCAGGTACAGGGGTGTGTTACACAGTTATGTTAGGGGTTACGTTTCACTGTTATTTTTTCTTAAACTTAAAGTATGTTTCCTACAGTAATTCAAAGCATTCATTGCTGATGTAAGTAATTTTATTGACACGATTTTAAGAGCGACGAAAACAACTAATCTTCTTTAGAATTTTTTCGACAGCATTTTTTATGCCAGCTTAAATTCTGATGCAAACTATACTATGCGCGTAGAAATGTCCTCAATGTAAAGGATGTTGAGGTAGGGCGTTCGACTACGGCGTCGGCCATTACAATTTAGTGTGGAGGCTTTCAATGCAGGGGGTGTTGGTACAGTCCAACCTAACGCACCAATAACCGACGTGCGCTAAAATTACCCATACTTTGAAAACTACCTTATTCGATTAAACTAGTTAAATCTCGGTTTCCCCGTTTTTGGAAAAGCTAATTGATCGTTGTACGTTGAAAAAATCGATTATTGATTCTACAGCAGTTAAAACTTCCAGTGGACGAGAAGGGAGAGATCCGTAAGCGGAAATTGATCGATCAGTCGTTAAATTCTACATGCAAGTTTGCTCATGGAGTCATTTGGAACAAGCGTGTCAGATTCCGTGAAGGCTGCTCGCTCACATTGACTAGCATGTTAAAGTCCATCGATTTTGTAAATGGAAGTAAAAAAAAAAAGAAAAATCGATAAAAGACCAATTTATGTCTAAATTCTTCAAAGCCAGAATGGGAATTGAGAAAATTTTTGGGAATTTTCAATATAAGCGGACCTGAGGCGTAGCCATTCACAATTTACGAAGTGGGGGCACCAAGCAGCTTTGAAAAGACAAAGTAATGGGGCGGTAAGAAGAATAACGTACCTCATTATCCAATGTGGGAAATCAGGGAACTAACCATCGAACTATTGCGAGCAGTTCGCAGATAAGCTTTCCATTCTGGCACCACTGGGAGCTGAACCCGGGTTAAAGGCAAGCTAAGCGAACGCGTTATCACTGCAAGGCCTAAACAGCGGCAACAACGTTTCTAAATGCCAGGTTTCTCTGATGCCAGGTGGAGGCGTGGTACAGGAAACAAATTCCCACATACACACACACACACATACATGAACGAAAGAAATTCCCTGGCTCTTCCAGGTTTTTCTGACAAAATTCCCTGACTTTTCCAGGTTTTTCTGACAAAATTCTGACTTTTCCAGGTTTTTCCGGCAAAATTCACTCACTTTTCTAGGTTTCTCTGACAAATTTCGCTGACTTTTCCAGGTTCTTCCGACAAAATTCCCTGACCAATTGCAAACAAAACTCTAAATTCACTTTCGGTTTTATAGAATAAAGCTTCATGTTCTCATGCAATTTGGCTATGAAGAACATAAGTTAGGAAGGTTTATCCTGACTTTATGGGATGAGTTCAAATTTCCTGAAAATTCCATGCTCTCCAGGTGCGGAGGAATCTTCAAATAGCAAAATATATACGACAAAAAAGTACACATCTAAAACCTTTTCCGCGATTCTGACATTTATAATCGTCGAATTTAAAGGGCATGTAATCCATCAAAAAAGAAAAAAGCTATATTTAAAATTCACGGGCGTTTATTTGGTTTACGAAACTGATGACAAATCGCTAATCATTTTATGTGTGCGTTTATCGGCGACCTTGTTTATTGATTTAGGGCAGCCCTAATTTCGATACACTTTTACCAAATAAAAGTATTGCACATCTGTTACGCAACTACTGTCAGTTACTTAGGCACTAGAAATTGCTATAATTAGTACATTTTCCGGTACGATACGTCCTCTGCCGCAGTTACTTTAAAATATCGATTTTCTGGCGCGAAAAAAATGTTCGTAGAACAGTCGACGTCACGACCGCAATCGAAGCCAAAACTTCAAAACTAGCCCTTGCATGACACCAGCATAGCCTTCGGTCACGATATGTAGACGAGATGTTAGCACACAAAAAGTTATCCAAAAAAGAAAGAAGCACATGATACGAAAGTCCATTTTTTGGGCAAAATTTGTAGACCTCCATACGCACGCCATTCGAGTAGAAAGGTTAACGACCAAGAATTCCATACTTGCAAATGGAAATGTCAAATTTCTTTTACAAACACGGGTATACTGCTTCTGCACGAACCTTAAAAGATACACAAAGAAAGAAACACAACCGACTGACTTCCAGCGCGTGTTTAACACAAATAAGGGAAAGTTTTTGGGAAAGCTAGAGAAGTAATGACCACGAACTAGTTGTACAGGGTGTCCACAAAAAAGTTATTTTGAAATTTCCTGATTATAAGTTATCGACAAAAAATAAAAAATAATGATAAACTTTCAAGTAAAAGAACATTCAAACTTACTATCATGACAAAAAATTACGATGCACGTACTGTTTATCATTACACCTTCATGATACAAACACCAAAATTTTCAATTTAATGTAATATATATAAACTATAAGCTTGTGGCTTTATTTTGTTATGTACACCTAGAGAAACAAATATAAGGAATTACTGTTTCAAAGATTGAATTTCGTCAAAAATAAAACTAATTTGTTTGTTTGCATCTTATCTAATTTTTTATATTTTTTCTCTAATTTTTTTACAACTGATTTTTCTTTTTTTTCTTTTGAGCGCAAATAGTTTCTTTTTCCAATGCTTCGCTTTGCCATTTTTTTTTTTTTTACATTTTTTGTTAAAAAGGAGCGAGTATTTCTAAAAGAATGTATAGGAGATTTAAGAATTTCGAAGGATTTAACACCTCCAACTGTGGAAGAATCGTAAACAATGTTTAAGAAATTAAAGTTTCTTCCTTAAAGTTTTCTACTAAACATTCAGAATATACTGAAAAGCTTCTCTCAACATTTGCATTGCCATGAGATAGGCTCATAATAAGTTTCATAATTAAAATTATATGGAATTAGAATTTCCAATATCTTTAAACAAATCTCTCCGAAACACACCAACACGACAATCCTCTATTTTATAATTTTTAATTTCTTCAACAACATGAGGTTGACAACAGACATTGAGATATTCTCTCTCTGCTTTATCTGCAGTGTTACCATCTATTCACTTATGTTCTTCAAAAATAGTAAGTAGATTTTTAATTCGGTTTTTACATACATTAGTCTGTATTGCAACAGCTGGATCAAAAGATGTTACAGCTTTTGTCAATGAATATAGCAATGGAGAACGTTCCAATAATTTTAAGGCAAAGGTCTTTAAACATACAGCACACTGTTTACGAAATACTAAAATATCTGTGCATGAAACTTTTTCTTTCTTCCTTTTTTTTCAAAACGCTGCGTGTAGCATATCCTAAATCAATACCACTAACAGATAATCAACTGCTCTCATGTACATACGGAATTATCGAAATCGTAACTACAATAGCAGCCTAGAAAAGGGATGGGGCCTCCGGGATGCCGATACGGCGATGATCTGCGACGCTTCAATTGCCCTCATGTACACTCTGAATGTGGAATTATCGTAGTCGTAATTACAATAGTAATCTAGAAAAAGGATGGGGCCTCCGGGCCCCCTCGATACAGCCCTGATCTGCGACATTTCAATTGCCGTCATGTACATTCTGAATACGGAATTATCGTAGTTGTAATTACAATACCAGGCTAGAAAAAGGATGGGGCCTTCGGGGTCCCCTCGATGCGGCCCTAACATGCGCCATTTCAATTGCTCTTGAGGGACTCATGAATCAACGATCATTGATACATGAACCCACATTTCCAAAAGGTTTAATCATGATTTAATGTTCACCATTTTGTTTCCCCGCACATACGCTTTTCCCATCCAGAATCCAGATGGACCGACTCATCAGCGGTTCGCTCTGTTCCCGACGATGGAAAAGACATTGGCTGCAGGCGACGATTGAGTTTAGTGTACAACACGGTACGGTGCAAGGATAACTTAATTGTATTTCTTCAAACTCCTTGACAGACATTTCCTGCTTATAAGTACATCTGCTGGACATGGTGATTACGACCCTCCGAGTAAGATGTTACGAAACCGTGACTAGAACAACAAATCGTCGATTAGTGTTAAAGGGGTAACCAATGAACATTTGCGTATGAAAAGGGTGAACAGCCAATAAGAGTGATTGCGAGTGTAGAGACGATGAGGCGAACACCAATAAAAGACATTCTTTCGGTAGGACTCTTAGCGAGATGGTCACGCTGCCCATGATGTACATTCATAATGTCTTACAATAATAATGTCAATTCTTAATCGTAACAATTTAAGTTATTTTGCTATGTGATTGTAAATAATTTGTGTAACGTAGAGACATGCTGTCTAAATAGTTCATCTGTATCTTGGTATTTCTGACTCAATTGAGATAAGGTTCCAGGGTAACAATCCACGTGAGTTGACGCACGTGCTAAAACCCTTCTGACATAACTTATAATCTATCGGTGATATTATGGAGCCTATCACCGCTCCATCGTTCTGCAATCCGTCATAGAACGATAACCAAATCTATAAATGTAGAAACCGCAATTGGTAACCCAACATTTATAACATTACAATAGCAGCCTAGAAAAAGGATGGGGCCTCCGGAGCTCCTACAATACGGCCCTGATATGCGACATTTCAATTTTCCTCATGTACGCTCTGAATACGGAATTATCCTAGTCGTAATTACAATAGCAGCCTAGAAAAAGGATGGGGCCTCATACCTCGATAGGTCATGATATGCGATATTTCAATTGCTTTCATGTACACTCGGAATACAGAATTATCGTAGTCGTAACTAGAATAGCAGCCTAGAAAAGGATGGGACCTCCGGGGCTCCCTCGATACGGCCCTGACATGCGATATTTCAATTACTGTCATGTACACTTGGAATACGTAATTGTCGTAGTCGTAACTACAATAGCAGCATAGAAAAGGGATGGGACCCCCCCACAGCGATACACCATAGACATGTGATATTATTATTATATACCCATATAAAAGGGCCCCCGAAAAAGTGACCCAAATCAGGCCCTGTACCTACAAAGTCCGTACCTGTGTTCAGTAAATACATATCGATTTCACTATAAGAAAAATTGCCGATGTGCAGAAATCACCCATAAACATCGGCATGGAAAGCAGCGATATTGACATCGGAATGGAGAGTGACGATATTGACATCGGGATAGAAAGCACCGATATTGACACCGGAATAGAGAGTAACGATATTGACATCGGAATGGAAAGCGCCAATACTGACATCGGAATGAAAAGTACCGATATTGACAATGGGACACATCGGTTTGATATCGCGCATGCGTACATCGTTTAATCAACATCACGATATATCGATGATACATCGCCCAGTCCAAGCCAAAACCGGCTCGTATGCTGAGAAGTTACGTAGTCGGTCTTGTGGTTCGAATTTTGCTGTTTTTCATTTTTTGCTTTTTAAAACTTTTTTCTTTTTTTTTAGCAGTGTATCTTCAATTGTCGAAATTGAAAGTTTCAGTTTAATTTCCGAAAATTCCCTGATCCCTTTAAACTTTTTGACAAAATCCCTGATAATTCCCTGAATTTTTCCTAAACGCCGAATTCCCTGGTTTTTCCCGATCTGTGGACACCCTGTTCGTAATATGCTCGGTTACAATCTCGAATGACTTGGTCTGCAGCGAATTTGGCGTTTCTAAAACTGATACATTACATAAAAAAAGGGTTTAAACTTTTAGACCATTATTCATGGGTCGGTGTTCATCTTTTCAAAGATAGAGGCATAGTCGATTACAAAAACATCCCAATACGGCTCGTTAATCATCAACTTTTCAAATTGGATAATTTGAGCTAAGGCTATGGTCTTTTCAGATTTGAAATAACCAAGTTTGACTGCACTATTTTTGAAGAGGGAAACCAATTTTAAGTTATAAAATTTGAAGAAAGAACGATTTTAAATTATCAGGTTTAAGGAAAGGAAAAGATTTTAAATTATTATATTTGAAGAGAGAGCGATTTTAAATTGCATTTGCAAGAGAAAAAGCAATTACTTCAGAAAAACATAGTAATCAAAACACAAGTTCGTAATATAGAAATTTAAATTGAAGAATTGGAAATGATATTGGCAAAAGTTGAAAAAAGTGATAAATGACAACAGATTAAAAAAAATGTAATCTGACATGATATAAACAACACAAAATTTGAACTTTCTCTTTTACCGTAAGATATCTGTCCCGCGAAATTATTTTTATAGCCCCAATACTATCCCGCTTTCAGACGTCAAACAAAGGAACGTGTTGTAATACTCCCTCATGGTTCTTATGCTGCAGGTGAACAAGTGCTTAAAGTCAACAACGTCATGTATAATCTTCATGAACATAAATCCAAACTTCTGGAAGTTCTCTTGGCATCCTTGACTATTGAACCGATGTTGGAAGGCCGTTGGTCGTATGCGGTGGTTTATACTTATTTCATGAAGCGTTTCCGTGCTGCCTTCTTGGATTTGATTTAGTTGATTCACTTTTCTGATGACCAGTAAAACTTCATTTCATTGATGAGTCTTCGTTTTGAACTTTCCAACTCGCCATCACCCTCATGCATTGTCCTACCTTTTTTGGAGCGTGTGAAGCAGTGAACCAACGACTCATCTTCATTATCTTACTCATCTTCATCACTCATGAACGTCTCATCTTCATTAATATCTCATCATCATCATCCGGAGAGTGGACGTGAATTTATTCATTCTGCACCTCATCCAACCCTCATCTGAAAATACAGAGCTGCTAGTTGCGACCAGCTTTTCCATTTCGCACAATTTACATAGAGATGGACATAAATCCACGGATTTGTTTAACCAAGGATTTATAGGGATAAGTTTTAATCCAAGGATTTGTTTCTCCTATTATGTAGCACATCAGTGTCTGCGACCATAGACTTCGGACCCACAGAGCTGGATTCAATTTTCACAAGCTTGACTGTGTATGAGCATGTCCATGTGGTGGTTTAGCAGTCAAAATAAGACGGCGGTCCCGTCGCAGATGACACTTGTGTAGATCTAGGACATAAGAAATAGACACAAATAATCTTAGTCTGCATCAATATCAAAGCCACAGCGTAGACTCATCCATTTTTATAAATGACGCCATAGTTGTCATTTTTGAAACTGTCTTAGCTATCCTCTCTTCGCCTCACCCTTTCAGTCTCATTACTGCGGTTTCAAAATTAATAACCTTTCCGACAATGAATGATAGGAGTTATTTATAGAGTTCATAACTAAAGTAGGTCACACTTCAATTATACCAGTCGATTATACGTAAATCCACGTCACTTTTGTAATCAACGAGGAAATCCCCACTGGTGGGACAGACATGTATCACTTGTTAAAGGAAATATGGGTATGCTGAAAGAAAATGATTTAAGCAATTTTATTTTGCCCGAAATGTGACGAGTCACGTGATTTTTTTTATTACTACCAGTGCGAATTATCAAACTGCAATTGTTTATTACATATTATTTACAATTAGACATACGTTTACCTATGTTAACGTATACCGGCTATACTAAAACAGGGGCCGTCACTGTAATGATGTAATTTATGGACAATAAGTGCACGAAATTTTGTCTTACATTACATATTTGTGAAAAGCAGCACATCAATTAAATATTGAGGGGATGGGACTATTTATGTTGGTTTGTAACCTCGCTTAAGGAACTACGATACAAGGCAGAATAAAGCTAGATTTGACGTATATATCTTAAATTTAAAAGGTAAAGGCATGTGAGAGTTTTGGCACAGGTATTTAATTACGAGTTGTGGTGTTTAATTTTAATCGTAATGGAAAAGTTAAATTTATTCACTATCCACGCATATCTTCAGCTGTTATTAGTAAAAGAAAGATGGAGGCCCATACGTTGCGAGTAGTTTTACCTAAGTAAAAAACACATTCACAAACTATCTTTAAACTCTTCTTCGTAATTATAAATATAATTACATTTTACGTTTTTTAAAGTCATTCCCATTTACGAACTCCCGATGAACTTGTTTTGGAGGGGTTCGTAAAAACAAGAGGCCACTGTATATTCTCTAATGCACAGTTTCACAAATTCTACATGGAACACCACCATTGATACATAATTTCACATAAAACGTTTGTTTGTGGTTTTACGGCTCAAGGTCTACAATGGTCATGCTGTGCCGGGACCTACTGTTCCGAGGAACCCGAATCTCTTAAGGCCTAGTGAACCAAACACCGGACTACAGTGAGCAGTGCGATCACATAAAACGAGCGAATTAAATAAAGGGGAGGAGGAGCAGCACAAAGCAAAAAATGTACCGTAAGGAAACTCTAATACGATGTGTTCCCCGAAAGGCTATACTGTTATAATCACGATTGGTATACTGTTCACGAGATCGTTAATCAGTTCTTGACGCTGTTGACACATTTGCCCCTTAACACAATTAAAATCACACTTCCATTGTTCCATATGACATGAATTAGAGGCGTCCACCTGAAGGAAATACTGGAGGGAGGAGGGTTAAGTCCCACAATTCTGCCAATTATTTTTAGGCTTGGTTTTTAATTTTAAGCGGGGGGAGTGATGTTGTCCCTTCCCCCACAATTACAATAAAGAGATTAATGAAAAGAGCGTTCCTTTCTTTACGAGAGAAACGCTCTTTTCATTATAATCATGGGGGGAAGGGGTAACAAAGACTTGGAACAAAAACAGAGTTCTTACTCACATTGGAGAAAAAAAAAATCCCTGACTTTTCTAGGTTTTTCCCTGACCTTTTCAGCAAAATTCCCTGACCAATCAAAAAATTTCCAACTACATTTTGGTTGCGGGGAAAATGGCTTCACGTTCGTACGAGATTTATCTGTTCAAAATAGAAGTTAAGAAAATTTTCTACTATCATTAAAAAAGCTGGCCAAAAAATCTTGTTTATACCCCGACCTTTAGGGACGATTTTAAATTTCCTGACAATTTCAGGTTGCGTGGAAACTCTGAAAAAACATTTTTCCCTTTTACAGTATGTTTTCTCAATAACGTCGCTCTATTGTATCTTAAAGATTCTTTCTGTTTAACGACGTGTATTTTGCAGTTACGGTGAATGCTTCGTAAAATTACGTTAACAAATGTTCACATTCGCCTTGGAGGGGAAAAAAATCCCTGACTTTTCGGGCAAAATTCCCTGACTAATTGTTAACAAAATTACTTACATTCCAATTAACGTCGTTCTCTACGTACCTTGAAGGTCTTTAATGGGAAAAATAATTACTGATTAATTACTTAATAATTATTACAACACTGCAGGCTTACGTCGGTGTAATGAAATATACGAGTGTTTCTTCCTAAATAACATCAAATTACAGAGATGGGAAAAGCACGAATAATAATAATTAATATATTTAATGTGTTTAATTAAAGTATTTTGTGTTATGTCATTCAGCCTCAGCTCGGTTCAATTCTTAATTCATTATTCACTGCATTTCGGAAGGTCCCGGCACCCAAAAATATTTTTAGGTAGCCAAAGGGACCACCTCGGCCCTTTAGAATTAGTGTTCTTAATGTAAATTAAGCCAGACCAAAAAAGTACCATTGAATTTAGAAAACCAATTATAGGTACCGTAAAAATATGTAGCTTTAGAAAATTGCAAAAATGGAACATTTTCGCGGTATCTACCCTCTGTAAAACAGTGCAAAAAATAAGCTTCCGCTATCGAAGATAAAAAGTGTTTGGAACAGAAACAAATCGATTACACGTTCCAAGTAAAAACCAGCCACCACTTCCCGAAAGCCTCAGTTAGAAGGGCGCACTTTCCCGGGGTAAGACTCGCTACCAATGTTGCAAGAAAGTGTTAAAATGCCAATAGGGGACGGGGTAATTCGATTTCATTTTCTCGGCTTAAAGGAACAGGTAGTAGAACAGAAAGTATTGTCAATTACTGGATGCAAGTACCTTCAGAAGTGCATGGACTTTAGATAAATAACGAAATAAAAACAAATCACAGAGAGGGGGAAGGGCTCCAACAATTAATTCAAATTAAAAGTGCAAAGTAAGAGAAAGTTCGGCTGTGTCTTGCGCTTCACGGCATCAATATTTAGTTGAATGAACTAAACAGTTAAATAATAATTAGTTGAAGTAAACAGTTAAATAATATTTAGTTGAATTAAACGGTTGAATAATAATAATTAGTTGAAGTAAACAGTTAAATAATTAGTTGAATTAAACAGTTGAATAATAATAATAATCAGTT
>QLNU02003225.1:112991653-113005136 GCA_006491805.2 Dysdera silvatica | reverse complement strand
TATACAGAAGAGCAAAAAGCAGAAGAAAATAAAAAGAAAAAAAAAAGATCGCATAAGGAGAGGTCCCAAGAAAATACCATTAGACATAAGAGACTTGGAACTTTGAACTTATTTAAATTATATATAGCTCACAAATATGCATAAAATAAAATAGAATATTATGTAAGTTACAACTGCATAAGTATTTTTGTACATACATGTAAAATATTTTGGATTAATGCATTATAGATTTAAATATTAAAGTATTGAATTCATATCAGTAAACGTATTGAGAGGCAAATGACACGTATAAAAAGCAACTATTACAGTATTCAAATCGATGTTAAATTTTCAATTACCTGTCTGCTTAGATAAAATAATTAAATTTCATTAATTGAAAATTTCGTAAAAGTTATTAATTACATTTGTCGCCTCTAGGGTTCTGCACTTTTCGCAGCCAGTTAATTAAATTTTATTAGGCAATTAAAAAAAGCTGTTATTTAAAATTTAAAGGTCTTTAATAATATGAAATGAAAATAATCAAATGAGCATGTGAAATGTGTAATTTTCTCAATATTTTTTCTGTTATCTTATGTCACATATAATTAGAAAAGCTTATGTTTAGGCTAAATGAGGTTATTAATATGGATTTCGTCTAATTTAGGAAGATACGTTGTTAAAATTTTAAAAAATGTTATTTTAATTATACTGCCAATATTAATTGTCATTTGCGACAGTGTGGAAAAGCATTTTAATTCACATAGTGGCTGTTTTGTCATGCATATTAAGGCATGGGAAATTTGAATGCTAGCCTTATATTTGAAATTCACTATGAAATTTTATATTAATTCTTGTTAGTTAAGCCGGCTCCAAACAGCAAGATGTTGTTAACTGGCATTTAACCTAATTTTGTATACAGAAGGTTTCTTCTAGTTCTTATACAAAATATAACTAAAGGGTGCTAAAATATACGAGTATTTTTGCGTTTTATATATTTGTAAAATGAAAAATACATAAAGTGTAAAATTTTTCGATGATTTGAAACGACCTCCCTTTTTATATACAAACACCATAAATTTACGTGACTGTGCCTGTCGAGGTTTTAACTCAGTCTAAAAGTGATTGAAGTCTCACACTGAACGAATCAAATAATGAATCTTTTCATGTCTATAAGGTGAGTAAAATAGTTTACTGATTCTGTTTGTGAACGCCAAGAACAGACAGTGAGTTAAAATACTGACTGAACTATACCGGAAGTTAGTTCATTAGGGCCACTGGCATACGCAGGGGATGTTAATTGGGTTGTAACCCCGCTCCCCACTGTAATGAAATTTTGTATATTTAACATAGGAATATGTGAGTTGTAGCTCTGTAACCCTCCAACTGATCCTATAACCCCCTTACGAATTTTTCCTACGCCTATGATTAGGGCTTTGTGAAACACAAATTAGGATATTCAATAGGTCACCACCCTTTATAAGGGATTGAAATTATATGTGCTTCATATTTGAGTGGAAGCATGAGTTGTACACAGTGTATTTTGTCTATAAATATACTGTCTATAGCAACAAATCTGGCAATAAGGATACTGCCGGAAAAAATGTCTATAAGGATATTTTTGGTGGTCGTGGACAGATATAGAGTGTGCTAGGTGGAGTCTTGTCTATAACGATAAGCTATTTATATACCCTTATCTTTTCCTGTCCATAAAACATTTTATAGACATATTTCACTATATGATGAAATAAATCTCTAGCGTTAAATTTCTATATGTTAATAAGTAGCTCATTTAATATATTGATAGCTGTTTATTTGCTATAAATTGAATATATGAAACAGGTATAATGAAGTAGAATGTTTTTTGGGTTATATATGTCTACATATACCACTATATATAGGGCATATACGATTGTCACATAACTATATTAGGAATAATCAACCAAATATTCCGGACTAAAAATCTACATTTAATAATCATAACTTAATTTATTTGGAGAAGGATATAAGCACACTTTACTTAGCAAGAATATATAATATAAGCACATTTTACTTATACGGAAGAAAAAGAAGCTAATGTTTTTAATTCTGATTATAAAAATACATAATAATCGCTACCCTTTTCATTTAACTAGGAAAGAGACAATATTTTATTTAATTAAGCTTAAAATAGACAACATGCGAAATGGATGTACGAAAATCCCAGTCTTTAACTTTGGAATTGTTTTCTACAGTTTTTATTCGTTGTTTAAAATAGAAATCAAATTTATGAAGAATTTTGAAGAGCATGGAATTTTTCCACCTGCAAATAATTCAATATATAGAATTTTATGTTCTTTTTACTTCAACTTATTTCAATTTTTTTTAATTCCAGTTATTTGAATTGCATTTTATTTTTTCTAATATTTTTTGGCTGTATATTGGAAAATATTTCTGTCTACCCTAAATCAGATTCGTTTATCAAATATAAATAAAAATGTAATACGTATATGCATTGAATTTGTTGGCTGTTTTTTTTAGAAACTTATTAATAGTTTAGACACTTTTTAGTTTCTTTTGCTTTTTCTAACTTGCTAAATATACGAAAATTATTATATTAGTTTCTAAAGAAATTCTGACAGTTTTACTTAGGCTGTTATTTTGTATCTATTTTATTAAAAGAGCCATATTGAATGGAAGATCATTGTAGATTATAATTTAGGATTTGAAATATATAGTTAAAATTAAAAGAGAAGAATTGCATTTTATAAATTAATTAATTTGAGGTCATTAATATAAATTTATTTCCCTCAATTGGAATGTAATCTTTACCAATTAGTGTAATAATTTATTTATTATTAAAAGTAATTAAAAATTATATTACGTAAAACCATAATTGGACTTGTAAACTAGGAATTCCTTAAATAACAGAGAGGAGATAAAGTATTCTATGAAGTATTGTAGTTAATATTTAGCCAGAAATTTTATGATTTATTTGCAAAATTGTTTAAGGTAAATATTAAATATTTTCATTTAATAATCAAATATCTAAACTAAAATGCAAGGGATATGACACAAATTTAGAAAAGCGTTTTATGTTAAAAATTAGCATGATTAACATAGTATAACTTTTTAAATTCGAATTCATTAATCCCAAATTTTTTCCCGGAATCTGAAATTAATTATATAATTTTTTTTTAATTCGAATTTTTGGACAATTCAAGTCAGCAGATTTATGAAATTTCTGCCTCTAGGTACAGGCTATATTGTTGCCTTTTTTCTCCATTACAAAGAAAGGAATACTTCTGAAAGAAAAATCACCTATATAGCACTTTTATTACATGTGAAGGTAATATTTCATATTAGATGTGAAAGTAATTTTTCATATTACATGTGAAAGTGGTTTTTCATATTAGATGTGAAAGTAATTTTTCATATTACATGTGTGAAAGTAATTTTTCACATTACATGTGAAAGTAATTTGTCATATTATATGTGAAGGTTAGTTGTTCAAACTTAGATTTTAATTAATAACTTTATATAACGGATGATTAATTTGTGGGCCCTTAGCTGTAGTCCCTAGTTTTGCAGACAAAATTATTATTAAACTTATATTCATTTTATTATATTTATACTACAGAACATCCTATTCAGCATTGCCGAGTTTGAAAAATTTTACTTTGAACTCTTTACCGCCGCTCCCCCAATAGATGGAGTTCCTAGGTACGGTACGGCACTTATAGGGTACGTTACATGTATAGCCTAGGTACGTTACATGTATGCCTACTTGAAAATCCGTCATTGGATAATTTGAGCTAATTTATGGTCACTTCACATTCGAATTGATTAAGTTCGAATGATCTTCTTTCCAGACCTCATTTGTATATCATCAATATTTTCAATTCCCGCGTCTGTTTTGATCATATGTAAGTTTTTGTATAAAATTTTAGAAACAGGGTAACTCAAATACAGATTAAAGGAATGAACGTAAGAGTATTTTCATAGTTCCAATATATATAATTTTTAATTTTTCAGTTTTTAAAATTTTATGATAAATTTTCCATGAAAAAGATTTAAATGGAAATAAACTGAAATGTTACAAAAAAGAAAAAAAACTTGATCACAAAATTTCGGATAAGTGTCATCACTTATTGTCATCCACAAAAGCTTCACCTTCATTTAAAAAAAATTAATAGGATATTTATGAAATAATGACGAAAACAGATGCCTCCTTGACCTTAAATTCTTTGAAATGTCATACAAATATATTACAATAGATTTGTATTTTATATCGAGACTCTAATTTACGAATCACACGCTTTGACGCACTATCGCGTTGGTTCTGAAAATATCTCACAGAACCAAGACCGTAGCTAGTATTTAATTTGGGGGTTCAAAAAAATTTTCCGCATATGTCAATAAAATCATAGCACGCAAGGCCAAATATTCAGTAGCCAAGTGCCATTAAAAATTAATTTTGGGGGGGACGGGTCCCTAAACTCCTCCCTCTGGATACGGGTATGCATAGAACAAATGTCAATCCCTATTTACGAAATTTGGATTTCTTGAACATTCTTAAACAGTCTGTGCGAGTTCGAAAAATAGTGAGTTCACTGTATGTATATAGCATAAAATACCTATTTTCTACATAAAATTATAAATTTTACATCAAAATTACGCATTTTATATTAAAATTACAAATTTTATGTAAAAATTAAAAATTTTATATAAAAATTCCACATTTTATATAAAAATTACAAATTTTATATCAAGAAAATTACAAATTTTTTCACCAAAGTTACGAATTTTGTATCAAAATTACAAATTTTATATCAAAATTACAAATTTTATATCAAAATTACAAATTTTATATCAAAATTACAAATTTTATACCAAAATTACAAATTTTATACCAAAATTACAAATTTTATATCAAAATTATAAATTTACACCACAGTTATGAATTTTACACTAAAGTTACGAATTTTATACCAAAGTTACGAATTTTACATCAAAATTACAAATTTTACATCAAAATTACAAATTTTACATCAAAATTACAAATTTTACATCAAAATTACAAATATTGCATCGAAATCACAAATATTACATCAAAATCACAATTTTGGCAATTCAACTACAGGGGTGTGAATAACGATTGGTGAACGGATACTTTTATCACCAACTGTACGTACATATGGTTTACTCTATGAAATTTTCACATTACTTCCTGTCTTATGTTTGTAGGCTTAAAAATTTATTAAAGCTTTCTAACATTACTAATTATATAACTCTAATTATTAAAATATTAATAAAATAATATAAAAGTGATAAGGATATAAATTATGTTTCAGCTAAGGTAAATCAGTTCCTTGTTCGTTTCAAATTTTTTTCCTCAGAGTCAAACTTTAAACATAAATTATTAATCCGTATCCCACGTGGCAGACCCCAGGGGATCTATTATCCCGATTAGATTGCATGACTACACCCACCATTCTCAACTCTGGCAATTCATCATCAACTGAAAACAAATTACCGTCTTTCTGCTTGAATAAGTTTCTAAACACCAGTTCTAAAATTATGAACTTTAAGAATTGCATATTTACACAAAATTACTGAACAAATAAACCATTACTTCGCGTAGGGGAAAGTAGGACAAAGCGGATTACTTAATTTCAGCTTAATAATAATAAATTGTGATAAACAAATACATGCACGCTGAAACTTTACTGTTTACCGCTGTGAATATCAAAGCAATATATTATGAATCATTAAAGATATTATTTATTACCGAATTTAAAACCATAATATAACTTAATTTAAAACCATAACATAACATAATTTAAAATGTTTAGAGGAGAAAGGTTAGATTATCCACTTTGCCCCAACCCTGGGGCAAAGTGGATAGGTTGTTTTCGAAATAGGGAACACTGTGGTAAAAAAATTATAACGTATACATAACATGCTTTTGGCAGAAAAAAATTAACAGAAATGTTTTCACACAGTGCATTTAAGACAAGTATAGTCTCCGATGCCTTAATAAGGGGTGCAGTTCTCGTGAGAGAAGAAACACCTCATCCATTCCACTGTCGGTAGATCAGCATATGGCTCATCACATATTAAGCAAATTAAGACGACGGCGTAGATTTCGTCTCTGTGCCGAGATGCTAGATTCTTCGGCTTGCTTGTACTTTGCGCACACCGGGTTTTCTTTTCACGTTGTGCTCGAACAATGTTGCTAGCAGGGCTGTTTGTTAAAATTTCTGCACGTTTTGAATGGAACCAACCAGCACAACAAACAAATGTGATTAAACTTACTCCCTCAATTGAGTAAAAGTACTTGCAATCAAGGTTGCTAAATCATCAACTATAAAAGAAACCCATTCTTTCGTGAAAACTGTGTGGTCCATGTGGCTAGAGGCGCATGTCATCAATTTCATGCCAGTTAATCAAAATAGAATTAGAGTAAATTTAAATTATATTCAAAATTGTGCTGATACATTGTAATATAAAATCCATAAAAAATATTTAAAAGCAAATTTCATGATTTTATTACCAATGAAATAATTTTGAGGGCACTAATTTGTGGGGTCCGGGACCAGGGCCCCGTAGGATGACTTATCCACTTTGCCCCATCAAAAATGATCCGATTTGCCCTCAACGACATTATGAAAACGAAGTACTGCCTGTGCTGAATCCTTAACAATAATAACACAAATACCTTATCTAAAGTAACAGACTTAATACCTGTTTCAGGCACATAGTTTACAAAATTTAGTGAGAACTAGTTTTTATTATATTGATACTTAACTAACTTACAAAAATTTTAGTGAGCAATCGAAAAAAATGGTTTTTTTTTACTTTATTCGCTGCGCATGTATTTCATTAGCGCTGAAATAAGTGCAATTTATTCCTACGCACACCTTCAACACTTTTGCACTGACAAGGGGAACCTACAGTGAGTGCCCCGCCGATTTTGATGAAATGTTTTGATGGAAGTAGAGCCAAAATAAGGAAATACGTGTCTCGGCATTCGTGCCAATGCGGCTAATTTCCAGAGACATGGATTTTTAAAGATTTTGCATCCGATATATGAGCTTAAAACACAACGCCCTCTGCAGGCCAATCGGTAACTTGGGCGGTAAGTTGTCGGCTTTTCACGCCGTGCTTTTGTGTTCGATGCCCGGGGAAATCATTTTTTTTTTTTAATGTATCCTTTTTATGTATTTATTTATATATTTTTATTAGTAAAAATACTTTGCTTACAATCGGATTTTGTTCATAAACTTACTTTAATAAAATTCATATTTATGTAGTTATATGTTAATTGTATGCTTATTGGCAGTGATAATTTCTACTCGAATTTTAATTGTTGATTATTAAAAAGTTGAAAAGTAGAAAAAGTTTTGGTGTAGCCATCCAGCCTGTTATGTAGTTAAGTAGATCCAGCACACTTTAATAATGTTTTTACAAATGACGACGGCACCTCTTCTTCTACTGTTGAAGTAATTCCACCTCATTGTACCCCATACTGTCAACCTCGTGATGTGTACTTCTTCCGTCAAGTAAAAAATTTCATTAAAAGGTTACAAAATTGTGTTGAAAGCTTACAAAAAAATAGTCATTTGAACATGCGAGCAGATAGATGCTTTGAAGATCCATTCACAATCAACTTTCGGCGCCGAATTTTAAGAATACGTTACAGTACTCTTGGTTTGTTGCAAAGTTAACAAACGAAAGAAGCGTTTTTGAAAATGTAGATGGTATTTGTTTTCCAGATGATATTAGACAAAGAAAATCAGTTGTTCGAACAATTCATTTATAAAATGCTCACGTTGTAGAATTTTTTTATGTTTTTATTGTTTTTATGATAATTATCATCCAAAACTGTGTACCAGTATACAATTCCGACACCTCCGATAGTGATACACAAAAAATATGTTCACGTCAGTCAGTTTTAAAATAAAATTGATTGCATTTTATAAAATAAAATGTTTCTATATAAATAAAATGCACATAAATGAGATACACATAAAATGTTTATATGTTATAAAATAAAATATTACATACTAAAAATACATTTTTCAATAGATAAATATATTTAAAAAAATATTAGGCATAATAGATGCTAATAGTGGATGACTGCAAAGGCTAATAATGACAAAATAAGACGAATTAACGCAGTTTTCTTTTTTATTTAATGGAATTGTTAAAAGTTTTCAGAAAAAATCTTTCAATCCTTAAATAAAACAAAACTGCATTATTGGTGTAATTTCATCCCTTCACAGGTTGACAATGAGTACGCAAATTTTATAAAAGTTATATTCACATAAAAACTTACAGCTAACTCCTAAACTTTTTGTACCTTTACAACTCTTCAATTAAAAATTAAAATTCGTGTAAAAATTATAACTGCGAAAAATAGTATCACAGAATTAAATATGTAAATATGAATTTTATTAAAGTAAGTTTATGAGCAAAATCCGATTGTAAGCAAAGTATTTTTACTAATAAAAATACATAAATATATAAAACGGATACATAAAAAAAAAGTGATCGATTTCCCGGGGCATTGAACACAAAAACACGGCGTGAAGAGCCGACAACTTACCGCCCAAGCTACCACTTGGTTTGCAAGAGGTGTTGCGTTTTAGGTTCATATATAGTATGCAAAATCTTTAAAAATTCATATCTCCGAAAATATGTTGCATTAGTACGAATGTCGAGACACATATTTCCTTATTTTAGCTCTGCTTTCATAAAAAAAAAAAAAAATTGCATCAAAATCGGTGGGACACTCACTGTGGGTTGCCCTTGTGAGTACTGTCGTCTATAGTGTTTGGATTATTAAATATTAAGTTGATACGCTTTGCCCTCTATATCCACTTTGGCCTACTTTCCCCTAGTACTTTATTTGCATAGCTATAATTACATTATAAAGTGAAATAATGTTATATGAAGTAATCGCGAATAATATGATTCGGCAAAACAAACCTTGGAAAGCGTTGAAATATCTTTAAAAGAAAGGAAAAATTTTAAAAGCATTTTTAGTTCATTTGAATATATTTTCTACTGTTTTTCTACAGTAATACTCTATTAATATTACGAATAATAATATATTCACACGATGACCAATATTTATAACGCCAGGCGGAACATTCTTATCGCGTGGAACGTGTATTAATTACACAGTGATTAAAAGGGTAACTATTTAGTACACATTGAAGAATAAAAGCTGGCATTTGCAGTAAAATTGTGGCGCAAAAAAGTATTAGAGAATAAATGTTTGTGGAAGCCATTAGAGAAAAAGAAATATGAATACTTCAATTTCTGAAAGGGCTTTAGGGGCGCAATTTCCCCAAATCTTCAATTGTAAAAGTTTTAAATACTTTACACAACTTTTTTTGCCCAGTGTTAATATGTTCTAATATCGCAACATTCTTCAGTACATTATACATTGGCGTGTACAAAGAACGCTTACTCAGAGATCTCATAAAAAGATCGCACTGCTCACTGTAGTCCGGGGTTTGGTTCCCTAGGCCATAAGAGGTTCGGATTCCTCGGAAAACAGTAGGTCCCGGCGCAGCATGACCATTGTAGTCTTTGAGCCGTAAAACCACAAAACAAACAAACAAACATTATACATTGGAAGGAAAATTTATTATACACACGCATCGGATTGGTCAAGTATAGGTCTACCTTCTAACCTCAGAACAGCAGTAACACCTAGAGGTATAGACTGCATGCACTGGCACACGTAGGGGGGTCGATAGGCGCCTTAACCCCACCTTGCAATGCAATTTTGATTATATACATATGAATATGTGGAGCTGCAGCTCTCGAATTCCCTTATGACCTTTCTGTATGGTCTAATGACTTCATGAGATGGTGATGTTAGTCGATAATATTCTACAAAAATATCATCAAAATTTTGATAAAACAAGGAATGTATGGCAAAGCTATAATCTTTAATAAAATTGGAAACATTTCTAAGAGCTTTAAAATTGTCAAAAAACCTTTCCAAGTTAATTAAAAATTGTACATAATGTAATTTTTTCCAGTTGTTTCATCCCAATTTTTAATATATGAGATTCTAGATATATATGGAAGTGGAATTGCTGTCCATGAATCCGAAACAGCCAGTTGAAGATCGTTTCAATTTCTTAGCAGTACTTAGTAAACTCTTCTTCCGTTTACTCTCAGAAATTCTTCATAAGATTCAGACTTACAGAGTATGAGGGTCAGTTGAAAGTGGTAAACTTAGTTCAGTGTTACTTTGGCTTATCAGGACCCCTGTGGTAGGGTATTGTCGTGTTCAAAGACACAATGTTTTGCTGTAGAACAGTCGCGGTTATAATGGGGCGCAGATGATTTTCATGCAGGTCTAGATATCTGTCGCAGAAGAGAGAAATTTTCCAGGGATACGAGAGGAATCATTGAAAGTCCTGTGAAGGCACTTCAGAGGTTCATCATCACCAGATTGCATCGCTCCAATCAGTCTGTAGGGACCAAAACTTGCTGTGATCTTGCTCACTGAGGTATCTTTCCGTTAGTATGTTGCAACTGTGGAACCGGTCCAAGTGATTCGCTTCCAATTCTCGTAATACAATTTTTCGCCCAGTTTAATAATGTTTGTTTCTGCTTTATGTTCAATTAAAGTATCCGACGTCAGTTGTCATAGCTTATTCTTTATATCATACGTCATGTCGTCTTTGAACACGATAGAGGATGCACTGTCATCAAGCCTTGCCCTTATTCGATTCAACATCCTGTCCAATAGGTTGTTACGATATGGGACACTCGTCTCTGTACTTGGATTAATTACTAGTTTGCAGCCGTAATATTATTGTCGACTTACAGTTTTACAAGTTTTCACGAATCCTTGTTACAAGAATTCCTGAAGTTCAGCAATTGCGGAGACGAATAACTACTTTCCTATGTTCCAATTATCTGTTCGTGATCAAACATGCTCTAGTCTTTTTTTATTTTTAAAAAAGGGTATTATAAAATATTGTTTGAAAATATTTTTTTAATTAGATTGTAATAATACAAAATAAATTTAAATTTGATGATTAATTGATAGCAGGGTAACATAAAACTAAAATTGCAAGTAACGAAATGGTGAAAATTTTTAGGTTTGGAATATTCTGCCTCTATTCTTATTTTTCTCATTTGCTTCATTGCTCGAATTTACATAATATGACAATTTTTAGAAAAACTAATTATTTTGCATATTAATTAATTTGCTTAACAAATTAATTATTAGTACTTAGTAAACCTTTACTAAGTAATGAGTTTACTAACCTTTACTAAGTAATGAAACACTAATCAATTTGCATCACAGGAGAAATGTCTGCAGTTTTTTCTGTTTCAAAATTTATGAAAATTTTCCATTTTCTCAATTTATTATTTCTCTTTCCAATTTCAATGCAATTAAAGAAACCTTTCGATACTCCCCTTTATCCATTCAATAAATTTCGATGTTACGTGAAATATGTTGTTTGCGGAAGGCTTGCACATATTTTATTGGATACCATTTGCATAAAAATTCAATTCAAGGATATACAACCAAGGAATAAACGGCCACCAGTATGTTTGAAGGAAATCGCTTCTTGATAATGATGACTATATTTTTATGAATGACATTTGAAAGATAAATGTCACCTTTTTGTATTTTAATACTAATTCAAACGTAGTTCGTCATATATATTATAAAAAACATAAACATGCGTATCATTTTCCTTTTACCATTGAAAATTTTTGCAGAAAACTTCGAATAATACAGTCATATTAAAGGGAAAAATATGTGGTTTCATGTTTCTATACTTTATTACTTTATGCATATTTATTCACATATAGTTATGTATTTATATGATATATGATGTATGTATTATGTACTTTCTAAACCTAAATATAATATACTAATGTTTTATAAAAATAACGAGACGTTTCGACACATACATTGTACCACATTCTCACTCATCAATAGACCCATCATCATCACACTTTTAAGCAACTGCACAAATGGCGTTGCGAATCGAATTCAAAGCATAGCGCGCCAGGCTTTGAAGAATTTGGCGATTTAATGGCGGTGGTTAAATCGCCCAGAAGCTGAGTTGGGGTGTACACTAAGATGACAGTACTTGGGATTGATTGTTATGGTTTTTTATAATTTTTTTTTCGTTTCAAAGTTTCGTTTTCTTTTTTATAAAGTGCCAACTGGTGTGTCTATGATATCGATATATAAAAGTTTTAAAATATACATATTTTTACAAATAATTTATAAATTTTTTGCTACATTTAAGACGTGAAAGAATATTGGAGAGGTATTGAACGTCTCGTTTTCTGCAAGGGTTTTTGCGATGTTTTTGCGAATTTAGTAACATCATTCTTGACCATTCTTTCAGATTTCTGTATATATTACAGCCAATGTATATTAAAAATTATATTCTAGGAACTAGGAACAGGTATTGTCATATATAAATTATTTTTAGAGAGAAGGAGAAACTGGATAAACTCTATATCTGTCGAGACTGCAGAAAATATCCTTATAAACAGATTTCATTATATATTCATTTTTAAAATTCGCATGAACTGCGAAACAATTCGTGATTCACTCTAGTGTTTGTCAATGACAATCTAATTTGAACATGAATCACAGGTCATAGGAACCATAGCTATTGTTTATTTGATTTTTATGCTTTCCATATTTAAGATTATATTAATTTTTACATTAACTTGTATTCTACTGTCAAGATGACGTGAATTTTGTAGCGCGGGTTGCATAACCTACATGAGAGCATATCTGACTTAACTGGACATTCACCTATAGGTTTTCATAGAAAGCTCTTGCGGAGAACCATTTTGCTTTCCAAACCGATGCAGATGTGAAAAGCTAGTATTTAAAGAGCAAATAGAAATAAAATACAGGGTACCAGGGAGGAAATTACATACAAAAGGTTAAACACTGGTAAAATAGCCTCACGTCTGGCAGAACACGCTTTACAACACGGACACGAACCCGACTGGGACTCAACAAAAAAGCAAATGCTAAAAGTGTCCAATTATGGGTTCACCCGGCGGCACCATAGTATTTTCATTCATAAATTTAAATGTCAATAAATTGTTCATAGAAGTGTTTTTACACCAGGCAAAGTTGTGATACTTTCCAAGCCGTAGACCCTTATTCTACTCTCTATCTCTCTTTTTACATCAACGATAGCGGAATTTATGCCTCTGACTACCGTATAATACTGGTCAAAATGATCCTAAAATCTCAGATAAAAAAATAATCTCTAAGTTTAAACCCACATTTCTTTTCTGTCAATTAATTATATTCGATATATCGATATATATTCAATATATATAACATTCAATATATATACACATACATATCATTATATCATCATCATCATATTCAACCATTATCTATCCACTGCTGGATGAAGGTCTCTCCAAATGCTTTCCACACAAGTCTATCCTGAGCAATTCGCTTCCACGTCACCCCAACCTCTTTTCTTATTTCATC
>QLNU02003225.1:112966481-112991553 GCA_006491805.2 Dysdera silvatica | reverse complement strand
TCTTAAAGAGTTGATGACTGCTGATGTTTTTATAGAGTCAAAGGCCTTCTCATAGTCAATAAATGCCACACACAATGGAAGTTCATATTCATGTGTTCTTTCAATTAATTCTCTTAATACTTGAATATGGTCCACTGTACTGAATCCACTTCGAAATCCAGCTTGTTCTCTTGGTTGAGCTGCATCTAATTTTTTCTGCAGGCGATGTGTTAGCACTTTTGTGAAGATTAAGTCCTTCCAGTGCAGAAAAGCGATTTTTTAATTCCAACTTGAATGCCTCGGTATTTTCTTTTAATTTCTTTAAATCCACCCTCTTACTTACTTGTTTCCTAATGAGCTTCTGTCGTTCTAATTTAGTATTTAAGTGCACTTTACATCTCACCATTCGATGATCACTTCCAGTATTAAATCTGTTCAGTACACTGCAATCTTCAATAATTGATTTCTTGTTTGCCAGGATATAGTCAATTTCACTAGTTCCCCCATTTGGGTGTTTCCATGTCCATTTTCTTTGCGGTTTCTTCTTAAAAAATGAATTCATGATGCTAAGATTTTCAGCTTCTGCAAATTCGATGAGTTGATCGCCACGTTCATTCCTTTCCCCATATCCGTATTTACCAACCGATGTCTCTCCTTGTTCCTGTTGTCCAATTCTTGCATTGAAATCCCCCATGATGAGCTTGATATGTTGTTTCCCTTTGGTGTGTAACTCTTTGATTTCTTCATAAAATTCTTCAACCTCTTCGTCGGTATGGCTTGATGTTGGTGCATATACCTGTACTATTTGAAGTTGGTATCGCTGGGTTAGTTGAACAACGAGCCTCGCTGCTCGATCTGACGTGCTTTCGACTTCAAGAAGGTAGTCTTTAATTCTTTTGTTGATTAAGAAGCCAACACCACTTGTTCTTCCAGTTTCCGTTCCTCTATAATAAAACAAATGTCCACTTTTAAGTTCCACCAACTCTTCACCTTTTCTTCTAACTTCACTGAGTCCTACAATGTCCCATTTGATCTTGTCAAGTTCTTCTTCCAATTCCTGAAGTTTTGCTTCAGAAGCAAGGGATCGTCCATTAAACGTAGCCAAGGTCAATAACAAACGGCAGCCTGGGCCATTCCAGTGATTCTTAGCACCCCCTGCTTTCATGCCACACTGACCGCTGCCTTGATCAGGAGCACTCCAGCACCTGGAGACTAGGGGCCATGGTTTCTGGTGTGTCAACATAATGGAGGAATTAGCCATAATTTCACCACGCTGGCTAGACGGGTTGGTGAATTAGCCCTCCCCTTCCGCCTTTCTATCCGTGTAGCAAATATTAATTTGCCACATAAATAGAAAGCTCAGCCTGCACCACTTGAAGGCGGGGTAGGACACTAGGTTACTGGCCTGGCCGGTTCCACACATCGTCACATACGTTCAGCGTGTGGGTCCTTCCGTTGAGTACAGCAGTAACCGTTTTGTAGGCTATGTATAATGTTATATTATAATTATAATTTAATACTCTAAAGTTGTCGAGAATTTCATTGGAATGTACAAGAAACTAACACGTACACTTATAAAAAATAATTTGATGTGTTGTTGGACAATTAGTAATGAGCTAAAAAGTACCTTATTTTAAAATGTGACTGTAAAACTTTTGAAAGTAAATGCATAGCAGGTTCGGGCAAATCAAATTTTTAAACGGCTAGGAGGGGGGGCTCTAGCCCCTTCTGCCCCCCCCATATAGGCACCCATGGTTCCCATTATCTGCCTAACTTGCTTCCTGTCGCAGTTTCCCAAATAAGGCCAAAACTAATATAAAGGCAAAACGTTTAATAAAACCAAACGTCTTGACAATCCTAAAATGCGTCAAACAATCGTAAACCGATCAGTTGTTCACTGAGGCGATGCCAGTTGTCAAATTAACGGAAATAGTGAGGTTTATTTTACCTTTGCTTTCCCAATACGTTGCCTAACTTTGGGGAGAGCCTCAAAATGAGAGCTTTCGTTTTTTGCTTTCCTCCTTCTCTAACCTACTGATAGATCTGGGCACTATCGAAAATACATGTATTTGAAATACGTATTTTCGATACATTTGTATTTTGTATCGAAAATACAAATTTCTAGGTATTTTGTATTTCGTATCGAAAATACAAATTTTTGAGCACTTTACCCAGCTCTGTCTGCTAATCACGTTTTCTCCTTACACCAAATTTTCCATTATGATAATTTGGAATTGAGAACACCATAGTTATCATCGATTTTTCACTAAGGTTGAATAAATTCTTTTAATTATCTTTCTTACTGCGTTTCACTTTAACTCAATTACCATATATTAAATGCTTCACGGATTTCACCAGAGAAGAAAGTTCTTGAATTTTTGAGACTAATTTTGGTCCTTTAAAAAATCGAAACGAATACTTTTTATTATTTTATGCATCTTGACGGCGAAAGCTTGTAAAGACTTTAACTTTTAATTAGTTCAAGGCGCACTTTTAACCTTATTTTAACACTTTTTTAAAGTGATTTTACGGTCTAAGGCAAACACAATTTGTAACGAAGAACCTCAAACACTTTCCCTGTGTCGTAAAACCTAATTAACGGTCTAAAAATATTCCAGGCATTTCTTTGTCTAGTTTGGTAAAATTGAAAGAGGTAGTTTATTACCATCGTATTTTTTGGCCAAAGTTGGAAGAATTCCAGCATTTTTAAATCATTTCATTCTTCACCTTTGCAAAATTGGCAGCAATGGAAGGTATTTTTGCTACTTAAGTCCCTAAACGGATTTTGTCATGCATTATCAGCTTCATCATACACTATCCATTTCATTATGCGTTATTCGTTTGACCATACATTTTCCGTTTTATCATACATTACATCCCCAACTTAATTTTATGTTGAAGATCATTTGCCTTTTGAAATAGATTGCAATTTTTTTCGCGTTTTAAATTCGATGTCATTTTTTATTCAGATTATCCAAGAATTACATTGGATAAGTAAAAGAATTAATAAATGTAATTTATTTAACCTCAGTTTAATTAAAGTGGACCTTTTTTTAGGTGAGAAGAATTTGACACAAAAGCTGATTGTTAATATACCAGGATAAAAACGCATCACGAAATTTTACGATAATTCCCTACTCTTTGTATTTACGATTACTTGAGTATATAGAGTTTTACAAAGTATGCATTGAGCTTAGGGCTTGGGTCAATATAAAATTACAGCATAGTATATATTTTTAATTAAGTATCTTCGTACATATTGAGAGGTACAGGCGTCGTTTGGGGAGGGCAAGGGGGGTCAGTCCCCCCCCCCGTAATTGTAATATATGCAAGATTTTTAATAAATTAAAAGGTTAAAGTGGTCATTTGCTTCAGGTTAACATTGGCAAAAAAAGAGCCCCCACCATTGTAATTTGCCTTCACGACGCTCTTGCTGAGAGGTACCTTTCAATGGGTCTTTTTAAAATGAGAATCTTAATACATATGCATTGGAAACTACTGTTTAGGGTTTTGCAGTGTAAACGACATGGGCGCAAAATCGTTACTGAATGAATGAATGAACGATTTTGCCCATTTGTCATGCACGAAAAGACTCGCTTAGTGATTCGGTCATTTGAACGATTTGACACACTGTTAGTGCTAACGTGTTTGCCTAACTCTAACTCGGATCCGACTCTAATGGTGAAAAGACCCAGCTTACTGACAAAGTGTTCATGCTTGCTTATGTGCTGGGGGAATTGGGAAGGGTGGTTGCTGAAGGTCGCTCCGTAATTCCAGAGACTAACTGCTCATTGTAGTCTGAGGATTGGTTTTCATGTTAGTAGAGGGTCGAGTTTCTTGGAAAGCTACAGATTCCGACGAAGATTGACCTTTGCCGATCTTGCGCCGTAAAAACACAAACTGCTATCTCGGAACTGGTGCAAGGTTTAAAGTACAATGTATCGGAAGTCAACCTTCGTTTTTATTTAATAAACGGAGATGTTATCCCCCGAAATTTTACTTTTCTAAGCCCCACGCCAGTGTCGAAAAGCCGTTATTGTGGAATTCCCTGGACGAAACGTATAGCAGCGGTCCTTCAACCGTGGTCCGTAAGATCCTATCAGGGGGTCAGGGAGGTCCCAGTGTTCCACAATGGTTTGAAAAATACTAGGACATGAACATTTACTCTTTAATGCTAAGAATAAATTATGAGGGAACGAAAAATTCCTTCCTCAAATGGTGAAAATCAGTGATGAAACACTAGAAATAAATATGTATGATGCAAATTCTGGGCTTTAAACTTTGAGTTAATTCTTGGGGGTCCGCGAGGGCGAGTGATCTCTGAAGAGGGTCCGCGGTCTAGGAAAGTTAAAGAACCGCTGTTGTATAGTAAAACCTTCATATAACAAGCTCATATTTAACCAGTTTTTGGATGACGCGAAGAAAATATGGATTTCGTTTGATATCAGGATTAAGGGCAATGCAATTTAATCGTCCTCAGCGGATAAATTTTCGGGGTTCGCAAAAATCTTGTTCAAGACTTTTGCAGATCCCGGATTTTTAAAGAGTAAAATTCCTTGAAATATTTTTAAAGAAAATGTTGAAAAATTCTAAAAAGGTCAGAATTTTACCATCAAAAGTTATCGGTGGCCGAGACTTATAAGCGTACGCAGAAAGTTCATAAGGGGAGTTATAGGCTCAATGGGGGTGTTACAGAGCTACAACTCATATATTCCTATGTTAAATATACAAAATTTCATTGCAATGGGGGGTTACAACCCCCATCAACAACCCCTTTGCGTACACTAGTGCCGAGGATATCTTCTTAATTGGGTCAAACTTGATGAAAAAACCTTTTCGACACTTGAAATCAAAGAATTTCTGATGCCCTTTTAAAACACACAGTAAGAAGTTTGTAATAAACGCATTTCGAGATAGTGGATTGCACTGATAACTGCGTTTTAGGCACTGAATATCTCATGAAGAAACACTTTAATGAACATCAATATTGCAAAACGAAGTAAAAGAATATAGATTGTTTTTTGAGCACCTCTAAATGAAGCTAATTTCGGGAATGATTACTAATATAAGTTCTTTTATTACATGGTTTGTTTTATTTACTCATTGTACTGAAATGCTTGTTTCAAGTGGGAATGTAATAAAGAAAATCCCCGATAATTGTGGTCAATTTTGCCAATGAAAATTCCGCAAAAATCGAAACCGGGTCAATCCAAAAGAAGTGGTCCAATGAAGGTTGCTCGACCATTTTTAAACTTTTTTAATTTTTTGTCAGCTATTACCCCTATATACCAATAGTTCAAAACCATTAATGTTTTTTCTTTACTCACTTCCGTTTTAAAATAGCGGCCATCTTTATACCAAAACTGGCAGCGATTTTCGTGTTCATAGATATTTACGCAACTGCAAATATCTACAGATTGGGAGATAGTAGAGCTCTGAAATAAAAAGCATTGTTCTGAACAAAGTTTGTACTACATTTTTGTTATTATACATTGATTACCTTATTTCAATTTTTAATGGCGAAAAAGCGAGCTCATTTAAGGCAAAATATTTGGAAAATTGTGATTTTTTGGGAGTCGATATCTCAGCTTGGAAATAAAGCTGAAATTTCAGTTTTCTGCACCTGATATATACGTATTAATGCTTTGTTTTAAAATCAATTGGAAGCCAGAAATTTAAATCCTACGTTTCTTATGATGCTTTGAAAATGAGGTTGTCTGAAGATTTTACGAAATTTAGGCTTAAATATCTCTGGTTGGTAAAACAGAAAAATCAAATTTTTGGCACAAGTTAAGTTCTGTATAATACTAAGCTACCATGAAATTTTCTTGGAACTTTTTTCTCACATAACTCTAGTTCCACTTTAATCTCAAACTTAAAAATTTCATGTCTCTGATCCATAAGAGAGGACTGGCAATACACACTGGTTGAAGACCTTTCTTTTTAGACACAAAGGCAATTTCCCCTTCAGGATAAAACTGTTTCTTCCAAATGCACTCCAGCCAAGTTTAATACGTCTGTTGAGTTCAAGTTGACAACATTGAGCTAGAAATTGCTGATTCATATATTTACCTTGGCCAGCTGATTTCAATGGATGGCAACATTATGGAAGTGTTATTGCATACGTATGTATATTTTACTGTACGCGTGGTAATTTTTGTTTAAAAAAGTACTTCAAGAGATTTGTTTGATTCATATTTTTCTTCTTTTCGTCGTACACCATTTTGGGACGACGAATTGAATTATCTATTTCTCTATGCACCTTCAAAGAAAGTTCAAGGTTAGGATCTCCATCCGTAATCTTCTGATTAAAAATTCCTCAATATGACAATTTTTTTCTAATTCTTTTACAGTGAATCATTTGTTATCGTTTTCATTTCTGCGTCTTCCTCGGCATCTGACATTTAAATAAAAAATTTAAATGCCGAGACAGCCTCGTTATAGATGTTTCTAACTACAGATCGGAAATATACTATTAGCATCTATATAACTATATGTACTAGTATCCAACTTTAGCTACCTTGTTTGTTGACGTAAACTCGATTTACCAAATAGATGCTAATTACTATACTAATTATATATTATATAATTAATTAGGTAAGAATACATGTATTATATAATATAATAATATATATGGTAATATATAATATATAATATAATAATATATATAATAATATAATATATATACTAATATAATATATATATATATATATAATATATAATATATATATATATATACTAATATAATATATATATATATATAATAATATAATATATATATATATAATATAATATATATATATATTAAATAATATATAATATATTAGATAACATAATATAATATATTTTATAGTATAATAATATTAAATTTTTAATTTAAAAATAATATAAAATATCCCTAAAAACACTTTTTTCCACTTGTTGTTTGGCACCTTCAAATACGGAAATAATTCGAATTTATTAGCACAATATTAGAAATTTGGTATCCAGTTATAAACCGTAATAAATCGAACCAACAACCGGGGTTCTCCTGTTCGTTGCTAATTAAATTTTAAGCAAATTCAAAGGTAAATATTATTGTAGGTATGCTGAGGGGGATAAGTTATCCATATAGATTTTAATTCCAAAGCGGAGTTTGTGAGCAACCGGATATAGCAAACATTTTCGTTGATATTAAGTTCCTCCTTAACACACTAATTCTGTTGTATTGTCTTGTTGTTAAATATGCCAGGGGCGGACTGGGAAGGTGCGACCTCATGGATGATAGGACTCGCACCCTCCTACAATCTAAGATATGCACCCTTTGAGAGGACACTGTCAGCCCCTGGCATGTGCCATCAATTATTGAAAGTTATTTGATATAAGCTCCATAAAAATAAGTATGTATTCTTTTGTTTCAGTTCTAAATTAATGGACTACTTATTCAAGAAGATCCAAGGGCTTCGTTCCCCAAAACTCGAGTCGCCCAAATATCAAAGAACACGCAGAGTACGAGAAACCATTTCTTCAAGGGCTTCCACTTCTGACTCTTACTACACCGCTGCACCAAATTTCGTTGACAAAGTAATTACACTATGTTTTCGTCTGCTATTATTTGTAATCGCAGTTCATGTGTGTGAATGTTTATCATTATAATATTTTCTGGTATGATTTATGTGGTAAACATGTTTAATGTTCTCTTTATGTACAAGGCGTTCATAAATTGATCATCTCACTACAATGTACGATACATGCTATAATACAATCTACAATACATTTATTATTATCAGATTAATATTAAAGCGGTTTGTGGCAATTAGCCACACAAATTAAATCATTTTCTTTCCATTTCTTTGGATTGAGCAAGACAGACGATCCATTTTCGGTGCATTATGCCGTAAAAATAATGTGGCGAAATCTTCGTTTAAGCGATGGGACAAATCTCTCGATGACCGAAAAATTGTAAGAATCTTTTCGTCTATCATAGGTGGGAACAGTTGTGCAGTGAGTCATTCATTCAATGATTTGGCACAGCTACATTTTGTGTACATTGGGGGAAATTTGGGTTGGAATCTCACTTCTGCTAGTGATGGACCAAACTGTTATTTTTGAATAACCTGTTCCAACGTTCCTGTTCCAATCACGTAACAGGTTCCAATCACCGGTGACTGGAAGGTAAGCGTTGCGTTGCTTCACAGGATATGGAAATTGAGGAACTTAACGCTAACACATTTCAACGCTCAATCCGTAACGATACGTCGCGTCAACTCTATAAAAATAATAAATCCTTTGGAAAAAAATACACACATATGAAGTACAAAAATAATGAGAAAAAGTAAGGCTTTAAAATATTGAATTTTAGATATTTGAAACATTACACGATATTAAAAATCAAAGAAAGTTTAAAAAACTAATTCAAAGTAATGAAATACAGCAAAAAATATTGACACTGCTGTAAATTAATTGGTAAAACATACTGGAAGGTTACAATGTGGAACTAATTAAACAGGATAATGATAAACAAAATGTGTATTCTCAGCTGATGTAGTTATACACATGTATGTATTCAGAATTTTTCATGTGTAAAGCTCAGTAATGTAAAAATATTAATACTTGTACTAATTAATATACATGGATAAAAAATCTATTCCATTAATGAAATAAATAAACAAATTAACAAATAATGCTGCGTCGGTCTCCGCTTGTTCGAACTTACTTCCGTTGTAGAAATTTGTTCAGAAGGTCTGTTGATGTCGGTCTCATTCTGAGGTATGATAGAACTTGATGATGGGAGCACCACACATTCTTGGGAGTGGGAAGAGGTGGATGATGAATGTGTGGATAAATCTATGCTTGGATGCTTCCTTGTAATATGTTTTTTTAAGTTCGTTATGGAAGATTTGTAACTCAATTTTTGTGCACACAAATCGCACGCAGCACTTTTCTCCTCCTTGTCATTTATTGTAAAAAAGGGACCACAAGTAACTGGAAGCTTTTCGATTAATTATGCTTAAAAATTGCAACTAAATGCGACTTCTCGTAATATCAGACGTGACACAGGGAATCAGCGCCTGAGCCCTGACGTCAACTTGACTGACTATGCCGGATGTTATGGTAACAACCCGTTATCTCAACGCGTTTCCTGTGTGAAGAAAGTGAGGAATATGTTCCTAGAACGGTGATTTTTAAACGTTACTTCAAGTAACTCCTGTTCCTAGTCACCGGTGACTGAAATAACAGCTGTTTCAGAGGATTGTTTGTTTGTTTTTTGGTTTTACGGCTCAAAGACTACAGTGGTCATGCTGCGCCGGGACCTACAGTTTTCCGAGGAATCCGAACCTCTTAAGGCCTGGGGAACCAAACCCCGGACTACAGTGAGCAGTGCGATCTTTATGAGATCTCTGAGTAAGCGTTCTTTTTGCACTGCTGGGAGTCGAACCCGGATTAGCCGCGCAATAGGAGAACGCGTTACCACACTGCGCCACCGCAGGGCCTGTTTCTGAGGAGTATACTGTTCCTGGAACAGTGATCACTCGATAACAGGTGATTTTTAACAGTTACCTTAAATAACTCCCATCTCTAACTTCTACTAAAAGATTGCTTCCTCTTTTTATCAATTCCTAACCCGTGCTGAGATTTTCTGGGCGTCAAAGGTCAATCCCTTGAAACTGTACAGGTACTGGTGCAATATGAATTTAGATACCTTTGCACCATTAAATACAAATAAAAAGAAATCCCATTTGGTATTTTTATCCTTGCCAGATATCGTGACTCTGGCTTCCTTATATAGGGTTATATAAAGGATGGAATGTATGCAAAGACTATTAGTGATATTACGGATTTCATAAATTACTTCTGCTAACAGTAAAAATATTAGCTTCCAGCGTCCAAGACATTGTTAGCACTGGAACCCATAATAACTACCTTAAACTGTTTTAGAATGCCTCTAAAATAACGGATTTATCAAGGAATATAGAAAGGAAACCACTTGTGAACACTTCTACGCTCTTTATAAAGTGTCTACAAGTGGTTTCCTTTCTATATTCCTTGATAAATCCATTATTATCAACAACCAATCAACAATGAACACGCGTATATTCTAACTAGGTACCGGTAGATTAAACAATAAAAACGCGGATTATCAGTTCATCATTTCATCTTTGCAGATGACAGATGTGTGACAGATCACTCGAAGGAGATAAAGAAATTATTATTTCACTCAGATGGTATATTCTTTAGGTAACACATGGAGATTTAAGAAGTTCACTGGCGAAAATGCTTTTAAAAAACAAATTTTCTTCCTTACTCTAAAAAAAAATTACAAATCCTTATCGTTCAAATTACTTAAAAATTCTGGCTTTAGGTTAATTAAAACTATTTCTAAATAAATTTACAAATTTAAATAAATCGAACACTACGCAGATTAAATCAAACAACAATGTCAATCAATCAACGTTTATTGGCGTAGTGATACCAGCGCCGATGGTATGGCGTGATTAGATGGTGAAACGTTCGAAAGAAAATAAATATTTCTGCCTTCGGTGGGACCTGAACCCACGACCTTCCACTCTCTGGTACCACTACGCCATAAACGTTGATCTATATTGTGTTTAAATTTACAAATGCAACAAGTGAATTAAAATGCACTACAATTTTTTTTTACAAAATGCGGTTTTCTCAAAATAACATTTTCTGTTACAAAAGGAACATTTTTTCAAAAATTGGAGTTTCGATTGATTTATAATTTCTCGAGTACGTACATATAAGGGTTTTATATACATTTTATGTAGCGTTTTGCATTTTTCTCATTCAGTTTAGAAATCATTGATGACCTTATTTTCCATAAAGACATAATGTTCCTTATGTCTTCATGGAAAACCTCATGTTGTTTGTTTCGTTGGTGATCCCCTTAAAAGATTGAAAAATGCATATTCCATTAGCATTTCGTCACCCGTTTTTCTAAATTTCTCAGTCAAAACGTTAACCCAATAAAAAGAGAGAGAGAGAGAGAGGACTAAATGTATTGTCAAAAATTAAAGTAAGACTGCTACAAATCCAGTGAGTGAAAGCATTCAACCAGTGTTGCCAGTCCTTCCTCATCGATCGGAGTTATGGAAGGTCAGAAGATACGGAAATTACATAATATCCAAGAAAGCATGGAGAAATGCTTGTTAAATGTGTTGTGAAATGTATGCTTGGAAGAATCCGAAGAGATCAAAAACAAAATAATTGGTTGAGAGAAAAAATAACGATACTTTTGTTAAAGTAAAGAAATTGAAAAGGTAATGACATATTATATGAAGGGTCTGACCAAAGCTGGACAATTGATGTTCTCACATGGATAAGAAAAGACCACCAAAGCTCTAGGTATTTTCTAAACTTATGTCAGGGGGGAGGGGGGGGCACGCATGAGGTTAATGAGAGCCGCATTCCAATTTATCGTATATTATAAAGAGCCACACTATTGTTACATAGTATTAAATAATTAATAATAAGTAATACAAATTTAATTAATATGGTTACATATTGTACCAAAGTCTTAAGTGCTATGTAAATTATACATATAAGAAAATATAATTAAGAGAAAGAAAATACAAAATAATTATTTAAAATTTTTATAATAACTCCTAGATGGACCTATCGATGCAACCGAAGGTCTACTTTTGAAGCGATTACGTACAACTTCTATTCTTCATTAACCGATTCACTTTCTTAGTCAATTTAAAAAGATTCGTAGAAGATCGTCTGAAGAAAAAAAAAGGGATTTCAATTTTCGACGAGAGCCGCGTGCGGCTCTCAAAGCCACATTTGTCCACTCCTGGACTATGCAGATGGGTGAAATGCGAAAATAGGTTGGGTTAATTTGGACGTGAGTAAAAGACAATTGGAAAAACCTTCAACCAGCAGTAGATTCATAATGGTCAGATACGATGATGACCCAACGAAATAAATATTTTGTTCTGTTAATCTATTGAGAAATGCAATACGAAATCAAATATATCGTGTCATGCTCAAGCAGCGTCCGAGGTAGATCCGTAACAAGACACTTATTACAGGCTGAGCTCTGAAAGTTACAAGGGGTAGGGGGCTTAAAATTCGTAAATGTTTTGATATATTTCAGTAATATATTTAATAATACTAAATATCTAAGCAGACTAATATATTTAACATTAATGAATAGATTTCCCAGCGTAAATTTTTCATTGAAAACTTATAGAGGTATACTAAAATTTATCATTTCCCTTATCCTTATTATAGTGTAGATGACAACTCAAACTTCTATAAAAACATGATATACAGAAGATCTACCTTAGAAATCGATTATGAATATATTTTTAATATCAAAGAACTATTTCCATCGCCATGTACAATTTTATACAAAAATTTTAAATAAAATTCTGAAATAATTCATATTGAAAACAACTGTTTTCCAGGAGAGGCTGATTATATTTTCAGGAGGACTCGGTTCATTAGTCCTTGTCTGACGACGGCCCTCTTCCGATGAAAAGGAGTGTGAAATAGACACTCAGACATTAAGCTGTTCAGAGCTGAAAGCGAAGCTTCTTATAAAGCTTTCTTTTTTTTCATGGGGTGCATCAGAGCTGTTGGATTGGTGGTAAATAACGTGTCTTGCTTATCCCTTAAGAAGAGGTCAGTGTTGCAGTTGTCAACACCAAGACAAACGAGTCCGTTTTTCCGGAAGGAGGAGCGTTGATGTCCAGGAAGATGGATTGCTGCAATAAATTTCTGAGACGGGGAAACCTTAGAATAAGAGAAATAGAATAAAATATGTGTGCTCATATAGACAAATGTATTGCTAAAACAGAAAAAACGGGAAATGAAAGTTTAGCTTGGACCCGAACCAAGTGGGTCATATTCAATCGATTTTCAACCCCAGGGGGAATTTTCACGCCAATGTTTTCTTTTTGGTAGGCAAATTGCAGAGTACAAACGCCATTAAAACGCCATTTAAAACAAATGTCAGTGACTCCAGAAAACATTAGCATAGTCTCTCAGCGGAAATCAGAGAATGGAGAAAAGGCATTTAATCTTGGGGATTGTCTGGAAACTGTTTATTCGCCTGTAAAGAGAGATGTTTAGCACATGAAAATTGCCACATAGCCATTAAATAGCCATAAATTTTCGAAAAGGCGTTTAAGGTAATCGACCTCGTTCAGAAGGCTTTCCGTTTTTTGAAAGAAAATAAAATAAATTTCTTAATTTATTGCATTTTCTAACAGGCTGTACTGTAGCTAAGATATATTCAATGATAAAATGTACAAAATTACTTATTTTGAGGGAGAAAAACGAAATTTTAGCCTGAAATTAAAAATATAACGAACACCATAACTAAAACGACACTGATGATAGGAAACTATTTTTGATTCCATTTTATATATAAAATCAATATGAATGTCTTGAACAAGGGCAATCAAAATACTTTAAATCATTGGTGAGACAGATATACGAGCATTATTTTTACCCATAATGCTCTCTTCTCCGTTGATAGGAAATTTTCGCTACCGAAATAGCTAACACTTATTAATGACCTGCAATATAATAAGGAATAAAGTTTTTTACTACTACTACTACTATTACTGTCATATGAACGGTCATATAGAACGCATTCAACATTAATAATATTCTTACGTCATTCGAAGGCCATGAATCAACCTTGGATCATTAATTTTGCTTTATTTTCTTTACCTCATAAGCCATTTTTTCCATGTTGCTTCAGCTATTAATTTATCGAAGGTTCCTCCCCTGTCTACTGCTTTGGAAATTAATCTGTTTCCAATATTTTCATAATAGAAGACGTTTATTTCTGAAATGTTTGTTAAAACGTATACCGTTTGTTTCCATATCTCGCAAGGATGTTGTAATTTATTGGATTAATTTCGACTTAAGCCGAATTTTAAAAATAATACTTTATTAGTATCCTTAGATATACATTCCACACAAATACTTTTTAAAAATTTATAGTGCTTTTAAAGATCATGTCATTTTGAAAGGAGGGAACTCACACTACCTACCTCTGTCCTAAAACATTCTTTTGAAGTTGTCATTGTTATTCCTCTTTCTCTTCTCGTTTACATGGCGCGAGGTTTCTTTCTATAAATGACTTCTCACAACAAAGACAATGTTCCGTTTTATTTTTTAGAAATATATAAAAATTCCATTGTTTGAGATGCACGAATTTATATTGGTCCTCACGATCAAATTTTACTAACCCTCCTCATTATTAAACTTATTCACATCATTATTCTAAAAACTTCAAAATTTTTAAAAAAGGCCTTCTTAGAATTATTTCTTCAGCAAATATCTTTTGGACCCTTTCTTTCGAATTTCCTCGTCATCTCCTTCCAAAAACCCCAAACGCTATTTCACTCCATTCCGTTGAAGAATTAATAGGTGATTAACAGGATGACAGATATGATTAACAGGTGCCCCGTATGCTAGGCTAAGCCAGGTTCCGACAATTCACTTCATAAATAATTGTTTTTTTATTTAATTGTTTTTAATTATCTCGTAAATAATTGTTCGCGAATGTTAAAGAGTAAAACCTCGATTATCCAAATTTCACCTTACCTAAATTCAGTTTGACAGAAACGGCCTGTTGCCTACACACACTCTATTATTATTATTTTTTTTAAAGTAAATTATCTTTTATTATTTCCAAAAAAACAAACAACTTTCATATTCGTTCTAATGCACTCTGAACTTACGGAAACAACAATTAACTGCAAATGGTTAACATTTGTAGTTAAGGATTTCTCTACTCATAACAATTCCGGGAACTCCGGAAAATCCAGCAAGCAGTTAAAAAATAGAAAGGGTATCTACCAGTAAGTTTTCAACTCTACGACTGATAAAGAACCTTCCCCGCCCTCCCCACCTTCTGATTGATGAATAATCAAGGAAAAATCAAGAACATCAAATCCCAAAAAAAAAAAAAATGCAAAGTTTGGTGTCCAGGAAAATTGTTCTCCACTTAAAAAACAAACAATCAATGAAAAATGGGATTCAATTATGTCGACTTAAAGGAAAATTTGGCAATTCTAAATGTTGTTTCAAATGGGCTTAAACTAAAGAAATACACAAGCAGTTTTCGATTTTTTAAAGTCTTTGAAAATGTATCATTTGCAACTACAAATTATAAAACTACTTTCCAGTTATTCAATTTTGCATAATCTCTATCATTTAGAATTTCCAGACTTTTTTACTAAGCAATTTCGGCTTTTTGCGCTTAATTTTTGCATTTAAATTTAAAGGTATTATTCATAAAAACCCGTTTTGCATAAAATATATGCTACAAAAAACCCAGCTTTCCGACTGTCTTATAGTATCAATTTAGGGGTTGTGGAAATGAAACAATGAAAAATTGTCCTATCCTAGTCAAAGTGGCTTGGTCACCTAACTCTCTACGGCAATTAGAACAAAAGTTCTTCCATTTACATGATAGCATCATTTTAGCCTTCGTTGGAATTATCTCTTTCGAAGAAAGAATAAAACTCGAAGAAATTGCGTCGATTGGCTTGAAAAAGTGCATATTTTTCGTGTTAAGAGGAGAAAATTTTCCAAGAACCATTGACATCAGTTCGTGTTAACCGTGTTCAGGGCCGTAGCTAAGGGCCGTAGCTAAGGGGCGCAGGCGAGGAAGGACGTAAAATCAGCTGAAATAATTCACAAGGCAGAATAAATCCGTGACTAGAGGGTGCAATCTGAACGGTTCTACTAGGGCGCAAGATAAGCTAGCTCCGGTGCTGACCTCAGGGGCGGCTACCCGGGGCCCCGTTTGGATGGGGGAGCCAAACTGAAGTCAAGTTAAAATTTTTTTAATGGACCCAATAGTAAAAAATCTCTTTAAAAAGAGACAAGTTTAGAGAATTTTTTAGAGACATCTTTAGAGAATTTCTTTCAGAGACTGTTGGCCACTTTTATCGCGTAGGCTATATGGCTCACTGTGCATCTGTGAAAATCTCCTGTTTTCGCCGGAGAGGGCCCAAAAAAGCAATCCGTATCCGTATAAAATCAACCTCGACCCGCCCCTGGCTGACCGTGTTCGTGTTAAAAGAACTAAAAGCACAGGAATTCTTATAAAAATTGACTGAGATTTAGGAAGCAGTTTGCGTTGAATATAGTTCGTGTTAAACGTGTTCGCATTAACGAGGCTTGACTGTATTAGAATAAAATGAAACGTTGGATGTTTAACAATTTTACGGCATTCAATGCTAGAATTTTAAAACATGTTACTACTTGACATGTCTTATTGTAAATTTACGATGCTGACAATATATCTAGCTCCATGTAAACCGCAAATCGAATTTAATTTTCGTAATGGTGGGATGAGTCATGTTTTGCGACCATCACAAAGATATCAAATAGCTCCGATATTTGGATACCATAACGAAGTCAAATTCTGGATTCGTACAGACATACCTTTTAACGTCATTACCCTGGCACGTGGTGAGTTGGGCTATGAACTTGTCTAAAAATCTATTTAAAAGACCTAGGAAACTTAATTTTAATAATATTTTAGAAAACATTCTCAGTAAAAGAACTGAATATGCAATTTTCGTGCATTTCATTTTCGTTACTAAGGTCTCAATGTACTTTAAAAATTTAATTCCATTTTTAAAATATGTCGCAAATCGTTTTTAGATACAATAGAACAAAAATATTAATAGGACAATTATATACTTTTTGGAGAATAGGGTGGATTGAACTGTTTAATTACACAAATTTAATTTTTAAAAACTTTAAATTTCACCCAATTCTATATAATATATAGGTTGGGGTGACATGGAAGCGAATTGCTCAGGATAGACTTGTGTGGAAAGCATTTGGAGAGACCTTCATCCAGCAGTGGATAGATAATGGTTGAATATGATGATGATGATGATATATATAATTGTATATTAATTAGTATTAAACACAGCAAACTCTTGATTATTTCCGGTAATGGCTAGCACAATTATCGCAGATAATCGAAATTTCGGATAATTCGAAAATAGAAAAATAATAAAAGAAATATTGAGAAAACATTGAAATTAAAAACAATTATTATAAATGCTTATGCATTATGTAGAAAAATCTGGTAGAATAGAAAAAAATATTTTTGTTTGAAAAGGTATTTCTCTACTGCTTTGGGACTTACAGTCTTTTCCCAATCGACCGAATGAACTGCCGTTTGAAGTGTCGTTAAGCATTCAGACAGGACTAAATTTGTTCATACTGTATTTTTAACTTTATTATCAGCCACACAGCTTATTGGTATTCTCTTTAGGTGCGTAATTGTGTCATTTCAATCAATCAATTAATCACGCTTGTTTTGTTCAATTTTTAGCGGGTTTCAATAGATATTGAACCCGCTATTGCTTTTGGTTTTTCTTTGTCTGCACGCAATGAAAGGGCAAGGTAAAGGTCTTCTGTAAATGCAATAATTATGGTTGTTGTTAATGTTGAAAACCTACCGAGTTACTTGAGAATTAGAGTTGCGAATTGGAGAATTGCTATTTAGAGAGTTGCGATTTAGGGAGTTGCGAATTAGAGAGGAGAATTAGAGTTGCGAATTGTGAATTAGAGAGTAGTGAGTTAAAGAGTGGTGATTTAGAGAGTGTCGAATTAGAAAGTTGCAAATTAAAGAGTGGCGAATTAGAGTTGCAAATTAGAAAGTGGTGATTTAGAGAGTGGCGAAACAGAGTTGCAAATCAGAAGATGATGATTTAGAGAGTCATGAATTAGAGAGTTGCGAATCAAAGTGGAGAATTAGAGAGTTGCGAATCAAAGTGGCGAATTTGAGAGTTGCGAATTAATGTTAATTGAAACCTGCTAAATTTAAATATCGACCTTAGGCAATTTTCTCTTACTTGCTTATTAAATTTATGTTTAGAGTGCTGATAATCGGCAGTTTATTGCGTATCGACTTCTTTTTCTTCAGTTAAGTAGTTCAGAGGGTTTGGTCAATCTTGGCAATCATCGCTCTAATCATGGAAAAAGCGCGATTTCTTTCATAGCAAAGGTTAGGAGAAATTAAACATCAAAAGCGCGTTACTTGATCGCATAAACTTCCCTAAAGTAATTGAAAAATAAATCTAAAGCTCTAACTATGAATGATTAATGCGGGTGGGAATTGAAATAATGTGATTACCCTAAAAGCTTTTGGTAGATAATTAAAAAAAATAAGAATAAACATCGCGAAGAGAGATCAAGAATTCACTGCTTAATTAAATCTTGATAAATGCTGGATATTGAGAATCTGCTCTTATTTTCTAATTGGAATGCTTTATATATGTTCCCTTTTAAGATATATTAAATTTCCAATGAGGCTGTTTTTTGAAAAACACAGACGCGTTTTGATTAAGCTTTGATCATTTTCAGATAGTAATTTTCTTAATAGAATACCATTTATTTGAAATGTGTTCTGCGTTCAAATTTTTCGCGAAGTAAAACATAATACAAACTAAATTGGCAAAATTCATGTTGATAAAAAAAATTGATATCAACATGAATTTTGTCAATTTAATTTGTTTAATACAAATTAATTCAATTTATTTAAAATAATAATGAAATAAATTGTTGGGCTTTTTGTCTAGGAACTGCCCTATAAATAAAGTGAGAACATGATACTTTTTTTTATTAAAGACAATTTATTTTCATTAGAACTTTCAAAAAACGCTACAGATTCAGTAGTTTTATACGTCGCTCCACTATAAGTTAATAATAATAATATTAAAGTAATAATATTGAGAAATATTATACCCCAAAACCATTTTGCAAACATTGAAGAAAGAAATAGCAAAAAATATAAACAGAGAGCCAGCTGAACAGGATGTACAAAATGAGGCAACGGAAACAAAACCTTCGACACATAATACAGAAGTGAACACATGAGATGTGGCAATGGAAACAGGGAATGCAAAAAGTAGTATAGTTGAGCAAAATGCTGAAATGAAAAAGTAACTGAAGGATTCTACAAAGTCATCGTAGAATTTGCAGGTATGGACCCAACTGCAAGGCGTGCTATACACAAGACAACAGCCAACACGAAAGCTCTGGAAAACATTGGCGGATTTAAATGAGCATGTCCTACCAGACTACCTGAAAGATCATACCATATTGTTAGGTATTTAGACAGCCATATATTGTGCTACAGTAAATGCGACTAGACTTAATGGGCTTGAAATCTAACTTCCCTTATCGATAGCTACAAGAAAAGCCCCAGTATGGGAAACCCGGCTAGAAAATAAAATAAAATAATTGCTTGGGCACACTGGAAGAGTGACACAGTATGGATAAGGAAACCGGAGTAAGAAACTGGTTAATAGAGTTAAACTTGTTTCCAAGAAAAACAAAATACACACAAAACATGAGGAACACAATATACAAATCATTGAATACCTGAACACTTTGAAACAGAAGATTAGCGCTACCTGCCAAAGGCTTCGGCGATATAAAATTAGTGCTGACAGGAAAGCACAGAACAAACTTTTTACAAGAAATTAGAAAGCTTTCTACAGGACCCAAATGAATCCTCAAGTGGAACAACACATTGAAACCACTTCTTCTGAAAAAATTGAAATATTCTGGAAAACAATTTGGTTCAACGAAGCTGAATAGATCCACAAAGAGAAAGAAACTGTACAAGATCTAACAGAAATGAAGTATGAAGAGATTACCTTAAAGATCTATAAAAAATTATTAGAAAATCCCACAACTGGAAAGCATCAGGTATCGACAAAATCCACACCTATTGATACAAGAAACTTACTGGTACACATAGGCAACTTACATTAGAAATGACAGCAATGATAGCAAACCTAAAGGCGATGCCAGACTTTCTATTCAAAGGTATTATCCACCTGTTGCCAAAGATTAAGATAACCCTGCAAAATACAGATCGATAACATGCCTCAACACTCTGTACAAAATTATAACATGATGTATTTTAGAAAAAAATTCACACCATAGCTGCAGAAATAATATTATCACAGAATAGCAAAAAGGATATCTAATATATTCGATGGGGCGCAAAGAATATCTAATAATAGGCTTGGTATTACTTGAACAAACCAAAAAGCAAAAAAGAAATACCTATTCATACCTAGATTACAAAATGGCCTATGACTCTGTATTTCACTTCTGGCTAACTGAGATCTTAAGAATACACAAAATACCCACAACAATAGTAACATCCTTAGAACACAGCATGAAGTAATAGAAAACCATATTAACCACATTGCACAAATTGCCACATTGCAAAAGCTTGGAAACACTTGAAATCGACACCAACACTTGATTTGAGCTACAAAAGGCCACAATTTTAAACACTTGCCTAACAGCCAGGAAGTTCCTAGACGCAACACCCGAATAACCTACAGAAGGATGTCTTGAATACTTGGCACCGCCCGTTTCAAGTCTGTACCGCAAAAAGCTAGAATACATACAACATAATAATAATTTATAATTCTGTTAGCCATAGATCTAACACCAACCATGCTGCACAAAAATTTGGAAACGCTTCAGCATGGCTCTTCATGCCTTTATTAAACTACAAGAGGCAACAGGCTTAAACGTATGTCGAACAGTCCGAACGTTCCTGGATACAATGTCTAAAGTATCTTTTAAAAGGAAGTCTTCAGCCCTTGGATGCGCCCGTCTCAAGCCTATACTGTCAAGTGGAGGATAACATATACAATAAAAATAATATAAATTATATAAGATAGCAATAATAAAAAATGTTAAAAAACGTTAAAAAAGATTTTTATACGTTTAAATGCAGTAAAAACGTTTTTAACGTTGAGTTTCGTTACCGTAAAACAGTGAATTCCTTTATTCATTTCCATCTTTCCTTTCCATTCCTTCTCTTCATTTCTTTTTTCATTCTGACTAATGGAGACTTCTGTTAATTATAACTCGATTTTCTGATTAATTTTTATATCGTTTTGTTCAATAATATTAATAAAAATATTTTTAAAGATTAAAACTAAACTTGAAAAATGAAAATCAACAATAACACAAAAAATGTTAACTTTGCTTTATGATAACCATGTGTACTACATCCATTAGATTATTATTTTCTGTTAATAATAAACAAAAATACAATTTTTTGGTGGCGTGGCTTTAACACTTCATCACAATAATTTATGTCTACTATGTTTACATCATTTTCATGTGTGTGTGAGTGTGTGTGTCAGAGAGAGAGAGAGAATTGCATCCTTCACAAATCTCGATAAACAAACTGCGAACAAAGGACTTCATTTCCAAAGTAATGAAGTTCTATCGTATAAGTGAAATTGGAATTCCTTCCATTTAAGGCTTTAACGCTTTATGGATTCCGAGCGAAATGTTCACTTTCCCGTTTCAGCGAGTGTCAGGCGAAGCATTACATTTACCGCTACTGAGTTTAATCAATGAAGTGCAACCGTTTTCCTAATCAATATCGTTGTCGTTTAATAGATCGTGTGCAGTTTGACAGTTTTGCAATATTTAGAAAGTTGATTCACGCACTGTAACATGCGCCAAACTGTTTGTCATTTCAAACAAAATTACAAGGAAGACTCGAGAAAGCGTGTTTCCATTATTTTGGACCCATTTTCATTTCTTAGGACAGGTCTATGTTAGTTATTTGAGAAATAGTTACTAGCTCGAGAGGCAGTTCTGGGATGGTGAAATATTTTTTTCTTATGGCATTGATTTGTTTTATTTATTTATATTTTTTCTCCTTATATACTTCTCTAACATTTTCCAGTTTATTCTCCCCCTTTATTTATCTTTACTATTCCGGTTTTTATTTGTATTTTTCTACATTGTTTATTTTTCTTCTATTTTTTTTTCCTGTTACTAATATTGTGTTTCCTTTCTTTCGAATCTGGTATGACCAGCGGCAAAAATCTTGCTAGTTATGTAGTTTTGACCTGGCGAATCACTTCTGAGATCGCAAGATGGTTAGTTGTTATATATTTTGAACTAGTTACAGGTCGTTTTTCATAAGTTAGTTGTTTCAGTTATTATTTGAGATAGTTGATCTTTGAGTAATAGAAATTATTGATTATTGGATAATTTTTATTTAGATGTTATGCGGCTTATCGGTAGTTCCATTCTATATTATATATTCATATAATATACTAACTATTTGCTATAATATATTAACTATATTTACTATAATATATTAACTATATTTACTATAATATATTAACTATATTTACTATAATATATTAACTATATTGACATAATATACTAATCATTATTTTTAATTGATATAATTATTATTATTTTTAACTGATATAATATATTAACTATTCATTATATTCTTTGTAGAAATTTGTTCGTTTTGATTAGAAATTACGTAAACTAATTCAATTTTTAATTTAATATTTCTATTTTCAAAGGCTATCGAAGAACCAGAAATTTGTATTTATATTAATTCATAGAATTAACCATCAGTTTTGAAAAAAGACAGAAAATAAAAGTATATAATGTGTTTTTAAATAACTTGCGTTTTAAAATAAAATAGAAGATAAGGAAAGAATAGAACGGAAGAAAGAGCGAAAATAAGATAAATAAAATGAAAAAGGAAGTAAATAATTAAGAAAAGAAAGAGTCACGGAAATTCCTTAAAAATTCTTTCTGAATAACAAAAGTTTTTCTCAAGTTGGAATACTTTGAAAATAGCATTTAAAAAAACGTAGAATTGAACGTGACAATGAAACGAACATAGCGGTCCATCGCAAATGCGTATAATTTGTATGTATCTCATAAACACGTTTACTTTTATACTGCGGATTTCGCGAAAACGCGATCGCTTGTTGCTATGGAAAAGCGTGACTACTGTGGGAAAAGTGGCGACGCTTTTTGCCATTGTATGGAAGTGTACAGAATAAGAATAGTAGATAGTTCTTGTTCTTATGAAAAAAATACTAAAAGTTTATGTGCTGGTTGGCTCACTGCGGTTGCAAAATATGTAATATTTATGTGCTTTAATATACTTTTGAAAGGGTAATACTGTCGAACCTCAATAAAATATTATTAATTTATATAAAAAATAAGATACAAATATTAATAAACATTACAATTTATTATTGCATTTTGTTTTATCATTATTATTTCATTATATTTTATTAGTATATATTATATTTTATTAGTATTATATTATATTTTATTAGCATTATATTATATTATTATATAGTATATGTTGTAACAAAACAATAGTATATATAGTGTTACCTCCTAATAAGACACACCCACGGGACCGGGCAGTTTGTCCCTTAAATAGAGGTGTCCCTTATTGGAGGTAATACTGTACATACCTGTAAAGTGGATATTATGTGTAGTTGATAGATTCGAAAAATCCTTGTTTTACTATATATATATACTATGGTTTAGTAAATATTTATTTGTTCCGGATTACATACTGTGCCAAGAAAAAATTTTAAATTACAATAGACCCTTAAAAATTGAGTAAAGACAGATTTTTTAGCTTTTTATGTGCAAAATGTCACCAAAATTATCAAGTTTGCCCTCAGTTTCTTGAAAAGCCTCAGAATCTGACTTTTGCATCACAAAACCACTCACAGTTTGAAACGCAGTGAAAGCCTTCATCACACTAACAGGATTTTCGTTTGAAGTGGTAGCGTTGCCAATGTTTTCATCAGTATCCAAAAAACCGTGGTTACTTTCCGACAAGGAGTTTAGCGTGCCGTTAAGAGTCTCAACTACTTCGGCGTCTGTTAAGGATCTCATCTACTTCGGAGTCTGTTAAGGAACTGTAAGTAATGATGCTGTCGTCGATTGAGACATACTCGTCAAATGTAACTGCATCGAGAACATCACAAGCTCGTGCATGGATCATGTGGAACTTAACCCTATTTTCGTTACGCTGTCGTCTTCTATGTCATTTCTAACAAATTTATGATAACAGAAAATATTTTTCACTTCTTATCGCATGTAAACGCCAACAGGAAATGTTTGTTATGCAATTGTATACAAAAGCAGTCATCCCCATGTTTAGTCTGGCAGATACAGTCTATTGAGATTATCAATGAGAAGCTTTGTGCATGGAAAGCGCGCTTTCTTCGTATTAAGCAGTGAAAATTATTCAAGAGTCATTGATTATAAGTTCGTGGTAAACGGCATTTCGTCTTAACCACGTTCGTGTTAAATAACATGGGAATTCTTAAACAATTTGACGGGACTTCAGAAAATTGTTCGTATTAAAAGTAATTCGTCTTAAGCGTGTTCGTTTTATTGACGTTTGACGGTCCTTGTTCTTACTGATGATGACATTGATTTGTATAACAACTACAGGTCAAATTTTAAGTATAAATCTGAGTAAAGTTTCACACATTGACCTTTCCTCATATTCATATTTCTTGAAAGGGGAACCTTTTTAAGTGAAGAAAAGAGGTTGTGGAGGAGAATTCAATTACGAAAAATAATTTCTGACACATCACGTTTTTAGCTTCACAAACTTAAATATCTTTCTCTTTACTATAAGAAGGGTCTGACGAGAAAAGAATTAGTTGTATTACTCTTAAAATGGATTCGAATAAGAGGTTTCTGGATATCGATCCAAATGCTTTGGTCTCTAAATCATTGAGTATAGCGGTGAATGGACTTTCTTATGAGATACTTATGAGATAATATACTAATGTTATTAAGGTAAAAAATTTTTCCCGATGATGTGGCAACAGTAGATGTTAAATTACTCGTAAAGAAAAGAATGATTTTCCGGCGCCTGGTGGGACCCGAACCCACGACCTATATCATATATATATTCATATCGGACATTCTTGCTTCTTTGACTTGTCGCTTTGGCAAGTCACAGTACTGCCACAGTACTTATGTAGTCACAGTACTGCCACACCAATAGCGAACTTGTCCATGGAAAGTTATATATATAGTCGTAAGGGAGAGAGTGGTTGCGCCTGTAGCTTAGTAGGTAGAGCACCTGACCGGCAATCAGGAGGTCGTGGGTTCGGGTCCCACCAGGCGCCGGAAAATCATTCTTTTCTTTACGAGTAATTTAACATCTAATATACTTATGTACTTATGAGATAACTTATAACAAAGGAACATTTAGTTATGATACCTCACGTGTTAATATTCAGACTAG
>QLNU02003225.1:112923844-112958424 GCA_006491805.2 Dysdera silvatica | reverse complement strand
TATTAACAGCGCGACATTTCCCTATCGTTGAATTTTCGAACTATTTTTTATTACTGAAATATTTTCCTCATGCCTTGAAATAAATGTAAGCCCAAATTTGTGACATTCTGTCCGTCGATAGTTCTCTATAGGCATATTTTGTTTCGGATAACCTTTTGTTTAGGTTTGATAAAATAAATTTTTGGTAGTCCCATGACACAAGAGCTCTATGGAGTAAACAGTGTGTCAATTAGTGGATCCAGGGAGGAAATGTATATAAGAATGGTCAATTTCTTTCAATAACGAAAACAAAAATAGTTCATATAATGCAAAATGGCACTTTGGTAGGGTTAATATTTTAGCAAAGCCTCTTGAAGTCCAATTTGATTTAGAGTTCCCTCTCTAAGTAAAATGAAAACTTTGGATATATCACTAAGTGCAATAAATTAGAAAAATACAAAATAGTGCAGTAGGCACCAGCGGTGGTGTAGCAATTTAAAAATTAGGGGGGGGGGGCTTTATCAATTTTGAGGAAGATTACTCGTGCTTCGGCATAAAAGTGAAAAATATGCCTTTATAGCAAATGGGAAGGCTTGAGTCCCCGAAACCCCCTTCTATACGTCACTGAACCCTAGCTATTGATTTGCATGATTTTAAATCGATTGTCTTGCCGATATTAACTAAAATAAAAGTATAATATAAATATTGTTAGCCATAAAGTTAACAACCGTTTAACCATAGACATAAAATTATCTTAATAGGGCATAACAATAAGAAAGTTCCAGAACAATAAGCTAAATTAAAATAAGGTTAACGTTTGCTTTAGATTCAGTGGTACAATATTTGGTAAACTAATATTACCATCTTAAAATGCTTGATATCTTCGGTGCCTTATTTTGGCATGTAATCCAATGTGATCTACGATAATTTATGAGCTGTTTGATTGAATTTTCGTGGTATTCGAATTTCGCTACCTGTAATAATAATGTCATCTGCGGCAATTTTAAGACTTTGATTGTCATCTGCTTTAAGCACGCTCCACATGAGTCTTAATTCTGTCTTCCATTCTGGAAAATTAAGGGAACTTATATGTCATTTCATGTTTATGACTGAATTCGATGACCAAAATTTAGCCTTTCTACAAAAATAGTACAAGTCTGTTTCATAGACATTATCATAATTGCTTTCGCTAAATTAAACTAGTCACGTTCAAATTGGCAACACCAAAAATCACTTCCAAATTTTTGGGTGAATGAACTCTTGGATTTTCCAGTTTCGATGGGTTAGGTAACCAACAACAATAAAAAAAAAACCCTGCTAAGAAAAGTCATTCAATAAAAATGGAGGCATCTTTTAAATCGCAGACAGTGTAGACACTGGCGTACGCAGGGGGGTGTTGATGGGGGTTGTAACCCCCATTGCAATGAAATTTTGTATATTTAACATAGAAACATGTGAGTTGTAGCTCTGTAAACTCTCCAATGAGCCCGTAACCCGCCTTATGAACTTAGGAAACTGAGTTGTAGCTCTGTTTTTTAATTTTTAATGGGACTTGGCTACGGCCTTGCATGCTTTGATTGTATCGATACATGCTGAAAAAAATTTTAACCCCCCCCCTGAAATTAAATCTTGACTCAATGTTATTTCAATGGGAGAGGTACATATTTTGCTCTGTAACTTTCGACGTGCTTTATTTATAAAAAATCATTTTGCAGAAAATTAAAGAGCTATAAACACGAATCGTAATTATAAAAATCGAATTGTTTTAAAGCATCCTATGTATGTAAGAGAATCCGCGATTGAAGTTGATGCAAACATTGAAAGTCGAAAACGAAAATTCGTAAAAAACTGATTCATAATGACACTTTTTCTCACTTAAACATGCAAAATTATTAGAAAATTATTACTGATGCTTATATAAGCAAATTTTTTTATCCTTCATCTGTTTCCTACGAACTTTTGTTTTCCCCCGTTCAATTTTTGTACCGTTTTTTATAGTGGATTCTTCTTCATAGGATACCTGAAAAAATTTGATTTTTTTTGTAATCAATCGTTAATTTTCTGTAAAGCGTTTTTTCATAAATAAAGCATATCGAAAGTTACAGAGCAAAATATTTACCTCTCCCATTGAAATAACATTGAGTGTAACCTTAATTTTGGACATCAGTATAAATAAAACACTATAAAGGAAAATAAACGGTAATTATTTTCTACTCCTGAATTTTACCCTAGATGGCGCCACAATCACTATAAAACTGGGTTGTTTTGGATAGTTATGATAGAAATGCAAAGAATATGCAATGTCAAAGGGTTTATTCTAAAGTTAATGCCATTATATTTTTATTTTATACCAGAATCGAAGCTATCGTATAACAAAAGTAGGAAAAGTCTAGGGGCCTTAATGAATTGGGAGCGTTCCAATTTCATTGCAAGTTTTCTAAAACCAATAGATATTTTTGATGCTTTTGTAGATGACTAAAGAAACAATCTGTTTTGCAATTTTGTTGTTGTTTTAAAACACATTTGTTTTAAATCGAACATTTTAACTTTTTTTTTCAATAAAAGCATTGTTTCAAGTCTGGCGTTTTTAAACAGTAACTAGGAAAATATCGGCAGCTGTGGAAGAGTAAACCTCTCACAGATCATATAGAAAGAGACAGTATCGGTAAAATTGTGAAAATATCTTTTGAAATTTAAGATAAAGTAAAAAGTTAATATTAGAGGGCTTGTCAATAAAAGGAAGTAAACATATAAAATTGATTTTGGCGCAGGTTCAACATTTTGCTGGAAATAAACTAAACAAGCAAAAAATATTGCGGATTATTTGAATTTCAAGATCCTATCTTAAAGTTATAGAAGTATTGTAAAACCCAAGGATTTTGCTTCGGAGACGATAATTTATTCAGCACCGTCTACGTACATGTCATTATTTCTATAATTGCTTCTGCATAGTTAATGTCTAAATATTGGAAAATCGGGTTTTGGAAAAGCCTATAAGGGGAAGCCTCCAGAAACCCCCTCTGGGGGAGGGTCCGAAGAATTTCTTCCTAAGAAAATTGCAAAACATATTTTCTCAGATTAAGATTGCCAACTCTAGCCAACAATATTAAGCCATACTGACACTCTCAGCTGCAAGTTAAATAATTTTGCTCCGTGCATCATTATTAAAAGCATCTGATATCAGTTTTTTTTACACTCCAATATAAATTCTTTAAATTCTTTAAAATTTTGCGAAGGCGTCACGTTTAGAAATGTTATGGTCATCATCAAATATTATGGTCACATTAAAATTTTACCAGTCGCTCGTACCAGACGGACTTAGGTCATGGGGCGCCAAAATTTGGAGCCTCCCCCGTAATTATTAATTATTTCCGAAATAATTACTTTTATGGCGTAGTGTTTTATTTCTAGGGCTCTTCTCACCTGTTTACTAAATCTTATTAAAAAAATACTGAATATTATTAAAAGACGGAAAGCCGTAATGGCGATTAAAATTTCCCCATGACAAATAACATCTAACTAAACCGCAAGTACTTTTTCTGAAGAGACAAAAATTAAATTGTTTTAATATAAAAATTAAAGCCTTGCATGTGTTTTAAAAATCTGGAATACTCTCTGTACAGTTGAATAAGTTCGCCCACTTTCATTCGATTTGTATAAATAAACAACGTTTTGGTGTAGTTTTTATTCCCTAATTTTTTACTTGTAGTGTCATTTTATGGTTTTGATGGAAAAAAGCATTTTCACTTTCTTACCCACTAAATTAAATATATTGTACGAGGGTTGGAACTTTAATAGTGGCAACTATTTATTTACAATTGATACAAAATAGATACATGTTACCAAGTTTTACTGCCCCTCAATGTAGTCACCCGCATAGTGCACAACCCGTTGCCAGCAATGTGGAAGTTGTAGGATGCCTTTAGCAACGCCTGTTGTGTTGATAGTTCGAATGGACCGGTCTACTGCCTGAAGAATCTCTGGAACAGTTCTGAAGCGAATGCCATGAAGGTTCCTTCATCTTAGGAATCAAGTCATACTCCCCGGCCTTAAGTCCTTGTGGCTCTGACTTGCTTCCTACGATGAAGGAACCATTTCGTGGTATTCGCTTCAGAACTGTTCCAGAGATTCTTCAGACAGTAGACCGGTCCATTCGAACTATCAACACAACAGGCGTTGGTAAAGATATCCTACAAATTCCACATCGCTGGCAACGGGTTGTGCACTATGCAGGTGACTACATTTAGGGGCAGTAAAACTTGGTAACATGTATTTATTTTGTATGAATTTTAAATAAATAGTTGCCACTATTAAAGTTCCAACCCTCGTAGTAAAAAATAATTCATACAGGGATTGGGGATAATGATAAAATTATGACAAAAAAAAAAGAGATCAACTTAGATTTGGCCTTGTCTGCAGTTCGAGGTCGTTTTGCCATTGTGTTGCCTCTTCTCTCGGCATGGCGCCCTGTGTGACGACACCGGTCAACACTGCACTGCACTGGAGACTATTGCATTTTAGACCGTTATATGCTACATCAGCGGTTCTTCAACTGTAGTCCGCGGACTTCTGGGGGTCGCGGGACCCTATAAAGGGTCCGCGAGGCCCTTCCAATATTCCATAAAGGTTCTGAAAAACACTAAGGCAAGAGCATTTGTTCTTTAATGCTAAGAATAAATTATGAGGAGGGACGAAAAATTCCTTCCTTAAATGGTGAAAATTAGCGATAAAACACTAGAAATAAATATGCATGACGCAAATTCCGGGCTTTAAACTTTGAGTTAATTCTTGGCGTCTGCGAGGGCGATTGATCTCTGAAGGTGGGGGGAAGGGGTCTGCGGTCTAGGAAAGTTAAAGAACTTCTGTCCTATACTATTATATTAATTAGATACTGCTATAGTTTAGATATTATATATATATCTTAGGCTGAAAATAAATGTGCTTTTTCTTGTAGGACATTTTACACAGATGGTGTGGCGAAGCAGTCGGGAGTTCGGAGTGGGCAAGGCGAGATCTCGATGTGGGAAAGTGCTTGTTGTAGCCAATTACAAACCTTCAGGTAACGTTATCGGGGAATTTCACGACAACGTTTTTCCTGCTCTTGACGATGTTGAGATACCCCCTGACATCGGCTGATGACTGACCTTCGTTTACGATTCCTTTTTGTGGTCGCTAGGCACCATGTGGAGCTCAAGTTCCAAACCTTTTGTGTTTCCATGGACTTCCCTTATTATGAGAAATCGGTCGTAAATCACAGATGGCGAAACTTCAATTCGACGGTAGAGTGAGAAACGACGTCTGCGCATGCGTTGTTTTAAGTCTTATATTCCAACAATGGAGATTTCCATATTTCTGAAACTTTTCTGTTGAAGTATTTATAATTATTCTATTCGCTATTTTGATACGCTTAATAGGCTGGCAAATGCAGCTGTTTGATATTATATTTTTAAATAAAAAACACCGAGAAACGAACTATTGTCCAGACCAAGTATGCCATTAGGTTCCATACCACGAGCACACTAGGATTTATCTACATTTTTAAAGGCAATTTTTTCACGACAAAACTTCAATTCTCAGTAAGCTTGGTTTTAATCAAAGGCAGGGAGGTGTGGACCAAACATCAAGTCATTAGCTCGGTCCATGACAATCAGCATTTAATTTCTGTGTCGTAAAAATGCAAATTAATCATAAATATATAGTTACAAATATACTTACGTCTTTTATAAAATCTTGTAATAATAGTCTTTTATTACAAGTTAATAATAAGTTCTTATTCCTCATTAAGATCATTACATATAACATCCATTATACAAAAAAAGAAAAGAAAAAAAAAGAAGCTTTTAAAGAAAAATTCAAACAACAGGAGCTTTTAAATAAGACCTGGATTTATAAGTTTAAAATAAAATAAATTGATAGTCAACAAAAATTTCTTTTGTTTCACTCGCATAGAACTTTTTTCTTATTATAAAGATCTTTCTATTTTTAATTACAAAGCACTTTTTCGTTCTTACCAACAAAAGATTTTTATTTTTCATTATAAAAATTTTGTTGTTTCCCTCTCTCTCTTATCATAAATATAACTATTTTATCTTATCATAAAGACATTCTTGTTTCTTATAAAAAAAATTCTTGTTACTTGTTAGAGAACGAAAGTTTTCGATCCCTACAGCAAAGAACATTTAGAAAAAATAAATAAAACTAAATTATTATAATTTAATTAAATATTAGGATTTAGTTATACATAAATAGGGTCCCTGAACAAGACAAGAAATTGAAGATTTGATGTAAAAATTGCTTTAAGTATACGATAATATTCAGAAACCTGTTTAGATATCCTAACCCTAAAATTTATATTGCGAGCTAAGAACAAATTCGTTACGAAACACAGCATAGGTTAAGAATCCTAAAAATTATACTTTAAGGACTACCTTAAGGACTTTAAGGTACTGAGAATAATAATATTATTGTTTGTGCAAGATGCATTATAATAATTTAATTTCTTAAAAATATGTTAAAACATAGTTATTATAATAATAATAACAGCTATATTTTACTATGTTATACGAGTGTTATATTATTTTATGTTATACTTATGTCATATTATTTATGTTATACGAGTGTGTCTATTTACTTTTATTCTTATTCAAACAAAATATTTTATATTTTATATATGAAAAGTTTGCATACCTATAAATTAAAATTTTAATCACAATAACGTAGTTATTTGTCAGTTGCATGAAACACAAACTATAATTAATAATTAAAATATTTGTTAATATTTACTATATTTTTCATTTTAATTATAATTTATAAATAAAACATATAATTACAATTTAAACTCATTATGATAATATTTCTTGTATTAATAAAGTAGGAATAAAGTTTTATGAAATAGTAATAATACTATCCTGAATAGGTTCAATGTTTTGTTTTAAAAACATTGAACCATTGATACGAGTAAAAACAGATTACACCAAAATTAAAGATATCAAACGAATACACATAAGCCACGAAAATTGTGAGGCATATCTACAAACATCGAAGTGTTAAGAGAAATAAATTCCACAAAAATTGAAGTTACCAGGCGAATGAATACAAACCGTGTAAATAGTAAGCCATGTTTTCGAATATTCAATGTTGAAAACACCCTTATAAGAAAATACCTATTTTTCAAAATAAGCATTAATTTTGAACATATACACTATCTAAACAATTTGATTGATATTTGAGGACTCCTATAATATTTCAATTAGTTGCAATTTCATAGTTTCTACATTGCTTTTTTTCCATGTAAGACATACAAATTAATAATTAAATATTACAATTGCACAATAAATAAATATTTCACAAACACGTGTAATAATACTGAATAATTAAATATAACTGGAGTAGATATATGTATGAATACACAGAGCTTTATTTACAGAGAAAAATGTGCATATTTTAATGCGATATTATATATATGTATACAGTGTAAATTTAATAACTCACTTCATTGTCAATTTCCGCATTCTATGTACAAATCTTTTATCATAAATTCACGCAAATTTGGAAACGTTATTTCTTAATGTCTGATTTTACTTACTTGAAAACCACGTGTATCTATATCTAAAGAAGTGGGAAGAAACGATAATTTATTTGGTATTTTCTTTTTGGGATTGAAATATTCTTTTTTTAGGATACTAAAAGTTTCATTTACATATTTTAATTGTAATAATAAAACAAATTAACTGCGTTTACAGACACAATTTGGATATTGATATGTTGCCAACATGAATCAAAATGCCAAATCATCTTATTTATACACAGCAATTGTAGTTTCAATTGTCATGAGATCCATTCAAAGTGTAATTAAGGTGCATGCAGATCATCGTACAAAAACTTTGGTTGTCTGATGACTGACAGTGATGACTGACAGTCATGTCTGATAGTTGACAGTGACTGAAACTTGAAGTTCGTAAAATGAGGATTAATCAGTATCTTGAGGGTATCCTTATCATTTGCGTATGCAGGGGATGTTATTGGGGTTGTAACCCCCCCTTGCGATGAAACTTTGTATATATACACATAAATATATGGCGTTGTAGCTCTGTAACCCCTCCTATTGTAAACATGTACGAACTTACGAACCCTTATGTACCCTTACCGTATGTACCCTTACGAACTTTCTGCAGACGCCTATAATCATCATCACAGAAAAAGCCATTAAATTTTTTTATAAAAATATGAAACAAATGAACTTAAAACTGGTATTTCCATTTCTTAGTGTATTAAGGAATTGTTAAATATAATTTTAATTTAAAAAATATGAAATTAAGATATTAAGTTTACAAATCGCGTTATCAAATATGGATTTGAAATTTTGAGCTCTGATATGTGTGATATGCATGATATATACTCGCTTTTAAGAACCAGAGCAAGGGACAGCGGGGAGGGGGGGGCTAATGCCCAGGGGCCAGGCACTAAATTTCAATATCATAATAAACATAGTTTGCCATTAACTATAATTGGTTAAGGGAGGGGGGGGGGAGATCAGCTGAATTGCTTAGGTGCCCATAATTCACGTGCACTGTCTTTGTTTGTGTTACGATGTTGGCTGACATTTCGTTGACGACTTCTGCGACAAATATTTTTTGGTGCTTATTAAGTCCTAAATTGTTTTAGGAAACCTATTTAAGGATTCAACGAAACTGTATAACAATAAGGTACAATTTTGCAAATTCTGCTGGAACTGTCGTGTACTGTGTCGCACGCTTTATGCTCATCTAACGTATGTAATCAAAGTCAGCGTGTTTGTAAATCATTCCATATCTTTAATGTACATTTCGGCAGTTTTATTTTTGCTATTCCTATGACCATTTACATATACAAATCAATACAACCTTGAAATTGACAATGCTAGATTTCTTTAGTGAATCCGTAATTTAGAAATTTATAAACGGAAGTTTTCCGCTCAATTGCGCTGACTATCACAATGTGTTTTATAATTAAATAAAATAAATATAGTTTTGGGAAATGTAGCCGATATCAATTGTCGCTTTTTTCCTCCTTGAAATGTCCGAGAAGCATTTTTATCTTAACATTGCTCAACGTGTGCTCATTACGTCTCCATACTACAGATGTTGCTATTTCTGGACTACAAATAGCTTGCTATTTTATCGATTAAAATACCATTTACTCTTTACAGTTATTTGTGATATTTATTTAGAGAACAATAGCCCCAGCATTAGAAAAACAGCTCCAAGTAATGTTATATGTTTATGATCCCACTTTCGTTTAACAAACATTAAGGTCAGAGAAATTAGTACGTCAACAGAAGATAAATTCGTGGTGATAACCTCTAAATTAATTACAAACTAAACTTTTATATAACACTGTGTTCAGATTAGGAAATAAAAATATATTTTTGACAAAGAAATTTCGAGTGAGAACGGTTTTCTATCATTAAAGTAATTAAAAAAATAACAGACTTCAAAACTACGTCTGGGTTAGAAAGCAAAAAATATTAGGAAATTGCAATAAGATGTATTTTATTTCTGTGATAATTGAATTGCAGTCGTAAGGTGCTTGCAAACAAACATACTTTTTATACAAACACATGGAAAAATTCTGATAAATTCATAAATATTTCACTATAATAAACATTGCATGAATTAACTTAACGTGATTCAAAGGCAGGGAATATATAAAATACTTGGAGCTGTTTTTCATGCGTTTGAAAGGCAATGTCTGTGCTTATATATAATGTATATATAACTGGTTTTTATGTTAAGTGTGTTTGATTTGTGGTGATCTTAATTTAAGAGTGACAAAAATTATCAAAGTCGTGGAGTATTTTATTAAAGATGGGGTAGAAATGTTGTAGGCAATAAAAATTTATGAAGGTGCTCTCCCAGACATATGTGACATTTGGTGTGTTGGAAGAAAATACTCATGGTTCATGGAGAAATAGACGAATAAGAAAAGATATATGGGGTTTCACACGTGAGATCATGGACACAGCAATTTCTTTGTGTAAATTACGATGAAATGCATCCACATTACATCTTTTAATGTAAAAAAATAGGCGCGATGATATGTTTATTTTGGAGGGAGGGACTAAAAAATAAAGGTTTGTTTATGTAGTTAGTTACGTCTTGAATCAACTGTTCCATTGCTCACTGTATTTTATGTTATAGTACCACATAGTGTTCATTTTGTATTTTAAATGATCTCATCGTTTCTGTTACAGAATATTGTAATGTCGGAAATTGAGTTTTATTTAAACTTGTGAAACAAAAGGGAATTAGTAAATTTTACATTTGATATGTAATAGTAAGATGTCAACACGCTTATATTGACAAATTTCACAATTTTAAACCTCACACGGGAACCGCTCCGCATGAAGGTCAAACCCAGGGTAGTGAGAATTTGCGTGTAACTCGATTAAACATTTATTTGTTTAGTGAGAATTTGCGTGTAACTCGGTTAAACATTTATTTCTTTAGTGAGAATTTGCGTGTAACTCGGTTAAACATTTATTTCTTTAGTGAGAATTTGCGTGTAACTCGGTTTGGTTTTCATGCGAGTGAGAATTTGCGTGTAACTCGGTTTGGTTTTCATGCGAGGAGGTTCCCTTGTCAGTGTTTATTTTTAGTTTAACGGAATTCTTTAAGTATGTGGGTTTAAGGCTCAGATTGCGTACTAATTCAAGTGATTTTCATTAGAACTTGATTTGTATTTCTCATCATCAAAATTAATTTTTGGCTTCCTCAAAATCAACTTTGAATGTTATTAAAATTCATTAAATGCCAATCGTACTGATCAATGAGTGCATTATATTTCATCAAAACTTATCTTCCAATCATTTTCGTTATTTTTTCTCTTCGGATGATTGAAATTATCACACTGCTTATCACACTACAAATAGTGTGATAATCATTCAAATTATTACACTACTTATAATCATTCAAATTATTACACTACTTGTAGGTTTTGATTAACATAAGCACAGTTCGTATCCTATTGTAATCACAATGTATAAATCTTATTATAGTCAAATTAATGCAATTACGTAGCACAAAAATATATATAATTAAGAACTATCCTTAAATATAGAGAGTAATATATAATACTTATTTCAAATTAATATTTCTAAAAACGATATAGCCATTATAATATGGTATTGCGTTCTAAAATACTTTTATCTTAGCTTTAAATAATACAGTAGAATCTCCATATAACAAAGTTTTCTATTTAATGAAATTTTCGGCGGAACCTTGACTTTGAATGGCACTAACATGTAAATTTGTCTCCATATTACGAAAAAGAATTTCTATGTAACGAAGTTTTTTTAATAAAGAATTTGATTTTTTTTAAATTTATCTTTTACTTTCTCTGTGCGAATATGACTCGTGAATCAAAATTAAAACCGCTAGTTATTGGAAAAAGTAAAAACCCCGAGATGCTTCAAAGGTGCAAAAAGTTTAGAGGTGGATTATGAGTTCAATAAAAAGTTGTGGATGACTTCTGTAATTCTTGAGAGGTGGCTATTACAGTGGGATAACCCATTTAGAAAACAACATCATAACATTGCGTTCATTATAGACAACAACAGCATACATGCAAATGCATGTAATTAAAATATCTGACTTAAGCTGAATTTTCTCTAATTCTGCATATAAGAGCAGTTTTGTTAAGTCCGCAGGGGTGATTTTATAACGAGATCTGTTTCAATTGATGGTAGTAATAGAAATAATATATGATTTATTTATGCCGTATAGTTTTAGATTATAATTTAGTTAACTACAAATCTGGCTCTTCATCTAATAAGATGTATTTTGACTACGGTAAACTTCTAGAAGTTTATGATTGTAGTTTATCAACTTTAGTGAGCTTCCAGCATCCAAGTAAACGTTTTGTTTAACGCTTGTCAGCCATTTACTTTTCCCAAAACCTCGAATCGATTCCAAATACTATATTTCCAATATGCACATATGTAAAAAACTACATTTTTTTCCCCTTTTTATAAAACATAATTTGTACTAAAATTTTAGAAACAAAATAACAGAGGAATCATCAAATGGGAAGTAAGTTGCATATACACCCAAGAACGAATGACTTTGTGCTGAAACGGAAAAAGCAAAACCATGAAAAACGTGCAGATGTGTATATGAATTCGTTTTTACCGAAGTTTGTTATGTTTGATTTTTCTAGGCATTTTATTGATGCTGTGAATATATATTTATTAATATAATACATGATTATTTTTTCAATGTATGTTGTCATGCAGCTGTTCTGTACATGACGCTGATTGCAGCATTGTTACAAATGTTTCTGTGCTTAAATTTAAGACACAGACACAGTTCTCATGCCATTTGCCAGGTCTTTAATACACTGACTTTCGGCGGCGCTACTGCATGACACGTTATCTACCTTCTTCTGCCTTCTAGAAACGGTTCTAAATTTCAGTAGATCGGCTTGTGACGTCACACACTCTGACGTCATATATGTCTATATGATGCAGTGAGAACTGGTGTGATACGCCGTTTTCTTTTTGCTTCATGTTCGCTGTGTTTTTTTCGTTGCAGCGAAAATGTCTGAGCCCCTGACTCTTATTTTTCTATGCATTACGTATGCAATTAAGACTACTTTCCCACTGTAAACATCAGCCCCTCGAACTAGGTGAGTTCTCGCTTTTTACCTTTCCTACTTTGCAGGAATTTTGATTCAATATTTTACTGATTCATGGGTGCTCGAAGACTATCTAAAGGGGCTGCAAGGGCGCCTGGAGGTATCTCCCACACAATCCATTCACTTATACATCCCCTTCACTGATTCACGAAAATTACAAAAAAAGCCTGAAACAACATAGCGGCTGGTCACTTTGCATGTTGGCAGTTATTCTTTGGCAACACTGGAAAAAAAAAAGTTCAGTACGTAACGTGTTATGCAATAACACCACATTCGACTTCTTAAGAGCCTTCTCAGGCGTTAAATCATTGGAATTTAACATAGTAATTAACACACGTTAAACTCAAATTCAAACGTTTGAGGAGAATCCACCCAAAGAAATGCTCCTCATTCTTATTAATGACAGTAAGTCCATACAATCCATTCTTCATATTCAATGTTAGTAATGACGTTGTACAGCGTTAGTTTTGATGTTGCGAAAATAATATCAGCGCGTTTCAAGCAGGTGTGATTTGCGAGGAATTGACTGGAGTAATCCTCAAGTGAACACATTTTTGGCAGCCGCGTCAGCTAATCAATACAGCGTGATCATCTCGCTAGGAGTACTACGGAAAGAGTGTCTTTTTTTTTTCCTACCGATAGAGAGTCACCTTTTCGTCTCTACATTCGTAGTGCTCATATTGGCTGTTCACCCTTTTCGTATCCGAATGTTCATTGGTTACCCCTTTAATACTAATCGACGATTTGTTGTTTTAGTCACGGGTTCGTGACCTCACACTAGGGGGGTCGTAATGACCATGTCCAGCAGGGGTACTTATAAACAGGAAATGCCTGTCAAGGAGTTTGATGAAATACGATTAAGTTATTTTTGCTGCGTATCGTGTTGTACACTAAACTCAATCGTCGCCTGCAGCCAATGTCTTTTCCGTCGCCGGGAACAGAGTGAACCGCTGACGAGTCGGTCCATCTGGATTTTGAATGGAAAAAGCTTATGTGCGGACAAACAAAATGATGAACATTAAATCATGGTTAAACCTTTTGGAAATGTAGGTTCGTGTACCAATGATCGTTGATTGATCAGTCCCATTCTTTCCTATATTCCATTCTTTTTATAACTGTGAGAGCATTTCAATGTCATAAAGCAAACAGTGTTTTAAAGCTAAAAAAAACAAAAAAAAACATTGTTGTGAGCGATATAATGATTTTTTATTTTATATACTCGTAATTTTAATACAGATTAAATAAATTAAAGTACATAGTTGTGGTGCTTTACGTGTATAAATTATATATATATATATATGAGTGTATGATTTAGTAGAAAAATTAAGTTTTATTAAATAGTAAAATAAATTTTTGCTGACTTTCAACAATTTTCTGATATTAAATTTAATTTGATATGCGTGTATTTTCCTGAAATATAGTGTGTGAAAGTTATCATTAAAAGTGAATTCGTTATGACTGCTGATAAAATTAGACGATTTGCGAAAAAATATTAGAATTAAAAATTTTATGAAAATAAAATCCTTAAATATTCATTATCAAGGTTCTACCAAAACACTGCATCCTATTATGCGACGTTTAATACATAAGCATATATGATTAAATAATTAATTCCATTAATGAGTATGTAATAACGCCAAAGATTACAAATATTATTATATTGCTAGTTTGAGTTATATTATCTTGTAAATATCTGTGAAGAACTGATATCGTATTAGTTTTCAATGGAGCATTAATGTGCTTAAATATTTGACTATTTTTCACTGTTATACTAACGAGGTTTCGTTTTAAAATTTCTTGTTTTGTTTGATTTTAACGGTCGATGAAGTTTGACTGTGATATGAGGAAAAGTTTATCGTAGAAGGCTTACAATATGTTGATGGATGTGATAGTGTACACGTGTGAAGTGATACTGCGTTCGTACTTGGATCAAAGCATGCTATATGGTGCATGGTGTACTCATTCTGTACAATGGTTTAATTATTTTTTGTATTGTAAATAAATATTTTAATTCCACGTTGATCGCTCTATTTCTTATTGACGTAGGGGAAATTAAATTTACAGAATGATATTAAGGAGTAAAATTTACAGAATGATATTGAGAAATGAAATTTACAGAATGATATTGATTAATGAAATTTAAAAAATGATATTAACAAATAAAATTTACAAAATTATACTAAGAAATCAAAATTTTCAAAAAGAAAGAAATCTTTAATTAGAAAGATTTAAAAAATTACAGTGAGCAATGAAAATTGTGGTAAAAATTAATAAATTTTTCACTACTCATAATATGCTTATATATTTTAGAATTAATTGATTTATAACTAAGCATTTTTAAGATTTAATTTTGAAAGCATATGTTAATTTTTATAAATAAATTTTATTTACGTGGTGATAAGATTAATTAAATTCACTAATTGATAAAATCAGTTAATAATTGTAATATAAAAAAAAAGAACGACAAAGTAAAAAGAGAACCCAAAGAAAATGAAAAAAAAAATTCATTTATGTATTTTTTGTAATTTTTTCAATTTAACAGTGCTCAAATTTCATCTGTGTTATTTCACAAGCTTTTTACGATTAAAATTCATTCAATCTAAATTAAAAGTTTAGTAGATCTAATGGTTATTGCTATTTTTTTTCCTTTTTCCTTAAGCCACTGTTGTTAGCTGTTTTAAGCATATTAGTCTCGGGAAGTTTCATATTGCCAGCTGAAAGCGAAATATTCTCACAAGATTCTGTATAGTGGTCAGGGCCGAATTTCGCATAAGACCGGCTAGGCTCGGGCCTATAACTCAAAGTTTAAGGGTGCATTGAAACCCGGTGGCAAAAAAACAAAAAAACAAAAAAAACAAAAAAAACAATTGACAGAAGGAAAAACTTCGTTGTGAAATCGATCTAGTTCAGCTCCAAATTGATGAAAATAAGAGGAATAGATATTTATTTTTTGAAATTTTCGAAGTAAATGTAGGAATACTAATTATAAAGCAATAATTAATAAAAGGACACTGTAAAAAATCCTCCTACGAGTTGTAATTATTATTTTACGAAATCCGCAATTTCATCTTATTTATATAATATGGGAATTTTTACAATCGAACTACGGAGATCGATTACGACGACATAATTGACGATCTTTCCCGATTAAAATAGCAAGGAGGAGAGCATTTTAAAAATAAAAATTGTGATTAAACTTTTTATTTCAATACCTACATAAATTAATTTGGAAAATCGCTATTTTTTTTAATAACTGTATTTTTTTATTTCAGTTTATTTTTTCTAAATTTAGCTTACATGACAATATAGTTATAGGGCGGGTAGGGGGGGTAGTGCCTGGTTATGCACTTGCAGCACATCGATTTCTTTTGTTTTTTTTTAATAGAAGTAAAAAAAAAAAGTAAATGTGTAAAAAAAGAAGTTGTAAATATATATGGGGTCACTCTATATTTACATCTTTTTTTTTTACCGCCAAAAAGATCGCGCCTAGGGCGCAAAAGTGGATAAACCCTGCCCTGATAATATACAGACAAGTAGGCGACGACACCATCCCACGATACGTTTATATGTGACTAAGCTTACCTAGAGTCGAATCTCAAGCCCATTAAACAACTGAGGCGCAATATTGGCATTTATTTATGAATTGGAAGAAAAAGTGCAGTTGATAGTTAAAATGTTATTATATCTGGTGTTTAAGTGAAAATTCACGAATAGTTGCAGTTGCAGCTAAGATGAGTTGTTAACAATAGTTTCGACGGAAAATGTTCCGTCATTGTCAGAACAAAACAACCATTCTTTGTTGTCATGGGTCAGAAAATTAGAATAAGAACAAAACACAGAAATTGAAAAATCTCGTGAGCAAATGTTGTCAAGTATCAAAAGTAAAACAATAAATTATAAAAATATAATAAAAGTTATATAAAATAAAATATAAACTAAGTATATAAAAATAAAATATAAACTAAATATATAAAAATAAAATATAAACTAAGTATATAAAAATAAAATATAAACTAAATATATAAAAATAAAATATAAACTAAGTATATAAAAATAAAATATAAACTAAATATATAAAAATAAAATATAAACTAAGTATATAAAAATAAAATATGCAGTAGAAAATCGAAGCTTGTGAAAAGGAAGAATAAAGTAGGAAGAATGGTAAACTTATTAAGAATTATGTAAATGAAAAAAAAAAAGCGGAGCCTATTTGGCTGAGATAATTTCTTATAATACGATGGAAGGTAAATGTTTTCATTCAGATCATTAGCAGCTAAGCTGCCATCATAATTTTTTCTTATCTTAACCTAATTACCATCATTCTTTCTTCTCCGATTTTTTTCATTTATAAATCTTAATAACATTACCATTTTTTCTCTTTTTTATTTTACCATTCCTTTTCGCAAACTTTGATTTTCTACTATATATTTCATTTTATTTTTTTATACCTAAGTTCTAGTTTATTTTTATATACGTACTTAGTTTCTAGTTAATCTCCCTATAGTTTTTGCTTTATTTTTATATATTTATTTCTACTTTATTTTTGTATATTATTTAATTAATTTAGTTTCAGTAATTGGTAATATTTTCTTACAATATTTTCATACTGTTTGCTTTAGTTCTTATTCAGGTTTTCTGATCGATGAGAACAGACAAAGACTGTATTTTGTTTTGATGATGGAGAATCATTTTTTCGGCCGAAATAATTATTAACAATTCAATTTAGTTATGATTAGGCCTATCTCTGAATTTTCATTTAAATTATTTACTCATTGTATATTATCTGTATTATTGCTTTATTAATAATATTAAGGTATATTTGCTGAATCTAAGATTATAATCTTTCAAAGAACCATAGAAAGCCATCGGATAAAAAACTATCTATAGATATTTGGCTAAATTATGGCATTCATAAAATTGGCATTCAATTATGAATGGTTCGTTGAACACTGTTCAGAAACCATCAACGAATTGATTAATGATTGCCCGTTCATTGAATTTCAACAAAGAGACATCAGTTAAATGATTTCTTCTTCTTTTTCTCCTGGGAACTTTGAGATAATCATCATAAACAGATAAAGAGCTATTTTGTCGCATTTAAGGGAAACTTAATGTTAAGAAAATTAAAACTTTTTCCCAAGTCCACAAAGGAGTGAAAATGGCGGTAGAAACACAAGCGAATAGGTGGATTTATATAAAAGATTAATTCAGTTCAAATACCCAGGAAAAAATAAATGAAAAACTATCAGTGAAGCTCAAAATAATAGTCAAAGTGCCTATATACGAGAAAGCAAAAATAGAAAATGGATCTATAATAAGAGGATAACAAGTTTTTATTATTTTGTAAATTAGAAAACAGAAAAAGATACCTATAGATATTAATATGATTCACGCCGGATATGAAGCTTTTTTTAGAGTATTTATGTTCAGAAAAAGTAGGAAGATAAAAAGAATATATTTTCTGCAATATTCAACTTATGTCAAAGTCACTAAAGGTGACCTAGTTTTACCTTTCTCTATCTCACAGACGACACATGATTACAATACACGTCACCAGGACGATATCAGAATACCGCGGACTCGCACAAACTATAAAACACACAGTGTCTCCGTTACGGGTTCTAAAATCTGGAATTCAATTCCTCAAGAATTTAAATCTCTCTTTTCTCACCCTTAAAGCCAAAATCTTTGATTGGTACTTAAATCAAGTATGCTCTGCCTGCTACTTCTGCCTTCCCACTCTTTCCTTTTAGTTTTCAGTTCTTCCCCCTCCTCTGCTCTCCCTGCTCTTCCTTTTCCATTTTTCTTTTGTCTGCCTTTCCTTATAAATGTCCTCTAAAAGTGCACCCGCAACGGTCAACTCAAAATTCATTTACATTTTTCTACTATTTTTGTTTCTCCTACTTCTTCTCTCGGTCCAGGCTACAAGGAAAAACATTCTTACTCTGCAGCCCACAAAGATTCCACCTTTGGACTTCAACCTTCACTTGTAACGTCTTCGAGTCAAGACTCTGCTCATAAACTCTGTAAATGTGATACTCCAGCGAATGTAAATCTCTTAATAACAATGCGGATTTGTACGCGCGAATCAATATCTTTGTTGTTTCTTGCAGAATACGAGAAATCCCTTGTTTTTTTCTACCGGAAAGAGAGCCCCGTTACTAGCATCGCTACTGCTCTCTTTCCATTTCCCAAGCAAATCGTTTTTATAGACTTCTAATATATATAATAATAAAGAATAAAGCATTACTATCAACTTAGAGCGTAGGTTCTCAAGTCATACATATCGATGTTTTATAGTATACGTGGTAGTATGGGTACTTTAATGCCTGCATTTTAGCGCCCATTTCTAACAACAAACAAAAGAGTTTTAACGTATTTCCAACGAACATTTCATTCAAAGGAAATAAAAAGACAACTTGAAATATGTATATTTTTGTCCTGGACATGCCGTTGACTTTGGAACTATTCCAAAAGAACACTCAAAATATTTCGAGAATTTATGGTTTGTGTCCGAAATAAAATAGAAAAAGTCTTCCAGAATTACATTATGTCAGAGTGCTGAAAAAACAACTGAAACTAATAAATAAAATGCAACTATTAGAATTTCATTTTGAAACTTTTCGAAGGTTTAAAAGAACAAACTGCGGAATTATGGTAATTTGATAATTTCTAAATAAAAAAGTTGGGTGTTTTCTAGCAACAATGCTGGTTCGTTATGGAAAAGTATTTACAATAGGTCATTTTCAGAACGCCGACATTAGATTCGCATTATCTCAGATTGTTTTCTTTTTTCTGGAAGTTCTTCTTTCCAGCTAATCTCTGAAGTACGTGGTAAAGTTTATAAGTATAGATTCATTAACTAGTGATATAGAAACTAATGCACTAATGTGCTCCTATTAGAACGTGTCTTCAATATGAAGACCAGTAAAACAAATAATTATTTTTTATTGTAGTCAAACTTTTTTGGCATGTTATTGTATTCTTTGGTTATTGCATTACTCGTGGAATCCGAAACGATAACAACATTTCCATTATTTTCTGTTTTAGATATTAGTGGATGTCATGTTTTAGATATTACTGGATATCATGTTTTAGATACTATTGGATGTCATATATTGCTAAAGGAAGTATATCTTATTAAAAACAGATCTAGAAATGCTGTTTCTATCATAGGCTACAAAGATTTACTGTATTGAAGATTTACTAATTAATTAAGCCATATAAAGTAATCACTGTCTTTGTACTTAGCTGGAGAATTCTGAGCAATTGAATTGGCAACCTTGTACTTTTCACAATCGATTATAAACAATTAAAACAATTGTTTATCCGCAATTAAAATTTTAAGCGAATTCCAAACTAGAGGATTAAATTTTAATAACATTAATTTAATTGAATCACTCGCTCCTCCATTCACAAACTATAATCACAGAAATAATTAAAACATTTGTGAATGAATTTTCGGTTGAGGAATATTAATATTGATGACTTTTTATGACCCCATAATTTCGCAAATTAAAACAACTGATTTTCAATTCCTTTAACAAAGATTGTAATTATTCCTGGCGCTTCATATAATTACGATATCAAAATGATTTTCTTGTTCCTTGTACTCTGGAGCATCAGGAGGAAATATGAAATTTATTTCTTTTTATTTATATTTTGCACGAATTAAGTGAAAAAATTAAGTCTCAAATTGTGAAAAATGACGCTCAGGGGTCTCAAGAGATTTTTCGTGTATGACATTATTATTTTTCAATTCGAGTTAAATGATGGCTAATACGTTTAAGAACTATAATATTATTTCGTATTCAATTGTACCATGACTTTATTTAAATGAGACTGTGCTCATTTGAATGGTGCATTCGTTATTTTTTTATGAATACAATGTTAAAATGCGCATATAATTATGTGAGTAGAAATACGCACACTAAACAAATATAATATGTTTTTTCGTATACACTATGTCAAGTGGGAGACTGGGTGGGGGATGGTGATGTTCGTATATAGGTATGACAAGATGGGGCACAAGGGTAAAAAGTTAGAGAACTACTGTTATAATTTATTGTCATTACCATTATGCAAATTAATTCTCATTAATTAATCCTTATATTACTTAATAATTATTTTCATTATTGTCCTCTCATGTTTTCCAAAATTACTTCATGAAATAGTAATTAATGGTTGACTATCATAATCTGAAATCGAAAATATTTTAGCTACTAATCCGTACATCCCCTGTGAATCGTGTTATTCGAATTCTTGTATGGGATGTGTTTAGCCGCTATGGACTTAGACTGTCCCTGCTACTACAAGAGCGGATAATTACATTGGCATTTTCGGTAATTAGGTGCTCCATGCTTGATTTGGCGAGCGAGGGTTGAGGAAGGCGGTGCTATAATCCGAGAAGGTGCTTAATGCACTATGACAATTAATTCTACGGAACTGGGGAATGTTATTATCTAGAGGATAATGCAGTCTATTTCAAAGTTTCAGCTGCTATGGATTAGTATGAAGAGATGGGTGTGAAATGATGGCGCTGGCGCGCTCAAAGTCTTGATAGCAACACCATCAAACCCCTTGTTGACGAAATGGAACGATAGTTGATGTCAAGACCAAAAACCAAATTTTTTTGCCCAATTCAGAGTGGCTTTGCAAAAGGAATGGAAACGAATTCCATTTGTTGTCATCACCCAATTGGTCGGAAGCCATCCTCAACCAGCACTGGTGGTAATTTAGTTCAAATGCGAATTTACCAGATATATTAAAGTCAGTATTCTGTGTTCACATGTATATATTTCTAGTACCTAGAGAAGTACTGGTAGATAATGTAGTTCAAAGTCTGCAACTTTGTTCTCACAACAGGTAGCTTTCTGTAGTAGGACCATAACTCACCATTTGGGACTATCCATAAACTAGTGGTTCTCAAACATTTTATCTCATGTAACACCTTTCTTGATACATGCCTAGCCACGGAACACGTATAATAAACTCACGGTAAATATTACTTAAGAACAACTTTATTGCTGCTTAAACGTAAACGTAAAACTTGGCAATAAATAAGTATACAGAAGTCAGGTAATACCTTTCTCTTGTCCCGAGATATTGGTCACGGTTTGTTAACCGTCTGAGGGGCTGTTAAATGGTGGCAAATTAAAGAAATTACAGATTTCTTTTGAATCTTCGGCAGCATTGTATAAATTTCTTGTGGACGCCCTGGAGGGATTGTCGCGGAACCCCGATTCCACGGAGCACACTTTTGGGAAACCCTGCCATAAACCATGTGGTGCAAGGTAGGATGTTTTCAGATCCTCCTTGTGCTCTGTCTTATTCTTGGAGGAGACCTCATGAATCTGCACCTCAGGAATTTTATAGTTAGTTATTGATGAACTTGCAAACACTCTTTTGTAAGTAGATACGATTCCCTTGTTCTGTATTTACAAGTGATATGTGGAAGAAATGGGAAATAGATGTGGTTTTTATGTGGCGATGGTTCTAGCTAAGATTAAATACGTGTGTATTTAGAAGATATATAGTATGTTCTAAAAATCAAAAAAATTTTTAAAGCTGAAACATTCTCGGACCCAATTCCTTTGGATTAAAATTGACTAACTAGTATGCATATTAAATATTTTATATAAAAGTGAATGCAATTAAGAAAAAAAAAGCATGTAATATAATTTTTGACGAAAGCGTAGATAAAAGGCACGCGGATTAAAAAGGATAGTTTTTAAAAACTGTAAAACGGTTATATCCAGTGATAAACAGCATGGTAAAAAGAGGAGAAAAAACAGAAGCAAACATTTCAATAGGTTTAAGAAGGTTAACAACAGAGCCAATCGTAAAAAAAGGCCCAAATATAATATCAGTATGATGTAAAATAAAAGACCAACATGTCTACTTTTGCGAACCTGAAAGAAAGCTGCACTAATATAGATCAATGACAAACAATGAATACTAAATAGTGAAATCCTTGATGCCACTATGAACCTTTATGAACAATAATCTATAAAAATAACTTAAATTTTTTATAAATTTCTGAACGACTGCTATATGCTTGTCCTCTATTCCACTCAAATTTCCATGATTAAAAATCTTAATTTATCTACAGATGAGTTATTCTTAAAGCAGAGAGAATCTTCCAAAAGCTATTTTTGATCCAAGACTCCCTACCATGCGGGCCAAACAAGCACATTATTTTCCCCTGAAGTAGAAACGAACATCGAAAGAGACAGTGTTACACAAGTTCAAAATTTATGCAACTTTCTTCTCTCTGAAAGTTAAGTTTTAGGACGTTGTTTTCAGCATCTGAAACCAGAATAAAAATACCAACAGCATGAGAGCTTAAATTACGATCTCCTTAAGTTTTTTTTTGAATGCGTTTCATAAATTGTTTCACATGCTATTTACATTTCGTTTCCGCTCGACTTTATATTCGTCTTCTTTTTTGGTATTTTTATGTCAACCATTTTTACTTTGGAAACTCTACGATCAAGAATCTCACTAAACTAAATATAAAAAGAAGTGTAAAATTTGTAATCGTATTGGCAGAAACAATATCATCATTAAGACCAGATGCATTAATAATAATAATTAATGCATTATAAGAGATAATTAAAGGAAGTTATGTAAGATAATTTAGAATAATAATTATACATAAGATAAATTATATGAAATTTTAATATTTCGTCATATTGATTCTCCACGAAAATAATTCCAAAACAATATGGCCCCGGTGGCTTTATGTGTTGACTAGTTTGACAACTGCGTCAGCATTGCGAAGGGTAATAATATATCCTACAAAAATTCATGACTTTTGTATCCATTTATTAGCTTATTTTATTAGTACTTGGAAAACATCATTCAAAGTTTCTATAGCGCGGCATAACAACGGAAAAGTACGCCCTAAAAATATTAACTTGAAGATCCGTAGTTTTCAAATGCAATTGTTTAGATTGTGGACTCCCACAATATAAATGTTCGCTTCGCAGGCTTTCTTAACTGTTGCCACTTAGAAACGAAAGAAAAAACAAACTAAAAAGGTTCAATTTCTAAAATTGTCACCATGCCAAATCGTGTGCTTTTATTTCATATTTTTCAGATATTGTATAATTATATTTTCACTTTCTATATTTGGCAACTGTATTTGTAACTGCCTTTCTCTGACTACCATGTTTGGCGCAGTATAGCCCAGATGCTCTTGCGCCATAAAAAAGCCAAACAATCAATCAATCAACCTTTCTCTGACTACTAAAATAATAATTATTCCCCAATTTACGATTGCCATGTGTACACGTACCACGAAGGCTTCGCCAAAATGGCGTAATAAATTTCTTTCACTATGTATTCGAATTAAATTTATTTATTGGCGTGTATTAATGAATTAACTCAAACATTTAAAGCAATCATAAATATTATTTTTAACTGGAGTTACGGCATTACTTCAATATTTATTTCCGCAAGGCCAATGGATACATATTCTTCATGGCATGTTGAAGTCATATGCAAGTGCAGTAGATTTCCATTGATTCGTTCTCAGGCGGGCCCTGCGGTGGCGCAGTGTGGTAACGCGTTCTCCTAGTGCGCCGCTAATCCGGGTTCGACTCCCAGCAGTGCAAAGAACGCTTACTCAGAGATCTCATAAAGATCGCACTGCTCACTGTAGTCCGGGGTTTGGTTCCCTAGGCCTTAAGAGGTTCGGATTCCTCGGAAAACAGTAGGTCCCGGCGCAGCATGACCACTGTAGTCTTTGAGCCGTAAAACCAAAAAACAAACCAAACCAAACGTTCTCGGGTAATCTTCTTTTCAATAATCCGGCGTTAGCGTAAAAGGAGCGGGGTTATGATCTCGTGTGACGTCATGGGCGTGAGTTATTCTATGCGACGCGTCACGTAGAATAATAATCCAAACTCTCACTCGTAGCGTCGCGACGCTACGATTGGAAGCTTCAATATAAAATTAAAATATTTCTTTTATATACTCCAAGTCATCCGTCATTCTCGATCATTCAGCATTACTCCACGCAAAGAATGGCCGTATTAGCGAGAGTCTATTGTAACTTAATGGAGTGTATATATATATATACAGGGTGTGCCAAAAGCTCATAACATTTTTTTAAAAATCATAAAAAAGGACAAAGAAGCGCAGTTTGCGAGGAAATTTTTCTAAAAAATTGGATTTTTGAAATAGCAAAAAAGAATGGACAGGGCAACTATTCATTTCATCAGTTTATTATTGCAACAGTTGTTTAATATTACCTCCAAAACATTGTATGACAGAACTAAGGCGAACAAGACATGTGGACATTTCTCGTCTTCAGTTGTTTCACCGTACGAAATTTTCGCAACGCAGTGGCTTCTAATTCAACATTCAGGTAGAAGAACTTCATAAGCAACGCTTGATCTGGCATCGTATTAAATTATGTAGTACTGTTGGATTCGAATGAACAGTCCACCTTCATCCTGGTATTTTATTGCAAGCCTGCATTGCATGCTTCTGCTGAATACCTTGCGTATAAGCGACGGTTGCAGGTGACTTTTAACCTAAAATTTTTTTTGCGACTAAAATAAAACCGATTTTTCTAGAAATCTTTTCGTATAACTTCGTTATCATTATTTGTTCCTTTTTACGATTTTTTAAAGTTTTTATGAACTTTTGGCGCACCCTGTATATTAAAGTTCACATGTGTTTATTTGTACCAATTACCGACTAACTGCTCAACGTAGTCGGAGAGTTTCTGACCAAGGTCTGAAAAGGTTCGGATTCTTCGGAAATTTTTAGGTCCCGTCGCAGCATGACACTTGCTAATCTTGCGCAGAAACTCACAGAAACAAATAATCTGTTTTCCTTAATTATTCAAAACAACAAGAATGGTCAACAACTCTAGTCATAGGAAAATTTTGAATATAAAATAATTGACATTTTGATTTGTTTTTATACCTTACATTTTCCCCTTCGGATGAGACTCTCAAATATTCGAATATCACTGAATATAATTTTACAAAATTTATTTTAAGGGAGTAAGGTTGGTGAAAAATACGCCCCCTCTTATTCCATACAACGTTAACCAAAACATATATATAGATGAGCTTGAATTTATAGGTTTAGATTTAAATAAGTACGTGGGGCACGAGCCCCACAACCCCAATATATTTTAACAAGGTTTTAAACCCATAATCATTTACAATCTTTGAAAAAAATTGCAATTTTAGTTTACGAGAAATTTCTGACGCATTTTCATAAAAAAAATTACTCTTTATAATATTATTCGAAATCCCGATTTTCCAAAATAAAGGGGCGAGCTTGATTTCCGAAAATTGGAATTTTTAGTATAAATGTACGAAGAAATTATAACGTTTATCCAAAAATGCATTTGGAAGACCAATTTGCCAAACAGAGATTATCCCTGCCACAATCTAACTTTCCAGTTGAACATAACAAACAGTTCAGTGAATCACTAAATTTAGTTTAAAACCACAAAGGCAATTGCAATATACTGATAAAATTACTGAGAAAAGTTGAGACCATTTACTGAAAAACATCCAGAGTTTCCGAGAGGGGCAGCGGGGCCATTTGGCCCGGACTACGCTTTATCAGAGAGCCTCAAATTTTGCCTTAAAAAAAAAAGGAATGGGCTGTTTCATCATTAAAAAAAAAGTATAGCCGATTTCTTATATAAAATTAAAATTTAACAAAAACCCTTGTTGTGAATCCTGAATATATTTGCGTGTAAAAATACATAAAGAAATATTTGAATAAAATTTCAAATGATCTATGCGATGAAATATTTTTTTTTGAAGGGAATCTATTCCGTTAATTTAAAATTGAATTCTGACCCGAGAAAGCTTTTCCAAGAAATATACGAACTTAGTCTTGCCGGCTTGTTCCTTAATGTAACTTATATTGCAGATTTTTCTGACCTTTTCAGTGTCACTGGCTTCTGGTGAAAGGACATTTAATGTGCTCAAACAAGTTAAAAACAAGTTAAATGTTCACCGCTAAATGATGGGTCAAGAGAGATTGAATGGACTGGCTATGCTCAACATAAATTACGATGTAGCACGAAAGCTCAACTTTTCTTCAATTATCAATGCATTTGTAGAAAAAAAACGCTTGAAAAGCGTTTATTTCATCAAAAAATTGAAAACAGTCAGTAGTGGTTTCTGTCACAAATTACCCCATTACAATTACAAATTTTCCCCATTTATTATATTTTCATCATATACATTTTCAGCCATTACCCTATATGTTCAAATTACAGTACTTGTATATTGTTGAAATTTGTCATTAGTAATTTTTTCTCATTTTTGCCTCAAAAGGCAGGCGCAAATTCCCAGCGCAAAACTTTTTAGTTTTTCCATTTTTAAAATTAGTTTTATATTAAATGCGTCTAAACGCAATACGAAAAATACCTTGGGGGAAAAACGGGTAGGGTTTGAGGAGGGTCGGATCTTCTAAAGCGTCTAGTAGTCTATAACTCTTGTCCCCGGGCCTATCAAATGTAGGGGGCCTCGCAAAGAAGGTGGCCTCTTCGGAGGGCATGAATACACAATACCAAAAGAGCTCCAGATGAAAGTCGGGGTAACTTGCTTCATACGACTGCCTACTACACTATTACCATCAAATTCACCAACATGTCCTTTGTATGAACTTGGCATAATTATAGGGAACCACCTTCTTTCAAGACAAAGTCCACAAGGTATAATGAACGATAATTCTGTGGGGAAAACTCTTATTGTGGTTTTTACAATTTCCTACAAACCGATATTGGGCCGCTAGGTCACCAGCTATTATATTTAATTATACAGGGTGTCCCAACACCAGGGTTGCAAACATCTAGGAGGGGTAGGGTATACCTAGACGAACAATATTTGTCATAGAACCTAGGGTCGCAAACCACTCACAGCGCCAGTTCTAAAACCGTCCAGCATGCACAAATAGTGACAACCAGTGCATGAGAAGCGCAAAATGCGATGTCCTAATCATCTATGCACTTGAGCAGCTGACCTGAGTTTTATCTGGCGCTTTTCACGCACTGGTTGTAAATATTTGTGCATGCTGGACGGTTTTAGAACTAGCGCTGTGAGTGGTTTGCGACCCTAGGTTCTATGACAAATATTGTTCGTCTAAGTGTACCCTACCCCTCCTAGATGTTTATAACCCTGGTGCTGAGACACCCTGTATATTACTAAACTACCATATTGAAAGTAAAATAGGCCACAAAGTATATGTACGAGTATAAATTACGTATGTATAAATTATCATTATTTTATAAATAATTCGTGTTGTATATATCCGATATCTAAAAATTACATACATCTATTTTTATATGTCCGATATCATTTGTGTTAGTTTCTTTCTTTTAGGGATGGAATACACTAGAACAGAGGTTCTCAACCTGTGCTCTACGGAGCATTTGGTGCTCCGCGAAACCTTTCCAAGTGCTCCGTGTATTCCAGTGTTCAAAAATTACAGCAAATCGCTGGGTTTTTTGGTCTTCATTATTCTTTTTCGATGGCAAGTGACAATCTTAGTTTCATAACTGCAAAAATGATTTTAGATATCATATGTATATACAGGTAAGACATTGTGAATTTAAAATATCTGCTTTGAATTTGTTTTCAAATGTTTTGCTTTAGTAAATTCCCAATTTTTCTGAAGTTTGTGAGAAATATAACATTTTAAATAAAATAAAACTTGATGTTTTACATGCCCAACGGCTTAAAACTGTCTTCCATTATTAATAATGTCATTGGGTTTTATACCCATGTTGGTGAAAATATCTTTGGCCTCATGAGAAAAGAAATGTATAAAAAAATAATAAAAGGATATATGAAGGTATATGTATAATTGACGTTTTTGAAAAACGATATATAAAGTTCCAGTTTTAATGACTTTAATCGGGAAAATAATAATAATAAATTTTCATTCAACCCGATATACAATATATAGTGATACATAGCTTGAGCAGTATAAAAGTTATAGAAATGTAAGAGAAGATCTATATTAAATTATTTTAAGTTTTGAGGTAAGAAATGGAAGAGAATATAAAGCCGAAGCTTGTTACGAGATTCTCTTCCAGAATGCGGTGATGCTAACCAAAAAAGAAAAGGTTAAATTTTATGCTTCTGAATTAATGTTATTTTAAAGAGTTCAGTTGCTGTATATCTTTAGCGGAGGGACGTGGAAACCTTGTAATAACATAAGAACAGACTGAGCGTCGTTTTAACGAACTGATGGCTATGAAGTATTAGTGTTATTTAGGGCTTTTCATGGGCCTCATTTGAGAAAATTGTGATACACACCTGGATAAAACTTGTGAAATTATCTGTTTATCAAAATGCTAGCCAGGATATCTGAGAGCCAGCATGTGTAATCAGAATTTTGATTCAAAAAATGTTAAAATGTTTGTAAAACAAACGTTAATTAACAAGTTAGTTGTACTATTAAGAGTTATTTATATAAAATTATACAATTGTAGAAGAGATTATAGATTAAAAACATAAATTATATTTAGATTAAAATTAAAGCAATTTAAAATTCGAAAACAAATTCGCGCTTTTACTATTATCAAATAAAATGTCGACTAAAAACTTGGAAAATATGGTTAGGTAAAAACAGCCAATAATTCATGTACGTATCTTTAGCATATGGGTGAATAATTTTCTGAATAATTTTTAAATAATTTTTAAATAATTAAGTGAATAATTTTTAAATAATTAAGTGAATAATTTTTAAATAATTAAGTGAATAATTTTTAAATAATTAAGTGAATAATTTTTAAATAATTAAGTGAATAATTTTTAAATAATTAAGTGAATAATTTTTCTCCTGAAAAGTGCCCTGTGACGCAAAAAATATCTAGAAGGCAAATATGAGCTAAAAATAAATAAGAAAAAATGAATATTTTTCAATATTTTTGAGAAAAAACGTCAAACGAATATCATCTAAAGATAATAATACAAACAGCAGGATATTTTGGTTAATCCAAATTTCAGTTAGGCAAAATCCGAAATAATCGGGGATCTCTTACATATATTTTAAAAGAAAACATCCATTATGAAAAGGTCCAAGCCATTCTCACCTAGTAATTTCGAAAACATTATGCTTATGCTTAAATTTTATATCTCCCACTTTTCTCTTTATAAAGACCAACTTGGTATTATTGAAAGAAATTGTGATTCAGCCGAGCAAGTCGAGGACTGGATATTATTGATTTAGACTGCTGTAGATGACAGGAAAATATGGTTAGGTAACTTCTTTTGGAGTTAGGCAGACTCCATGGAAAGAACTCCATCTTCCTCGAATAACCACCCACTGAGTCAGGACTGATTTCCTGATCGAGTTTGACAGCAAATCGATTTGCTGAATGGGTAATTTTATTCTATTCAGGTAAGTGCATCTTTTGCAAAATAGGGACATTTTGTCCCCATTGGAAAGCAATTTACTGCGAATATTTGATTTATTATTCTTTTAGTGGACCGGTATCGTAGTTGGGCTACTATTTTAGCAATCGAGAATCAAGTGAAAGCTATTTACCTCGCTATTAGTTGGTATAGTAGGTCAAACAAAAATCTTAACACTAGTTTACCATTCGCGTAATAATTATGCTACAAAAAATTCAGTGGTGCCAATTGATAGGGAATAATGGCATCCATCAAAACATGTGCATAAACTTTGCATAAGAGACCGTCTTCATATTAAAACTCGCAGAAACTTTGAAAAAAAATTCCAATGACAATAAATGGTTTTGATTAAATATTTCGAATATGGAAAAAAAACCCCACCTCTAACACTAAATTTCAATTCATTTGGTTCAAGAGTTTATGAGTTTTGAATATTAGAAATATCGAGCTCATAATGTTAAAATATTTCATGGTATTTTTATCAATATCTCCTGCAATATTCACCATATCTCTCGAATATCTTTTATTGCGTTAAAGTTCAACAGGAAAAAAAAAATTATGATGTTCTTCATTTTTAAAATAATATCTAATATGAATTATAAATTAGGAAAGTCATCTTCGATAAAAACATGAATAAAAATATGTTAATTTTCCGAAGGGAATAAAAACTGTACGGTTTTTTACGTACTATGCAGAAATTTCAGCGAAATTCGATCAGTAGCTTTTCTATGCTTAATAATAGTTACGGCCACAGTTTAAGGGGGAATCTCATAATTACAAAAAAGTAAAAAATAAAAAAAATAAAATAAAGATTATTTTATGATTAAAAACTGTTATTGCGTGACATTTCTTGATCCCCATTCAGCTTGCATATTGGTAAATTTACATCAGTGAGAGAAAAAAAAAAAGAAAATTCAACGGTATTATAACCTTCTAATCTCAACGGGTTTGATCAGAAAGATGAATTCTCGACTTACAAGTTATTTTTTTTCATCATGGTGGAAGCATCCGTAGACGTTTTATAGAATATACGATTTTTTATTGGTCAGAATGACGCTAAAATTTTAAACTAGCCTAACTAAATAGTATGGAATCCGATTATAATATCAAATTTAATATAAATTTAGGTATTGCCATTGGAATTTTTAAAGTTGCTGCAAGTTTTAATATAAAGACGGTCCCTTACGCAAATTTTATACATATGGATGGGTAGCTTTCATTGTTTGCTATCGATTGGCACCTTTGAATTTCCTATAACCATAACTATATATTACATATAATATATATAATTTATATTAATATAAATTATTGCGCGAATGGCAGACGGGTGTTCAGATTTTTATTTCAACGGTTGTACCAACCTTTACTTCCATTTAAATCTATACTTACATTGCGCGGAGTAATTTCATAATAGACGCATAAGCAATAAATTACATTCTGATATATAATTATAATCATATTTTTCTGAACTGTATTCCGAACATTTTGCTATTCCGATCACTAAAATCATTTCTCATGAATTTACATTATATGATTAATAATATTATTTTCAAAATAATACTTAATATATACTAATGTATAGTTGTATATTTATTAGTTCCCTGATGTCGTCAAAAGAGCGCAACGGTTTACGATGTGGGCGTAGCGAAGCGTACGTCTGACAAAGTGTAGGGTCTTCCCGCGTTTTGAAGATTTCCCGCCTTTTTTAGTTCCCGCCCGATTCTAGAGGGGAGAGGAGACGTAAAATACAGATAAGAATAGGGAGAATGGGCAATGAAAGTTCAGATGATTCCATTTCAAACGTTGGCTGGTCCCGGGTGTAGGGATCATGTTTACAAAAAGCCATCAGAAAGCAGAGGGTTAAATTTGTTGAAGTTACGAATTCGAAATCAGGAAGATATTCATCGAGATTAACGATCGACATTCAACTAGGGACAATATATTATGTTTTGAACATAATATACGTTTTGAACCAAAATGCTGGTATTATTTTGCATCGTATTCGTTATATCGTGGATATTGATTTCCTAATCTTTATCGTTAAAGTATACATACAACTTTCTTGGCTTTGTAAATTGATGTCTTTATTCTCACTTCAATGAATGCAATATGTGTCGAAAAGGGTGAGTATGTTTTGTTGAGAGTATATTTGGAGCAAAAAACGTGTCAAATGTCATATGGTGCCCAAAGGCGAACTAGGTTCTCTTAAAAGATACGTATTTCGGATTTTCGGAGGGCGCAAGTCCTGTCTTTCATGAGGGCGCACTGGCCCAGTCCGCCCCTGATGGTGGTGCATTCCTTTCTTATACTTGTCTAGCCTTTGGTCTATTTTCTCTTAAACTTTCGACATGCCATCATTATTGTCTATTACTGGATGGATATCTCCAGAAGTACCGTCAACCATGTCCAATACCAGTATTGATCAGACAATGGTCTCAGTGGCATTGTTTGTTTGTTATTTATAATGCAAATACAACTAAAGTAATGTTCCGTCAAGCACTAGATGTTTTTCGAAGGATCTGAAGGGAACCTAGGGAAGGAATATAAGGAAGGGGTCCTAGGGAACCAATAACGGACATAAAGGAAATAAGGGGAGTTTCTCGGCTATTTGTATTCAAATATAGATTTTCTATAAAATAGATTGATCGTTAGGTCACCACACTAGTCAGACAAGCCAAGCGGTTGCTTAATGTCCCCCTTTGCTCCTTTACCCATAATTGAAATCTAAGATGTGTTTCGTAGATCCAATATTTCTAGCTTGAGAACCACTTGAAAATGTTTATGGGTAGGAAATCGTTCATATTTGAACCTTTATTTTAGGAGGAAAAAAACGTGCCACACGCTCAAGTTGAAGTCGAAACATTGGCGCAGTATAGCCCAGATGCTCTTGCGCCATAAAAAATCCAAACAAACAAACAAACAAAGAAGTCGAGACAGCGGTCTATGTGTTATCGCTCCATTGCCTTGACCGCTGGTGCCTGAGACTGAGGGGCACAATTCCTTTTCTTGACCTAAAACCAGAGTCGGACTGGGTCCGCCCAAAGGACACATACCTTGGATTATCGTAGGGCGCGAATTCTACCGCTCATGAGGGCCCAGTCCGCCCCTGCCAAAAGCTAAGATTTTAATAGGAACTATACAAAAATATGAGTGTCGAAACTTAATCGTATTGTCAATTCATCATATTCATTACCTTGACTATTCATAAGATTGCTGGGACCGCTGTTTTAAGATTTGACCAAGAGCGCGTGTATAGAACAGTAGCCTCTTTTAGGAGGTCATGGTTAATTCAAGCTAGTTGGGGAATGGTATTGTCTGAGTATATTTCTGAAAATCACGGTTGCCTTATTAAGAAGACATTAAATGTAATTTAGCATCCCAAGGGGAAACTCATTTAGACTTAAAAAGAATTAATGATTTTCCAATGTCGCGCAAGTTGTTTCTTCTGTGATGTATATATATTCTAGTGGGGTTTATCTCCATCGTCAAGGATCTTTTGGACGGGGCGGAATTAATGGATCTCATTTGAGGATGAAATTACTGGCAAGGAAGGGATGATTTTATAATTATGTGGAAGATTTGTGTGTAGACAACATTGTGTGTGTGTGTCTGCGGATGCCAAATGCGGGCAATGCGCCATTTTGTGATAGTACTTCCCAGCAGTTAGAAACAATTTCTGCACAATGTCTTCGTAACGGCAGCGTTGATGAGGTTGCTTTAGCGATCCAGTCTAATCAGTCAGGAAATGGCGCCGGTTCAAACACGTGGGGAATGCCAAGTGCACCGAAATAGGTATTTCACGGAATTCGCCACAACCTTCATTTCACGACACCTTTTCCCCGTTCGCTACTGCCTCAATATCGCAGTCAGATGGCACAATAATCAGCATCGCTGGAGGTTTTTTTTCTCCTTCACAAAGTGAATTCTAAATTCTGAATAACATGTTTCGTTGAAGAGCATTTCTTGAGCGCAGCAAAATACATTATACGAAATTATTCATTTGAATAACAGATATATAAACAGAGCCGTTTCTAGATGTTTTGCTGCCTTAGGAGAGATTTGAAAAATGTCGCCCCAACCCTGTTACTACCATTACTCTTTCGCATGTATCTCCCTCTCTGCCCCAACCAACATCCAGCGGTACAACAATGTAAATCTTCTATTATACTTTTAATCATTAAACCCGTTAATTATATTTATATTTTAAACTTATATTAGTTATTTTGTAATATTAGAATATTGTGAATAGTAAAACAATTGCTACATGTTATAATTGTTTAATTTCAACATTTTATATTTTTGAAAACTGAAATATTAAAGGAGTAATATTTCAAAACACAACGTTGTATTATCAGAGCTAGAAGGCTTAAATGTATTAAATATAGAAGAACTTGTGTGGAAAATTAAACAATTAAACACATCAAGAAATTTTACATTCGTCGAAGTAAAGACTTAATACTTACGGACAAAGTAAATGTTCCGTACGCTTTCGAAAACAATTCGATATTTTAATTTTTCTTT
>QLNU02003225.1:112898844-112920473 GCA_006491805.2 Dysdera silvatica | reverse complement strand
AGATTTTACATCCGACGTATGAACTTAAAATACGACATCCTTCGCAACCGAATCGGTAGCCTAGTTGGTAAGTTACCGGCCTAGCGCTTCGTGTTTTTGCGTTCGATGCCCGTGGAAATCGGTTGTTAATATATATCCTTTTTACATGTTCATTTATGTATTTTTATTAGTAAAAATACTTCGCTTACAATCGGATTTTGTTCATAAACTTACTTTAATAAAATTCATATTTATGTAGTTATATGTTAATTGTATGCTTATTGGCAGTGATAATTTCTACTCGAATTTTAATTGTTGATTATTAAAAAGTTGAAAAGTAGAAAAAGTTTTAGTGTAGTCACACAGCCTGTTATGTAGTTAAGTAGATGCAATATATGCATCATATATTATCATATGCATAATATATGAAATATTTTAATAATGTTTTTACAAATGACGACGGCACCTGTTCTTCTACTGTTGAAGTAATTCCACCTCATTGTACCCCATACTGTCAACCTCGTGATGTGTACTTCTTCCGTCAAGTAAAAAATTTCATTAAAAGGTTACAAAATTGTGTTGAAAGCTTACAAAAAAATAGTCATTTAAACATGCGAGCAGATAGATGCTTTGAAGATCCATTCACTTATTCACAATCAACTTTCGGCGCCGAATTTTAAGAATATGTTACAGTACTCTTGGTTTGTTGCAAAGTTAACAAACGAAAGAAGCGTTTTTGAAAATGTAGATGGTATTTGTTTTCCAGATGATATTAGACAAAGAAAATCAGTTGTTCGAACAATTCATTTATAAAATGCTCACGTTGTAGAATTTTTTTATGTTTTTATTGTTTTTATGATAATTATCATCCAAAATTGTGTACCAGTAAACAATTCCGACACCTCCGATAGTGATACACAAAAAATATGTTCACGTCAGTCAGTTTTAAAATAAAATAAAATGTTTCTATATAAAGGAAATGCATATAAATGAGATACACATAAAATGTTTATATGTTATAAAATAAAATTATGTTTACATGTTATAAAATAAAATGATGTTTATATGTTATAAAATAAAATTATGTTTATATGTTATAAAATAAAATTATGTTTATATGTTATAAAATAAAATATTACATACTAAAAATACATTTTTCAATAGATAAATATATTTAAAAAAATATTAGGCATAATAGATACTAATAGAGGATGACTGCAAAGGCTAATAATGACAAAATAAGACGAATTAACGCAGTTTTCTTTTTTATTTAATGGAATTGTTAAAAGTTTTCAGAAAAAATCTTTCAATCCTTAAATAAAACAAAACTGCGTTATTGGTGTAATTTCATCCCTTCACAGGTTGACAATGAGTACGCAAATTTTATAAAAGTTATATTCACATAAAAACTTACAGCTAACTCCTAAACTTTTTGTACCTTTACAACTCTTCAATAAAATATTAAAATTCGTGTAAAAATTATAACTGCGAAAAATAGTATCACAGAATTAAATATGTAAATATGAATTTTATTAAAGTAAGTTTATGAGCAAAATCCGATTGTAAGCAAAGTATTTTTACTAATAAAAATACATAAATAAATATGCAAAAAGCATACATATTAAAAAAAAAAAGTAATCGATTTCCGCGGGCATCGAACGCAAAAACACGAAGCGCTAGGCCGGTAACTTAACAACTAAGCTACCGATTGTCTTGCAAAGGATGTCGTATTTTAAGCTCATATATCGGATGAAAAATCTTTAAATCTTTAAAAATCAATATCTCCGAAAATTAGCCGCATTGGCACGAATGCCGAGACACGTATTTCCTTATTTTGGCTCTACTTTCATCAAAAAATTTCATCAAAATCGGCGGGGCACTCACTGTAAGTTCCCCTTGTAAGTTATGTCTGCGTCACATGCGTCTGCTTACTATATGTTCTTATGCCATGTACTAGAGTGGCTTTTTAAACTTTAGTGTCACATCTTACTAATACTTCAAGGAAATGAAGTTTAGGTAAAAGCCCTAAAGGTGGGGCAGTGGTAACCCATCATCCAGTGCGCCGTTTATCTGTGTTCGACGTCCAACATATAGGTCCATTTTGCTCTATGGTAACGTTAGAGCTCCTAGATTTCTTGGCCGACGCATCAGCCGCCATTTTGTTGTACACTTCCGGTTTCATTTACCTTGGCGATAAAGGTTTTACGCATTGGCGCAATGATCGCTATTTTGGCATAAAAATAATCAAAAATCCGCGATTATCCGACGAATGTAAACATTGGCGCAACTTTCAAAATGTCGCCAATAAATACAATTTGCAACCACGATCACGTGGTTGCAAATACTGAGTTGCAAATGTGTCTTACATACATGTCTTACACACGATCACGTGATATGATGGCAACAAAATGGCTGACAAGCGCCAGCTTTCTTTTTTAGGAGCTTTAGGTAGCGTAGTTATAACGTACCCGTTTATTGTCCTATTAACATGGGTCTGACTTCCAATGGTATTTGGTAAAGCCTGCCGACTTTCTGCCCATTGTAGACCGGGGTTTGGTACTCATAGCATCAGGTATTCTTCGGAAAATTTTTGGTCCCGGCGTAATGTGACCTTTGCTATCCTTGCGCCATAAGAACAAACAAGCAAGCAAGTTCAGAAAACTCCTAACCTCATCCGTGGTAGTTTAAAAAATCTGCCTCGCTAAATTTAATTACTTTAATTAATTCCCCAGCCAATCTCCGCTTTATTTAAAAGTAACAATATAGTTATGAAGTTAAGGTCGCGTGAGTCGTGTCTCAGCAGGGGCCGAGCAATTCAAAAATTATGAGGGCTTATAAATAGCTTTAAAACAGGTAATATAATTTGGCGTTAAAGAGAACAATGTGTCATAACAACCAATGGGGGGATTTGGCCCCCTGAGCCCCTTCTTTTCTACGCCACTGTATTTCAGTAACTCAGTAGGCAGAACGTCGAGATATAAACATGGAGGATCACTGTGTTGAGATCTGTATGGATGATGGTCTTTACTCCGAAACTACACCTTTGTCCAAAGAACAGGCAACGGCATGAATCACTGAATCACTGTATCACTGAATCACTGTATCACTGAATCCACTGAATCACTGTATCCTGAATCACCGAATCACTGAGAATCACTGTATTAAGACCTGCATGAAAGGTGCTCTTTACTCCGAAACTACATCTTGTCTAAAGAACAGGCGACGGCCTGTTGTTTCATTCAGAGGAGCAAATAGTGGTTTAATCGCACAATTCGATGTTGACTAACTAGTTGCATACAATTTTTAACCTATAAACTGGTTTTTTTTTATCAAATATTTTATAATCCCATACCATCATCATATTCAACCATTATCTATCCACTGCTGGATGAAGATTTCTCTAAATGCTTTGTACACAAATCTATCCTAGGCAATTCGCTTTCATATCACCCAAATCTATTTTCCTATTTTATCCACCGATGTAGTTTGAAAACGTTTCCAAGTCTTCGGTGATCTTTTGGAATCCAGTTCAGAATTTCTGTTGTCCATCGTTGATCAGTTCTTCTTGCAATATGCCCAGCCCATCGCCATTTCAGTCCTTTTACTTTAACAATGATGTCCTCTACTCTAGTTTGCTCTCTCACCCAAGTGTTTCTTTTTCGATCTCTCCTAGTTTACCTGGGTATCACATATACAGTATATTTAATTAAAAAATATATCGGGGGAAAGCAAAAACTTTGTATTTTTAAACTTATTTTCTGTCCTAAAATTAAGTAAAATATAAATATCTGACAAAAAGTGCTATTCGCGTCAAGAACAATTTACGTAATGTTAATTTGTTCAGTGGAACACGAAAGATGCAATTTTAAGTAGAAACGAAGTTTTGAGCAAATTTTCGATTCTGATAAGAATATAGACAATTTCTTCTGCCACGTGTTTTATTAAAAAAATGTCCGGTGGACAAATGTTATATACTTTAAATTTATGGATAAGATTTGTTCGCACACACGGGCTTTATCTTATATCAGTGTAACGCTTACTTCTTAATGGTCTCTGCATTGTGGAAAACGAGAAATCAATATATCGTTCTTCGATGTTATCTCAACTCGTTAAAAATACGAGAGAGCGATAATTGGAAATGATTAGCGTCTCTTTGAAGTGCGTTTTCAAGGATCTGTGGTCATAACCATGGCTTATGAGGTCATGGGAATATCATATTCTATATTATTATATAGATGACCCGAATCAAGTATGGGATATCGTGGTTTTGAACTCACCTTAATCTGCCAGTCCCATCTGCCATTGGGTAATTTTGATAAGCAGGGCTTAAACCAAAGAAAATCAAGCATTTAGAACCAGCGTTAGTTCTAATGAATGGTTAATGATGTTGATCATGAAATTAGCTGTGTTTCAATCAGTTTCTAGTCAAGAATTGGCATTGTGGTGCTGTAGTGACAACGTGTTTGCTCAGCGGGTCGTTAAGACAGATTAATTGCTCACTGTAGTTCGGGGGTTGGTTTCCCGAACCATAAGAGATTCGGACTCCTCCATGAGCGCCCATATAAGTCAAGGCTGTAGCCAGGATTTAATTTCGGGGGGGAGGGGCGTTCAATAATTTTTACAGCATGTAGATATCGATACAATCACAGCATGCAAGGCCGTAGCCAAGTCCCATTAAAAATTTAGTTTCTGGGGACCGGTCCTCAAGATCCCCCCTCTGAATATGGGCATGATATGAATACTTCTGGTGGGAAGGGAGGGGCTGAAAAAAATTAGTAACTCTTTCTTAAGGCTGTCAAACGTTTTAATGAACATACAAGATACTAAAATGTTACAAAATAATTGTTATACTATAATTTTTGCCACCCACGTTTTAATTAAAGATCAAACTAGAGCTTATGTAATTTTGGAGAAAAAGAGACGCTTTCCCCATCCTGGATTCGAACCAGGGTCCCTCCGTTTAGCCCGGAGTGTCTTGGACCGCTAGACGAATGAGGACAGGTAATAACGCTCTCTTTCTCCGTATGTAAAGGTGTTAAGGTATTATTACCCTCCGCAGGGATAACACAATTGCCAAATATGGTCAACACAAGAAGAGAGCGTTGTTTCCTGTCCTCATTCGTCTAGCGGTCCAAGACACTCCGGGCTAAACGGAGGGACCCTGGTTCGAATCCAGGATGGGGAAAGCGTCTCTTTTTCTCCAAAATTACACAAGCTCTAGTTTGAGCTGTAATTAATACGTGGGTGGCAAAAATTATAGTATAATAAATTCCCCCACGAAAACTCACAAAATTCTCGCCCCGGAGGCTTTCTTGTGTTGACCATATTTGGCAATTGTGTTATCCCTGCGGAGGGTAATAATACCTTAACAAAATAATTGGTACTGTTTGACAATTAGTAATGAGCTAAAAAAACTTATTTTAAAACGTGACTATATACTTGACTATATATTTAAAAGTAACGTTATTTAATATTTTTAAACGTGATCATATATTTGTGTGTTCTTTTGTAAGGTGGGGAAGGGAATGGTGGCCGCCGAAGGTGGCGGCGCTGTGATCCCAGACAGGACGCTTGAACAGCGCAATGATCATATATTTGAAAGTAAATGCATAGCAGAATCGGGCAAATCAAAATTTTGGATGGCTAGGGGATGGGCTCGGGTGCCCTTCCCCCCATATGAGGTCGCCCATGGACGCCTCGAAAAACTGTAGGTCCCGGCGTAGTATGACCTTTGTTCTGTCCCTGTACCCCAAAATACAAACAAATAAACTAACAACAAAAAAAAACCAACCAAAAACAAACAAACAAGTTTGTCATTCTCTCTCCTCCCCTGGGGTAACGGTGCCTTTTTTTTGTCTCAAAACACAATTTGAGCCTACAGGCGTAAGATCCAAAAATGTTATCCATTTTATATCCGATTTTGAATGTATTATGGTTAATATTTATTAGCGAATTCATTCTTATTTGAAAGTTTTGCTGTAACTTTAACTACACGTTTCCATAATAAAACACGCACTATTCCGCTAAATTATTTTCCAAGAACTTCCGGTTACTTTCTTAAAACATTTTAATTAAGCTTAATTTTCGAAAGTAAATGTGAACTTTCGAAAATAAATTTAACCTTCAGAAAAACTAAATTTAACCTTCCTGTTGGCAACGGATATTCATGTAATGAGTTGAATATTTCCGCTGAAAAATTTTCCGGTCGTCAACGTTATGTAATATCCTTAGTTTAATTTACATTACGTAAAAAGCGTTTTGCGGCAAAATAAGAAGCCACAAGGCCTAAAGTTAACTCGCGAGTAGGCGCACCAATTAGAGGAACGCGAGAACGCGCGCGGGGTGCTTTGCACCCCATCTGATTATATAGCATTATTTCATTAAAAACGTCCAATTTTACAGGGAACAATAAGTGGAATTTTCTCTTTGTCACCCTACTCCGAAAGATTGTGACTTTGAAGGCAACAGGAAAGAGTTTGGCCAGTTTCAGAAGCAAGGGTGGACTGTTCTTTTAACAAATTGTAAGTTGTGGGATGTGAAACACCCCAGGCGCTTGCTCACGGGCTAATTTGATTTTTCTTTAGAAACCAGGGACCTTTCTTTAGGACCAGGAAATTTTAACTGCTTACTTAGTTAAACAAATTGCACATCGATTGCTGAAGTCGTAGAAAAAAATCGATTAAACGTCGATTTGAAAGCATTTGTAAACCATGAAGTAATTCAAAATATTCTGTATACGGAACATCGAAATATACGGTCAGAACTGATAAAATGCAACGTGGTGTATCAATTACCGTTCTGACGAAAATAGCCCAGGGCTATTGAAACAGCTGTAAACGATTAAATTTATTATTCAACTGTGTTAATTTGTTGCCTTCTCAATTATTTCATGGAGTTAATATATTAATGAGAAGACTGGTGTTGTATTTCACACGCAGTAAAATCTCTCCTAACGACCACCACTATTAAAAGATTACCTCCCTTAACGGCCATCTTTTCTGAAAACAGATTTCTTCCCCACCCCGTAGACACAATGCTAAATTTACCTCCATTTTGAGACCACCTCCCTAAGTGACCGTTTTTCACCGAACCGATGGGGTCGTTTTAGGGAGGGTTTACTATATGTTTTGTTATATTGGGCTTAATAATTGAAGTATCTTTAATTTTAATTTTTACAGTTTTCAATAGTTTTTTATATTTATTTTTAAGGCAAACGTAGAAATCAGATAAAAATATTTTAAGCTTTCTGCGATCCCTTGTGACAACGTCGAGAAACCCAAGGGGGTGGTCCGAGGACCAGAGTTTAAGAACCGCTATCCTGATACACTTGTATGGAATGCATACATAATAAGCATTAAATAGTATTGAAAAGAATGGCACCGTGTACTAAAAATATAAAAAGTATATATAAAAAACCTGATCTGAAAAAAAAATAATCTATGCCATTGCCCAGGGTAAGAGTCGGGGGGTGGGGGCAGGTCGAAGTGGGCCTGGAGACCCGCGATTGGTCTCTGCGCCCCTGACCATGCCTAAAAATATCGCCCAAAGTTGATTGTATATATTATCATGGATTTTACTGAATATTTGTCTAACTCCTGTTTTATTTCATAGAGCAAGCAAGAGACGGTGGGAAGACGCATGCAAAGAGAAATTTTCAGTTACATATGTTTTTTCCTTATATCGGAGCATTGATTTCCATGCTAAAATTGTCCACGCTTTCTTCGCTTATCGGAGGACGACATATAAATATTATTCCTTAAAGCTGAGAAATTTAATTGTTGACTATATGATCTTGGTTTCCATAGACTTTTTTTTATAAGCCGGGTATCCTATAATTCGTGATCCGATAAAGTGGGGGCGATTGTATCTTGGATAAGCTTAAAATTGCACTGAATAAAAATTTGAAATTTTCGTTGAAGTTCTCAGATTTTTCACTTTTTCTTAAATTTCGAAAAATATTTCGCAAAATTCATATAATAAGTTTTGTAAGACAGATAAACAACGCGAAATGATATACCTACTTTTTATATTATTAAAAATTAAATAGAGAGAGAGAGAGAGAGAGAGAGAGAGAAGAAGAAGAAGAATATGTGTGATGATTAATTATGTTATATAGGAAGAGGAGAGCAAAGATTATGTTGTATATGTATCTAGTAATATTTCCTTTGATATAACCTTAACCTTTTACTAATTAGGTGGACATATCGATGATGATTTTATCGTGATATAGTTATCGAACCTGGGTTTATCGTTAGTCATAGTTCGTCATCAGCTGACGCCATCTGTATTAGTCATTGCCCAGAGTATAATTAACTGCGCTGGATACTAAACCGGAGGTGCGTTGCAATTGCGGAGACTCCAATTTGCTAATCCAATCTTTGTTTATATGTACACTGGGTTTAATTTACTCCTATAGTGGCCTTGGCCGTCAACGTGTTCTCTTCTCTTTTTGCTTCTAATAAAAAGGGATGAGGAAACAATTCGTTTAAACTGGCATTAATTGCTTCTGGCACAAGTCTGCTGCCATTAACAAAGAGCTAATTTCAGTTGGACCTATCACGAGTTGGTTATATACCACGCAGCTGCCAACAAAATACTACCGTTTTTCTAATTTTCTAAATTTAAAGTTAAGCAATTCAACCTTTTTCTTTATATTGAACTGAATAACACTTAGGAACTTGGAGGAACGCTATATAAGTTAATACAGATCATTGAAGCTTAATATAAATGAAATATGCTTTATGATGGAAATTACGAAATTTGTGGTATTTTATTACCTCATCTGATCCGCATATAATTTCTAAAATAATTTATATAATATAAATAATATATATAATAATATATAATAATAAATATATAAGTATATAATTTCTAAAATTTCTTCTTTCTTTTGGTTTTATGGCTTAAGGACTACAGTGGTCATGCTGCGCTGGGACCTATTGTTTTCCGAGGAATCCGAACCTCTTAAGGCCTAGGGAACCAAACCCCGGACTACAGTGAGCAATGCCATCTTCACGAGATCTCTGAGTAAGCGTTCTTTTGGCACTTCTGGGAGTCGAACCCGGATTAGCGGCGCACTTGGAGAAGGCGTTACCACACTGCGCCACCGCAGGGTCAATTTCTAAAATAATAATCAGTCTTCCTTTTATCATCGAAATGTGCACACGTAATTCTCGAAGACTCCGCCAAAAGGCGTATTAAAATCTATTAACGTTGTATTTATTTATTTATTTATCTTTCTGGCGTCTTAATTAACTATTTGGAACGTTTAAAGCATTAATAACTATTATTTCAACTGGGTGAATTACTGCCTATATTCAATACATATATCTTCAACTTAAACTCTTTTACCATTCTTTCACTAGCATTATTACTCGATAAGGCAGGCAATGTCAGGGAGCTTTTCTAGATAATGGCGCCTTGCGTTGGCTCAGTGGTTATGGGTTCACGTGCCGTTCCGTTAATTTGGGTTTGACCCTCAACGGTGCTAAATAAAAGAAAGCTTACCAACAACTGTTCGTTCACGAAAAGAAGTCCGATGGAACAGTTAGAAATAACGGGAGGTGACGTCACAAACGGGCTATCCCATTACAGCAGAGGAGGATTCCAATTTCAGAACTCGATTTTTTCGCAGACAAATGTTGACTAAAAAAAAATTAAAAAAAATGAATAAAAAGGTTTTGAAATTAGAGTTCTCCTTTGATGTAATCAACTAGCCCGTTAGTGACGTCACCTCCCGTTATTTCTAACTGTTCCATCGGACTTCTTTTCGTGAACGAACAGTAACTGCTCACTGTAGCCCGAGGGTTGATTTCCTGGTCCTTAAGAAGCTCAGACTCCTGGGAAAGCTTCCGGCGCAGCATGACATCTTAAAATATCCCGAAGAACGCAAACAAGAATGTGAGGATCCTTATTTATATATTATATAGGTTTGGGGAACTTCTCCAATCTTCAAAATCGATTGTCTTCCCACATATAATAGCTTTCCCTCTGTGAAACTTGTAGAAACTACAGGTATTTTATATCTCAATATATAGTACATGCTAACGACTTTACTGTCCGAAAAAAGTTGAATTTAAAATATTTTTAAGGGTTTGAAAACTACATTCATAATATAAGAATACAAAGATTCATCAGGGCTTATCATGATTTATTTTTATTTTTTTTTGAGATTTTTGATAGTATTCGGAATTAGAAAGAAAAGAAAGAAGAAGAAAACAAAAGCGCTAAAAGAAAAGAAAAATATGTAAAACGAATAATGCATTTTTAATGTAGAAGAATCGAAATGAAAATGATATCAAAAAGCTAACAGCAGGAAGAGAAAGGAATAAATTACAAAAGAAGCTAAAAAGGTAGAGAGAGAGAGAGAGTGAAAGAGAGGGGGGGGGAATTTGAGAAGATGCGAAAGGAAAGAGAAAAGTAGGCAAAAAATAAGCTTTCTTTTGCCTAAGCTCATCAATTTCAGTTATGAATGCTATTATGAACCATGTTTGTGTCAGTCGGTTTCTTAACTGATAGCTAAATGTTAAATGTCGTTAGTCGTCTTAACATAGGGCACCATACAGTCGATTAACATCTCCCCACGATACATATAGAGTAAAACCTCCGTAAGGAGACCACCGTCGGTTCCTTGATAAACTGGTCGTTCAGCGAGGTGGTCTCCGAATGGAGGTAAATTTAGCATTGGGTCTATGGGGAAAGGAGAAAATCCATTTCTAGAAAAAATGATTGTTAAGGGAGGTGGTCGTTAAGGGAGGTTTTACTGTACATATGACCAAGCTTACATTGGAATCAAACCAACAAATTAAAAGGCTTACATACTGGAGGTCAAAGAAAATAATAGTGAAAGAATCAGACCTGTAGCCAAGATGAAGGGGCAACTGGGGCAAGGCAAAAGGCATATGGGGCAAGGCAAAGGACATATGGGGCAAGACAAAGGGCATATGTGGAAAGGTAAAGGGCCTATGGGACACACGGCAACCGGGGATTGTTCTATATATATAATTTAATTTAAATAAAAGGAATTTTTAAAATTTATTAGATTTATAATTAGATTTTGTAAATTTTTTAATAAAAATAACAAATAGAAAAGGTGCAACGCATCACTATTCCAATAAGTTATAAAATAATGATAAAAATTAATGAATAATTAACAATTTATATGAATGTTTTTGTATTTTGATATTTTTATTTATAGTTTTTAATAATTTCTAATTTAATTCTAATTATTAAAGTCATTATCCAATCCATAATGATGTAGGATCAATGAGAAATTTAATTAGCAATGATGATAAAGATAAAATGCCAATCACAAAAGACCTTCAGTTTTCGAACAAAAAATACAATAAAAATTGTATTATGGAGGGGACTTTTGAAGGAAGACCCCCAGCATGGTGTGTTTCTGTTAGTACCCAAGTATTAACACAAAATAGGTACTAGTCTTTCGACACACCGGAAGAAAATTTAGAAATTAGAAAAAACAAATTTCCTAAAAACTATGAACATAAGAATAAATTTCAAACAAATATAAACAATTCTATACCAAAATAATATTAAACTAGAATGAAATAAAAGAAAAATATATTACTACGCAATTTGCCTAATTCTAATTATTTTAAGAATGTTTCAAAATATTGAAATTTCGTGAAATGATAAATAAATTAAAACAAGTATTGCCATTTCATATAGGGGACCGGCCCCTAAGATCCCCCCTCTGCATACGGGCATGCATGAGTAACTATACGTTTAGTTATCGATTCATTGAGAAAAAATGGAATTGTTAGTTGAAAAATTAGAATCGTTAGTTGAAGAATTAAAACTGCTATATTTGACAAATTAGAATTTGAAAAACAAAAATGTTGTTAAATATGTAGCTCTTTAAAGCATAGCTAAATTTCTTTAGGATTTACAGCAGGATCCATTTATAACGAGCTAGCGTTTAACGAGTTTTCGGATTTAACGAAGAAAATAAGGATATTTTTTTGAATAATGATTAAGCGCAAGTAGAAAGCCTCAGGAAAAGCCCATAGTGTAATTTGTTTTTGCTAAAGTAGACGGTAAACTTGAATTATCAAAAAAACGTTTAAAAGTTGATTAAATTTTAGGAATATTATACTTTTATTTATATTTCGTTATTGTAATTTTATTCGATTTCGAATTTTTTGTAGTCGAAATTAACATGTTTGCGGAAATGGCCAAAGTTTAGGTGCCAAACTTGGCGCATTATGGAAATTATCCAATATCGCTCGTCACACACACATTTGGTGATTTATTTAAGTAATCTATTAAAGTGCAATCTTAAACATCGCCACCTCCTCCTATATGATTATCCATTAATGCGAGAATTAAGTAAAATGACCGATCTAACAAACAAAGAAATGGATCCTTAAAAGATGGTAAAGGTCCATATGTATTTTAAATAATATTTTACGACACACATAAATTTTAAAGACCATTGTAAATCAGAAATTTCACCTTTTAACTAGAGAAAGGACTATTTTCCTTTACAAAACTTCCAAATATTTTAGGTTAAGAGAGAATAGAAAGAAGTTTTGTAAGCCCCGCTTTTCAAGGTCCCATCGTAGGACAGACGACTCCGAAAAGATTAAAGTCGGGAGACTGCGCATTGATGCGCTTCGCCAGAAGCATCAGTCATTTGCCACCGGCCGACGGCAAGTAAAACACCATCCGTTATCCTTCTCTTCATTGTCAGGCAAGTCTCCGAACGAAAGAGACGCCCAAGATAGTTCACTACCATGGAACATCTAACCCAAAAACCAGGTGAGTCTTCTCCAGTATTGTCTTGTTGATAATCCTGTTTTTTGCTATTCTAGAAGGAAGTCATTGCAGGCGTATAGTGCGCAGTTTTACGCATTTGTATAATTGCATCCCGGAATTGATTCGCGTTTAAATAAGCTCTTTTAAGAGAGTAACGTTTATTGAAAAGAAATACAAGATTTTAAAACCATTTTTTTAAATTAAAGAACGGAAAATATTCTTAGAGGTTAGTATATTTGTGTAGGAAGAACTCAATATTTTTGTTTAATTTAATGAAGCATTATTTAGGAAAAGTGTTCAAAAGTTGGGGAGCATTTTGCCTCTGTTGGATTATCCAAAGTAAACATATTCTGCTTAATTTTTATTTCGGGGCTTGAAGTCTTAGTTCGGATTCCATTGTTTTTGGATTTCCCCGAAAATTTGAGAAAAATTGCAATTTTACATGTAATGTATGCATGTTCATAATATGTACTTAGGCCACAATTTTGATAACTCATTGTTGACGTGTGCCACAAAAGCACTGGCGTACTCAGGGAGGTGTTGATGGGGGTTGTAATCCCCCATTGAGTCTAACCCCCCCTTACGAATTTCTGCATACGCCTAGGCATAAAAGTGAAGCTTGTTTTTACAAATAAATTTGACACCCACGTATTAGTAGCTCAAACTAGAGCTATTTTTGTTTGGGAGAAAAAGAGACGCCGTCCTCATCCCAGATTCGAACCAGGGTCCCCGCGTTGAGCCCGCGGTGTCTTGACCTACTAGACGAATGAGAACAAGAACAAACGCATTTTTCTCCGTATATTAAATTGTAAGATATTATTACCCTTCACAGGGATAACACAATTGCCAAATATTGGTTAAAAGTTGCCATTCTTGTGTTAAATAACTAATAATGGTGTGGGTTTATTGGACCGCGGCTTTTCCCCTATAAATATGGCTGTGTATAAACCTAACGTCTTTTAGAAGTTACGTTTAATACCTAGTTGTGTAGCCTGGAACGTAAAGTTGATCTTTCAATAAAAGAGAAATTAAACTTTCATAAAGATCTAATTTTTTAGTGTTATACGAAGTGAGTTAATTATCATATCGGAATTACAATTATTAGAAAAATGTAATTAATATTGGTTAAAACAATGCTAATATGTACGAGTTCCCCCGATGACGTGTTTCTAAAAGGGTTGAATTAGATATAAAATGTCCAGGCAGGAATAATCGTTGAAAAAATATAACACGAGTCAAACCAATACAAGTATGGCGAAAGCAGCCATATAATGGCATAGTTTTAGTGCGTTTATCTATCTGGCTATTGACCCGGGTTGTATTCCAATGGTACTATAGAATGTGTGCAGTTTTCTGTCCACCGTAGTCTCTGGTTTATTTCCCTGGGCAACGAAGGTTCGGACCCTTACGGGAATAATAGGTCCAAGCGCATAAGGGCAACTGTCCTTGGACCCTAAAACACGAATATATGGAAAAAGCATAAAACAAAATTCAGGTGGGAATAGGTACCAACAGGCATGCAATCAAGGGGGGGCTTGGCCCCGGTTCCCCCATCGAGCTATTTATGTATATAGAAAATTCCCCTGGCGACCTGTGCCCCTTCATTATGGCTACAGGCATGGGTGCCAAGCTATGGTTTTAGTCTATTTGCACGTATAAGATATTGTGTTATTTTCCCCATCAGCAAGGGATGAACCTTGTTTTCCTCACGCCATGAAATTCATTCAAGCCTTAGTGTCTAGAACTAAAATTCAGGTTCTTATATATAAACCTGCGAACTATATCCTCTGTTTATTTTTATCTCATTGAACCTGCCAATTCTCAAATTTCCATACTTACTAACTGTTCTTGAATGACCCCTTTTCTGATTAAGGTTTAACCTTAAAAGCAAGGTCCCAGCAATTTAAGCGAAAATTGAGGGGGGTGTGAGGGGGTCAAGTAGCTTTAAAAATATCGTGATTAGGCGTTACCAAGAACAATGTACTTCATTTTCCAATGGGGGGCCTGAGCCTCTGATTCCCTCCTTTTTTACGCCAGTAAAAAGTTTCTCGAAAAATACGTGGGAAAATATAGATGCTTGAAATTCAGTAGTTCCCCAAATCTAAATTTTCCCTCTGCAGGTCTGACAATCACTGGCATATGCAGGGGGTCTTGGAGGTTGTAACCCTCCATGAATGAAGTAGCTCTGTAACCCCCCATTGAGCCTATAACCCCCCCTTTATAAACTTTCTGCGTACACCCATGCAAATGTTTAAAGTGATGGATATTATAATTACTCATATGCAGTAGTGCAACTTATAATCATTCATTTTATCAAAATCATTCATTTAACGAATTAAAGGACGTTTTTCCTCACCGATTGATCTTCCGATGCAAAGCCTTTCTTTTATAGCAAATTATGGACCTTTTGTGTGTACGAAAAGTATACTTTTGCACACATTTAAAACATTGAATGCATTTTAGTATCGTGTGTGGTTGTCGATATATCTTACGTATTTAAAGTGAAATTTGTAAGGGCAGGCAAATGTATGGAGAGGGGGAAAAGAGACGTTAGAGATTTAGAAAATACATTTATGGATAGATTTATTGTAATTAACATTATAGTCTTAGATTTCATTGTATTTATATAATGCTGTGATAGTACATAATGTATTTGCTATACTTTTGCTGCGTTTTTGACATTAGTTTTTACTGCTTTTTCGTGGTTTACTTCGTTTTGTTTACGGTTTGTATTGCTTTTTTTACTGTGTGTTCTTTAAGGTGACTTAATAGCAATGGGTTCGTCTGTCATGCAAAAAATGTAGGCGATTTAAATCTACATGATACTGAACTTTGCTTTTTTTTCACTCATTCGTGGGTCGGGCTTGATTTATTTAGGTGTGAGCCCTACGGTGGCGCAGTGTGGTAACGAGTTCGTCTAGTGCGCCATTAACTTGGGTTCGACTCCCAACGGTGCAAAGAACGCTTACTCAGAGAGCTCATAAAGATCGCACCGCTCACTGTAGTCCGGAGTTTGGTTTAGGCCTTAAGGGGTTCGGATTCCTCGGAAAACAGTAGGTTCCGGCGCAGCATGACCATTATAGTCCTTGAGCTGTAAAACCACAAACAATCCTAGGTGTGAGTAGTACTGATTCCTTTCTATGAAACTTCGTCCTGATGCATGGTTCTGATTGTCCTTGCACCATGGAGCATAAACAAAATACTAAATTCAGACGGCGTTGTGATGTTGCAGTCGTTATAACATAAGTCTTTTAAATTTACTGGATTAGGTTCGATTCCTCAAAAGCTTAATCGTAGATACATACTTTGCTGCAAAACGTAAAACTACATTAAACGGTCGGTAGGATCTCGTAGAGCTTTTAGACGTAAGTCATAACAAAACGTTTAAGCTCTGACAATAGCTATCGTACAGCAATACTTCTAAAATTTTAGTCATCGGCGTCTGTTTTTGCAGTGTTTGTGTGTTTGGAGATCTATGGTAAAACATTTGAAAATACTAGGATTATCAACTCTGGGGAAATAATATCGGGCTGAACATCGACCTCACTGCCTTTCAACTGAGTGTTAAATTTTTCTTACGTCATTATTAAAATATTAGAGGTACTCAATGTCACGTTTTTGTATTCCGATATAAATTTTCGAAATTGCTTAGACATTTGCGAGGATGTTACTTTTATTTTGAAAAATTTTATTGCCCTCATGGAATTTTTACTCGTTGCAGATGGTCCCTCATTTCAGTTGTGATGTTATAGGTCATTTAAACTTTCTCAAGATTATGAGGACAATTGGATAGATCGCCACGGACTAATAAAGGTCCGCAGACTACAATTTGAGAAACACTTGTATAGGAATGATTTAGTATGGGCAATAAAAGCTCTCTACTTTGTAAGAACTCCTACCATGAGAACTAATTATTCATGACTAATGTATTAACGTATTAATATTACGATTAATGGATTCATATACAGAATGCATCCATATAAATATTAAGTATTAATGTAACGATAAACGTATCAAATGCTAAAGCGATAAAAACATTTGTATAAGGAAAATTGCGATTCATCTTAGTAATAAGTTTCTTTAGTGCTGCTAAATGTTTGAGTAAATTTTCTTTTGATAAGACCAGGGCCCGGTTTTTAAAAATCGACTCGAAAGCCCAAATTTTTTTTAAAGTTTATATATTAAAATATAAGTATGAACAATTGATTCTGGCATAAACTTTTCTGGTATTCCTCACCAATTGGTCACTGGCATTTTCAAACAGATGTCATTTCCATCAGTTTCAAGAAAAGCGGATGCATTATTGTAATGGGCTTGCAAACATTTTGACAGGTCATGATGAACGGTATACTATTTCTCGAATGCTAAAAATTTTGATGCCTGAAAATTCTCGAATGAAAATTCATGAATACTCACACATTTAAAAATACATGGTTAGGTCATTAGCAGTTGCTGCACAGATGTTAGTTAGGCTTTCTGGGTCTGAGCTTTCCGATTCATTCATGATTATTATTCTCATTAAAAATATTTCCACGATAAAATACTTATTCATAAGAATTGCCTAGAAAACTGAAATGACAAATTCCAGGAGAACCTCTTACGGCGTGGTATAATTTAGGCTTCGGCCCGGCGGTTGAGAAAACCCTACTTTAGAAAATAGGTTGTAGGTGAATGAAATTGGCATATCATATCGACAACACTCCAGTGGCCATGTCTATTGCTTTTTGGACCCGTTGGGTTAGCTTTGGATTTCAGCGAGCTGGGGCATGCGCACAAAATGAATCGTTGTTTGAAGATCACTTTGAGATATCGGTCCCGACGCAGATAAACCGTAATGCAGTCAGTGGAACGTAAATTATATAAAAAAGATTTAACCCGTTTCAAAACTTTTATATGAAAGAGTACGAAGCGTTTTGAGATGGAATTTATCGATCAAGAAAGACAAATTGTTTTCGTTCCAAACTTGAAGACATCCACCAAATTCACTAGACCGAAAGTCGGAAATGGTTGATCTCTTCAACAGAAAAAAAAGTAGTCTAGGAAAAGCTCGATTAGCGGTGGTCAAGAAATTTTATTTTGTGAACAACTTTTTCTCATTTTAAAGTTTTTCGAATTTCTTGCGAGACGCCAATTTTATTAGATTTTAGCGTCTAATAAATAAAATTTGAGTGAAAAAGGTTACTGTGGTAATCTGGAAATATGGTTTGAATGAAAACGCCACACATGTTTCGTTGAGCTATTCAAATCAGAATTTACATTAATTTGGAAGCAGCATCTGAAATTGAATTTAAGAAAACTATTTTAAGTGTTAAAATTTCGATAAAAATTGGATTTAAAAATCAAGCACTTTAGAAACATGTTCTTAATCAGAAACAAAGGCAGGGAAGGGATTCAAAAAGCTTTTTCTTCGAAAGGGGTGGACAGCAGCTCACAACTTGTAGGTTATGTTAGGACGGGTCGCCATCTCACATTTTTATAAAATATATAATTAAATTCATTTTTAATCAACTTCTATCCGTCAGTAAATATCAATTTCGCAACAGTTTTATCACGTTAAACATTTCCATGTAAGATCAGTGTCCTGTCAGCACCTAAAATTCGGAATTAAGGTATTGTAATAATTGCCAAAATAGCAAGACCTCAGGAACGAAATGAAAGATATATGGCATATGGAAATAATTGACATTGTATCTGTAATTTTGCCAGCAACAGGCACAATACCACACTGTAGAGAAGTCTGAAAACACTTGAAATTGACCCCAACACCTGTGGTTCGATAGAAATAAAATACAGGGTACCAGGGAGGAAATTACATACAAAAGGTTAAACACTGGTAAAATAGCAATGAAAAAGATCGCGAATGATCAATTTCATTGCTGTTTCACCAGTGTTTAACCCTAAATAAGTAATAGTAACCCTAATAAGTAATAGTAATGCCCTAACTAAGTAATAGTAACGCCGATGCTATGACGTGATTAGATGTTGAAACGTTCGTAAATAAAAATTTATTTTTTCTTCTGGTGGGGCACGATTTCACTACAATCCAGGCAGGTCCTCTTGCCAATTGAGCTGAAGATGCACAATCAATTCCCCAAGAAACATACGCTTTCCTCGAAAAATACGCTTTAAACACGTTCGTAGGGAATTGATTGTTTGGTCGTCTGTAGCTCAGTTAGTGATAGCACCTTCCCGGATTGTAGAAGGTCGTGGGATCGTGCCCCACCAGACGCAAAGATTTCTTTACGAAGGTTCCATCTAACCTGGCCATAACATTGGCGTTACTATTACTACGCCTAAAAAAGTTGATAAAAATTTTCTAACGATACCATTAATTTATTCATAAGTACAACGGTACTTAAGTTTGATTTGATAAAGTCAAAAATTGTGGGTTTTAGATCATTCTGTAAAGAGGTAAGCTTTCTGTCATAAAGCAAGCCTGCTGTGGGCAAAAACTTTAAAAGTGTTTAACAAAAAAAGTTTCTAGTCAAATAGCTGCTTGAAAATAAATGAAATTGTAAGATGTTACCCTTCTTAAGGCTAGCACAGTTGCTAAATATTGGTCAACACAAAGATACAGGGGCGAGTTTTGTAATTTTTCCTGAGGAATTCATTATACTCAATTTTAACATCCACGTTTTAGTTCAGACTAGTTTTTTTTAGGAGAAAGGGACATCGTCCCCGACCTATAGTCCGTTCGCGGCAAATTGGCGGTCAGTCCCGTTAGAATTCAAGAGCTGGTATCACACAGGTTGTTTCATTACAGTAGAGAGGGTAGAGCTTCTTTCATAACTCGTTTTTCGCGCGAGTACGCTACTTACGCGAGCTAGATTGTAATGCATGTCTATAAAGTCTTGCAAAGGTGCAGTGGTAATGCGTTCTAGATTAGCATATGTGCTACAATAATTTTTGCCACCCACGTATTAATTAGCTCAAACTAGAGCTTATTTGTTTTGGAGAAAAAGAGACGCTTTCCCCATCCTGGATTCGAACCAGGGTCCCTCCGTTTAGCCCGGAGTGTCTTGGACCGCTAGACGAATGAGGACAGGAAACAACGCTCTCTTTCTCCGTATGTAAAGATGTTAAGGTATTATTACCCTCCGCAGGGATAACACAATTGCCAAATATGGTCAACACAAGAAAGCCTCCGGGGCGAGATTTTTGTAAGTTTTCGTGGGGGAATTTATTATACAATAATTTTTGCCTCCCACGTATTAATTAGCTCAAACTAGAGCTTATTTGTTTTGGAGAAAAAGAGACGCTTTCCCCATCCTGGATTCGAACCAGGGTTCTCCGTTTAGCCCGGAGGTCTTTGGATCCGCTAGACGAATGAAAGAGATAATTGTTTTTCTGGTCCTCATTCGCAATTGTTTACACTTAATGGCAAGACATGAAGTATTTTCGACATGAAATGTATAAGATCAACGAAGTGTAATATATCAGCATGATACTTTGATTTATGTGATGCAATAAAAGATGCCAAATCTCTCTAATAATTACCGCAATCAGGCTAAATCCCTGTGGTTTAATAGTTTGGTATAATTTATTAACGCTATGGTTTCTGCAATGAATGCTGAAGAGCTTGGGGAAAATAACGGCTCCGCCCTACACTCATTATGCTTAAACGATCAAACTGCTCATAAATCAAGAAGTTTGGTGAAAATTATGGCTCGTATATATCTCACGACAAACGTTTAGAAATTCAAGTCTGGTGGGAAATTTCAAATTGTGCAAAAGCGGCATATCTGTTTACCAACGTAGCCCTATGGTTACCCGAATCTATCGGACCCAATTGCGTAGCAATTGAAAACTCCTGTGGGGGGCGACCCAAGCGCCTTTAAAGATGGTTTTGTGATGCGGCTTATGAGAAAATTATAACGTTCTGATATCCAATGAGGGACTTGATTCCCCCTTCCCCTACGTCATTAGATCGGAACTTACGTAATGTTTTAGTTTCGACATCCTGTACTGAAGTTCTGTTTTGGTATTTTGACTTTGACTCAATTTTAAGACATATTTCTTGGACTGCAAAACGTCATCGTTCATGGTGTTATAAAGTTTAATATAAAAAATTGAGGCTTCAGGGTATGTCTTCCCATTTTGTCTGCTAGTGCATATGTTGTACTCATTTTCAAGATCCCAGTGGTTATAGGCGCAGCATGCCCTTGTATCTTCATGACGCAAGGGCATCGGACTAACCATACGTTGGTTATAACAACTAGTTTGAAACCAGATGTCACACTCAGTAAATTTAGTCTCGTGTACATGCATGCTCGCCTATTGTGCAGTAGTAACGCGTCTACTAGGTGTACCGTAAATCCTCGTTCGACTACCAACAGTGGGAACAAAAAATTGCTGACTAATCGCTCACTACAGTCTGGAGGTTGGTTACCTAAGCTTTATGGAGTTCGGATTTCTCGGGGACATGTAGTTCCATTATCCGAGAGTGATGTAGTGGTAACGCCTTAATCTAGTGTACCATTAACCCGGATTCGACTACCAACGATGAAAAATAAATTGCCAACTAATCGCTCACAGCAGTCGGGAGCTTGATTACTTAAGCTTTAAGGGGTTCGGATTCCTCGGGAGCATGTAGTTTCTTTACCCGACAGTGGCGTAGTGGTTACGCCTTCGCCTATTCTACTAACTAGGATTCGACACCTAGCTGTGCCAAAAAAGTTTACCTACTGCTCGTTGTATTCCGGTTTTTTTTTCTCCTCTAGGCCATAAGGCGTCAAGAATCTTTGGAAAATTCTAAATCACAGCGCAACATCACGCTTGCGCCATAAAACTCCCGAACACCCAATAATATCTTAGAACGCCTACCGTGTTTCTATCTACCATAATTAGGGATTTGGTACCTTTGGTAACAACTC
>QLNU02003225.1:112881278-112896141 GCA_006491805.2 Dysdera silvatica | reverse complement strand
TAATACCTTAACAACCGTTATAGTTGGAAATGATAGATCTCTTGGTACTCCTAATAGGGCTAACTGAATCGAGCCGAAATTTTTTAAAAAAAAGTTGGCACGGAGAATGTTGAAACGCGAATGTATTCATCTTACAGTTTTTAGAAGTATCCCAATTGCGGAAAGCACATTTTATTTTTACATTCTATGACAGGCTGTGGCACAATTTCCGTCCTTTTTCATAAAGGAAAGCTCCAAGTTTTGAAAACGTTCAAGAAATTCCACGATTTGCACCAATTAGCCCAAGTCTTTGAACAGGAGAATTGTTTTCCCAATACAGCGATTGACAACGGGATGCGTTTTCTTCTGGCCATGTATACACACATGCTCCACAATCAGAAATATATATTAATAATGATAGGTACTTAAGCTTTGATAAATCAATAAGGCTTCACAGACCAGTGAAATTGTCGTATCTTCCACCTACAAGTGCAGCAGCTCAACAGCATCTCAACCGTGTCTATTACCAGGTTCAAACTTTGTTAGGAGAGAATCTACAACCTGAAGAATGGGGGTGGGTTTTAAAGAAAAACACTTTGGAGCCTATTATAACGTTATTGCCACCAACGCCGGAAGAACTCCTAAATATAACATACTGCAATTGCCGAAAAAGCTGCAGCGCAAACTGTGGGTTTGCAATGCTCCATAGTTTGTAGTTATTGTGGTGGACGGACAATCATGTCTCAATGCTCCTGAGACAATTGTAGAATCAAGTGATTTTGATTCCGAAGGTGAATTTTGTCCTATTGACAGTTTAACATCAAACGAAACTGATATTGACAATGACGATAGTGACTCGGAGGTTGGTCTTGGACGACCGGAAATTGACGATGACGAAGATGCCATTCCCTATTTTTTTTTGTTTTAATTGTATAATGATTAGTAATTTGTATAATTATTTTAATAATGCACAGTTTTATAACCTGATTTATTCCGTTTGCATCATTTAAAAGAGAACGATAATGTTTCGTATTTTTACATAAATATTATCCACAAGTAAATGTTTACAAATAATGTTTTGGGGGTTTTTATTTTTATTTACAATTTAATATTACTCATTTTATTATGTAATCAGTGTCATAAAGTGCAATACACGTCTTGCTTCGCGGTTTACACAAATTTTTCCCGTAAACAAATGCACTTCCCCGCCCCCCCATTCTCCACGCTATATCTCAAAAGAGGGTGAACCTGACGAAAATATGCATATAACCAATCTTGTAGATAATTTTGTTTCTATAACTTTCATATTGGTTTCATCGACCTACGATGCATAAGAGATTTATTCTCGAAAAACTGATTTTGGTGACCTTTGACCTTTCATATTTCGACACGCAACAATTTCAAAACGGATTTTTCATGCCTTAATTATAACGTCGAGACGAATGTGTAAGCAAATATTTAGCTTGGTATAAATTTTTATTGGGGTTCAGGCTTTTTTTGTCTAAATTTACTTGGCTATACGACTTAAGAAAGCAAACGTGAAACCAAACGCAATTATGGAATCATACATTATTTTAAAATAGGGCTTTGTAAAATAATTTGTATGGTAAAAACTATGTAGAATTCGGAGATTATGAAAATTATTACACACTAACGAAAGGACCAATTTAGAGTAATTCTCTTGTCATTGCCGATAATGTGGTTGTATTAGATCAAATACTCCCAAATAAAAAAATTTCCTGCGCCTAGTTTGAAAAAAAAAAAAAGACTAATATTGAGATGGACAAGTGAGAAAAGATGCTCTTCAACGTGTCGGTTTTTGCACCCATTGCGGGGTTTGTTCACAGGTGCGTCAGGAACAGAATCTGATACTGTTGCCCCTGGCCTACTTACCTTGACGACGAAGAACGAAGGGTATTCCCTCAAACACATTGAGGATTCGTCCATGCCAGCATTCTCATGGCCTGGGTCCAAGATTCCCAACTGTTGTGGGAATTCTTGTTGCACCACGCCTTCTACCTGGACTTTGTTTGGGTACTCACTGCAAAAGAATGCCGCGATTAAGAAGTCTACTACGCAGTTAGTTTTGAAAATATTTACGCGGAGACTACTACCTATCTGACTGATTAAAAGGATATTACACTGGAAAGAACAATCATTGCTTCAAGATCTAATAAATATTTCCTTCTAAATTTTCTACCAGCTTAAATATATTAGGCTATTTTCTTGGAATCCTTTCGTTCTTTGCTTCTCAGTTCTTGCATTCTTTGCTTGCTTCCTTGGAATTTTACATCTGCTACGAATCTCGTGTAATTGAATTATCTACCGAAGTATCTACTTCATTTACCAGAGGAGAAAAGTCAGTCAACTTTGACACTTGTAGTAAGCTATTTCAATGGGAACTTGTAGTAAGGTTTTGGTCACTTATGTAGTAAGCTATTTCACTGGATTGGCATGGAAATGGCTTTCCGCGGTACTTGGGAACAGAGATACTAAAAATGTCAATTCAAACAGGATATAAGTCTTATTTTTCAATGTTAGCAGCAGAAGCTTTATCTGGGGGTGGGGGGCAAGATTAATACATTGGTTTATTTTCACAAGATTTGGGGTTAGACTTCTTAAAATAGTTCGTACCTTTTTTTTTGTGGCTAGAGCTGCCTTAGTCTCTCCTGGCTACGCTCGTGGTATAAAGCATCGGTTCTCTAATTTTTAGAAATTACTCGTTCTCTGGGATCCACAAGAATTAACTCAAAGTTTAAAGCCCCAAATTTGCATCACACATATTTATTTCAAGTGTTTTATCACTGATTTTCACTATTTAAGGAAGGAATTTTCCCTTCCCTCATAATTTATTTTTAGCATTAGAGTAAGTGTTCTTAGTTTAATATTTTTCTGAAATTTTGTGGAACACGAAGAGGGTCTCGTGGACCACAGTTGAAGATCCGCTGGTCTAGAAGATTGGTGGGGAAAAAAATCTGGGAAGAATGCTATTATTTGCGTGGAGACACTTAGTATCTTGTTACTATCCACATGTGATTGAGTAGCAGCTATCAATGAGTCATAAAGAGTGCAACACGGCATTTTTTTCTTTCTCACAGGCGACCTAGCAGTTATGAGTAGCTAGGTTTGATTAAGACTTATGGCAAGATTAGGTCGCATTTGCGACCGGGTTATAAATCGTAGCATTTTAGGCCACTATTGTTTAGGCTCCTCCATTGTATTACTTAGAAACTTTGCGCATCCATCTTCCGTGCTTGCTGGTTTAGGTTATTCTACATTTTTCAACTATTTTTTTATCGTGTGTTCACTTCCATTCATATTTTATTCTGGCTCAGGGCTGGCAGCATTACAAGTCACTTTTAAAGAATATGCTACCGTGATTAAAAGACTTTTCAGTGTTTTTTTCTCCCACATTCTATTTTTACAAAGTTTTTCGTTTTTTGTAATTTTTTTGTTATTTTTGAAGTGTTTTGTCATTAATTTCTGGAAATATGAAAGGGTTTTAAGGCAGAATTTCAAGCCATGGTCGTAATTGAATTTTGTCATCGTTTTCCGAATTGCTTTATCTATTTCAAAGTAAGTTTTTCTTTTATTGCCTTTTAAATATGGAGTGTTTCTATCATACAGAAAGCCATTGTGTTCAGTTTCCGTCCTCAAGCATTTTATCAGGGTATAAAAAATGGGATGAGGTTTATCTAGTGTGGAATTAAAGTTCGAATGCCACCCTTCAATGGTGTTATTCGTTCGATGAATTGTTTTTTAAAAAAATATGCCAAAAATGCATCTGTTCTGAAGATTTGTCACCAAATATGTCAACCATATTAAGTAAATGATAATACAAGAGCGGTCTAAACAATATTGGCTCTAAATGCTACGATTTTCACCCGGGTCGCAAATGCGACACAATCTATGATGTAAATAATAAAATTTACTAGATAATTCTTCTTTTTTTGTCGTTGCGTGTATGGTGCTTCAATATGTAGTGATCCCTCTAATTTGAACAGTACACTAGTGTTCATGGTTAAAGAATATAATATTCTATGATGGATTTAATTTTTCTTTTTCTCAGTTCAGTTTCTTTTTCTCAGTCATTGGACAATGGTTACACATTACTTTTGTGATAAAGTTTATACCATCGTATTACTTTTTTTCACTGATTTTTTGTACATTTATTTTCTTTTGGTATTAGTGCATGTACATATTGGATTTAACTTTGTCTAAGGTAGCATATTTTTTCATTTATTTTGGCAGTCATTATACTTGTACATTAATACATTGGATCTGTCTACAATAAATTAAATTACATTATCATGTTAACATTGGCAACATATAAATACCCAATAAAGAATAATAGCGATCTACTGTATGAAAATATTGACGTCCTGCTAGGGCAGTGAAGGGAAAATATTGTTAAGCCTAACAAAGCCCCCGCTGTCCAAGAAGTGCCAACAAAAGGGCCACTTAACAGTGAATATAGAAACATATTCAACATATACCAATATTGTAATTAATTTATATACTAGTTCAGAAATCATAAAGTAATGGTTTAAATAGTGTTACTGTGATTGTAGTTTGTATCTCCTCTAGTAATATATTCCAGATTCTTGTAGCAAATGCACCAATACAAAACATGCCAAAAGTTACTTTCGCATAACTTGGCTTCAGCAAATCATGGGTTCGTGTGTTGTATCCATGCACTGGATGATCAAAAGGAGGAATGTTGACAATCAATATTTGAAACCTAAGTAAGGCCCTGTGGTAGCCAACTGGTAACGCGTTCACCAAGCGTGTTGTTAACCCGGGTTCGACTTCCAACGATGCCGAAAAAAAAAGGTTCATAGACTAATTACTAACTGCAGTCCGGGAATAATTCCCTAGACCTTAAAACATTGAATCCCTGATAAATGTAGATCCACTATCCAATGATGTAGTGATAACGCTTTTGTCCACCGTGCCACTAACTCGGGTTTGACTTTCCATGGCAGCAGTTCTCAACTTGTGCTCTGCGGAGCAGCAAATGCTCCACGAAACCTTTATAAGTGCTCCGCGTTCTCCATTGCTCAAAAATTACATAAAATCGCTGGATTTCCTGCTAAAAAGGTTGATAAAAGTAATTAGAAAAGGTTCCCACTGGTGGCTGAATCGAAAATTTTCCAGCTAAAGCAGGGTTTTTGTTAGTTTTTCGTTTATATTTGTGTAGTGAAGTTGCCCATTTTTTTTTAAATTTGTGAGAAATGTAGCATTTCGAATAAAATAAAACTTGACGTTTTACATGCCCAAATGCTTCAAAAATACCTTCCATCGTTAATACTGCTGTCATTGGGTTTTGAGTACCTACGTTGTTGGAAATACCGTTGCCGTTATGAGAAAAGTAAGAAAAAGAAAAGAATAGAAGCATTATTTACATTAATTACATTTTTACTATGTAAAGCAATTACATAGTATACGCATAATTGATGTCAGAAAATGATACCTGAAGTTCCAGGTTTTAATGATTCTAATTGGAAAAATTGAGTTTAGATTCAAATTTAAGCAATTTAAAATTCGAAACCGAATTCTTGCTTTTGCTATTATACAAAAAATGTTGATTAACAACTTGAAAAATATGGTTAAGTAAAAGCGGACAAAACTGCACATAGGTAGAGGTGCCTTTGGGAGGAGGAGGAATTAGCAAGGTTTCATTGGGAAGGGTGGCCGCCGGAGGCGGCGCTGTAATCCCAGACAGGAAGAGGTGCCTTTGACATAAAGACGACAATAGTGTTCGGCGAATAATTTTTCTCTTGAAAAGGGCTCCGTAACGCAGAAAGTTGAGAATCGCTGCTCCATGGTATCATGGAAAGTGTGCATTTTATTTTCCACCGTAGTTTGAAGTACGGTCCCCTTGGTAGTTAGAGGTTCGGGTCCTCAGGAAATCGTAGGTTCTGGTGCAGCCTGATTTCTGTTGCCCTTGTGCCATGAAAATACCAGCTAGAATTAAAAGCACAAAACCATTAAAGCATTTTAATGCTCTGGAGTCAATTCTAGCTTAAAATTATTAAAAGGAAACTTCCTTATCGACACTGTGGTATAGTAGTAGTAACACGTTGGCTTGATGTGTCGGTAAGCTGGCTACTAATGATTGATAATGACTACTAATGGTTGGCGCAGTATAATGGTTGTGCTTACGCCACAAAAATTCAGCCAACCAATTACCAATGGCGCCAAAAGAAAAAAAAATGGCAGACTCGTTCCTCACTATAGTCAGAGGATAGGTTTCCTAGCTTTAAGATGTCCAGATTCCTCGGAATATGTGGTTTTGGCGCAACTTGAATTTTAATGCCATTGCGCCAGAAAACGAGTTTTATATTTCAGGAATTTTAGTTTGTCCTTCGTAGACTATCCTTAAGTTCTTCACCATTTCCTTTAATTTTGTTTGAATTGAATGTATTTTTTGTGAGGAGGTAGAGGGGGGACAACGAACTTAAAAATACGATATTGAAACAGTGGCAAATTTAACCCATTGTGTTCGTTCGGCATTGAAGGAATGAATATCGAACTGTTCTCTAAAATAGGATTCTTATGACAAAAGCACCTCCGCTCCCCGCAGTTCAATTAGCATCTCTGAGAAGACCATAGGGAAGAGTGGTTTGGCTCGGGTTAACATTGCATTGCGTTTTTCAGCAGCGCGGCCGTTGTTTAACCATGTAAGAAAAAAACACATCTTTATATACGTCTTTCTATTGAAGTAATTCGAAGAGAAATATCAGATGAATAAATCTCTTTCAACTGTGAAAGATACATTGGTTAAGTTTCCGATTTCCTAATTGTCTATCATGGATTGAAAATTTTCCATGTAGAAAAGGAGATTCGTGAACAGATTTCACTGAATTTAATTGTTTTTGGTGAAGGTTTGAAAAGTATTGTATGCAAAGAAATCGTTCTGAGATTTTAAAAGCTGCTAATATATGCTTTAAATTAGTGGATAGATTTTCAGCTGGAAAATTCTTAAACGAGCAATAAAACAATGAGCATTTGTGTCATTCGGAACGGTGTATACAACTCCACCAGAATGCCTCAGCTCTTCTTGCACCATATAAATTCAACCAACCCATTTCTCTGAAAATAAATGAAACTACTTCTTTTTATCGAGTAAGGTAAGCTTTTTTTTTTTGTAACTAAACGTGTTCGTCCTGTTGAGTCATGAGTGTGAATCTGCGGCTTTAATTTTATGCATGAAGTTGGAGTTTATGTCCACTTTCCTGTGAGTTTACTTGAAGTCGAATTAATAAGGATATGGAAAGTTTTGTGCAAAGCAGGTTTGCTGAAGTTGAGCTTGCTTATGGGTGTTAGTCATATATCCATCCATTTTTCGTAACAATATGCCACCCACCATTAGCGAAAGCAGGAAGTTCATGAGAGGAGGATTGTAAGCTTACAAGGGGAGGGGGCGCAGGCGTAGTTATATGGGCCTGTGGGGCTCGAGTCCCCCAATAATTTGAAATAAATTGCAATTTTACATATACTGTAATGTACAAATGTTCATAATGTGCTTGGGTCGCCCCAATAATTTCGAAAACGCTACGTTGACGTAAAGGGGGGTAAACAGTTATGTATGTACAAAATAGCATCACAGTGGAGATTTGAGCCTCATCAATCCAACTGTACGCTAGTGTTATACACATAAACATACAAAGGAACGTTTGTGATTGTATACGCAAACTGAGTCAGATGGATGTATATGGTTGTGTATGTACCGTATTCAACCAGTGCTTTAACCACTACCGTATTCAACCAGTGCTTTATCCACTACTGGACGAACGTTTCTCAAAGCAAATTTTATGAGTCTTTTCTGAATCAATTGTTTCTGCGTTATCCTCAAACTGTTTCATAGACGAAACCACTGGCGTACGCAGGAGGTTGATAGGGGCGGTAACTCCCCCATGGTGATGGAATTTTGTATGTATGAATATATGGAGTTGCAACTCTTTAACCCCCATTATCAGTTTGTAACCTTCCCTTGATTTTCTTTTCTCGCATAGGCCTAATGGATGAAATGAGACAGGAAAAAGATATGGAAATGGGTCGTGCACACATGTACAGTCGACCTTGTTAAGACAAACGCCAAGGGGAACAGAAAATCTGTTCATATTGGTAGTAATTCGTCTTATCTGGGAAGAATAGTATGCTATACAATCTGACGGAACTTCAGAAAACGGTTCGTATTAAAAGTAATTCGTCTTAAACAGGTTCGACTGTAATATGTATAAGATGAACTAGTAACAGAGGTTTAGAGTACTTGAAAAACTAAGACCTGACCTCAATTGCCCTTACGTCCTAAAATATATGAACCTTAATACTCTGATATGATAAACCACACTGTATCCACTTCAAACCCCAACGTGTTCTCTTGGTAATGTTGCATCTAATTTTATCTTCAGGCGATATGTTAGCACCTTTCGTGAGAATTTTAAGCTTAGAGATGGCAGAGGCAACAAGGTAATGGGTTGGTATTTTGTCGTCTTCGTTAGTTTATGTAATAGAATTTCTGTAGCCAGGGTCCTGTCGTGGTTTGGTGTGCTAACACAATTAATACATTCTGTAAAGAATTGTGCAAACATTTAACTTAGGTCATCCATATCTCCTTTCAGAATATTCAGTATAATAGTATCTATCACTTGAAGTTTTTCTCATTCCTTGATACTTGTGGTTGAATAAAGTATTCCTTCCAGACTTCGGGTACTGCTCTTTTTTTTTTTTTTACTTAATTCATTGTAGATCAGTGGTCGAATTGGGAAACAAATAGTAGGGTTATGGGTCTGTGTTGTTCCAGGTTTGCAGTCCAGGGCGATGAGTAACAGAACCCCCAATTGCCAATTACAGCGATTTTTCGCAGATTTAGCGCTAGATCAAGTGGAATTTGGTTAGGTTTAGTTATTTTTGATAATTTTTATCAATTCTGATATATTCACCTCAACCAGGGTTGGCAAGTTTTACCAATCAAAGTTAATAAGCAATGCTATGAATCAAACAACAATGTCAATCAATCAACGTTTATTGGCGTAGTGATACCAACGCCGATGGTATGGCGTGATTAGATGGTGAAACGTTCGAAAGAAAATAAATATTTCTGCCTTCGGTGGGACCTGAACCCACGACCTTCCAGTGGAAAGTCATTGGATCCCACCAGGCAGAATACAACTCGTTCACCATCTATCACATACGCCTCATCGCGTTATCCTCCAATAGCATCGATATTGACATTGTTGTTTGATTTAATCTGCGTAGTGTTCGATTTATATAAAATAAATGCTATGAATATTTAAAAAGTACTTGATATTAGATATGATTCATTGTTTCATGTTGAACATTCTCCTTTCTGCCTTTTTTCTGGTTTTTGCTTGCCACTGTCCTTGCAAAAAGTCCAACCCTGAAACACATCCCCTCCATTTTTTTTTTTAATTCCATTAAATATTTTTAATTAAGAATAACTTTTAGTAATATAATGTACTTCGCAAATATAAAGTTCTTTGCAAAATGTTTAAGCAATTGGCTTTTCTAGACCGTAGCGGCAGACTGCACGCCACCGTCTTAGCAACAGGTTAATCCTTCTGCGCATGTGCTTGGACTCCACGTACTAGTAATGTCGAAATACGCTGTAAATTAGCTAGATTTATTACACCTAGCCGCTAGATAGTGGGGTCGCCAAGTATTCTTATATTAGCAACGTATTTTAAACATAATTAATCGTAACATGTGAGTATCGTTTTTATTTTATTTAAATACAGTGTGCATGAAGATACTGAATCAACATAAACTGATTCAAGCAGTGCACATCGAATGTGATCGAAATAGTATGAGTCGCGAAGCGACGAGGGAGTGGGTCTCCCCCCTCAGTTCGGTCTCTGTGATTCAGGTAAGTACTGATTTATTTATAAAAGTACTAATTCATAATAAAATTATTATATTAGCGGGGATACAAATATGAAGTTGTACTAATGCTTGATATGATAGCTATTTACTCCTGTTAGCCAAATAAGTGCAAAAGTTGCTATCAGTGTTTAATAAGTGCAAAAGTTCCTATGTGTTTTGAAGTCCACGCACATGCGCAGAAGGATTTATCTGTTGCTCAGCACGGTCGCGTGCGGTCTAGTTAGAGCTTTTAATTATGGACACATATTTTTACATACGTAGACTAGTACCTATTGGAAATGTTTTCTACGTTTTTGAAATAATTGGCGCAGTATAGCCCAGATGCTTCTGCGCCATAAGAAACAAAAACTACATTTTTGGTGTAACCAATAATATAATTTCTAATCCGTTTTGTGCTAAAATTAGATTTAAAAGTGTGGTGGTTTCAAGCCATTTATACCACATACGACTCCATATTGTCCTCGGGTTATTCTAATAGTTATTGTTTATTTTTTAAATTAGTGACAGTGACTCCAGGGTCATAACGGGTATTTTAGATCACTGGATTCTGAATTTAAGTTGTAGTCCGGGGTTTGGTTCCCTAGGCCTTAAGAGGTTCGGATTCCTCGGAAAACAGTAGGTCCCGGCGCAGCATGACCACTGTAGTCTTTGAGCCGTAAAACCAAAAAGAAAGTATTTAAGTTGAAACAGCTACACAGCAAAATATACATTGTGTACTTGATTCTTGATAAATGTGTTTTGTTCCAGTGATATTATATCATCGGTCTCTTCTCAGTTTGTCTATTGACACGCAGGCGTAATCTGATGGGGGCAAGGGGGGGCACTTGCCCTCTAGTGCTTTTAGACAAGATGCAAAGCCTTACTTTTCCCTCATACAATTGGTTTTTGCCCCCCCCAGTTTGCGTTATATTTAACCCCCAAGGCACTATATAACGTCTATGGTCAAGGTTATATATAACGCTTATGCATTGATATATCTGAAGATATTAAAGTTGAATTTTACGTTTGCCAAATTCTCATGGCAGTGAAAGGTTACTTTAGCACTTTGGCTGCGTGACGAGACACGGGTGACTCGTATCGGGAATGTCTTAGCAGGTGGTTTAGGAAGATACGAAGTTCACGTATAAAGCTTAAAGCTGGTCGTACGTTTTGCGATGAATCACCGGTAGCTCGTGCCACCTGATGAGAACGAGTCACTTTATTGAACCTCAGCGAAAGTGTTGATAGATTTATTTTCAGTAGTGTATGATTGATTGTTTGGCTTTTTTATGGCGCAAGAGCATCTGGGCTATACTGCGCCAAGTAGTGTATGAACTGGCCTCTCCTCCTTTTCCTTCTCTCCCAAGGAAATCTCGTATAATATTTATGACCAGAAAGATGCCCAGAATACACTTTTATTTTGAAGTATTTTTGGGGCCATGAGATGGTAATGTGACCACCTAGTGTACTGTCATTACGAGTTAGCCTTCCAAAAACAAAACAAAACAAGAGATTGTCAACTGCTTAATACAGTCCGGAGGTTTGTTCCCTAGGCCTAAAGAGGCTCGTTCAACTCGGAAGACTGTAAGCCCCAGCATAGCGTGATTACTGTCCTTCCGACACAAAAGTATTCAAATTGAGTGTTCATGATATCCTATACTCGTGGCAAAGCTAACCTGGTACACTGTTAAGGCTACGGCGACATATTCACGCCTGTGCAAGTATTCGTTCGCAAATTGGCGTGCCTTACGGTGGCGCAGTGTGGTAACGCTTTCGTCGTTAACCCGGGTTCGACTCCCAGCGGTGCAAAAAACGTTTACTCAGATCTTATCAAGATCGCACTGCTCACTGTAGTCCGGGGTTTGATTCCCTACGCCTTCAGAGGTTCGAATTCCTCGGAAAACAGGTCCCGGAGAAACATGATCATGGCAGCCCTTGCGTCGTAAAACCACAAACAGCAAATGGGGGGGGGGAAGGAGGTAACTCCCACCATTATTAGGCTATTTATCGCCTAATTTGGAATGCAGAAAAACGCGGTTGCCAAACTTCCACGCGACAAATTTCCAGCCAAGCGAACAAAGTCCTCTGAGTGGTCAGTTATTTGAATGACGTCATCATTCGCTATAATGTTGATTAAATTTAGGAAAAAATTATCATCAGATTTTATTTGCACAAATATGACTATGTTTTATGTATTTGAGCATTATTTTAATGTTTTATGTACGAAATGTATCTTCTATTAACTCTCTTAACGTAAAGGGGACGAACTATATCGCACTAGCGGAGTCATACTGTTTGCGCCTTGTCCAAGTAGCCCTGCGGTGGCGCAGTGTGGTAACGCGTTCGCCTAGTGCACCATTCACTCAGGTTCGACTCCCAACGGTGCAAAGAACGCTTATTCAGAGATCTCATGAAGATCACACTGCTCACTGGGTTTGGTTCCCTAGGCCTTAAGAGGTTTGGATTCCTCGGAAAATTGTAGGTCCAGAGGTTCAGATTCCTCGGAAAACAGTTGGTCCCAGCGCAGCACCACCATTTTAGTCCTTGAGCAGTAAGACCACAAACGAACTTGTCGGTGTACCATGTTAGCTTTGCCTCCAGTGTAGCCTGTTTTAACCATGACCTTTCTCGGAGCTCTTAGCAAGCTCTTTCCGAATGGCAGAATTCGGCGAAAGTAAGATAAAAAAAAAAACAGTGGTGTAAATTAATCAGAAATTTCTTTGTCTTCACCGGTAATGCGTCCGTCCATCACGAAAAAAAAAACGGACTTTATCTCAAATGGTATCGAATCTTTGGCGGGTTTTTTTTTTTCTTAAGGTTTTCTCGGCGATAATTTCGGATTCTTCGAAAAATTGTATGCCACATCATGATTTCATCTCTTCATTCTGGTGCAAACTAAATTTTCTACTTGTCCGATCCTCGTTCAGAAAATGAACTTTGCAATATATATTGGCTACATTTTTCGATCAGCTGGGCGTTTCGTCTGACATTCCGGGAAGCAAAACCCGATAACTCCGGTAGTTTAGTGAATCGCTCTCCATACTTCTGGCTGACGTTCCGGGGGAATGGTAGTTTTTCGAGGAACTTTTGGTCATTTAGAAGTTGGGGATGGCTATTGGAGCAGAAGAAAATATCACTCTTTTGCCGCCGAAAACCAACAAAACGCTACAGCGAAATTGTTTATGTACTAACCTCATTTTGGCCTTGTTTTTTTTTTATATCTCTGCGTCTTTCAACCATTAAGCCGCTGTAAATTTCCCACTTGATATTTAAAAGTACAGGGTTCGTAAAAGTTCGTTAAACTAATAGCGCGCAAATATATAAAGTATAAATAAAATATATATATAAAACATAAATAGTTGGGTTGTCCGGAAAGTTCGTGCCCATTTTTGGTAGGTGGCGTAAGGAGAGGTCTGAATATATCAGAACGATTAAAAACAAATGGCATGCGTAAACATCGTAAAAGAAGGTACTTCAGGCATATTTGGCAAAAAAATTGTTTACGATACGTTAATTTTTGTCATATTTATATACCTCCTTTGAATATGGGAGAAAACTAAGTGCATTTTGGGTATTCAATGCTTTTCTTTTACCGGAAAGGCAAAAGTGCCACATAAGCAGCGAACAAAATATGCGCTGTTTTTGGCGAAGGTGCTGTAGCTGAAAGAACTGGGCAGAAGTGGTTTGCTAGGTTTAAAGCTGGTGATTTCAACCTTAAAGATCAAGATCGCCCGGGTAGGCCCTCCACCATAGATGAAGATCAGATTAAAACACCGATCGAGAATAATCCACGCTATACGACACGTAAATTAGCAGAAATGGTAAATATGTCAAAATCCACCATCCACGAGTATTTTGTGAAACTTGGCTACATAAACCGTTTTGATGTACGTTTCAATTTTCCTTGAAAATTGGCACGAACTTTTCGGATAACCCAATATTTATTTGTAGTTCGTAACTAATTCTAAACAGCTAAGCGATTTGTTCCATTGGAATGTTTTTTAATTATAACAATGAAAGAAGCTAAATGCAATCACCATTGGTCATGGAAGTCAGATGACAGGAGAAGTCTGATCGATTGAACGTGCACCAGAAATCTGTAAATTGTATTCTAAATAATTTTCATCAAATATGCTGCATAAATTACAAGAATAGGCCCGCCGTGGTGTAGCAGTAACATGTTCTTAACGTGCTATCTATCCGGGTTAGACACTCAATGGTGCGAAATAAAACGCTTACCAACAAACTGCTCATTGTGGCCCGTAGGTTGGTTCTCTAGGCCTTAAGAAGTTCGGGTTCCATGGAGAACTGTAGGTTCCGGCACAATATGAACTTTGCTAACCTTGCACCGTAAAAGAAAATAACAAATATATTTCAGTGGGTAATTAAGTGGCTGAAGTCAGCTTTACATTTACCGGGCATCCAATTATTCTTCACTGCCTAGTTATCTGATTGTGCTCAATCATCAATTGGGTAATCTGGTTATGCTTAATCACCAACCGGTTATCTGGTTATTCAATCATCAATTGATAATCTGATTACGTTTAATCACCAACAGGTTATCTGAATATGCATGACTCGTCTTTAACAGTTTCAGTTTGGAGATTGTGTTTAAATTTTAACATTTTTTGATATCGAACTTAGGCGTAGAACTTTACAATTTTGAGTGATAAAATTGCGCGATGAACCGCTTAGAAAGTTTTAGAACTAGGAAGGGAAGGATATTTTTTAGTGTTAGTTCGATTAATAGTTCTTAGTTTACATTGACTTTATGCACACCGTTTGCTTTTGTGTGACCTTTGTTTGTTTGGATTTTTTATGGCGCAAGAGCATCTGGGCTATACTGCGCCAAGGCTTTTGTATGAAAAGCAAACATTTTGATGCGTATATTTTGGAAGGAAAAATGCATTCAACGTTTGTGTATATAACATATAAATATGTATATATGTGTATATAGATATGTGCATATGAATGTGCATGGAATGTGCATATGAAT
>QLNU02003225.1:112824472-112865281 GCA_006491805.2 Dysdera silvatica | reverse complement strand
GAATCGGGGAATAATCTAGTATTCCAAAAACATAGACAAATTGCTGAATTCAGATTATTTGCAAAAAAATTTATTATGACTTTGGCATCACGCCAAATAAACGGCACTCAAAATTCTAATTCTGGTTCTTTGGAAACAGCCTAGGAACTAGGGGTTTCTAGTTCCTAGGCTTTGGAAACAGCCTAGAAACCCCTAGGAAACTTCGTGTATTGCCAGTATCTTTTAATATTTCAGATAGGTGAAAGAGCATTTAAATGATTTCCCAAACGACATATGCTATAACATATTATAACACTTATATAATGTAATGCAAATAATATATGTAAATAATGTAGTGCAAAATAATATAACGCAAATAATATAGTGAAAAACAATATAATGTAAATAATATAGTGTAGTGTTCATGTGACTTTACCAGAGAAGAATAAATAAAAGGTGTATTATTATATTTAGGTTCAGAGTGCACCTCTGTTTTTTAGTCAGAGGTAGTTGATCAGTACAAGACTTCAAGGACCATAGGCGTACGCAGAACTTTCGCAAGGGGGGGCTATAGGCTCAATGGGGGTTTACAGAGCTACAACTCATATATTCCTATGTTAAATATACAAAATTTCATTGCAATGGGGGTTACAACCCCCATCAACACCCCTGCCAGTGTCAAAGGCGTCCTCAGGTAAAAATTGTCAAATTTGGAGATTCGTTGGTTTAGCAGTTAGAAATTTTTTTAGTCAGTTTAGCTATATTTACAAAATATTTGTTGGTTTATTATAGCCCCTTTTTCCTTTATGAATAATTTTTGTATATAAGAATAGATTATATAAATTAGCATACACGATGTTTTACCAAAAGCTATAGAGGAATATGCATTGGGTGAAATCTCTTGACTTCATAGATGAGGTTCGTTAGTTATATTTTTATGATGTTAGAACAGGAAGTGCCCTTATGCGCCAAACAAATTTGTTCGTTCGAGTTTAAAGCACAAGGACAGCAAGGGTCATGCTGCGTAGGGATCTACAGTTTTCTGCGGAATCCAAACCTCTGGAGGCCTAGCGAACGAACCCCTGGCTACGGTGTCAACATAGGCGCAGAGTTATATGGGCCCGTCCATATAACTCTCAGGGGCCAGAAACTTAAAAAAAAGCTGAAAACTCTGGCAAAATAAAAATTAATTTCATTTTTTTCTGTCAAACAATTTTAAAATAAATTGGTTATTTGGAATCGGTTCAAATTGACTGACGTCATTACAAACAGCTGAGGCAATTTTTCATTATTTAATTGGCACATTTTTTTAACGATACGCTCAATTTGTATATTTTCATCATTCGTAACTTGTAATCAGTTGGGTTTAAAATAGAAGAAATGTGTAATAACTCAAATACGTATTAACAAAAATAATAAAAGATGGCATGCTACAATTTTATGTATTTTTGTGAGATTCGTGAAAACCAGTTTCTTTTGTATTAGAAATTATTTGGCGCAAACTGGTTTCTTGTGTTTAATGGTAAGCATATATATAGAACAATTTTCATAGCAGGCAGGAGGTAGTACAAACAAAATACGTTTAAATATTTTAAATAATTTAACTTTATCTTCCAGAGTTTAATAATTAATAGAAAACTTTAAAATTTTGCAAAGCACTTATAGAAGCGTCGTTACTTATTCTGTTCGTTCACAATAGAGCAGAACACACAAGCCTTTTACGAAACATCTAAATAACATCGGCAACATAGGGATTTAACAATAATCAATGAGGATACAATACATTTATAATGAGAACTTAAGAATAATTAGATCATTTACAACAAAATAGTGCACAATATTACAACAACGTAATGTATAAATTATTAATTTTCATTGTACAGCATTGTGACGACAATATCATATAACAAATTTATGTGAAGAGTCATGAAATCACAGGTGAATGGAGCGTATTTAAACTTTTACTTACTGAAATATTTGGACATCTAAAAGTTACGCCTCGACTTCCCACTATGGCATCCAACCGCTTAAGATATACATATCCACACACCACCGAAATATCCGCATTAAAATAGAAATACAAGCAAGCAGTGTAAATTTATGTATTTGCATATGGTATGGCTATACATCATAAGACGCAGAAACTGGAAATTCAAACACCACGGTTAAACACAGCGTTGGTAGCCAAGTATTACAAATATACTTATTTGCATATTATAGGTTACAAAATTCAGAACTCGTAGACAAATAGTGCGAGTTTGCATATGTGCCCACACTCTTACTGGGCGGCCTTAAATGTGGTCATCGCAATGATCCCATTAGAAATTTCCACATTCATTCACATGGCATAATATAAAAGTTCTCATAACCAACTACAGAACACACATATGAACATTGTTTCAACACATATCTCAGTCACTGGAATCGCACTCAAATATTGGAAGGTTACACATTGCATCTAAATCGAAAAGGTAGGTTAAAATATCATCCTGAAATTAACAGTCTGTCAGATAGTTCAAAAACCGACTCACCGAACCAATATACTCTTTTTATTACAGTTGGGCAAAATCATTCATTCATTCGCTCAGTGACCGATCTGAATCACTTGTACCTTGAATCCTGGTACACGCAATTCATGTACTCGCACGACAAGTAAGAATTCACGTGTGACATGGTGAGCGTCTTAGACAAACACTGGAAAATTTCAAGTATTTTCAAAAACCATTTTTGAATATACGATTTAAGAACAGAATTTTGCAGCAAAGCAATGGGAAATTCCTTCTTTTTGCACATTCAGATACTTTTCGTAATGGACAACTTGAAACAGCGGTATAGGAAATGGAAGTGATCATGATAATCATCCCTGACATTGGAAAACAAAACACGTGGTTTTCTCTCAACGATGAATCATTTGCTTTTTTTTCCTAGTTATTTGAGCCCCTCATAAGTTTTGAACTTTTACGACCCTGACTTGAAAATTAGGGTTTCTCTCGATCAAATCATGATGGACTGGAAACAAAGGGAAGATAAAATCATGATGGACTGGAAACAAAGGAAAAATCAAATCATGATGGACTGGAAACAAAGGAAAGATCAAATCATGATGGACTGGAAACAAAGGAAAGATCAAGTCATGATGGACTGGAAACAAAGGAAAAATCAAATCATGATGGACTGGAAACAAAGGAAAAATCAAATCATGACAATTTGGAACAATGGAAGATCAAATCATGATGGACTGGAAACAAAGGAAAAATCAAATCATGATGGACTGGAAACAAAGGAAAGATCAAATCATGATGGACTGGAAACAAAGTAAAAATCAAATCATGATGGACTGGAAACAAAGGAAAGATCAAATCATGATGGACTGGAAACAAAGGAAAAATCAAATCATGATGGACTGGAAATAAAGGAAAGATCAAATCATGATGGACTGGAAACAAAGGAAAGATAAAAATATATATTCAGGGTAAATACTTAAACTTTTCAATGCCAAAGTGATATTTCAATTATATTGACTTAATTTGACTTAGAAATTTGAAATCATTGATGCCTTTATATTTTTATTATAGCCAGTTTATATGGGAGGAAAGCAGTTGTGCATGAAAATCTTCTACTAAAGAATTTTCAATAATATAAGGAAAGTGATTCCTTGTTGTGCCTGATGCTTCTTTATTTGGTTTTTATGCAAGGCTGAAAATAGGGTGTCGTCTGCATGCCCTGAGTGTTTTTTTCTTTTTTTTTTTTTGCCGAGTGACTGAAATCATTTACATGAGAAGTATGAATATATAGCTTAAGAAGACTTTGGGCTATTTCATTTTTCTGAGGAACACTGAGGTCGTTGCCAATATTTGAACCCCAGTTTTAGTGCCGGATTAAGACACGTGATAAAGGAGCAAAAGACAAACTTCATTCTAAGAAAAATATTCTTTTTGATGGTTTTGCAATGCTGAAGACGGAAATTTACACCTTTATTTTTAAAATGATTAAAATCAGAATATTAAGCATTGAATCAGGCATTAACAACTATGCACTATTTCCATAACGGATTGGAGTGTTTCAGGATTCATGGGATTTGTAATACTCCGTTTCCTTTATATGTATAGGTAGGTTAATATACAGCACAGCCAAACTATTACTACTACCATAGCACCTTATATATGTAAATTTTTGATTTATTTAGACACAGATTCAGATAACAATAGATCAAAATTGTATAGTTAACCAAACTGTTAGCTACTTAACAAATGGGTAAAGATATCTTTTCTAAGGATATACCACAAATCTATTGGAAACGTGTGAAAATTTAATCACTTTCAAAAATCACTTCGGTTACAGGAGAAAGGAATATATATATATATAGTTATACATAGTAGAAAGGTTATAAAGGAGTGTGTCGTAAACACGTGATATATAGTTTATACAAGAAACCAATCATTGTAGAAGAACTAACATTATTTTACATAGAAAATGTTGAGAACTAATTGAAGGTAAGTTTTCCAACACAAAAAAGGGAATACAAGGAAACTACATCATGGACAAAAACGTCATAAAAAACACTCAAAAGTTTAAAATGTTGGCCGTCCCATGACATATTTATGGGTATATTTGGCAAATCGACTCGACAAGAGTTCAGAATGCTTAAACTGTGAGCAATTTAGAAGTTTCACATATTTGAACATAGAATTTCGAGACAATTTCGTTTATGTTTTGGTCAGTTGTGTTATAACATAAATATGTTAAGTATTGTAAACACTTGTTGGTGATGACCATGAGGAACATTTACAGCGCAAGAAATCTCTGCTTGAATTCTAATTTCTGTTATAGAAATTTTTTATATATACTGATAATATTTTTTTGACAGAACGAAATTTCAGAATGTATCATTGGCTCCTTAATTAAAATTTATCATGTGATCAATTAATTATTAATAAATTTCACAATTGATGTTCGAGTCTGAAAGAATTCCATCTGTTCTGCAACATTGAGATATGAATTTCATAATGGTAAAAGTACAGTGGTACCTCGGTATACGTCCTCAACCTGTTCATGATCCCTGGACTTTTACCAAAGAGGACGTATACCAAACGAATTTCCCCCATAAGAAATAAAGGTAGAATGATTAATCCGTAAAAAAATCATATATTTATTGGCATACTATTCGTTAATGGGGATGTATAAAATAATTTAAACACTGTTTAATATTAAAATACATAAACACAAAAGCAATTACATGAAATAAATGAAAATTTAACTTCACTTTACTTTGCTGGAAAGAGTCTAGTGCCTACTAAGATGGTACTAAGAAGGTAGGAGGAGTAGATGTTATTGTTTAGAAGGAGAGTCCCCTTCCAATAAAACTTCAGGAATCCGAAATTCTGGTGTTTTTTCTCTTACTTTTTTCTCAGGTAAACAAGGGTGGTACACAGTATCGTGACTTATTTTGACTCATAAGTTTTAGCATGTGAGTCGTATTCCAAACAAAGGATGTGTACCATGCAAGATTTTTCGCATCTAAACAGGGCATAAACCAAGTTGAACTTATTCCGAAGCGGACCTATACCGAGGAACCACTATATTTGTATGCGCAGGAAACAAATCAATTTGGTATAAAATATGATTAAATACACCCAATTTATGGGCGTTGAAATTATTCACCAATACTATCAGTACGTTTTATTTTTAGTTTGGTAATTTTAGTTATAAAAATTGTAGGAAATGTGCTAATTTTCTTCAATACAATTCAGATCAGATTCAGAACAGATTAGCTAGAAATTTTTAAACTGTTCATATCTTTTTGTTTTATGCAATTTAATCCATGGCGTGCAATAATTTAATTCAACAATGAAACCAAATACTTACTGATATGCATTGACCTTAGTGAAAGAACGTAGTTTACGAAACTGTAGTTTAATCAATTGTATTCAATGGATGATTAATGCATTATATTTCGCTGTCTTTTAACTCTTTAGAAGTAATATAGTCACCCTATTCCTGTAAAGTTATGGCAAATATATTACTGATAATATGGCTCATTTGTTTAGAATTTTCACATAAATCATTTTAGGTGATAGAAAGTTTTATAAATAAACGCTCTTGGATGCGCCTTAGTGGATTTTTGTCTCCATCGACTAGTGATTGGCTTGGGAGAGAATCCACACCATGGTAAATCGTGAAGGCTTTTAGTTGGGCTTCTGAAGATGGTTCTCTATTTATCGTGGAAGTCATCTTGATGAGCATCGCAGTAGAGGGAGCAAGAGGAATATTGAACCACCAAAGGGCTGGGTGGAGGTGTCGACCCCAAGCTTTTACCCAGCCCAGAGTCTGAACTGGCTGAATGCGTATGATCACGATGAAGACCTCTTGTAGGTGATGGCTGCCTTACAGCTGCTTGATGGTGCATTTGATACAGATGATGGGAATTGTGGTGATGATGGGGGTGTTGCTGCTGTTGATGAAGAAGAGGCAACTGTGGCAGCGGAGAGGATGATGCACTGCGACTAGGTCGCGGAGCTGGCTGATCTGCCCTGAGCAACTTGCTACTATCAATTGATGATGAATCAACCTAAAAATTTGGGAACATTAGCATACAATGGAAGTGAAGTGGTAGATGGAATTCTAGCTGAATTTTAATTATACAAATATAGTAAAAACCTGTGTAATAAATAAAACACCTTGCGAGTTTAAATTGCAAGAGTGTTTATCAGACCAGGGGGTTTCTTCAACAAGGAGGAAATTATGGGTAGATTAAATAAACTATATTTAGCTCAATGAAACTGCGAGTTACGCCAGAAACTAATATCTTTAATTTATCAGACACGGAAAGAGATAATGATAGTAAGTGGCGTTGCAATTAAAAACTATGATGGATTGCTTCATGTAACTTGAAATAAAAGAGTATATGATGCCGTGTCAGAGAAAATGGAGTGTTTCGATATCCAACGGGGGAGGCTTTATCCTCGTGAGCTCCTGCTTCCTAGGCCATGTGATAATATGTCACGCTGAATTCGAACTAGAGACTTTTTTATTTCCATTTTGATATTCTCACCACGGGAGTACTTGGACTAAAATATGCACAGGTATATTTCTGTACTCATGATTTTATTGTATAATGTGTGTATAAAAAAACGTTCATGTTTCATAAAAGCAATATCTGTTTTTGAAAGATAATATAAAAAGATAATTACAATTTTTTTAGTGGTTTTGGAATTACAAATTAAATTCACGTATTTATGATGACCTAGTACTTTTAGTTGCGTAGTATTAAAATAAAGTGGAACCTTACAGAGCGAATTGGGCCGCCCTCTTGGTCAACATATAATGCCCGGAATATTAAAAAGAAATCCAAAGGTCGTGTTAAAGTTTTGACATTCTAAATTTATTTTGACTGCCACTTAGAAGCTGCATGAGCATTATGGGAAGTATGACGTCATACGCAAAACTCAATTGACCGAATAATTTGTTAAAAATATACAAGAACAGATAGAAACTGATTTCTTGGGACTTGCACTATAAGTTTTTAGCGGCCTTGGGCGACCACCCAGCTCGCAACCCTAAGAACGACCCTGAATATCAGGTGCGGATTGTGCCGCTGGCTCCGGGCTAGTGCGCTCTCATGGGCGATGGGACTCGCGTCTCCGAAAATCCAAGGCATTGGCGTACGCAGGGGGGTGTTGATGGGGGTTTTAACCTCCCCATTGCAATGAAATTGTGTATATTTAACATAGGAATGTATGAGTTGTAGTTCTAACCCTCCCATTGAGCCTATAACCCCCCACCTTACGAACTTTCCGCGTACGCTTATGATCCAAGATATGCGCTTTTGAGAGGATCCAGTCCGCCCATGGAATGTTACAAAAAAGTGATGAAGAACAACTGATTAAAGAGTCGGCAGATGAAAAGAGAATTAAGCCAGTATAATATTCTAAGGCCTGATTTTGGTTTCGAGTTTAAAAAAATCTATTTCTACGGGATGACCAAGAAAAGAAATTTCGATTTATAACAATGATATATTTCACTGCTTTATGCAAAAAGGGATATTATTTATCGTTTTCGAAGGAGGCCGAAGAATGCGGTAAATGGAAACCATTTTAGAGTGTTCATGTCTTTTCTTTCAAGCTGTTGAAGACAAATGATGTGAAGCAGAGTACAGATAACGCATATGCCATAGATCAGCTGTCTTCATAGAATTATTTATGACTGAGGTTTACCTGATGATCGGGTGAGAGAAATGTCGCAGTTGATGACGGTTGGTGAGCTACAGCAAGCATAGAATTTGGAGACGGAGTTGTTGGAGTGGGAACGCGGCGATCTCCCGGAGAGCTTCCAGTAAGAGAACTGAAAGATATGCGATAGATTCGAAACGGTTTTCCTTCACCAGAAGTAGGAAAAGTTCCAGCGGGACAAGCTGTAAATGAAAATAATATCTATGCTATTATCTGTCTGCATATAATGCGCATTACATCAAACTCACGTACGTTATAGTATAAAATATAGAAAATTTAATATGAGACATTTGAAACATAGTTTAGTATTAAAGCCTAATTGTAGTATTTAGTATAGTATTTACAGCATGTTATGCAGTCATACCAATTATGACATTCTTAATGTTATAAAATCTATTATAGTGTTCAGAATACGTTATAAAATCTTGTATAGTGTTCAGAATACATTATAAAATTTATTATAGTGTTCAGAATACGTTATAAAATTTATGTGTGCTCAGAATACATTATAAAATCTGGTATAGTGTTTAGAATACGTTATAAAATCTATTATAGTATTAAGAATGCGTTATAAAATTTATTTATAGGGTTCAGAATACGTTATAACATCTGCTAAAGTGTTCAGAATACGTTTTAAAATCAACTATAGTGTTCAGAATACGTTATAAAATCTGGTATACTATTTAGAAGATACTCACAATCGGAATCAAGTATGCGGTATCTAGCATATCGCAGGGGTTAGAATCTAATATGATATTTGAAATATAGTATAAGGGAGTGCAGCAATTGTGGAGGGGGTGGGAGTTAAATATGCGTAAAAGAGCAACTCACTGTGAGGTGAAGATGGCGGTGAAAGACTGGGATCTCTGTCCATCTTGTCCACTTTCACTCTCTCTCTACGAATTTGAAAAAACTCTGGAGCCGTTGTTGCAAAAAATATGTCACTCTATAAATAAAGGGAAGTGATCTTGTATTTTATATATATATATATAAATTCATAAAAATAATTAACTTTCCAGCAATAGGGCACTTGAGATCAAAACAGCCGTGAATTTATTACCATTATGAGTTTAATAAGCACAAATAAAATACATCAAACGCTCTAAATTTTGCTCCTGGGGTAAGCATCTATCAGTCTCGTAAATCCCATAAAATTGTCTCAATTGAATTTTTTTCTGTTGCAGCCACTATGTTTTAAGCAAAAATTATTTGTGTAGTATGACTATTTTTATTGACAATTAACATCGTTTTATTTCTGCCTTTCGTAGGTTGAAATACTAACTGGTTAAATTATAACCACTCTCATCCAAACTCACTTGCTTGGTTTGTTTAATTATCACAAATATATTGGTCTCCTACTGTGTTTAAGAAAAGTTTTTGCGAAAGTTTAAGAAAAAGTGTTTTCAGAAGTTTAAGAAAAAGTGTTTTAAAAGATTTGAGAAAAAGTGTTTTCAAAAGTTTAAGAAAAAGTGTTTTCAAAAGTTTAAGAAAAAGTGTTTTCAAAAGTTTAAGAAAAGTTTTTGCAAAAGAAAACAGATCGTTTGTAAGTTTTACGGAGCAAGAAAAGCAAGGGTCATATTGTGCTAGGACCCACAGTTTCCCCGAGGAATCAGAACCTCTTATGGCATAGGGGACACAAACCCCGAATTACGGGTTGTAGTTAGTTGGTAAGCGGCTAATTTGTGGCACCGTTGGGAGTCAAACTTGGGATAACGGAGCTCTTGTCAAACGCGTTGTCATTGCACCACATGAGGACAAAGAAAACAGTTAATGATGCAGACATCATTGACTATTTGACATCCTTGGAAAGGACATCAAAATTAATTGAAAAAAACAGAGTTAAATAAAGCATGAACTGCAAACTTTCGCCATTATAATAACAATAATATACAAGGTGTCCCGTAAGTTCGTAAACATTTCAAAAATAAAAAAATTGCAGAAATTGATATATTTGAATGCGGTTTGTGGTAAAATTATTCTCATGAAGGGGGATTGTTTTGGATAGAGAAAAAAAATACTGAGTTGTCAATAGGGGACGCTTCACATCTTTTAATCACATAATTCTGTGGAAAACTATATTTATTTGTATTCACGCAAATGTTTAGAAGCGTATCACCGTTCTAATCGTTGTATGTGTCCCCCAGTACAAGAAATTATACTTTGTAAGCGAGTGAGAACACGTCATTAATTGAAGCACGTAGCATATCCGGATGGATGCTAAAGATATTGTGGTGAATGGCGTCCTTTATTTCCGTTAAAGACGATGAGCTACCACATTACACTTGAGACCTTACTTCACCCCATAGCCGCGTTACGCTTCTAAACATTTGCCTGAATTCAAATAAAGTAATTTTAAACAGAATTCTGATTTAAATGCGTGAAGCGGCCCCTGTCAACATCAATTCGAACTCAACATTTCTTCTCTGCCAAGAAAAAATACCCCTTCATGAGAATAATTTTATCCCAACCCGCATTCAGATATACCAATTCCTTCAATTTTTATGAATTTTTGGAATGTTTATGAACTTACGAGACACCCTGTATGTACAGAAATAGAAAATTACCGTGCTGCAATGTATTCAGTACTATGGTTTCTATAGATGATATTCTTTTATATATTTAACTATTTTTGTTGGGATTCATTATTTATTGACATTTTGCAGTTATAACAAATGACACACGGGTAGACATAGTATTTGTGTAATACTTTATTATACAATTACATAATGGTTTGGGTTGCACAAATCTAGATTTAAGGGTGAGTTTTGAATCATCGGTTTCCCCTTTATTTTCAATTGATTGTTATGGGTTAATGCATCATAAATTACGGGTTCCTAAAATTTCTGTTCAATAAAAATTTTCAAATTTAAAATTAATTTTTACCTTGTGTCAATTAGTTTAACACATTTACGTTAATTCTTATAATTCGCACATGATTAAAGATATTCTAAGGAAAGGCGATAAGTACCGTTAAATATGCTCAGTGTTGAACAATAAAAACATTAAATCTTCTACGTTAATGAGTTTCCTGATTACGTCTATAAAAATTGCAGGAACCAGAAATTTTTATACATTTTAAACTTCTAAAGAAAAATTATTAAATATGCAGATTCGATGATGGAATTAATGATATTTCTAAACTCGTTTTCGATTAACGTTGTAAAATTTGCTCATCTGTTAATATTATAATGTCTTTGCTTTCATGAAAACAAAGTTCATTTTCTTGTTCCAATTGTTGATAGCACATACAATACATTTTACTGACCATTTCGAATTGTAATAAAATTGGGCCACTATCTGCAATTAGAAAAAGAACTTTTTAGAGTAGAAATTATTTTGTTTGAAGTTAGTATCCTAACTAGTTACAAATGGAATGGGTTTTGATTATAGCTTCGGAGCATTCAAATGTTCTTTAATAAAAAACAAATTTATATACCTATATTAATACTATTTTAGTGAAAAAGTTTTCCCGAATTCCAGCTTTTTTGTTTATTATACAGGGCTTCGTCAATACGAGATTTCAACATATAATTTCGGAGAGAAGTAGGTCAATTTTTATTGCAGGCTGGGGCGGACTAGGGTGCCGGCCCACGGGCCGATGCGTCCTTATGGGAGATAGAAATCTTGCCTCCGAATGGGCGAGGATTCGCACCCTTTGAAAGGACCCAGTCCGCCCCTGGTTGCAGGCGAAATGTGCATTTCATTGCGTATGCACAAATTGAATCTGCCTGAACAGTAAAGAGGTGAGACATACCAGTTAAAATCTAATAATTATATTATAATAACAAGTTCATTTATTATTATAATTATAATATATTATTAAATATTAAGTTTATAATTATAATAAGTTCAAAAAATCTCTAATTTTGATGGGAATCAGAGAATGAGACACTACACTCATTAGTAATGAGTGTAGTGTCAGAGTGTAGAGTCATCACTAATTATAAAGAAAGGAGAATTAATTTTAAAACTAACAATGATCGATATGTAATACTCTTTATGATATATTCAATAATTGATTTGACACTGATAAAGACACATGGATTTTTGATATGGCTAAACCAGTGATGTTAAAGAGTTGCTTATACATAGGCAAACGCATAATAAGTGTGGCGGGATTCACAATGTATTTTTTAGTCAATATTTAAAAAACATACCTTAGAATAATAAACGTGAGGTATTTTGAGATTAGGGTTGCAGTTCCTTTAAACTGACTTTGTAAACCGTGTTATAGTTAAAGCGAGCTTAAATGGAAGATTACACACACATAAGAAATTCCAAACGCTATTCCAAATAGTTATTAGTAAAATATTGATGCTATTAAAACATTACACAAGTTATTAAGAATAAGATAGAAGTTTATGAGAAGCAATAAGTCACAAAATTCAATTTTCAATGTCGTTGTTTATATTTTTAACAAGTTCTGAAAGTGATATAAGCCAATCGTACCTTTACCGAAATTTTACTGCCTCTAGAATCTAAAACCCGTGAATCTATAGTCGTATGTAAACGTACTTTTTTCGTCTAGAGTCCAGACTAAAGAAAGTACATTCACATACGTATTTATGTGCTTCCAAATATGAATGAAATCCTCCTGCGGAGTTCACTTAATACGAGATACTTTCACTTCAGATTGTATAAGGTATATTGTATTTTATCATAAAATATGAAAATTTACACATGTTAAAAAATTCTTGACCTAAACTGATAAACAATAATATTTCATAGTTTTGTTAATTTTTCGACGAACCTCAATTTGGCCAGTAATGGTTTAAACATTGTGATGATTAATCAATGATCTGATAAACGGCGTGATAATTCACGATTCGATAATTGATCTCATAACTTATGTGATAATCAATGATCTGAAAACACTGATGCTACAAAAAAATGATCTGGAAACTGATGCGACATTTGATGATCTGGTAACCGATGCCATAATTAATGAGCTGATGATAGATTCTATAATTAACGAGCTGATAGTTGATGTGATAATTATTGACAGGATAATTAATGGTCATACTTTTGATGTGATCAGTTTCAGTCGAGGCATAACCATACTCTGAACCAAATTCCCATTAATGACAAGCCGAATTTCAATGGTATCGGACGTGAATGCCAGGACGTAGGGAAAGGCACAAACTGTAACGAAACGATTTCTCATTATATAAAATTAGTGCAATATTTGAAACGTCACATGACTCGCTTTGGCAAATCTCTAATATTTCAGTCTCAAAAGAAAAAAGATGTAACACACACCAATTGCTTCGGGAACGCCGTTCCACTGAAAATCGAACTCACAAGTTCCCTCTTCGAACAGCTTTTGAAAATGTGTCATATCTGAAAAATAATACAAGTAAAATGAGATCTTTAGCGCAATAAGAAATTAACTATTAATATACTGGAAATAAATTACATGGCGATTACATGTTTAGCAGTTTAAAAGGAATAATCCTGGGTGCTTAACAATTTTCTGCTAATATATTAATTTAGATTGAATCGTTTTTTAGAGATAATTTAGATTAAATAGTTTTTTAATAGAATTTGGCTTACGATTGTAACACAGCAGGAGCTCGGCCTCATCGTCTTCGTATATATCAATAGCAGAAATCAGGTTTCCCTTTAACAAATAATATTGATAGTCAGCTGTAATTAATGCAGAAAATGCATACAACATATATAAATATAGAGGGCTGGACAAATTCGGTCGCGATTGGCGACTAGATTTCTAAGTTGGCGAGGTAAGTGATCTTGTCCTGTTGGGATCTAATGTTTCCTTATTGAGGTTGGCGAGTATTGTGCTTGTTTGGCGAGTACGACTTACTGTAACTTGTCGGGCCCTGTATATATATAAATAACAGAAAATATTGTAAATTTTCACAGGGGCGGACTGGGTCACCGACCCATCGGCCCTCAGGCCGGTGCACCCTCGTGGGTTACAGGACTCGCGCCCTCTGAAAATCCAAGGTATGTGCCCTTTGAGAGGACCCAGTCCGCCCCTGTATTTTCATATAATCGTAAATATATTCACAGGGCTCGATAAATCGCGGCGAACGGTGTTCGCCAGACAAAAATGGAACTCGTCTGCCTCAGTAAGAAAACAGAAATCAAGCAGAAAATCTTTTACTCGCCAACTGCGCCAAAAAGACGTCGCCATTGGCGAACAAGTGTTCAGATTTGCCAGCTCGGCATATTGACACATGCAGTAAATATCGGTTTCCACAAAAACTGCCACACTAAAAAGTAGTTTGTGCAATAAATTTCGCCTACATACCACTATACAAAGTTAATAATAAAATCATCTTCATATATCATTGACACAGTTTTTTGTGGAAACATTATTATTAATATGGCCACATTTCAGTTTTTCTTTCTCAAAATATTTCCTCAAATTTAAATTACTGGTGACCCTGTGATAATGCGTGATAATGCGTTCATCAAAGGTATTGTTTATCCAGGTTCGGCTCATAAAAATGCCCCCCCCCCCAAAAAAAAAATACTTACTGGCCAACTACTCACTGGATGTTGGTTTTTTCAGGTCGTAAAAGTTGGTTAGTTGGTTGTATTTTTATGGCGCAAGGACAACAATGGTCATTCTGCGCCAACCGGCCAGGTCGTAAGAGGTTCGGATGCCACTGCAAAATGTAAATCCCTGCCCCTACGACGACGTAGTGCTGACGCATTCGTTTGTGGTGGCATCAATACTGGCATTCTCGATCTACACCTCGAATTACAATAGCATCGTGGAAAGTGTGATTTTTCTTCCCACCACAGTACGGGGTTCGATTCCCTCGGCAGCAGAAGTTCGGGTTCCCCAGAAAACTCTAGGTCAGCATGACCTCCGATATCTTTTCCGCCGCAGAAGCACAAACAAATTGAATTTGTGGAAATTGCCTATAAAAGTACGAGTAGAGAATACTATAGTACGACGGTACAGATCGATGAAAAGTGGCTTTGTTTTCTAAAAGTTCTCTTTTTTCGAAGCTACAGTTCCTGAAGGACCTCGGCCCCCTTAACAATTTTTGCCTGTCATCCTCTATCCAAGGCTTTTCTTTGTAATCCTCTTACTTCCATTCTTCTCAGACCTTCCTCCACTGCATCATGCCATCTTTTCCTAGGATGTCCGACTACTTTTCTCCCTACTGGATTGATTAGCATCATCTTATTAGCCATCCTAGATTCTTCCCCATCAATTCTTCATGTCAGAGTCATCTCAATTTTCATTTCCGTCACAAAAGCCCATGGTCTCCATATGAATTGCATATTTCCTTGCTTTCCTACCGTTTTTTAAAATCTGGAACCGATGAATTAGTGAAGACTAAAAAATAAAAATAATCTTGAATTGTGTGTCATAATCAGTCGATTACATTTTATAATTTTTACCGAAGACCCGTCACGGGGAAATGTAAATTTTATTGTCTTTTCTAAACTATGTGAAATTTGTTATACTTAAATTAAAATTCGAAACTGGATGCAATATGCAAACCTTGTGACAAATAAACGCTATTATTATTTAATCGCAATAAACTTGTCTTCGCCTTTGCATTGCCATTACTGCTAAAATTTAAAACTAAAATTCTCGAACTTGTTGAATACGTACTGCGTGAATAATGATATCCATACTGCACTTCGCATCTTGTGAAAAAATATAAATTAAAAATAAAATATAATTAAAAGAAAATAATATAGTAAATTATTATTCATATTAAAAATAATAAAGTATTACTTTATTGCCTTCTATGACGTGGAGGCGCTGGCTCTCACCAGTCTTCTCGTTGACGAGATCGAACTGATGCCTATAACCAATGCAAATCTGGTTATCGAAATCTGAGTTAGGGCTATCAACCAAAGTGATGATTTGTGGAGATTCGGGAACAGTTAACTCCTGTGAAAAAGGACTAAATGAATACTTACACTATCTTATAATAAATATCATAATTATTATTATTATATATAATTATTATTGTTATTATAAACCCTAAATGCAGTGGAATCTGTCTAAAGCTATATCTTGGGAAAGGTGGAAAGCATGAAGGCCCATATGAGTACTTCTAGGGAGTGGCTGAATAAAATTATTACCTTCTTCTCAAGGCTGTCAAAAATTTTAGTGAATGTATAAGATACTAAAATGCTACAAAAATAATTGATACCGTTTGACAATTAGTAATGAGCTAAAAAGTATCTTACTTTAAAATGTGCTTGTAAAACCTTTGAAACTAAATGCATAGCAGAATTAGGCAAATAAAATTTTTGAACGGCTAGGGTCCCCCCTCTGCCCCCCCATATGGGCGCTCATGGTGGAAAGGTATCGTTATAGACAGGGCCGAATCTGTAATACACTCAATATCCGTCGGGACAATATATATCGGTGGAGAGAGATTTGGATTGTATTTAAAATGACAAAATTCATAAGAGTAGCAAATTCCTGAATACTTCAAGGAATTTATATACACATATTGGAAAAATAAGTTTTTCCTGCTTATGTTATCGCCACTGGGGGACTTGATGGGGGTTGTAACTCCCCATTGCAATGGAATTTTGTATATATAATAGAGGAATATGTGAGTTGTAACTCTGTAACCCATTGAGCTTATAACCACCCCTTATGAACTTTCAGCGTAAGCCTATGGTTATCGCCGCCTTTCTTTTGGCAATGGTGGAAAAAAATTCACTTCTGAACATATCCTGTAAAATTGACGAAGTATTTTTTCTTTATCTTTGATTTTTAAGGGTCAAAATATATGGTTTTATGATTATTAAATATTCAGTTTTCGGAATATAAATAACTTGTTTCTCTCCTCCTTTAAAGATGCCTCTATAATATTTTGAAGGTATGATGTGTACCTTGCAGAATTGAAAGCCGTCCACAGTGTCTGTGTCAGATGAGGAACACCACGTAGTCCAAGCGGCTGAATGTCTCCATTGGAATATGATCAGTTTTTTCCCAACGGACACCACCATTCGTAGATGGCTTCCACCTGGCCGGCTCAATGCATATAAATGACATCCTAGAATACAAAAAGTGTTTTCACGTTATAATGTAAATGTCTTCACGTTATAATGTAAATGTCTTCACGTTATAATGTAAATGTCTTCACGTTATAGTGTAAATGTTTTCACGTCATAATGTAAATGTTTTCACGTTATAATGTAAATGTTTTTGGTTGTTAATGAAGTTTACCTACGCGGTTCCCAACCTTCTTCAAGTCGCGACCCACTTTTAGAGTTACACGATTTTAGAGTTCTACGATCCCTTTTTACAACAATCAAAAGATCTGTGATCCCCCCTCCCCCGGCTGCCGCCGCCACATTTGCAAAATAAAAGCATTTTTAACGGAGTAAAGAAAATATTAATAAAATTATATTAATTATGCATATTATATATATATTACAAAGTTAACAATAATTAGTAGCATATTGAAAAGTAGTAATGTTGAAATACAAAAGTGTTGGGAGCATTTAGCAATAGTTGCAGGGACCCCCAGAAACCAGTTCACGACCCCCTTGAGAGCCGCAACCCCCAGGTTGGGAACCACTTATTTAACTGAACCAAAAAATAAATAGTAGGGAAATCCATTAGTTTGGCATATTATTCTAAAACAAAAATATTGCAAAAGGCATATTTTTAAATGTTAAAATTCTATGAGTTTTTAACATATAAAGTTGATTTTACTTAGAAATCGAGTGGAAAGAATCAGTGGTATAGGAAATGGGGGACCTCAGGCATGGACTCTCATACCAGCACTTCTAGGGAGGCTTAGACAAATTATTACCTCCTTCTCAAAGCTATCGAGAATTTGAGTGAATGTACAAGATACCAAAACGCTACGAAAATAATTGATACTGCTTGAAAAATAGTAATGAGCTAAAAAGTACCTTATTTTAAAATGTGACTGTAAAACTTTTGAAAGTAAATGCATAGCAGGTTCGCGCGAATCAAATGCCTAAACAGCTAGAGGGGTTCAAGCCCCCCCCTCTGCCTCCCCCCATGGCGGATTTCTAAGCAGGCACACGCCTAGGGGCGGCACTTCTCGGGGGCGGCCGGTTTTCCGCGCGAAAAACCAATTACGCTAAGATGCCCTTCCCTCTACTGCAATGGAACAACAACCCGTCTGCTACTTCAGTTAACGGGACCTAGGTGCCAACTTCCCGCGAACGAACTATAGGTAGAATTTAAAAAGAGTTCGTAGCCGTTTAAAATTTTGCACCATAGTCACTTGTCCAGCGTGCCCAGTTATATAAATCCGGGCCTGATACACTTTTTATATATATTTTATATATACTAATAGTAAATGAATGAATAATGGGAAAACACGAACTGATAACGAAAAACAAAATTGATGCATGTACGCGTATTTTTCCCAAATACGCGAAATATAATATCAGAGGTTCCATGAATCCATACTAAATTATTGTGGATTTAAAAGTTGTCACGAATCTACGAAGTTGGCGAATATGGTAGCAATAATTTTGAGTTGTATCTTATTAATTTGAATAATTATATGAAAAATAGCCGTTACATACGAAACGCTAAGAGTATGATATACTTTCTTTTTTACAAATATTCTTTTCTTTGTAAATGTGGAAGTGGGGCGGCAGTACAGGCTGTGCCCAAGGGCGGCAATTTTATAAATCCGCTACTGTCTGCCCTCCATATGAGCGCGCCTGGCCTCAGGGGACCAAATCCCTGCCATTAAATATACACACCTTTTCTCTTCAACGCCAAATCAAACATACATACATGTGAGCCTTTTCTAAAGTTACTTGATTCTCGCTATGAAATCTTCGAATTGCTGTTGAAATTTGCTGCTAAGAATAGAAAGCTAAAACTGAAAATTCATAAAGCTTTTAACCCACGTTATTTGGTGATGGTGGCGCCATCTACCAGAGAAAAATATTTTAAAGAATAAAAAATTTGAAAATGCGGGTTTAGCTGTACACAATTTCCGGGTAAAATTTTTCAAGGGTTTCCACGCGGGACTGAAGTTAGGCAAGCTTGGATTTAGGTTACGAGGCGTGAAAGTCAAGTGTAGCTTTGAATTTATGAAAACTAATCGTTTCTTAAGCTGTACTCTAAATTAAAATTTATTATTTTAGGTGCTTTGATAAAAAAAAAAAGTCTTTTATTTTCTGGAAGCATATGTCGACGACATATCCAATGCTAAAAGAAATTTCCCAGACATAAACCACTTTGGTTGCAATCTTTCCCTTAGAATGGTTTGTTCGTTCTCAAAAGCTAGACAGATGGTCAACAAAAGCGTAAAATCGCGTGGAAGAGAACATTGATTTTAAATGACTTTTTTACGCATTTGGTAAATTCTTCTTCTATGTGTGGTCATTTTATATTTTATACATTATTGCCATTTAAAAATAATGACTGAACCATTGTTTCATTTGTACTGAATTAATATTTTTATACTAATTATACTATTACGTTTACGGTACCACATTAATCATTAAACGAATTTTTTTAGTTTATCAATCTTCATATTTTAAAATCGAAACATCGATGGCTTTCTGGTCATAGACATCGATATCTTTAATTTTTTTAAATAAGAATGAATAGCTTTGATGCTTTTAAAGTTAAAAGAACGATGGTGTTAGAATAATAACATTTTTTAAAAGTTCGATGTAAGATAGAATTAGGAGCGGATACAGACTTTCATTTTGGGGGGTCAAGGACAGAATTTGCCATGGTCTTGGAATAACACCCTTCATTTATCATGAAAGTTGGAATTTTTTACAGTGAAAAAATATATTTTGGGAGTCATGGCTCTGTGTCCCCGCCTTTGTGTCCCCGCTTGCACAGAATACGAGTAAACTTTGATGTTTAGACTAATATTTTTCAAACATCGACGGTACTTCGTCGAAGTAAAATATCGATGTTTCGTTATAGGTGCCTATCCTTATTTCGAACAGTAATCCAGGGATCAATTTCCTTTGTAACGAGGGTTCGATTCCTTGGACAATTGTAAGGGCCTGACCCTTGACGCACCCAAGAGGGGGTTTTGGTGTAAACTCCTAAATCTTATATTAAAAAAAAAAACAAAAACCCACATCGTTGTATTATACATAAAGTTCGATTTTTCGTAAAAGTAATTTACCCCCCTTCTAACTTATGGATGAAACTCTCCGAAAAAAATTCTGGGTGCACCACTGGTTCTGAAGCAGCATAACCCTTACTGTGCTTGTGTTGCAACAGCACAAACAAAAAAAATCTACTTTTGAAAACAGTATACGAGGTTCCTTGAAAAATGTTTGTGGCGACCCATGGAAAAATTAAAGTACGGGAAATTTTTGATCATAGATGATGATGATGTGGTAATATTAGATAATCATCTAATATTACATCATTGTCTATGATGAAATTTTTTTTCCGTACTTTAACATCAAGCTAGACTCGCTTTTCAGGCGTGAGTTTTCTTGATGATGGTTTGATTTGGTTTAAAAAGTAGTCAAGACACTGCCCCATTTCAAAAACTTGTCTATAGTGAAGCTTTATATACGCTCATAGAGCCAGAGGATCACAGGTCGGCTGTAGCTCAGTTGGAAGAGCCCTTGGCCGAATACCACGAGGTCATGGGTTCGGTTCCCAGCAGGCACCGTGAAATCATTCTTTTCTTTACGAGCAATTTATCACCTTAGAAAAATGCTCGTTAAAATCACTAAGAATTTACCTAAATCCAAGTACATAAGTGCTTGTGGCAAGAAGCGCTTAATTCTGATATTAGGAGATATGAATTACAAATATTAATGCAATTTAAATAGTATCTATAGATTTGTAGAGAATTTCATTAAATTCATTTGCACAGATTTCTTCAACCGCTTTAAAATCTTCCGATGTGTTAAAAATAACTTGATTATAATTTATATAATACAATTTCAGGATTGATGTTAAAAATAACAGAAATGGCTTGAGAAATAAATGACAGCCTATAAATATCTACAGCAAAATTTCCATATACAGAAATTCTTTACGCATATATCGAATATTGCGTGGATCCCTGTGGCAATTACTTAGAAAAACTGATACAGTAGATTCTCCTTATAACGAATAGTGATATAACGAAAAACCGTTTATAACGAAACTAAGAACAATTCAGGTTTCAAATGCTATTGGGACAATATATTAAAATTTCCGATTTAGTAAAATAAAATTTTGGAAACTCCGTTATAGAGAAAAATTTATTCGAGATTCAAAAATTTTTTTATTATTATTATTACCCAAAAAAGGCACTTTGAATACAGATAATTCAAAATATAAGACATATAATGTGTCACTTTTTTTGTGGGGGAGGACATTTTGCACATTTTAACGGTACAGTAATGTACTCGAGGGCGGACACAGGGGAGGGGTCACAGGGGTCATGACCCCCAAAAAATATATTTTTTCACTGTAAAAAAATTCCAACTTTCATGATAAATGAAGGGTGTTATTCCAAGACCATGGCAAATTTTATCATTGACATCCCTTCCCCAAAATGAAAATTTGTGTGCGCACCTGGATGTACTGCCTTAATTTCTTTAAAAATTAGTACAAGTACGCGAAAATACAAAACCTGACCTTTGATATATTCGGCAGCTTGTTTTTTTAGTTGATATTTCATGTTACTGTAAACTAATTTCTACAGATTAATAAGTAAAAGTAACTCGCCACTGCAGTGAAGTTACGATAAGTGCATAGGCGAACACAGAAATTTCATAAAGGGGTTATAGGCTCAAGTGGGGAGGGTTACAGAGCTTCAACTCACATATTTCTATGTTAAATATACAAAATTTCATTGCAATGGTGGGGTTATAACCCCCAGAAACATCCTCCTGCGTACGTCAGTGGATAAGGGTGTAAAGTTTCAGTATCGTAAATTCAAAAATATATAAGATTTAGCCAGTGGCGGATTTATAAAATTGCCGCCCTTAGGCACAGCCTGTACTGCCGCCCCCTCCCTCCTTTACTAAGAAAGGAATATTTGTTAAAAAAAAACCAACCGCATATCATACTCTTAAAATTTGATATGTAAAGGATTGTTCGTTTGTTTTTGTTTTGCAACTCAAAGACTACAGTGGTCATGCTGCGCCGGGACCTACTGTTTTCCGAGGAATCCGAACCTCTTAAGGCCTAGGGAACCAAACCCCGGACTACAGTGAGCAGTGCGATCTTTATGAGATCTCTGAGTAAGCGTTCTTTGCACTGCTGGGAGTCGAACCCGGATTAGCGGCGCACTAGGAGAACGCGTTACCACACTGCGCCACCGCAGGGCTGATATGTAAAGGAGATTTTTCATACAATTATTCAAACTAATAAGATACAACTCGAAATTATTGCTATCGACTTCGTGGATTTGAGCCACTTTTTGAATCCGCAATAATTTTAGTATGGATTCCTGGAACCTCTGATGTTTTTGCGTATATTTCGCGTATTTGGGAAAAATACACGTGTGGAAAGACAGCGATGCGAGAGACTGCGGTTGGAGACATTTGTATTATGCCATCGTCAGAGTTGAAAGGAAAAACTTTTACAGTTATAGTTGAACTAGTTTGTTTCTGTTCTGGTTAGGTCTTGACAACGCTAAAAATACACGAGGCGTGGCTCTTACTTTTTGCGTGTTTTAGGAATAGATTAGTAGTTTATAGGAACGTGTGTGCCTGTAAAATTGTAATTAAAAGTGTGTTTTTACTCGTGTTAAATTTGGTGAGTTGTGTTAGTGCTTTAGCGACCATCATCGATTTACGAAAGCGGAGTTGAAGAAGATGATTCGTAATTACAGATTCCGAACCCAACTAAAAGGATAAGTATACTTTGGTAATTTCAAGCGTATTTTTGATATCTTTTAACAATACGTAAATATCCTTGCATGAATTTTTTCGTTATCAGTTCAAATTTTTCATTATTCATTCGTTTACTATTATCATATATAAAAAGCGTGTTCAGCACGGATTTGTAAATGGGCACGCTGGGCAAATCATGCACAGGGCGCAAATTTTTTTTGGACCCTTTGTCTTTCGATTCTGTAGTTTGTATTTGCAGGCAAGTTAAAGTAATCGCTTATATGTCATCGCTATTGGGGAAACAGGGCAATAATTAAAAGAAACATTATTTTTTCAACATTGTTTGGACAATTTTATGTTTAAGCACTTTAGTGCCGCCCCTCGACGAGTGCCGCCCTTAAGCCTGTGCCTTGTGGCCTACTTAGAAATCCGCCACTGGGTTTAGCTTAATAGCATCATGAAGGCATTTTTACTTGGCAAAATAACATTTTAAATGACAATAAAAACCACCTAATTTTAAAATGCTAAAAATTTATAACCATCTCAGCCGACACAGGTTCAAAGGCGTTTATAAATAGAGATATATATAACGATCATTTATAGATGATAAAAATTTTATATACGATCATTTATAGATGATAAAGATTTTATATACGATTATTTTTAGATAATAAGGATTTTATATGCGATTATTTATAGATAACGATTTTATATACGATTATTTATAGATAATACAGATTTTATATACGATTATTTATAGATAATGCAGATTTTATATACGCTTTTTATAGATAATAAATGTAGTAACAATGCGTGCAAGGACATGCGAGAGCGCCCTCTAGAGGAGGTACGCGGACATTAGGCATCTGGCGGGCGGTAGCAAACAAGGCTAGATATGTGTAGAAAGATATCTTGACCATTTATTCTTTTTGTATGAATATTGGTAGATAATATAAATGTATTAATTTACTGTTGTTTGTGAGTGCTGTGTTATATTCAGTCTAAAGAAAGGAAGGTGATCCTACATAAATGTTATTTATAGATAAATAACAAAGCGAGGTTTTTTGTAACAAAAATTAAAGAAAATTACGTGGAAACAAAGTGGAGGACAATTTTTGCTACCAAATGAATAAGACCTCTCTCTTATTATCTTTAAAGGAACGATTTTCTCACTAATTGAACCAAGATTCATCAAAAAAAAAAAAAATTAATGAATTTATAACTATTCCGTAAAACTTAGTTTTAAAAATACCAATTATCTTTTTATAATTGGCTTATTATTTTCATAAAACTAGTTTTATTATGATTAAAACTTCATATTAAAAAACCGTGGCAAAATCTTTAATTAACGGCTAGAGATTTTTTGAGTAAAAATAATAGCAAAGCTCCTATAATTAAAAAACTGCCTGACTATAAAGTGTCTACTGCACTTTATAATTAGCAGATGGGATTTCAACGGTTTTGTTAAATTTTCATGTAATTTTTTAAAAATTTTATGCTGTTTTCCATATCCTATAATCATGACACCACTACGAAACATGAAATAGTTTTATGCATGGGCGCTCATATAGGTGGATGTAGGGCCCGAGTCCCTTTAGAGTTTAAAAATTTAATTTGCCAGAAACTACACAGCATTTACTTTTAAAAGTTTTACAGTCACATTTTAAAATAAGGTACTTTTTAGCTCATTACTAATTGTCAAGCAGTATCAATTATTTTTGTAGCGTTTTGGAATCTTGTACATTCACTAAAATTCTTGACAGCTATGAGAAGGAGGTAAAATTTTTTCTAAGCTCCCTCCCCTAGATCCCCCTAGAAGTACCCGTTAATTTTTCTCTTCAGACGTACTCCCTATAGGCTGCGTTCTGTAATAACTTCAGCAAATGCAACATTATTAACGCTGAAAGTGTAATTGAGAAATTTAAAGAAAACATTCATATTTATTCTGAGAAGAGAACCATTTACTACAAAGTGTCAGAAAGATAGGGCAAACCAGCTAGAGAAAAATGGGAAGAGAGAGACTAAGGCTGACAATCGAAGAGAAGCAGGCGCGTGGCATTCAAAAAATTATGGGGGAATTCAAGGTTTTTTTTTAAAAAAAGATCGTGCGCTTCGGTGTCGGATGGAATAATGTGTTTTGCTATCCAGCGGGAAGGCCTTGACAAGGACGGATCCAAAAACCTTTTAAGGCGGGGGGAGATTTGTTTCCGATTCCTATTTTTAGCCAAGTGTCCAGTACTTTCCATTTCATTTTCACTTTACAATCTATGGGGGATACTTAACATCCTTTACTGGATCACTCTGTTTGAGCTTGAGTCCCTTTGTCTACGCAATTGAAGCGTATGGCCTTAAGGCTATGGCTGGCCTTGGTTTGACAGCAAGCCATGCTCTATTAAGGCTTAAAGATGAAGTATAGTACGTTCGCAGAAAGTTGACAGAGGGTACTGTTAGAATTCACGGGAGCTGACGTCACAAATGGGCTAGTTCATTACAGCAGAGGGGAGGACGTCATTTCAGAACTGGTTTTTGGCACAAAAAAGTTCGCTAAAACCCAATTTTGAAATGACGCCATCCCTCTCTGCTGTGATGAATTAGCCCGTTTGTGACGTTAGATCCCGTGAATTCTAACGGTACCATCGATCAACTTTCCGCGAACAAACTATACAGTGTGTTATAGAGTTCTGTTCGTTTGCGTTTTACGGTACAGGGACAGCGAGGGTCATGTTGCTCTCGAGCGTATAGTTAGTCGAGGAATCCACACCTCAATTGCTTAGGAAACTAAACCCCGAACAACGGAGCGTAGAATAAACCTTACGTCTTCTACGGAGACATTGAAACCTAACCTGAGTCAAGGGTTCGACAGACGCGAATGCGTTAATTCTGCGTCACCGCATACCATAATTAATAACTTAATTATAGTATTAATTATAGGAAGCATAACACCTTAATTATAATCAATATTAATTAAACTTTGCAGTAATATCCATACCATACATAACATGATATGGAAATAAAATTTTGATTAATTGATCGAGAATAAAGTATCATATGCATTCTTTAGTGATAATTATCAACAAATAGTGATAATTATCAACAATCAAATGATGCTTTTTATTAAAGTAAATAATTAGGGAGTGGTATTTTCAAAAAATTAGTGGATAACCAATAAGGAAATGAGAAGAATAGTTGGAATGGTGAAAGACACGACTTATAAAATATATTATAATGCTATTTTTCATTTATTATGTCCAAACAATTATCACCATAGTCGACAATGTGATAATATTAGATGATAAAAGACTCGCAAAGAAAAAAAATCACCTAAGGCTGGCGGGGAGCAAACCCACAACATTTTGATAATCAGTAAATGCACTTTACCGGTTATCAAAAGGTTCTGGGGTCGATGTCCATCTGGCGTCGAAAAGTCATTTTTTCTTTGAAAGTAATATACCATCTGCTACTCTTAGTAACGTAGCTAGATATTTTGCCGCCCAGGGCGAGTGACTTATTGCCGTAATTGTTGTGCTTGTCATTGTTTTTTAAAAGATAATTGCCGCCCCGGAATTGTGTCGCCCGGAGCGACCGCCTCCCTTGCCCCCCTAACAACGCTTTTGGCTACTTTTTATGTTTTTTCTGTTTCTGGTTGACATACTTGGCAGCGCTTGTAGGTTCTTCCATCCAAGTTCCCCCCGCCCTCCAATACGTTTTTGAAACCGGCGTCCCTAATCTGGATCGAAAATTTGAAATTTTGCGGTAGAAAAATACCGAAGTATTTTTCAATTCCTGTCAGTTCGTTTTAAATTTCATTTTTGCATTTAAATTTTCAGCCCATTCGTGAATAATCAATGACCAGGTCTTGAGTGATTTTAAAAGTATTTCTGTGAAATTTATCATTCCTGCAATGTTTGTTTATTTTTCATCTCATGTCCTCGTTTTTTTTTATAGTTTGATAAATAAATTCCATTGAGAGAAGCAACGGTGATGTTACACATCCCATTCCTTTGTATTTCTGAATTTCGTTTTGAGAAATGGCTTAATAATATTTTCATGCTAAAAGCATTTTATAGCGCTGTCTCTAAGTTTAAAGTTTTTATTCGCTTCTTTCGATACCGTACTGAAAATTTTACATCATTTAAGATTAGAGTATCTTGAAACGGTGCGTTATATTTTCATATGTGTTATTTCAGATACAGAAGTATCCTACGATTATTTCGTATTTTTTCAAACGTACAGACACTCGTCTTGGGCCCTGCGGTGGCGCAGTGTGGTAACGCGTTCTCCTATTGCGCGGCTAATCCGGGTTCGACTCCCAGCAGTGCAAAAAGAACGCTTACTCAGAGATCTCATAAAAGATCGCACTGCTCACTGTAGTCCGGGGTTTGGTTCCCCAGGCCTTAAGAGGTTCGGATTCCTCGGAAAACAGTAGGTCCCGGCGCAGCATGACCACTGTAGTCTTTGAGCCGTAAAACCAAAAAACAAACAAACAAACACTCGTCTTGGACTACAGTCTAGTTCATATTTATAGAAATTATTTATTATTATTATAGAATTATAATAGAAATTATTATCTAGTTCATATTTTTTATAGAACAAGGACGACAAGGATCCTACTGGACCGAACCTATAGGTTCCCGAACAATCTGAATTTCTTTAGGCCAAGAAACTGACGCCCTCCGGACTGCAGGAAGAAGTTAATTGGTAACCTTTTATTTATTTATTTTTTTGCCCCCTCTGGGATTCCAAACAGGGTTAACAAAACGCTAGGAGGACATGTCACCACCCTGCAGGATCCATGGGGTTATTCCCCGCAGTTATCGCTCACGCACGCACAGTCCCTACGTCTCATAATAGTACTTTCACCTAACTTGCGATAAACGTGGTGTTTTGATTGTAAAAATGGAAAAAATTTGAATGGTAATGATCGAAAAAAATGGAAAAAATTTGAATGGTAATGATTGTAAAAATGGAAAAAAAATTGAATGGTAGTGATTGTAAAAATGAATAAATGTTGTAAAATTGTAAAATAATTGTAAAATTGTAAAATAATTGTAAAATTGTAAAATAATTGTAAAATTGTAAAATAATTGTAAAATTGTAAAAAAAATTCGAAAAAAATTTGATGGAAAAAAACAAACAAACGCTTACTGACAAAGTAGATTAGCAAAGATTAGGTACCTTAAACCTTGGGGTGGTTCTCCAGGTCTTAAGAGGTTCAGATCAGACTTGGGAACGATTACAATTGGATTATATGATTACGATTATAATAGTAGGATTGCGATTACTATAGTAGGATTATGATTGCGATTAAAATTACCTAAGTATCGAAATGTAGATTATGATTCTAATTACGATTACAGTCAATTTTCGTTTCCTGATTGCGACTACGATTATGAATACACATACAAAATGATGACAATTACGATTACAAATAATAATCACGATTACTTGCACTCACTCAGAAATAAGCAGTTCCATTACGATTACAATCATGACAATTACGATTATAATTATAGAGATTATGATTACGATTACCTAAGAATGTCAAAAAATGATTACGATTAAGATTAAATGAAGTTTAAGAAGGGGATTATACAAATTATATTCAAAACATTCGATTATGATTACGGACGTGATTACACGAAAATGTGATCGATTAAAATCGATTATAATCACTTGATTACGATTACTCGGAGTATGGTTCAGATCTCTCCGAAAAATATAGATCCATTGCCTTGCCGTGGCGTAGTGGTAATACATTCGTCGATCGTGCCATGAATCGAAGTTCGACTTCCAATGGTATTGTGAAACAATCGAGTGAGAAAAAAATCGCCTAAGGTCGATATTTAAATTTAGCGGGTTTCAATTAACATTAATTCGCAACTCTCTAATCCACACGGAGTGCTTGTTTCAAAAAGAAAAATAAATCTGAGCTCTGCACGTTCGGATAATCGAAGATTCGGATAACTGACGTCCGAATAATTAAGTTTCCACTGCAATAATATTTCAAATTCAGAAAGAAATGATTAGGTGATCTGTCATTCTGTTGCCATGAACTCCTTGCCAGTTTCACCCGAATCCAGTTCGGGCAGCCCAATCGTGCCAAATCTGAAGTGCCCGAACTAACTTTGGGCAGGAGAAACATCAATGTTTCTATACCGTGAAGCCCGAACTGAGTTCGTTTTCCTTTATCAAGTGCTCAATACAATGTAATTTATTGGTTTTTCAACAGATATTGATACCTGTTCCATGTTTATTTGGAAGTTGGGCGTTATTAGCTATAAAGGCATTCATCGGGAGTAATGTACAGTTAGTCGGATTTTTAATTTCCTTTTTTTTTGTTTTTTGGAAATTTATAAGAAGTTTTTTTGTAATGACTGATTCAGACGTCAGTGAATAATACCTTTTAGGTTCTTCAGGCTCAGTTACTGATATTTCTACTGATGAATATGAATTGTTTATTGTTGTATTAAATATATCATTAGTTTATTATATTTAGCTTGAAAATTACAATGTCATATGATTTATTTCGCTATAATTAAACAGTTTTGAGTAACAAATGACTATAATCCATTAATTTTTCACACGTATGTCAAAATATTAAATGTAGTAGTTATTTAATGTAAATATTTGTTTAAACATTTTTTAAACGTTTTTATTGTTATGATGTAAAAATTAAAGAGTAAAAATATTTCCATTTTTGACACATTTTCCTAAAATATACTCCACAGGTAAAGGATGGATTGAGAAAAATTACGTCTCAACACTATTTTTCCATTTACAGGAAGTATCACCTTCTTGTCATATATTTATATAAGGTATTCTTAAAAACCATTGTTTAACCTGTTAACCGGGGAATAAAATTTTGTGAAACTCGTTTCACACTGGGGACTTTTTTGTGGGGGAGACATTTTGGTAGTCTTCCGGGGATGACGAAAAATGTTGTCATACCCAGTTAACAGGTTAAGGAGATACTTTTTGTTAAAAATGTGTAATCTTCCGGGCATGACGAAAAATGTCGTTATTCGCATTTTGGTAGTCTTCCTGGTATGACGAAAAATGTCATACCCAGTTAACAAGTTAAATTCATTACCTTTTGCTCGTTCTATTTTGTGATCCTTGACGTCTACCTTGGTTCGGCATAAATTTTCGTTCTGTTCTCCGCAGAAGTCTGAGAGACGAAATACAAAAACTCGGCTATCTCTACCTAAAATACATTTACCAAAATTGTATCTCACTATGAATATAAAAATTATTTTGTTTTTAGCAAATTTATAAAAAAAAGGCTAATTTTATATGTCCTGATCGAGATATTTTTATATGATAATCTATTCATTTTCAGTCGATGTAGAAGAACGCCCAATTCATTTAACAGAGAGAGCTCTATTAATAACAATAAATAAAATATGGGATGCAATAGAAAATAAGGAATATGCAACTGGTATTTTTTTTTATGATCTGAGTAAAGCATTGGTCGTAGTAAATGGAGAAATATTAATTAAAAAAATTAAACTAATGAATTAAGGGGAAAATTAATAATTTCCCGAGTACTTATTTCAAAGATAGAAAACAAGTTGTATATAAGGGAACGAAATTTAAATTATTGATTAATAATTACGGAATTCTTCAGTGCTCTAAATTCGGGCCACTATTGTATTTCTTATATGATGATGATATTTTTAATGTGTCTGATGTAGGAAACGTTACATTATTTGCTGATGATACAAGTGTCATTATTGATGGAAAGGATTTAAATAAGGTAATTGAAAGAGGTATTAATATATTAAAAAAATATAAAAAACAGTTTGAAATTGATCAGTTAAAGCTAAATGTATATAGACAAATAAAAGATATTAATTTCTTCAACTAAAATGTAAAAAATAGATGAAGATATGATTAATAAATCTCTAACAGTTAATAATAAAAAAATATAGAGGATAAGAATGATTTCTTAGAAATTCAACTAACAAATAAACTAAATTGGAATAAACAAAATAACTAAAAAGATATGTAAAGGTATAGGAATTTTAAGAAGGATGAGTAAAAACTTGATTCAAAAAATAATTATTGAACTTTATATTTCTCTTATTAATAGTTGTCTAGTATATTGAAATCGAGTTTGGGGTAATTTGGGTATTTTAACAAAGTTGTAATAAAAAACTTGCGAAATCAGTCCATCGAACTAATTAAAAGGAAGATAATATATACAATATATTGATATATATATGAATATATAGAGGTAATATATACAATGAGTATATGATACATGAATATATAGAGGTAATATATACAATGGGTATATGATATATGAATATATATATGGAGGTAATATATACAATAGGTTTGACTTAAAGAATTTTTTAATGAACTTTATTATTACAATTAATAAAGTTGACGCTCATGTTTCTTAGCTCATAGAATATAATAGAGCTTTTTTTGGTATAGGAGAAAGAGACATCGTTCCCGTCCAGGAGTCGAACTAGGGGTCCTCCTTTGAGCCAGGAGTGCCTTAACCGCTAGACTAACGAGGATAGGAACAACGCTTTCTTTCTGGAGTGATAGAACAGGTAGAAATAGCCTGTAGTTGCATATGTTGCATGTGATTTGTTATTTTTAAGCACTGTGAGGTCTCAAGCTTGTTATATCATTGTAGATATTGTCTTTGAATCTTTCTTTGTGCAATCATGTGATGTTGCAACGTCTCTACAAACAAGAATAAAAAAAAAATAGTATTTATACCTTTCTCGGCTCGAAGGATCAAAATGCCGTGAGCTTCCACGACACTAAGCTGTTTGATTTGCAAAGACTTGTCAAAAATCATTCTATGGCTCATTCCTTCTGCAAACATAAAAATATTATAATACCATTAATTAAGTCATGTGCTCAGCTGTAGTTGCCATAAAATTGTGGTTACCATATCAAAATCATGTATTACATAAGTTGGGATGATAATTCGTTGTATTAATAAATAATGAACATCCATCCATCCCATCCCAGTGCCTGATACCGTTACCTTCACTTGCTTTTTACTAATTATAAGGCAATTTAAAAAAATTAACCACAAAATTGTTTTTATTTACGTAAATATCAAAGTTTAATATCAGTCCAGTTGTGTTCGCAGAAAATCCGTTAAAGCCACAAATCATAGTGTAGTGCCTTCGCCTTAGCGTATTATCACTAACAGAGTGTGAAATTGTGAAGTCTTGCATTTCTTGTGTTACCCATTTCTGAAGAAAACACAATTGTTTAGTTGCAATAGCCACAATACATACAATGTAATAGTCAACTGTCCTCAAGCTTTTTGACGCACATGTCAAATTTCAACTCGTAATATCTTCAGTTTTATTCGTCTCAGGAAATCTATTTTGGTCTTCTTAGAACTATAATTAGATAAGGGATTTTTCGGTATAAAAATATCAAATAAAATTTTATTCAGACGCATCAAATTTTTTTATATGATGTGATAATTATTTACAATTTATCAGTTAGCTTCATTCGTCTAGGTAGCAAAGAGTAAAGATTTTGGGGTCTGACAAAGCCTCTCCTTCCCAGAATTGGATATAAAAAGTGGAAGTAATAAATAACAAATACAATAAGATAAAAGAGCTGGTTGATTAGCAAAAGTATGGAAGGTATAAATAGAGAAAGATGTAGTGATATTATAATTCTCTATCCAATAGATGTCTGCGGATGAGTTTTTTATATTGAGCAAAAGAATAAATAGATTTAAGTGAGTTAGGAAGAAGATCCCACACCCTAGGGCCAAAGCAACAGATGAGCGAGAGTCCAAGTTTCGTTCGTGAATATTCTGGTATGAGATCATTAAGATTTCTTGTGAAGTGGGTATGATCAGAAGAGTGTAATAAGATGAGGTCAGAATGAGCGCCATTTCGTATAGTGTTAAACCGAAGATGAAAGTTTTGTACATAAATAACTTTTTAATTGATAGTATTTGATGATCGAAAGCTAATTCAGTAGTTATAAAAGTACGAGTTTGATAATTTCGGAAGCAGAGAAATCTTTTTGTAGTCTAGTAAATTTAATGAGATTAAAAGTGGATGTGTTTCCCCATATTAGAAAGCAACAGTAAAGAAAAGAAGAAGAAAAATATAGAACAGTAAAGTTCAAGAAGAATTAAGACGGGTGAGTAGTAGCTGACGTTTCGAATCCCTCCAATATTTCCACTAATTTTGTTAAAGATATTGTTAATGTGAATATCCCATTTAGGGTTGGATTGAAGAGTTACACAGTTTAAATATATAGGGTGCTATTTAAAATAAGAGAGAAAAGTGCGTTTTGTATTTTTGACACATTGTTTATATTTCTACGGAATCCTTAATGACATAAAAGCATAGCCAATTTGGAAATCTACAAAATGAGATATAAATGAACTTTTTCTGTTGAGAAGAACTCGAGTAATCAAGAACGGTACGGTCATTCTGTATAACAATATTATATTTCATAATTATTTTATTTTCTTGAAATCTGTCCGTAGTGGGAAAATTTTGGGTGGTTGTAATATAATTATCTGTTCAAAACCTGCCTCTGTTGTAATTAAACAGCGGAGTGTAATTTTACTGAAATTAGTTCCATCACAAGTTTGAACCAGCAATTATTTATTGGGTACGAAGAATAAGGGTAATAAAGGAATAAGGTTAAAAATTAAAGGAATAAAGTTGAAGAAATAACAGCGTGATAAAATCCGTCCTTCCTTTGTCTCCTGCTTACCTTCTATAACATAGGTCCCATCGTCCGTAGCCAAAACTACTTTATTGTCCCCTAAAAGAAGAAAAAAAAATCAATTAAAATTATTTGAATCGAATTTCTACTTTGATTAACATGAAAACATTGATCCTATATTTAGTAGCACCAAATTCCTTCACTTGTTGGAAAATATGCGGGAAGGAGGGTGAATGCACTACACAAAAGCCGTATCCTGTCCCATTACGATATAGAGAGGAATTTTAGAGGCAACTAAGAGAGTTAGAAGAAAGGGATATCATAAAAAAATAGCACTTCACCTTTTGCTAGCCCTTCTGTTTTGATACCTAAAGCCGGTAGCGGACAATTAAGGTTAGTACAGGATTATAGGGCACTAAATAAACCCAAAGCCTAAGCATTTCCAGACCCCAACGATTAATCAAATTTTGAAATCTCTTCACGGGACAATATACACTTCACGTCCATAGATCTGAAGCAGGGGTTTTATCAAATTCCTATAGCACCCTAATCGCAACACTTAACTACATTTGTATACATGTATGGGAAAAAGGCCTCCACAAGATATGCCGTTAGGGATTCAATGCCCTACAGGTTTTTTTGCACACAGACTATGGAAAAGGTGCTTGGAAATTTGAGAGCAAAAGGGATTTTCTTTTATTTAGACGACATAATCATTGCGACTTCATCAGCAAAGCGGTACTTCCGAGCGATTCACTTAGTCTGCGACAGGCTCAAAAAATTCGAACTTAGGGCAAACTCAGAGCAATGCAAGTTTTTTCAAGAGGAAATTCAGTTTTTAGGTCACCATATCTCATCAAAAGGTATTAGCCCATCTTCTAAGCACATGGAAGCTATAATGAAATTGAAAACCCCCAAGACTGTCAAGAATTTGAGACAAATATTGGGAACGTTTGGGTTCGTCAGATAGTTTATGAAGGACTTCGCAAAGAAGGCTTTTCCCATAACCGAGCTCTTAAGAAATTAAAAGAAAACGATAAACTGGACGAAGGTGTGAGATAGTGCCTTTCAGGAGCAAAAGAAACAGACAACATCTCCAGATTTAAAGTTATTAAAAGAAGGAAGTCAACTAATACTCCTGACGGACGCCTCAGTAAAAGTAGCTGGGTCCGCCTTATTTCAGTTAGATAAAGATAAGAATCCTATAGGGTCCTATTCTAAGAAATTTTCAGAAACTCAGCGTAAATACTGTATTTATGAACTAGAAATGTTGTGTGCGGTATTAGCTATTCACTATTTTAGGCACTATCTGATTAGAAGTCGTCACTTCGTACTTGGAACAGATTGCAATGCATTAATTTCCTTACTGAAGGTAAAACGTAATTCCGCATGGGTCATGCGTTGGATATTCAGAAGAATATAATTTCAATCATATGCGCGTTCCAGGCCATTTAAACGTAATACCTGGCTTATTATCAAGAGAAGTAAATTGGGATGCGCCTGTTGAGGAGTTTTCGCTGCAAGAAAGATTAGAACTAGCATTGGAGCCCGTTGATGTTAGAATAAATAAAGTTGAAGCAAAGACTAAAGGCAGTGAAGAGCCTATGGATAAAAAGGAAACGACGGAAAGAAGGTGTAGAGAATTTCTTGAAGCTTTCTCAAATGTTTTAAGTAAAGAGGAAATAAGATCTAAACAGCGGGAAGACCCAGAAATAAGTGAAATAATTAAGCAATTAGAAGATACGGGGTTCAGTGAGGAAGATGTCAAGTACGTAAGGATCTTTCTAGATTCTGACCATATTTTGAAATTGTTTAGTCCATCCAAAATAGATGAACTCATAGATGACAATTATTCCACAAAGGCGGATCAGAAAGTCTTTGCCCCTATTTTTTATTAGCCAAAATAAGGTACATACAGGTAATTACAAATATACGTACTATTCTACGTACCTTACACTATTTTTCCACATAGTCCCCACACCGGTTCAGACATTTGTCCCATCGCAGCACTAAATTTGAGATGCCCCTGTGGTAGAATTCGTCCGGCTGACTGTGGAACCACCGTCGGACTGCTGTCTTGGCTTCATCGTTGCACGTGAATCGCTGTCCTGCCAGGAACTTCTTCATCGGACCGAAAACGTGGAAATCACTAGGGGCGAGGTCCGGACTGTATGCAATCAGAACCGCCAATAAGCTCCGGTCATTTCACTGGGAGAGTCTGGACCACCCACCATACAGTCCGGACCTCGCCCCTAGTGATTTCCACGTTTTCGGTCCGCTGAAGAAGTTCCTGGCAGGACAGCGATTCACGTGCAACGATGAAGCCAAGACAGCAGTCCGACGGTGGTTCCACAGTCAGCCGGACGAATTCTACCACAGGGGCATCTCAAATTTAGTGCTGCGATGGGACAAATGTCTGAACCGGTGTGGGGACTATGTGGAAAAATAGTGTAAGGTACGTAGAATAGTACGTATATTTGTAATTACCTGTATGTACCTTATTTTGGCTAATAAAAAATAGGGGCAAAGACTTTCTGATTCGCCCTCGTAAGATTGTGGTTCCAAAAAACATGCAAAGGTTCATTATCAAAACAGTTCACGAAAAATGCTTAACCCACGCAGGAATTAATAAGACGATTATTGAAATCAAAAACAGAGGTTTTTTTTTTTTGGAAAAATCAGATTAGCTAGATAAAGAATTTTGTGGCCAGCTGTCAAGAATGTATCAGATATAAGAGGGTTCCACAGGTAAGAGACGAATATTTAGAAACGATGGGTCAACCAGAAAGGCCGGGAGAAAAAGTAAACTGCGACTTTATATTACCTTTTGTGAAATCAGAAAACGCTTTCAAATACGTTTTTAGTTCACAGGACAGTATTTCGAATTTTCTTTTTCCTATCTCGCGTAAAGATGCAACAGCAAAGTACGCTATTAAAGCATTAATGGAGATATTCAAAACCGAAGGAACTATTCCATTAATAGTCACTGATACGGCACAGGTGTTCAAACCGGAACAGTTTCAAACCGCAATTAAAGAATTCGGTTTGAAACATATTTTAATTACGCCATACTTCGCCAGAGCGAACAGAGTAGAAAGATGTCACCATCCATTGAACCAGAAAATCGTAGTTATTTTGAACGAATATTTTGAACATTGAGAGGAAGCCCTGTCGGCTATTCAACCCGTTTACAATACTTAATTACGTATCATGAAGGAGAGAAAACGACGCCATTTTTGGCACACAGGATCATAGAGCCAAATATACCGTTAAAACTCTATTTAAAGGAGTTCGAAATCGACTATTACGCTTCTGAAAAGTTTGACCAGATAATAATGAGATTGCATAACCAAATTTGACCCAAAATTGCAAAGAATAGAGAAATCTTAGGGAAAACAAAGAAAGAGGGAGGCGCAATGGCAAATTTAAGCTATGTCAAAAGGTATATTTTTACCAACCAGCTTTAGCAAGGAAACTGAATGCAGAAGTATAAAATAACGGCTATAGGGCCATTTAAGATAATTAGCTTTCCCACGAAGACAAATGTCATTATTAAGCTGGTGTCGGACCCAGAAGTGAAAAGGAAAGCCCACATTGAGCAATTAATAAATTTCCCGGAGTGTAAAGAATCGCTTCTTACGACTTCGTCAGATTTCGAAAACGAATCAAGTGAAAACAAAATGGAAACGCAAGGTAAATACACTTCGTCTTCTTCAGAAAATGAAGATGAGTTAGCCTTCTTACAGAAGGGGAGAAAGAGAAATACAATGAACCGGTCCTTACCTCCAGCAAAAGCGAAAACGACAGCTACGGTAGAGAATTCGGGCTCGGATCAAAGAGATGAAATCAGTATACAACGTGCCCCACCCACTCCGGACGATTGTACGACAGGAAATTCAGAAAGTGAAAGTGAAAGGATCCCAAGTCGCAATGACTTTCAAATAATAGGCGATCCAAGTTCATACAGTGTAACGCGACCTAAAATTGTTGTAAAGGTGCTATTCGAAAAATTTACAGACTGTGGACAATGAAGGCAAGGGTAGAGATCAGAGAACGAATTATGCACTATGTAAAACGATTACCCATCCTAAGAGGTTACAGTTAACCAGTTTAACGTTAGAAGTTTAACTCTTTTTTTTTTAATCTTCTCCGGAACCATACCCAATGAAAGCGTTATGCATCTGAAAATAGAAACATTCCGACAAAAAATTTTTAAATCAGTAGAAATTCCTCTAATTATGAAGATAAATTGCTAAACATAGTGGCAGACAAGATAGCTTATGAGAAAAAAAAATTAAGTCAACTTCATAAGCTGAACACAAATGTTACAGATATGTATTGCGCTACATAAAAATATCCTTGACTTGGTTCTAATTTAAAGCAAGAAAGAGGCTTATAAATTTATAAATTCTGTTAGCATATTTAAAACAAAATTTTGGGAGACATGTTACGCATACGCAGAACATAGACGTGAGTTGGAATGTTATTTTACTATACTTACTCTATATTAACACTGCAATATAAGTAGCGCAATTATAAGAAAAACTTGGCACTAATATCATAAGTCATATCACAGTTTTGCCTTCAGTTATATTTAGTTATATACATATGTAAGATGGGTTATTCTCCTTAATTTTTCCCCACATTAAATTAAATTCAATTAAAGGATGAACCGCGTTATATAATTTTTAATTAAAAAAAATTTGTGAGCACTGAGATTAAGCTAAACGTTATCTTATTGATGGAGCATGTTTAAAAAAAATTATAAATTGCGTTTCAAAGTTTACAGACCATAATTGTGTGTGTATACGAAATGAAGCAATCAGACTGCGTCAAAAGGCAAGCCGCATCATTTTTATACAGAGAACGTGGGCAGTGTCGATCCGGATTACTCACTCCTCCACACTTTCCTTCTCCTTCTAGTTTTCCTAGAACATGAGCAACCAACATGACGTTATTAAGTCTACAAGGATGGTCCGGACCTAGAAAAGAGCCACAACTATAGGAAGAGGACTCAGATATGCGATTTCTATTGTTCTACCCATTTCAATCACGAGCTGTAAACTATTTTCCATAGCAACGACTCCTCTCCGTACGTTCCGCAAAGATCTTCCGGAAGAAGAAACGCAGTCCTACAAGTTAGTCTACGAGCTTCGAAAACGATGTCCATAGAAGTAATGCAGAACTTCTCGCCTCAAACTGAAATACGCCGTCGCCGCCTTGCCCGTTTTCTCAAAGGACAGCTTGAAAAGTAAACTGCTTTGCCAATGAACAAAAGACAGACATTTATGCTAAGAACTCCTTCATAGAATCTTCTCAGCTTGGACAGTTATTGTGACTCCTTGCAGACCATAGATTTACCAAATGACAGCAAATTCTTCGTATTTACAGTTAGCTTTGAAAGCCCGATGATACTTCGCTTGCTACCGAAATACATTATGTAAATCAAGTATCGGACGTACTGCCTGATACCGTAAAGGAATCAAAATAGACGTCTTCCCCAGTCTACACACCAGCCAAGTTGCCTCATCGAAGGGAATATAGGAGAGAATCAGCGTCGAACTAAGAAGAAAGACGTTCCTGACAAACGTAGTATGCCCGTTGCTATTCCAACTTCGTATGGCGAAACGAACCGACCTAATGTACGCACTAGCTGTAGTTGCATATCGCCGTATTATAGCAACGACGGGGAAGATTATGCCTTCCAAACGCAACATGACCGGTGTTGTTCCGGCACCGTAAGACTCAACGAACTAATGCAATGAACGAACTAGCCATAGTTGCAGATAGCCATTCCAAAATTAACGTCGAGGAAGATTGCAACGCAAACTGAACTTAACAAACACAATGTGACTCAAAATTCAGTGAACATTTTTCTTTTCTTACAGGTCAGCTCCAATACGCGGACTTGGTTTTTCCACGTATGCGTAAGTTTTAAAGAAATGTATGTTAACTTTTACTACCTTTATATGTGTATAAGGCATAAATATTATGCCCAAGCTGACAAAGCTTTCTAGAAATACAGAAGGGAGGACTCTCTTTAGTAAGGTAGAACTTGCCGCTAAAAAGGAAAGACAAATGCATGCAGGTAGACGTGCATTTAAGTTTCTACAATAGGTAAAAGGTATTATAGACTGGATGGTTACCTAGCAATGTCATATGGAAGTATTTGATTGTACATGATTGAACATTAATTTGAAGGATTATAATATCGTATATCAGTTAAATTTATATCAGTTCTGAATGTATGTGCTACGGTGGTAACATTATAGAGCAAGTCGTGTCACGCCACCGTGGTGAGTTGTATTACAGAAGTAGAGGTACTAAATTACTGTACGTATATATTTAATAACATAAGCATAATACAACTTAAGTGATTAGATACGCGATATATAGAATGGTTAATAACTTTGATTTTGGAAGGAAAATATCTTAGTCGATTACAACGACACAGTTTGTGCAAATGGTATTCAAATTTTTGGACGTAATGCAATAGAGTGTAAATGTATGTATATGCGATTCTGGAAGATATCCCTACTGGGAAAACTAGTTTGAGTATATGTGGGATTCCAGAAAAAAAAATTACGTTTTTCTGCTTTATCAAAAAAACATGATTTTAATTGGGGAGGGGCGTATATATGTGACGGTCCGCGCCCGTGGACATCATAATAGATAATAGTTATACATACTGTGGTCGTTAGATCGGCACCTGTTCGACTGAAACAAACCCATTAGCTTAGGCTAAATGACCTATCCTTTATAACGAATCCTTGTCGATGTCAGATGGGTCGTTACTGATCGTTTTTTTTTAAGGTATGTCGTTCAACAATTGGGTAGTTTACACTTAAGTTTTCATTGGTAAAAGGAAATGCTTCTCTTTGGTGGAGATCGATTATCGTATAACTTTTGTAAACTTCGTTTCGCTGAGTACAGCTATAGGGCCAAAGATGTTTTTAGTTACCACAGATGCATCAGCCTGTCACCCATACGTAAGATTAGAACCCCTCTGACGTCGTTAACGTGTCTAATTCTTAGAAGTAGCGTGGTGGGAAATAAGTTCCTTTTTCCCGCCATTTCGTTGATTGGCTTTTAGTTCCTACGTACTACCTTAGTTTAGCCAATCAGAGGTGTATGCTAAAAGAATATTCGAGAAAACTCA
>QLNU02003225.1:112802797-112824372 GCA_006491805.2 Dysdera silvatica | reverse complement strand
AAGTGGAAGGTCGTGGGTTCAGGTCCCACCGAACGCAGAAATATTTATTTTCTTTCGAACGTTTCACCATCTAATCACGCCATGACATCGGCGCTGGTATCACTACGCCAATAAACGTTGATTGATATGATTTAAAGTAGATACGTTTTAAAGAAAAGCAATAATTAACTCCGTGTACAAAAGCACAAAATAGACACACTTTTAAAGAAATATCAGAAGCATTTAGCGAAGTCACATTAAACACGTGATTAAAAGTGGTTTCAAAATGATTACTCACCCCAAGCGTCTCCGCAAACGATCTCATGTGGGAAATCTGGATAAAAGCATTGGGGCTCCCAAGGCTATGTGGGGATAAATAGAGAATGTTAACGCAATGACTTCCATTTATATTCAACAAAAGTTGTTAAAAAGGAAACCAACGGAAACAATTTTGCGAATGAAAATAAATAACTGCAAAAATATGCAATTTTTGGCAAAGTTATTTAAAATACATTGAAATCAAATCGTTCGTGTAACAACAATAATAAAAGGTAATTTAAAAAAACTTGTTAAAAGATGTGTTGGTAATATTAATCCTGATTTTAATGTTTTTGAATATATGAGCCTTTTATATTTTCAGATGAAATTTAAGCTTTCCACAATTTGAACATCTTACAATCAATGGCAAGAATTAAAAAAAAAAAATACAAATATCATAGAGTCCAATTTAGTTCTTAAAGATTATCACATATTTGAAAAATTGAGTAAAATGTACAGGAAAAAAGGTATTTTCTTTAAAGTGGCTTTTAAATTGTCTTTTTAGATTAAATCGATATTAATTTATGAAAAACTGTTCATTAACAAATATAAGAAGAGTTTTTCTAAGGTCAAACTTTAGTCCTCTTGGGGTAAAAGCATTTCCTACCCTTCCACGTAGAGTAGTAGCTAGGATGAATTTATTTAAAATAAATTATTGTAGAATTTTGTTTTGTACAAAATTGTAAACGACAGTGGAAGTTGTTCTTCGTCGTTAAAAATACATTCAAAACTGATTTTTACCGTAAATTCTGTGTACATAATGTTTTCACTGATGGTTAAGTTTTCATTCATCTACTTTATAGAAAGGACAAGGGGAATTGCCAATTTTAGCATCGCTCTACAAGGTTTTAGACTTGTACCATAGCTCTACAAGTTCGTAACGCAAAATTTATGCTAATTTTGTTAATTAATGATAAATATATTAGCCTAATTAAATATTTAGTATTATTAAATACATTAATAAAATTCATCAAAATCTTATAGACTTCTAAGCCTCTGTAACTTTTTAAACCAACACTATAAATTTCAGGGCTCCCTGTATAAAGCGTCTAGCTGCAGCCTTATTTTTACCTCTTTTTTTATCAAACGAATATAGTTAATTATAATTGCAAATTCAGCTTATGCTTGTACATTTTAGTTCTAATTCGAGCTGAACTGTATAACTCCTTTTTTTCTAACTAATCATGAAAGCAACCTTGAATTTTATCCCAAACCTTCATCCTGAAAATTATCAGCTTTTCCTTGAAATATTTTACGGAGGTTAACCCATAAAGAAGCATCACGCATATTTGTAACGTTTATTTCCATGTTGCTTGTCGAATTTCACTCCAAATTTCATGTAACAACAAATTCCCTCATCGAGTCTGAAAATCCTGTAAATTAAAATAAAGTTTCCGACAAGACAGGTTTAAATCGTTTCTTACTCATCTCATCATCCACAGATTTCGAAAAACAAAAGCCAGGTATTGAATTCCGACAGATCAGCTAAGCTGAATCGCATGGTTGCAAATGACTACTTTTACAAACTCGAAAATGTCATGATCTGAACATCATCACATCATGAATCATGAATGAAAACATGCCACATGAATGATGTCATGAAATGTGTTTTGGACAAACCGTAGCGCGTTTATAACGTAGAGGGCGGAAGGCCACAGATTGTGTCTCTACAAACAACCTTATGTTTACACAAAAAAGAAGAAAAATGCACACAAAATCGGGCAAGAGCTCATTAAAAATATTCCTTGCGGAAATGCATCGGGTTGTATAGTGCGTTCGCGCTCAGTTGTCGCCCGATACCGTTACCAGACGGGTTGTTCCATTGCAGTTTAGGGAAGGGCGTCTTGCCGTAACTGGTTTCTCACGCGGAAAACCCACTTACGGCAAGACTAATCTTCCCTAAACTGCAATGGAACAACCCGTCTACTAACGGGATCAGGCGTCAGATCTTCGCGCACGGACTATATTATTCTACCGATTGTATTGTTCAAGGGCAAAAGAATGATATCGGAATGGCAAGATAGCCTACCACCTGAATGTAATATTGGGATAACACCTAAAGACAGCATGATTTGTGAAGTCTTCATATATTGGCTTGAGCATCTGGCAAAATACAAAAGTCAAGGAAACTACTTGTTGTCAATGGAGCTAAAAACAACCTAGACTACAAAATTGTGGAAGCATTCGAGAAATACAGAATAACTGTCTTTCTAGCCAAACAACACATGGACTTCAGCCGATGAACAAATCGGTTTTTGGTACATTTGAATCCTACTGAGATCAAGAAGTCCTACTTTTCATGAAGCGATGAATCCTACTGGGATCAAGAAGCCCTACTTTTCATGAAGCGAAATCCCGAGAATGGTTTAATGTATAGTCCGTTTGCGCTGAGTTGACGTTCGATCCCGTTAACAGACGGGTTGTTTCATTGCAGTAGAGGGTAAAACGTCTTCCAGAGCTCGTTTTTCCCGCGCAAAGAACGAGTTCTCGAAGACGTTCTACCATCTACTACAATGGAACAACCTGTCTGCTAACGGTATCGGCCATACCGTTAGCAGACGGGTCAACTCAGAGCGAACGAAATATACGTGGAATACGTTTATGAAATTTGTGTTGGCTTGACCAAAAATGATAAAGAAAAATTTGTATTACCTACATGCTGTTGATTTTTTAATGTCAGAGGCAGAAAATATTAAATAATAATCAAATGGTTGAATAAAAACGTTCTCTAAAAACACCACCAGACCTTCTTGTTCAATTTTTATGTTCAAATTAAAGTTTATGGGAGAAATGTCATGATGCATTCTGATATCATAATTACTATCAAGTAAGATAAGTTTTTAATATTTTTATGATTGTAGACGTTGAATTTTAAATACTGTACTGTTTACATGGCATCACACTGTTTTATTATAATTTCGTTTGCATGGCGTTATTATCTATTATCTTACGCATTAGATTATGTATTAAATTATTATGTTATGTATTAAATTATTATGTTATGTATTAAATTATTATGTTATGTATCTTAGATTTGAATAAAAAATATCATTATTATCCCTTTAGGGATGGCGTTATTACCCATAAGCGTGGGTAATTACGACAAATTGAAATGTTCCAGAAATCTCGTCAGTACGTTTTATTAATTCATATCTACTGAAGTAATAAAACTTGTGTACATAATAAGTTGCTCTATCAAATAGAATATGTATTTTGTTTTATTTTTAATTTACTCATGAAAATTGGTTAAACGTTAACGTGACGTCATTACACCAGGATACCTTATTTCCGTATTAAATCAAAGTATTTAAGGCAAACCATACGAAAAGTGTTTAAAATATATAACTATAAAACACAGCACAAGTAGAATTAACTATTATTATTATTAAATATATTTTGCATATATTAAGCATTGGGCAGGAGCTTGTTTTATTGCTGCCAAAATGAAATAAATAAATTGATTTAATTTTTTTAAAATATGAAACCGATTGCTTTTTTTCTTATAACTCCTGGCGAATACTAGTTCGTCGCTTCATTTTCTTTATAATGTTTCGTATAATTTAAACTGGCTATTTTTAATTTCAGTTTAAACATACCTCTCTTTTGAAGAGACTTGTTGTAGCTAAACTTGTTGGAGCGTCGCCTTTAACGATCGTATCCAATTTCAGAGCCTAAAATATAAAATACACTATGCGCAACAAGTAAATCATATCATACATAATCGTGTCTTTTTCCACAAAATATAGTTAATTTTTCATACTTAGGGAAACTCTCTAAACGAAAAGAGTTTGAGTTTAGAAAGAAAATACTTATATGTTAGAACAGAGATTCAATGTTGGCGTTGACGTATTGTTATGCATATTTTTTAATTCAAAATATCTATATAATCCATTGAAACACATTTTGAACTATTTGTAACATCACGATCTAAATAGGGTAGTTTAAAAATGTTTTTTCTTCATTTTTTTGTTATTTTGTAATCTTTTTTCCTTTCACCCATCACAGGAAATCTTGTTTTATTTCATTATTTGTTAGGTTGCAACATTAATCAGATTTTTACGTCAATGAAGTAGCGACATCTATGGGCAAAGGCGAGAAGTAAAAGTTTCAGATGTCTGAACAAGTAATATTTCAATTCAAATCCGATATTAAACAGATCCTGAGGTGTTGCATTGCTAACGTGTTCGCCTAGAGCGCTATTTCCCTCCTTGCTCGACTACCAACGGTGCTAAAAAAAAACAAACTTCACCGACTGACATTGTTGTCCGGGGTTTATTTCCATAGACCTTGAGAGGTTCGGATAAGACTTGGGAACGATTACAATCGGTTTATATGAATATGATGATCATAGCAGAATTATGATTACGATTACAATTACCTAAGTATCAAAGTTTAGATTACGATTTTGATTACGATTGCAGTTAATTATCATTTCATAGTTACCACTACGATTATGAATACACAAACATTTTTTACATTTGCAATTACAGATTATCATCACGATTATTTGCACCCAATCAGAAATAAGCATTTCTATTACAATTATAATCATAGCGATTATGATTACGACTACCTAAGAATTTCAAAAAACGATTATGATTAAATGAAATTTAAAAGTGTGATTATGATTATATTGCAGATTACAGCTACTTCAAAACATTCAATTACAATTACAGATGTGAGTACGCGAAAATGTAATCGATTGCAATCGATTATAATCACTCAATTACGATTATTCTGACTCTGGTTCGGATTCCTTCAAAAGCTGATTTCCGCTTAGCAGGGTCTGTGCTTGTCTTGCGCCGTAATGTAAAAACAACTTTATTCCAAGGATATAATTAAAATTAACACACCTAACATCCAATTTTATCGTAAGTTGAATAACATTACTTCATATGCTATATTTTTATATAGTTATATATTTAAAATATTTTTATATATATTTTATTCATCCTAAGAAGGCAAATAACGAAAAAAATGCCTTTTTCTGGAACGGGATTTCTGCAAAAAGCACTGCTATCAGTCCTTTAACCACTTAGCTTAGAATGTCGTGTCGGGGACGTGGTCGTGCCAAATGTAAATAGAACGTCTCAGAGATGTGGTAGAGCTGATCGGGCTACACGCGACATCCACTCAGTTTTCTTTACCGCATTCGGAACTGCAGACTTACTTTTTACGAGAAATTATAAAAGGCACGCGCGTTTATGGCACGCGCTATTGGAAATTAAATCGTAAGGCAAGGGGTTAATTATAAATTAACGGGACTCTTTTAACAGTGTAAACAATTCGAACGACAATTTGTATTATTTCTCTTTAGTGTTTAGTCTTATTTTCTTAGGTCTAATAACTTCTACAGCATTTTATATCCAAGTCGGCGAGAGACGCCGTGATAGGAGGGCGCACAGGGACATGTTCTGGTGGGCCAGCATGCCCCTGTTCGTAATATATACCAATTCTTAATGTAATGGGAGTTACGCCCTCCCCCCACCATCACCAAGAAAGCTGCGCATGAGAGTCTTTGTAATGGTAGAACTGAGAGGCTTATTGCCATTATCTTATTCTTTTCTAGATTTTGACCAATAAACGAATTGGGTTTTATTTCAAACTTTATGGATTATTTGAATCCCTTGTTAGTATGTCATGACATTTGTGAAGATCGCAGTGACCTCGGACAATTCAGTATTTGCTCTTTCGTATACAACTTGTTGCCTAGCAACTGTTTTTTGGAAATAGTTTCGTGTAAGCATACATCTGCAATGACTCATATGAGTTTATTTCAACGGTTTCCTTCGCATATTGGCTTTATTTCGTTTCTTTTGGTTTAGCCCTTTTTTTTCCAATAGCGTGAATCTCATGCTTCGGAAATCAACGTCTTTTTGCACATGTACGGGGGACGGGATCAGTGGTTTTAGGGATTTAGTTTTTCACTGTGAACTACAGAACTTCACAAATTTAATGTTACAAGGATATAATATGCTATGCAGAAATTTTAACACGACCGAACTTTGCCAAAATTAAAATTTTTGAAATACACTCCTTACAATTTTGTTTATCGTGCAGTGTTCATATTATACATTTCACGCATAATATTAATACTTTAGTATCGTAACATTGCTGTACTTAAAAAAAGTACATATTTAATAAGGTCAAAAATTAAGCCTTATTAAATTACAGATGAAATCGATAAAGTGTGATTTTATAAAATATCTTTGCGAATGGAAATTAATCATCCAGCCCTCATTTTTATGTAAAGTCAATTTAGCAGTTTAAAAATTTTCTGGCTTTATGTACATGTGAGGGAGTAAGATATTACATTTCTCAGGCATAACACAAATACCAAAGAGTGGTCAATACAAAAAGCCTCCGGTGCAAGGGTGGATCCGTCGAGGGGCGGAGGGGGCGATCCCTCCTCCCCCCATCACTCAGAGTTAAACAGGAAAAAATATAGACGACGAAGATTATGTGATCTTTGTTACGACAGTAATGGACAAAACTCTAACAATGGCGTCCAAAGTATCCAAGTCTTAGAAGTCTTGGAGAAATGCGATTCAGATATTTTTCACGTATCTACAAGTTTCTCGCCCTTCAAACTACGTTTTCAGTAGGTGTTGCTTCAGCAGAATGCAGCTTTTCGTTATTGAAAAGCCTTTAAACTCGGCTTCCAACGCCGATGACAGAAGAGAGTCTTTCAGGACTAGCATTTATACGCATTCACAGAGATATTCATATTGATGTAAATAAAGTGATTGACAAATTTTCAAAGAAACCAAGCTGGCTTGACTTTGCACTATAAACTTCAAGTTTTTTAAAAAGTCGCTTATTATAAAAAAAGTAAAATAATTACGATGTTTTTGTAGTTTAAATTTAAACTTATTCTATTAATTACATTGTAAATTATCGTTTTTGTTATTGTATATGTCGCCCTCACCAGTTTATCCTTTTTTTCGTACTTAACTATAATCTACCCTAAACCATATAGTTTAATTAAAGAAAAGCCCAGCTTTAATTCATTGTCTGTAATTTGCCCTAAAGACGCCCTTTAAATTTTTCATTAAAGACCATGACTACACATTCCTAGAAGGCAGATTTGGTGATATTTTACATACATCATGCTGTAACTAACAGTTTCAACATACCTGCCCAATCCGTACGAATTCCACTTGCCTTGCATCTTCCTTTCGTCTGGATGTCTTTGAAGAATCTGACAACACATCACTAAATGCCCGTCTGTTCAACATCGTCTGGAAGAATCGTTTTAACGGCTAAGTTTGTTTTTGCTTTTGCCACAGAAAACTAACGCTCTTAAATGTGAACAGTTAAATTTAATAAATGTTCTTTTTCAGCAAACTCACCCCTCGGTTTTCGGACATGTGCTCTGTGGACAGGTCCTTAATTAACATGTCTAATGTCCTCTCCCTTTTCTGAGCGAAAATTGGAGTGTTGAACGCTGCTTTTTCGCCGTTGATCACTTAAGTAGAAAAATAAAGCATGTTTCAGGTTAAAATAATAAGAATGGTGTATGTAAATGTTTACGACTCAAAATCCATCTTTGTCACACGGACGACCGCTTAACTGGATTGCTCCTTCGCTAAAGGCCATGTTTTAAAGAATGAAATATTAGGGCAATAACATTATGCTGCGTTTTGGCAGTGGAACGCATCTAATAATTTATGTTGTGCTACGTTTTAAATAAATTATTTTTATTTTTAACAAAATATTTTGGAAGAGTTCTGTGTAATTGGTCGGAAGAAACAACTTATTTGGAGCGATGGAAACTGGTTGGAAAATTGATTGAAATTAAACTTTTAAAGGAATATAGATCTAATAATTGTCCAGCAACAGGAAATATTTTCTTTGCATTTCCCTGGTAATAAATATGGTGAGTCGGTGAATTTTATTCTTTAAAAAATTCTAAATTATTTCTATTAGTAAACATCTTCTGTTAATAATTACCTATCAACTTCATAGCTTGAAGAAGTATTTATCATCACAGGTGCTTTAAGCAACGACATTTAATCAAGACTATATAAAAATTAATATTAAAGACATGTATAGGCCTATATACAGGGTGTCCCAAAAACATTGTTCGCAGCTCTAATTTCTTAGATATTGTTCTTAGACATATGTATTAAATTGGAAAGCGGCGTAAAAAAAAGGTGCAGAATTTTATAAAATTTATTAAAATTGCAGAGGATTATTTTTTGAAGAAATACAAAATTTAAATTTTTATACAGTCCCTGTACACAAAAATTTCCCACGAGTCAAATTTTTCCTCCTATTCCAATAGGTCAATATATAAAATTTCATCATTCTAGTGGAAAAAAAACAGATATGAAAACCTAAAATAACATGACTTAGCAGCATGAATTTCCCTCTTCCCGTCATGTACCTATTGTTCACTTCAAAAAGTGATGTTAGTCAGTTATTTGGGGTTTTCATATCTCTGTTTTTTTCCTACTAGTAGTAGTAGATTGTGAAGAAAATTAAATGGGAAGGGTGACCGCCCAAAGGCTGAACATAATCTCAGGCAAGTTTTAACGTCAAATAACTTGATAGCCATCGGGCGAAGGTGGAGATTGTCTATCCGTACTGGCGTGCAGAGACGCACCAATCGCACTGGTATCGTTATTTAGGGCCCACTTAAAACTATCTACGATCAATCCACCTCGAGGAGTGGTTGAAATAGATGGATGGCACGGAAGAACACCTCGGGCCGGCAGATGCTTCTACAGGAGCCCACCGGACACGGTTGAACGGGTGCAAGCGCCGTGAAGTGGCAGGGAATGAGTAAGAAGCGGCCCTGCAACCGAAGCAAATGAACCGCCATCCATCCCGCACCAGGCCGCCGAGCTGATGTCTCATCTACGGGCTATGAACATTTTCCCAAGGCGATTGGCACCTCATGCTGTCGGAGACTGTGGTCTAGCAGTCCGGACCAGAACAAAACCCCAGACATAAAGGCCGATCCTCGAGGAAACGAGGAATCTGGCAACAGGATAGCGGGTACAGACATCAATCCACCGCAGTCCAGCGGCCATAGTCAATATCCCAGTCACTCCGCCCAAGCGAGCCGGAACTAAGACCCGACAAACCCGGACCACAGAAAAAAAGACACGTGCACGCCGCCAGAGCTGAGACCAAACTCCTAATTGTTGCGCTTTTTCCACTAGAATGCTGAAATTTTGTATATTGACCTATTGGAGTATGGGGCACATTTGACTCATTGGAAATTTTTGTGTACAGGGACCGTATAAAAATTTAAATTTTGTATTTTTTCAAAAAATAATTCTCTGCGATTTTAATCGATTTCATAAAATTCAACCCCTTTTCTTATGCCACTTTGCAATTTAACACATATGTCTAGGATCAATATTTAAGGAATTAGAGCTGCGGTCAATGTTTTTGGCAACCCTGCATATTATGCACACTTTTTCAGGATCGCGAAAGCAAGTGCCCCGGCCTCCATTGCTATTGAAGAGCTGCTGTTGGTAAATGTGTTCGAAAATTTAAAATGCACTATTTCTCATTCTCTTTTATCAGGTTTTACCTTTTATGTTTGAAAAGAAATGTTGAGTAAAAAACTATTTACAAAAATTGGACAAATATTTTACTTATCGCACTGCATGATCTGGTTTATCTACTTTGTATCTATTAATAATAGATTGTATAAACTTATTAATAAATGATACTACAGTATTTTTTCGCTTCTATAATACTTGTTTTTCCCATTAACAGTAAATTTACAGTCAGTGTAAGGATTTACAGATTAAAAATAATTTTCAATTACTTATCAGACTCTGGTATCTTCCTTGCAGGTTTTAAACTTCTGCTTATTATTCATTATTGTTTGGTAACTGACTGATTTATTCTTATTTAGCTTTTAAACAAGTGAGCTATTGGGTTAATAAATAGGCTAGGAAACTTACATTTCACGAGTATGAATTCCCGAAATTCTTGGTGATTTTTGAAAATTGGAGGATTAGGAAGTGTTGGTCCAAATAACGGAACTGATTCTTCAGAATATACTGAAAGCCTGGAAAATAAAACAAGAAATTCACAAACACCAGATGTACCAGGTGGTTGTAATTAAACTTTGCCTAATTTAGAGCACAATGCAGCTTGAAACTTCCAGCGAATTAACACCAAAATTGATATATAGAAATTATCCAAAAGGTGCAGAAAAGGAATCTAAAAAAAAAAATTGTACTTCAAAAACGTCCCCTATGGAGCACTTTTTTTAGCAAAAGCAGCCTATAAAATGACCAAAACACAACACAAATGGCAACGTTTTGTAGCACTTATTGTATCGAAATATTTAAAATGAACGTTGTTCGAGCAAAACATTAGGCCGATGCTTCAAGCATACAATGCAAAAAACAAACGGATTTTGCGTACGCAGACACCGCTTAAAGAAATGTAATAAATAAGCAGCTGTTAATCGTATATAGGATGATGTAATGTATGTTTATCTGCCATCAATCATTTGTAACAGTTTAAGTCGATGGACAATGTGTTCAATAGCGCATTGCAACTGATCTTCTGTGATGCTTTGCACAATCAATTTTATGTAGCAGTCCTTGAATTTAGTTAACACAGTAACACTATCACAATAAACTAAATTCTTTAAACGATACTACAACCAGAAGCCGCGACGAGTAAGATCCTGAGAATGCATGAAAGGAATTAGTAAACGAACGACTGTTAACACGCTCATTTGTGAAAATTCTGGAATAAAAAGCTTTGACGGATCGTGCAATATGTGGAGGTGGGAGGTGAACCACCTTGAAAGCAAAAAATAGATTTAAAGAACTTGCGTTATCGTAGTCGTAGGAAAACGTTTGGAGAAACTCACAATGGCAAAGGGCTATCACAAAACAAGACCATGAACTGTCACAAATGAACGATAGTGACCACATTGGGCAAACTCCATTATATCATCTTCTACACGATTGACAGCTGCTTGATCGTTGCATTTTTTTATGCGCTGTCTGTGTGTGCAAAATTATTTTTTCCCCATCGTTTGCCTGCATCGCTGGTCTACTATTACTGCTCGCACAACGTTCATTTGAAATGTTTCAATACAACAGATGCTACCAAATGTTGAAAATGTCATTTCTGTTGCATTTTGGTCATTTCATAGGTTACTTTTGCCGTATTGCGCTAAAAAGCTCCCATGGCGGACGTTTCTAAAATAAATTTTTTTCACATATTCCTTTTCCACTTCCTTCGGATAATCTATATACCAGTTTCGGTGTTAATCTGATGTGGAACCGTGCTGGTGGGGTGCGAGCTGGACGGCCGCTCAGGGCCGCTCAAATTTAGGGCCGCCAAAAAAGTGTATTGCAAGTACCAGGAAATCAGTTTTGTTTTGTCAAAGCGCTTTTTAGGGCCGCTAACACCGCAAGCCCAGCCCTGATCTGACGGGCTGTTTAAGCTGCAAGTTGTTCTAAATAGACCGAGTTCAAATATAACCACTTTGTATATATCAGCGTACACGAAAATAAATGATCGTTATTTGATTTAAGAAAATGACAAATTATTTAGGTCTTTATTTAATAGTTATTTCTAGGTTCTTGTCAGGCGCCGCGTGGATAAACGGCGCCTTTATGCAAACTGGGATTTCAGCGCCCTCATAAAATGGAATTTGCAAATTGAAATAAAAAAAGTTTCAAGAAATTTTTATTTATTTAATAATAAAAATATAATACATGTTTTGTACCCTAAATCCAAGTTGGCGTATCACTCATAAAGTAGTAGTATGTAAAGGCAAAGCGGCTAATCCGTTGTTCCCTGTTCATTTTTTATCGTCTTACTCTTTTTACCAACAACAATATTTTTTTTGGCGAAAAATCTATGCAATAAGGATCGCACTAGGTGACAGAGCAAAACCTTCGTTATTATTTTCTTCCCCTCACCGTAACTAACAATTTTCTTGCTGTTCTATCAAATGAATCCTGAGTTTTCTTTTAAACATATTTATTGTTGCACTGTTTCTTTTTATGTCTGCTGGTAAATCATTCCAAAATTTAATTCCATATAAGTCAATATCATTACGACCCATATTGGTTCGTATCTTCATTGGCTTTAAATGATCTTGTAATTTAATTATTATAATGAATAATTTCACATGATCTTGTAAATTTCGTATGTTGAGTTTTCATTATTACATCAGAATATTTATTCTGTTTTATTCTTTTAAATGTAATAGTCAAAATTCAAAATCCAATGGTTTCTCCAAATAAATGTTAAGATATTAAATTCTTTTCTCAGTTCCAAAGTTGTTTTATTAGATCAATATTTTATTAATTTGATAACTCTGTTTAGAATTTTTTGTGTCTTCCCTGTCTGAGTTTTGTTTGTATTTGCCCATATGCTATTTCCATAGTTAATGTGGCTCAATCTAAACGGATAATATAAATTTATTTTTATATTTATTGGTAATCGTGAGTCAAGTCTAGTCAAAATGCTAATTCCTCCTCTTATTTTTTTTACAAGTTGCTAGAATATATAAATAGCAATTTAGTGATTCGTTTAACGTAATTTTCCGAAACTTCATTTATTTATCCTTCCAATTTCCTATTCATATCTTTGTTCTAATAAATAATTATCTTCTCTGGATTCTAAACAAGCAGCAGTTGGTGTGTTTTTTGATCTGTCGAAGGCCTTTGATACAATTAACCATGAACGTTTACTATATAAGCTTAGTCTAGCTGGTATCCGTGGCCATTTCAAAAACTATTCAACTAACAGACACCAATATGTTCACATGAATGGCCGCCGCTCTACACTCCGCGATTCATTATGTGGTGTGCCCCAAGGATCTATTCTTGGACCATTATTATTTAACTTTTATGCCAATGACATTTTTTATCTACCAACATCCTTCGAACCAATTTGCTTCGCTGATGACACAAGTATCTTCTCTAAACATACTGATATTAACAACCTAATCCAATAGTTAATGAAGATATTAAACACATTATTAACTTCTTTAACATTAACTACTTAACCCTTAACAGAACAAAGACTAAGAGCTTTTTATTCACAAATAAAAGAAATATTAATCTAAATAATTTTCATCTTAATATTAATAATGAATCAATTTCATTCTCAACAGAAATTTTCTGGGTATAAATAACATTTTAATCTAATTTAAAACGGGACACCCATATTCACACCATATGTACGAAAATTAGTAGAAATTTGGGAATAATAAGAAATATTGCATATTATTTACCCACTCCAATTCTTATAAATCTTTACTTTTCTTCGATTTTTTCTAACATATATTATTGCTCACTGATTTGGGGCTGTACCACAAAATACAATCTCTCGCGAATTACTGCTCTTCAGAAGCATTTTATTTCACTTTTGTCTTACAATAGTCATGTGTCTCACTCCTTTTATTCATCTTCCAATAATACTCAAATATTACTAATTGACAAATTACTAATTTACGAGATCTATATTTTTATGTTTAATGCCATTAGAATCGGTTTATATCCTACACTTATATCCTTAACCCTACCCGGACCTACCATGGACATGCCTACCCGGACATGACCATTTCACTAGACACTTAAATAATCTAATACCAGAATTCTCCAAAACAAATCTTGGATTGGTATGCACGGGTTGTATGGGCCCTAGGGTGTGGAACCCTCTTCCTGACAGAATTAAAATTTTGAGTTCACTCCCACTTTTTAAAAAATACCTACATAAATATCTTTTGGAAAACAAATTTTTTGTATAATTTCATTGATTTCTTCCTGTTTTTATATTTTAATTTATATAGTTATTTTGCCTCGGGCAGCTGGGACTCTGTTAGAAAAAGCCTCTACCCGTAGCTGCCCGGGCAAATCGATTATTTGTATGCTTTTTGATACTGTAATATGAAAATTATATCTGCCCGAAAATAAATTTGAATTGAATTTCAATTCTCTAAAGACTTTATTTCAAGACTATGTCAAGACTCTTAGTGCCAAGATTCTCTGTTTCAAGTTCTGCAATTTTTGGAATAACATTTCATACTTCACGAATTGCATAAAAAATTATCATTTATCGTTCAATGTATTTATTTATGCATTTAATAATTGACCTGAATGCATTCTATAAAATATTGCTATTTGTCGTCTTTAAATAGCGCCCCTCCTAGTTAGGTGCCTTCGTGCAGGACGCAACCTACGCACCCGTACTGTGTATTTCACTATCTTATACACTCATCCTATTACATAGTTTCTATCGTTGTTGATACATTTATCATAAAATACCAATTTCTATATTACTTACCATAGAACGTAACCGCCTGTTGTGACAGCCACTTCTGTTTGAATTTGTGCTTTTTTCAGCGACTAAATTGTCTTCTACTCTATAACCTTCTGCCTGAATTGCTTGAAAAATTTCTTTTCAATTAATATGAGGTGGTTTGAAAAAAACCTTCTTATTTTAAGATGAAACTGAAATTAAACTCATAAATGACTCAACATCCCAAGATTTGGTAGGTCGTAGAGAAGAAGAAACACCATTCCAGTCTGCAGTCCAACTGGTGACAGCTTCTTATGAATAGAATCTTCATACTAACCACACTGACGAAACCACAGAGATGATACCCTTATCTTCGCCAGGGCAGTAGATGGAGGGTGGAGTGGAAGGCCCACGCAAGGGGAACAGGTGGGGGAGATCATAAAATCGACTGAAATAACTCGCAGGGAAAATACGTTTGTGACTAGGGGATCAATCCTGAGAGTTTTTCTAGAGGCGCAAGATCATCTATGTTCCTGATCTTCGCATATACATATCATACAGGAAATTATTGCTCTTTGCAGACATAGAAGAATTGGCGAATTGTTAAAACAGAAAGACACAGGGACAGTATTTTTTATAATTTTGTGGGAGATTAATAATTGAAGACAGAGAAGATACTGGCTCGGGCTTTATATTTTATATAGGTTTTGGACTCCAGGGGGCCCGGACCCATTGGACGGATACAACTGAAAATGAAAACCGACTTTTCCATATCGAAATTCTCCAAGACATATAACTACGTGATTTCTTTTCGAGGATTGTAGAAATACGTGCATACGAAATTTCTTAAGGAATTAAATAGTGCAGTTTAGCAAGTTTTTAAAACTTAAATAATACGTCAAGAGATTAAAGATATATTTGAAGTTTCGAGCGCGGGATCAAATTCCCACAAAGTATATCGGTCTAGGGCGAGCTCCAATTGCATGTCTTTAGGATCGGGCCTCGAAGAATGAGCTTAAACTCACCTCTAATAGCAAATACCTTGACAATACATATTTGAGTTCAAACCATAGTTGCATACGTATATGACCCATTATCGTGAGATTTAGTGAGTTGCAAAGAAGAAAAGAAGAAAAAAAAAGCAAGTGAAAGAAAATCGTCTAAGGTCGATATTTAAATTTAGCGAGTTTCAATTAACATTAATTCGCAACTCTCTAATTCGCAACTCGATAATCCTCCAACTCTCTAATTCGTCACTCTCTAATTCTCAAGTAACTCGGTAGATTTTCCACGTTAACAATAACCATCATTATTGCATTTACGGAAGACCCTTGCCCTTTCATTGCGTACAGACAGAAAAACCAAAATCAATAACAGGTTAAATGTCCATTGAAACCCGCTAAAAAACTTAAGGAAGGAAGAAATTGAATTAAAAGAAAAACACGCAAATGACAGGCGTTCTAAGATACAGTGAAATTGATCTCTAGCGGTATTCAAGGAATCGAGAAAACCAGCATTATATTCAATTTACCCTTGTAGGCAAGGCCAGGAATGAAAAGCTCTATATTTGTTTGCAAGGAGGGTAGACCGCTATAGCCCGTTTAACGCTATATGCAGTATATTTACAGATAGATTTCACTGTATATTTTCAATTTATAGAAATATTAATTAAACTAGTAAGCATACCTATAAGAGTCGTCCTCTTTTTCGTAAGAAACAATAACAAAAATATCTAAAAGGCAATTTAGGAAAAATTCCTGTTATGTAAGAATGATTCGAAAGGTTTCATAATTTTGTGGTCACACATGGCATAGGAGCTTCGAGATGATTAATGATGAATACTGTGCCAATTAGTTTGAGACCATTAATAAGTTTAATGATTGTGCATTGAAATAAATGATAGATGATGCCCAAAGCATGTAGATATGATAAATTACTACATTAGCAATAGCCGACTGAACAAGATCCAGCAATTCACGTCATTCCTATTGCGAAATGTGATCCTGTAACATACTCTATTATAATATAGTATATTGTAATATAATTATGACATTGTGCGTACTCCTCAATTATGCTAAACAGATTGCCTCAGTCGTTCAATTAGATGCTACCACCTGTTGTTCAGTTTTTTCTTTTGTATTATCTTGGTTTGGAAATAATATTGAACTTTTAGTGAGATTCCTGATGATTTCCATCATCTATTTTCTATTTAGTTTTGAGGTGTAAATAGATTCATAGTCTCTTTGGGAGAGGGGGGAGATGAGCCCTCTCTAAAAATGTAATTACCATCATGGAAAAATAGTTTAGGTTATATTTTTCTCCAAATAAATTATTAATCCATTTTGTTTTATTTTTTTTTGTTTCATACAAAATTATACATAACACTGGAGATCATTTTTTGACTTTGAAGATACATTCAAAACAGATTCTCACTGAAGATCATATGTATATCATGTTTGTTTAGGATGGTGTGTATCTCTGTAAGTTTTCACTCTGAAATTCGCGAGAAGAAATTTATTCGAAAGTGTTAAACGAATTGCTTAGCTTCTAGTGATAAAGCTTATTTGTTTACATAAACTAGTTTGAAGATCAATTACACATTTAAAATGTTGTTTCTTGTCTTTTAAGTTCCATTGAAGTGAACAGTACTAAGAATTAGGTTTTTATAACATTGAATGTCTATATTGCGGAGATATTTTATATATTTTTAAAAAAATTTAAGAGAAATACACCAAAACGTTAACGAATTCTAAATTCACCCGTAAATATCTTTTAGCCATGGCTTTGAAAGCAAAATGTGCAAAATTGACACAGACTGAAATACTCTTCGTTGAAGCTGGCTTCTGCGAACAGTTGCCATTTAAAATTGCGGAACTTGTGTTGCTGGATTCTTTATTGAAGAACATTCTTCGAAATTTACGTGCATTCGCGGCTCTGTAAACCACCCCCCTCCCCACCAAAGCCTTCATTTCATTTAATTCAAATGTCCGTAACCAATTTGGGAAAACCTGTATAAATCTGTCCTTCAAAACTATTTGTGGTGGCCATCAAATTTAAGCTATTTTAGTAATGCAATGTGCTTAAATTATATACACATTTCACAGTAGTAATAGGTGTCTTATTATGAATGTAAGTTATGTGTCCAGAAAACTATATCGTTTCCCCATTAATTTATATATAATTAGTATTAATTTAAATACATTTGTAAGGGATTTAGTGTTTGTCGTCTATAGTTCAGTTCGTAAAAGCACCTGCCCGGATAGTATAAGATCGTGGGATCGTGCTCCGCCAGACGCAGAAAAAGCATTTTTCTTTGCGAACGTTTCACCATCTAACGATGCTATAAAATCGGCGTTACTATTAATATGCCTATAAAATTGGTGATAAAATTTGTTTCTTAACTTAATTTGCGTAGTGTTCGGCTTGTATAAATAAAGTACAGTAAATATTTTATAGTGGTGCTTATTTTGTGGCGGTTAGAAATTCTGTTGCACAGTATTTAAATGAGAGACAAAAAACAACATTTTAAAAGAGTATTTATGGCAAGATTGAATTCAATATACGCGTTTCGGGCGATAAAAGTTCGCCCTTCTTCAGGAGTGAACACCGTGGAATATCGTCAACAAACGAGGTTGATTCGCGGATGTGACCAGAGTTGAGTTATGAAGTGAAATGTTGACTACCAAAAGTAGGAAGTCAAGTACTACGTGGTTTTTGTGGTGCGGCCACTCTTCCCAGAAATTACCAAATTGTGGAAAAGTTGGCTGTATGTTGGTAGAGGTGGCAATTATGGTGGGACTATGGACTAATTGCCACCTCTGCGAACATACTGCCAACTTTTCCACAATTTGGTAATTTCTAGGAAAAGTGTGACCGCACCACAAAAACCACGTATTACATCATTTCCTACTTTTGGAAGTCAACATTTCACTTAATAACTCAACTCTAGTTACATCCGCGAATCAACCTCGTTTGTTGACGATATTCCACGTGTTCACTCCCGAAGAAGGGCGAACTTTTATCGCCCGAAACGCGTAGCTTGAACTCAATCTTGACATAAATACGCTTCTAAAACGTTGTTTTTTGTGTCTTATTTATATTGCGTATTGTTTCGTCGAATATTTCCAAAAGGGCACAGTATTTGCTATGATTTTTTGTTTAATTGCGCAAGGCAACAAATCATGTTAAATCCAACATAAAAAAAAAATAATGTCATTAAATATTATTGTCCATGCTGAAGTATGGCTAGCAGGCAAATAACATGGGTTTCATTTCAGCAGCTGCTCTGTGCTTGAAAGTTTCTTTCTACAGATCCGTACTCCGGCCTTTGACACCGTGGGCTAAAAAGGTGAGAACCCCTCCAAAAACATTACTTCTTGACGCAACACAACCATAACTGCCTTTATGTCACTAAACAAAAAATAATACGTTAAAATATATAGTAGACATTATGTGAAATTAATATATTATAACCAAAGGATACGTGTAAATTGCGATTTAATCATTGTCGGTTTGAAATTAACATGATCGGAATGGGATCCCTCGACGAATATGATATTGACGATATCGTTTCCTATATGACGCTTCCTTTCAACCTGAGAAAGACATTACAGAATTACATGAATATCAAATACAGCCATTACATGAATATAAAATACAGACAGTGTACGAATATGAAATACAGACATTACATGACTATGAAATACAGACATTACATGACTATGAAATACAGACATTACATGACTATGAAATGCAGGAATTACATGAATATAAAATACAGACAGTGTACGAATATGAAATACAGACAGTGTACGAATATGAAATACAGACATTACATGACTATGAAATACAGGAATTACGTGAATATGTAATACAGACATTACATGAATAGGAAAGCGACAAATGGCATTGATTAACTTTGTTATTAGATACAAGAGAGGGACACGAGGAAAAGTGCAGCAACATTCTTAATTTTCCAGGTGTTTATATAAACTAATGCTAAAATAGCGTCACAATAACGCAATTGCTTCCATATGGGCAGAATTAATATATATAATTGCAATCAGGGCTGGATTAAGAAGTTTAGATGTCCAAAGCATTTAAGAGATTTTTGTGCCCCTAAATATATAAAAATAAACACTTACGCTTCACTAATTTGTAGTTGTATATGTTATGCTGAATATTACATATCTAGTTGAGGACACCCTTTTTCCTTTACCATTTGCAGTTTTGCATCATGTTGCATCTAGTAAATTCAGCAGTGAACAATTTTTGTGGTGTCCCTGGTTCCTTGCTGCTTTGAGTACGTGCTTATTTTACTCTGTGGTTTATACGGCCCTGATTGTAATAACGAAAGACCGAAGCATGTTATAATGTGATAATTAGATCCCGGAAATTCAGGCAAAATGCCATAAATGCCTTATTTTTCCTATTTTTTATTTTTTTTAGTAAAATGCCTTTTTTGAAGTTTTTGCCATAAATTCTTATTTCGGTTTGTATTTGTGTTTTATGCTCATTTACTTTGTATTTTTATATACTTTTTGGAATTCCTATACATATATACAGTAAAATCCTTCTTAACGGACACCCTTAGATACGGGTACTTTCATTTTTACGATCTGATACCCCCGTCCCCAGGCATGCAATTCAAGACTTCGAATCCGTTATGAATACAGGAAAAGTTCTCAGTGGTGGTACGACAATAGAACTACTCATGTCTCTTACCATGGTATGTTGCTTTAGATATGCTCCCATAACGTCAGCTGAAGCTTTCACAATATGAAATACTACTAACTTATAGTCGTCAAAATTTCACATTTGGGAATTTAAAAAAGCATGTCGTAGTAATGTGCAATAAGAGGAGATAGGTTGTTCGAATAAACCCATCTAAAATTATCTTGTATGTAAAAATTTTCCTTTTCAAATATTAAAGCAATATATTTTTTTCAATAACTCTTACTTCTTTTATTTCATTCGTAAGACATTAGATGGAATATGTGCATTAGATTTCTATAATCAGATCTTAGACCTTAAATTTATTTAATTGCCCTTTCTTATTGATTTAAATGTCTTTTTCTATATTTTTTTATCGATTTAAATGTCTTTTCCATATTTCTTTAATTGATTTAAGTGTCTTTTTCTATATTATTTTCATTGATTTAAATGTCTTTTTCCATATTTTTGTTTATTGATTTAAATGTCTTTTTCCATATTTTTGTTTATTGATTTAAATGTCTTTCCCATAATTTAAAGTGCCTTTTTTAATTTTAATTAAACTCGTCGATTTTAAACTTTTTAAACGCCTTTTTGCCATGTTAGTCCCTAAATTTCCGGTCTCTAGCCAAAGTAATTTTGGATTATAAAGGATTTTAATTTCTGATAAAGCAATCTTTTGGGCCGAATATTTCTGCGAATGTAATTACTTTCGTAATAATTCGATGGACTAAATTAGTTTTACCAGATTGGCAAATCTCTCGTCGAAATAGAATTAAAAAAGAAACGGAAGAAATATACTGAGATACAGGGAGCGATGGAAATGATGATCTTACTTGCTGTCGATTGTCTTTGGAATAAGGCAGAAGTGTTGAGACATGAAACATTATCTCGTGTCCTTCATATATTGTATACACCGAATGCTTTCCTGTCATGTCACCTGTAAATAAATTGCTAATAATTTACAAATTTATAATAACATAGACGGTTCGATTAAATCGACGAAGTAAATCTCACATCAAGATTGTATTTCGCATCATTGATGTATACACTAGCATAATTATATACACTAATTTTCTAAACAGCTCCAATTTTTTCCCTTTTCCTTGCGCCATAAGAGAGGGGAGGGAGAGAGGGTTAGTGGACAAATCTTTAAATAGATAACTTGATTTCGATTAATGTCATGTCTCAATAATATGAAGAAAAAATGCTCTTTAAGAAGCACTTGCTAACTATATTTGGCTCATTCAACTGTTAATCGTAATTTAATATGACTCATCTATTCAAATTGTTTTTATATATGTATGTGTGTATGTATATAT
>QLNU02003225.1:112786184-112799829 GCA_006491805.2 Dysdera silvatica | reverse complement strand
TTTGATTCGGATTCTCCTTACTAATTCTATTTAATCAATTGCATACTTAATTTAATTTTCGCTGATGTTTGCGCAGTGATATCCCATGGGGCTGCTTTGGCTATCTGGTATCTCCTGGGTGGTGCAGGCTTTGTCAGACTACGTCTTTACCTGCGCTACCCAGGCAGACATGGACAAAATTCTATTTCACAGTATATTAATTAATGTATTGATATTTTTCTAATTAATTTTGATGTATTTATATTTTTGTAATTAATTTTATGCATCTATATTTTCGTATAATGTTAATGTAGATATGTCTTTGTTCTTATAATTAACTTAAACTAACATTAATTTGTAATCCCAATGTATATTTTTTTGTTGTTGTTCATGTTGCATCTAAAATAAAGTTGCTAAAAGCTGTGATATTTATAAACAGGGGTGAGGAGAAAATTTTGTTATTTCCATATATATGTGTAGGTAAGCACATCAACAATACAGAAGGGGGGTAAATGTCTAAATGATCTATGCTGGACATTACCATGAATTGGGGTCCTGAATTTTTCGGCTCCACAAACTATTCGTGGAAGGGGGGGGGGGAGCCATCCTGCAATTGATGACATGAAATGAAGGATGTAGTTGAGGAGAAAAGACACATGATATTAATTATCACTCTTATGGTTTCCCCTTCTTTAGCTGATCAACTTATCGGTATATGGGGTCCTCCTACTCAGCTCCCCCAAGTACTTTTTTCAAATCAGCGCCCCTGACCAGAAGCGTTAAACACGATCATTATATTTGTAAAACATAACCATTATTTACCATTACATTACCATTAACATTACCATTATTAACATAAACATTTGTAATACATTACCTTTAACGTCCAGTCCGCCTCGATATTTATCCCAACTTTTGAGTCGAACCTTTTCTCCCAGAAGGTTAATGAACTTATCAAAATCTTTGGTACCAATTTCTGAAAATCATAGTATAGAGTAAAAATTATATTCTTAAAAGTACATGGAAATATAGCGCCACTAATGCAGAATTAAAAAAAAATGCTCTTTTAATGAAAGTGAACCCTTTAATATACAAGATAGCTAATTTCATAACTAGCTTTTAAACGTCGAAAATTTTATTTTTCCCCCCGAGGTTAACCTATAAACATTGCCTTGAAATTTTGTCACTGAAATTGTCATGACACTTCGTCATGGGATATTGTCATAAAATTTTGCAACATTTTTTCCGTCATAAAACCTTTTCTCCATGGTTGGTTGTTTTTTTTATGGCGCAAGGACAGTAAGGATCATTCTGCGCCAATCAAGGTTTTTTTCCATGGAAGAATTATAACAGAGTTCGTACCACTGGCTTCAAATAAATGCAGGTAATTTGCAGACCTGGGTTCTAACTACTGGGCCACGCTTTTTGCGTTGTGCATTCTCAAGTTCTTACATAAAATTACCATAATTGTGTAATTTTATGTTACGCTATAAATAAGTGGGATGATCTTGTTGTGTTTAATTAAGTATATTAGACTTTGTGAATTGTAAATTTGTAAATTGTAAATTTGTAAATTGTAAATTTGTAAATTTGTAAATTGTAAATTTGTAAATTGTAAATTTGTAAATTGTAAATTGTAAATTTGTAAATTGTAAATTTGTAAATTGTAAATTTGTAAATTGTAAATTTGTAAATTGTAAATTTGTAAATTGTAAATTTGATATTTGTAAATCGCAAATTTGTATATCGCAAATTTGTAAATTAGCGAATCGTAAATTAGTGCAGAGAAAATTATTTCATTGCTATACGTTATTATTTATTTTACAATTATTTATTATTATTTTACCATTCATTTTTTTATAAGAACTTATTATTTTACGACATCATTTTATCATCATTTATTATTTTATCATTTATTATTGCATTATCATCACTCATTATTATTTTATCAATGTTTTTATTGTTATTTTTATTTCATATACATATTGAGTGGTAACGTTGTTTTGTCTTCTCATTTTTCTAAAATGCAGAATTTTATGTATGTACTTTCTTCTTATTATTCCGTGGCAAGCCTGTTTTTTAAGCTGGTTTTTCAAAAATGTAGTCTCATGTTTGTAATTATCTATGCCAACAGAAGACAGTAAAGGAAAAACTTAAAAAAAATTGTGAGTGGCTGCACGTTGTATTGCAATTTTATTTTTTCAAATGCAGGGTTTTTTGTTTGCACGTTCTCTATGGCAACAGATGAGAGTGGAAAGAAAATGACATTTTAGACTATGTCAGACTTGGAAATCCCCACCATGCCTAGTAGAATCGTAATTGACAGTATACTGGGTGGCGGATCAGAAAATATTAAACGCAGAAATGTGCGTTTTACACTTTAGGTATTACAGACAAATGTTTACACATACATCTGTCAAATAAAATAAATATAAGCAAAACATTTTCAACTTTATTTATGTTCAATTTCGTTGAAAAACAATTTCTTTTATTCCCCCCCCCCCAACCCATTACCACGAGTGCGAAAGCTAAATTCCTTTTCCGCCTTTTCAATTTTAATTTCGACACTCATATTTTTTTTATAAAATCCTTCAACGAAGTTAAAAGCATATGCGAAACCAAAGTAAATAGTAGATACAGCTGTTCAGTTTCTAAAACATTTTAACTTTGACATTTAAAGGAAATTGATCTTTCACGCCCACGTTTCTAAAAAAAAGTATTTTTTAATTAATTTCACCGTTATGTATTTACAGAATTTCGCAACGGATTCTTTTTTATGAAATTTTAATTACAATTAGATTTATCAAGCTGAAACATTCTTTTTTATTGAAAATTATTTCAAAACGATGTGTCACCAGCTACTATATTTGTTCAGGATAAAAGAAAAAAAAATAAAGTATTGAAATGGAAATAGCATTGGAAAGTAATTTTATTAAAGTGCTCTTGGCTAACCTCTTTTAATTGCGTTACAGATTATTCAGTCTTCATTAAAAGAATTAAAATTATTTCGGGAAAAGGATAAGTAATTTTCCGTAGTTTATAAGATTAATATAATAATATTAATATAATAATATAATAATATAATTAAGAGTACTTCTAAGGAGGCTGAGAAAAATTATTACCTCCTTCTCAAAGCTGTCAAGAATTTTAGTGAATGTACAAGATACCAAAACGCTACAAAAATAATTGATACTGCTTGACAATTAGTAATGAGCTAAAAAGTACCTTATTTTAAAATGTGACTGTAAAACTTTTGAAAGTAAATGCTGGAAAGAATCGGAAAAATCAAATTTTTGAACGGCTAGGGGTGGGGGGATCAAGCCCTCTTTCCACTATATGGGCGCCCATGGTACAAGGGGAGATTGTAAGAATCGTAAAGAAGCGACGGGGGAAAAGAAAAAACGGAAAATAAAACGTAAACATCACGTTAAATTTTTTAAGACCAATCGCTAGCGTATGATTTTATAGATCGCATATTTCTCAACGATTTAAATAATAGAGAACATCTCTTTAAAACCTGACTATGTGGTTGGTGACAATTTAACGCGTTGTGCAATGTATGGGTTCCGAGTCAAAAAGGCTTAAGCACACGTGTTAAGGACACGAATTTGCAAATCACTTTATAAACAATATTTTATATGAAAAGTATTAAAAGAAAATATAAATAATAACGTTTACTTTGAAGTTTGGTGTCGTGTCCTCAACAGTAAGGTTTAGAAATACGATGCTTAGGGAGCCGATTGCTTCCTCCAACAAGTGAAGGCAGAGGAAGAATAACTATGAAGTTATAAGTTTACGTGCCTTCTCATTTATGCAGTGAGTGGGATTTCTGAGAGTAGGTTTGCCGTGGAAATTCAGCGCTCAGAAGTCCTGTTCGCTAGGAAGTTTTCATCTGGGGAAACTCAGCTTGGATTCATCTGGGGAAACTCAGCTTGGAGTCATCTTCCCACTAATGACCTTTCCCACATCGGATGGAATTTTCCAGTTCGAGGAGTGGCGAAAACCTTATTTGTTTTTAGTGGAGGTATCGAACCATTGATGAGGCGATTCCAGAAAAATCGGACTTCCCAGATTCCTCGTCGTCATATTCAGGTGTACAATTTTCGTAGACTTCCACTTCGTGATTTATTTAAAGAACATTTCTGTATATTGGTTCGATATATCTTCTACGGCGATAGGTCTTGTATGCTCTTTTATTCGTTGACGTTAGGGTGTAGACGACAGGTTTGCAGTTAAGTCTTACTATTTATACAACAGAAGAACCGAAACAATTGTTTTGAGACACTTGCCAAATAGAGAGAAACCACAGATGTTTTCTAGTCGTATCTTCTTGCTACCTTTGTTCCCACCTCTATTATTATATTGTTTTTCTAGTGATAAATTTTCTCGGGTAACTTTATCAAGCACGCATTTGCTATCAGGAAGTCTCCTGGTAAAACTATACATTGTTTTGTGAGAAAGATAATATTAAGCTTTATTAAAAGTTAAACAATATTAAAGATAGGTCTACATCAGAATTTTGTGAAGCAGCCATTAAAAAGTATACAGAACAAATTGAAGGCAAACGTTTCGAAGATATCACAGCTTTATCTTTAGTGTGAAAATGGTTAAAATGTTGGAATATTATTTGAGCGTTACATATTCTGCGGGTAGATTGTGGAATTCATTTAACGCGTTACGATGGCTATTGTTGATAGATTGCCAACTTTCAAGGAATATTCGGATATTATTCTTTAAAAGTTGGCAATCTAGAAACAATAGACATCACAACGCGTTAAATGAATTCCACACACTACCCGCGGAAGACGTAACACTTAAACAATATTCCAGAATTTCAAGCATTTTCGCACTTAAGATGAAGCTGTGATGGCTTCGAAGCGTTTGCTTTCAACTTTTTCTATATACTTTTTAATGGCTGCTTCTCAAAATGTAATGTATTTGTTTCTAACACCAGTTGTAATTTATTTATTTCGTAATATTAAACATAGCAATAAAATTTATATAGTAAAGAAAAGTTATATTTTCTTAATTTTCTCTGGCACAAACAATTTTTCAAAACGAAGACTTAATTTAGTAGTTAAGTAGATGTAGTACAATCCATGCCCAAGAAATAAATGTAATTATGAAAATATATAGATTTAAGTAGATTTTATGAGCACAAAACTCACCGTTACTGAACATTTCATCATCAGTCGTTTGTTGTAATTTGGCAAATAGGACCCCAAACTTAAAATTTACAGAACCCTATATAAACGAACAAATAGGATGGCATTACCAACAAACAAAAGCATCAACAATTTAAAATAAATATTCATACGGTAGAACCTAACACTACAAAATTTACAATGAAAGTAATTTCTACTATAATATGCACATGATTTTGATAAGAATTTGTCATGAACTGAGTATTGTAAACCTAACACACTGTGAATAGCCTTTAATGGCATGTTAACGCTATGGATGATGTAGATTAATATAAATATTCAATTATTTACTTAAGACTGTGAGAATCATAAAACATCATCATCACAACCAAAAGTACTAATTCAAATTAAATGTACTAATTTAAATTAGCCAAAAGTACTAATTAGAATAAATGAACCACCGAACACTATTTTATAGATCCAGATTTATTAAGTTATTATTTTCTATCTTTAAACAATTATGGCAAATGTTTACTTCACTTCGTATTTTTAACGAATATGAAATGGCCGCTTACCTCTTGTTCCTCTAATAGTAGCAAGTCCTATATTGTAGAAAAAATAAAAGACGACAAAATGGGTGATTTTCATTTTAAAAAATAAACCATTTATAGAACTATATAAAAAATATGAGATGAAAGTTTTAAAACTGGATATTCAGTGAAAAATTTAATGTAATTTTCTTTCCCGCTATAAGATAAATACTGAATTGACACCCGAAGTGTGTAGTTTTGATGGATAGTGCTATTTAATTTCAGCCCCTTAAGAGGAGTTATGAAAGAAAAATGTATTATCAAAAAGGAACTCTTAGTAAAGAATACGTTCATACATTTATGAATGTACATATTTAACATAATATTTGCACTGAAGTAAAAAATACTGGCAGTAATTTACGTTTAATAGTCAATATTTCTGAGATAAAAAAACATTATGGCGAATTAAGTGTAATTGAAGTTTAACAAAACTCGTAAATCTCATTTTTCCTTACACTAAATTATGTTCACATAGGTTCGAGTAAGTTTTACGACTCCTAGCTTAATGAATGAAAAGAACAAACATATATATTTATATATAAATTAATACGCTTTATCATGGTTGCGTTAAAAAGAAGAATCAAAATTTCGCGTTAGAAACTTACAATTGGACACGGGTGAACAAATATAAAATGCTGCAAATTTATCTATTATGTACTTTAGAGAGGAAGAACAAGTTTCTAATGTATATCTACAAAACATGATGTTTTCCGATTCAAGATATAACAAAATAAAGTACGTTTATTGTACATACTCTAGATATACACAAGGGGGTAAGAAAATAATGAGATTGAATTCATGAACAAAATAAGAAATGGGTTATATAGTGTATAGTGGATAGATGTATTGGAGTCTTAACAAAATTCTTAACATGCAGATATTAGTTAATAGTCCGATTTTGCATTGTACGGTACTCTTGCTCACATAGCAGTAGGTGTAATGGTGTTTTGGCCAAAAAATAAGGTATACCCGCACTTGACAACTTCCCTATTCTCTTGATCTAGCACCGGTTGACTTAATTTTTTTGATGAAATTAAAAGGTGCGTATTTACTATCTGAGTTCGATATTTGAGTGCCCGCTACAATAAAAGTAAACGCTATTAAATACAAAAAACTTTTCCAAAATTATATGAATGGTTAAGTAACCATTACGTGAAAAATTGCTTTTTAGTGATTATTCGGAATGGAATGATTAATTATTTATAAACCTACCATTATTTATTATTCATTATTTATAAACGTATCATATACCATATTAAATAGTACAATAATTTGTACTTCGTTTGAAACAAACTGTTATATATTTTATAATTTTTACCAATATTTCATTACTTTCTTCTCGCTTTATATATAGGGTGTCCCATAAAGAACGCAAATTTTGAGTGCATAATAACGTACAAATTTATTGACCACATTAAGTAATTTACTTATTACATATTGACATTTTTTTTTAACACGATGGCGATGCTTTCCGCAGAACGACTAACACGAGGACGCCCCGAGGGCTTAACGTCCACAACCGAACCGGTTTTTTAAAATTTAGCAATCAGTCTCATCACAGTCGACTTTTTTCTGTGTATTGCGTTGACCAAACATTCCACGGAGTTCTCTCCTCTGCACAACATTCGAACAGTCTCTGCACAACATTCGAACAGTCTCTGCACAACGTTCATCACATTTGTAATAAGTTTTCACTATGACAACACGCTGTTCCGCCGTGAAGCGCTCCATTCCTACCTGTACAGAAAACAGATGACGATCATGCGCTGTTCGGCGCTCCGTGACTACTAACCACAAAGACAACAGATGAAAATCGTGTAACGTTCAGTGCTGCCAACTTACTAGAACAGAAATGGCGGGTATTTCAAAAGTTGCATTCTTTATGGGACACCCTATATATGGCGTACCTAAGCTAAACCATTTTTAAAATTAAGTATTGTTGCGTACATACATATATAAAACATAACTATATATAATATATAAAATATAACGTATATACATATTTAAAACATAACTAATGAGAAAAATACTGAAAATTTTTCCGTTTTTTCCCTTTCACTTTAAGGCATTACAACAGGAATGATGTTTAACTGCACTTATTCCGAATTATCTCCTAATCTTTGACATGGTAATTAAAAGGTTGATAATTAAGAAAAAGTTTAAATAATGAAACGTTGAAATAATTAGCGCCGGAATTGTTTAATCATGTTTTTTGCTTCGAATAGTAAGCTTTAATTTAATGAAATTAAAAATTTTCAGAAATAATTAACTGACTCGATGAAAACTGATTTCATTGCAATAAATTAAAAGAAATGTATAATTAAATTTAATAAATGTGGTTTAATTTTAATTATCTCATTAAATAGCAAGGACCCATCATTTTGGTATTTTAATACTCTTTAAGTGAATCTTTAGCTGAACGTTATTTAATGAACTCACTATGCTTATTCTGCTCTTTACTCGCTGATACATTCATCCAGAAAATTTTAAAAGTTAGATGGTAAAAGAAAGTTTTAAAAGTTAGATGGTAAAAGAAAGTTTTAAAAGTTAGATGGCAACTTTAAAGAAAATTTTAAAAGTTAGATGGTAACTTAAAAGAAAGTTTTAAAACATAGACGAATATATTTGTGGTATTTCTACGAATAGATATATATCTAACCTAACATATTTATATTAATTTTAACGCCCTGAAATTCAAAAGTGATTTATTTACTCAGCATGCATTGGCCGTTGAATAGGAGTTTCGAATTTGCCATTAAAAGTACAAAGTTTGAGACCATGTGTTTGAGCACTTCGTGAGCCCAATTGTCAAAGAGTGCTAGAACTGCTATCTGAAAGTCGTTTTCTTCTCTCCAACTCTTATGGTCAAACAAGAAGCTCCAGTTTGATTCAAAACCGTGAACCGTTGGAATAAATCTCATACTGAATTTGTCCAAATCTTCCAATTTGAAGTAAAAGTTTTAAGTTTAATATTTATATTGTAGTTGTAAAAATTTATTTAAGTCCATCTTTCTTCCTACTTGTCTCTCTTTTTATTTCTTATTTTTATTATTTTGGTCGGAAAAGTAAGAAAGGAAACACGTGGGAGTTGCAACGTAAGACTTCTGATTTCTTTCCCAACTTGTGGTTCTTTCACGTAATCCTAATCCAGTCTTAAGTATACGATAGAGTTGTCAACGATATAGCGCCGGAGGAGAAACCATTAAAGATTATATATAGTCCCAATATTTCCAGTTACAGATGGGGATTTGCAAACCGGAGCCCTTGCTTTGGCCACAGATCCTCCTTATGGATCTTATCTTAGGAATAGATCACGGTATCAGAGAAGATTACTCACTGGGTGTCTTCCGAGCTTTATACCATGACATCCTTCAGATTATATCTGTAAGTTACGGATGGACATTTATATATATATTCTTAGAAATTTTTCATTCCGGCTCTCAAGTTTACAACTCAGGGTGTAATGCCTCAATTTCATGATGTCAACCACTCCTTTTCGTTTGCACAAATGCGACTTAGTTGTTAGTGAAGATTACGATTAGAGATTCTGCAAATTTCACGTAACCAGTAAGTAAATAATTGATAGTACCAACATCCCACGAGGTACTACTTGACCTTCTGTAAATCTTCACGCAATCCCTTCCCGTGTTCCGGAGTGAACAGGGATTTTCTCAGAAAATCTTTAAGATTTTCCTCTCATTCTTGGAACAAAGCTCGATAAATCAACTGAACTAAGCGAAGACCATGGTCTACATCTTAGTTTTAAGGGATTTCTTCGAATAAACATAGCCTTAGGAGCGCTAAAGGATTTTCAATGTCTTTGGAAAATATTTTTCTCCCAGTTTTATGTTTTTATACCTCCAACTTTAAATAAAATAATATAAATATCCTTTTGACTTTTCTGCGTTTTCGATTCTCAGCGAACAACAATTTTTCTATTTTTTAATGACTATCTTGATATCTATAATCTATAACTCAAAAAGTATTTAATGAAAGTGCTTTCAATACTCGCGGGGAAAATATCTTAAACATAATTAATAACTGGTCTATGAATAATCAATAAATAGTTCCATAAATTGTTTTAATAAATTCCGATATAAAATAAAATTTAGTTTATAAAACGGGATACCAGAATAGATCATTTGTTTAGTTTATATGCTGTTTTACGGCTCATGAACAACAATGACCATATTGCGTCGGGATACCAGAATAGAAAATAAAATTAGAAAGGAAGGCTTTTAAACCCTTAGAGAGCTTCGACTGTTATAATTTAAACACCGGAAAAAGAATAAAAATGTTTATTATTACTTTTTTTAATTTTAAATTCGGTATTGCGTCCAAAATACCAAATATTAATACATGATTTTAACTAGCGTAGTAAGAGCATAAATGGGATTTTAGTTATTGAACTGTGAATTAAATATTGACTACGAAAAATTATTTTACAAAATTCGTGTCGTTTAAAACTACAAATCGTAATTAGAGCGAGTTTACTTTGAACTTCTACACGAAGAATAAAAAATTACAAGCTCGTCGTGAAATCTTAAATAAAAAGTATGTACATAGCTTTTAACTTTGCTTTTAAAGAAATCACAACTTATGGAAATTTTAATATTCAGCGATGCAAGATGTTTTAGTCATTTTATCAAATTACTAATATTTGAAAGAGAAATGCGATTTTCAACTCACCTTTTGTATATCCGGCGAAAATATTTCTTTCGGGCCTTTTTCCAATTTGTCCATGTTTTGAAAATTGCTGTAAAAGATATGATATTCGCTTTTGTTTGCTAAATAATTATTCGTTTATTTTAAAAAGAACGCGAGTAAAATAAAAGTAAAATTTTTCAAATATTTTAACGTTTTTAGGAAAGATACCAAGTACGTTAAATTGCTACTTTTCTATACTTGTAATAAAGAAAATCACAAATACCTTGGGATAAATTTATAAATGAAGTTATAGTATATATAAAACTATAAATTTAGATATATTTATCAATGGAGTTATATATTTAGATATATTTATCAATGGAATTATATATTTATATGTTCTATTAATACATATTTTGATGAATTTAGTAATGGAGTTATATATTTAGTTAAATTTATTAATATATATTTAGATAAATTTGTCAATGGAGTTAAATATTTAGACGAATTTACCAATGGAGGTATATATTTAGATAAATTTACCAATGGAGAGATATATTTAGATAAATTTACCAATGGAGAGAGATATATTTAGATAATTTTATCAATGGAGTTATATATTTAGATGTATTTATCAATAGAGTTATATATTTACAATTGTAGCGTCTTCTGAAATAGATTAAATTGTTTGCAAACCAAATGTTCAATGTTCGTTTACCTGAGAATTGATTTTACTGTTAAGGGCTTTCCCGGTGAATGTGAGAGGCAGATTTTCTGAGCTCCCTATATGTGAAAAAGTTCGACATTAGCCTCATAAGCATACAACTGTATTGTAAATTGCAACATGAAATTCACAATTTGAAATACTCCCATTTTCAAAACGTAAGCTGCATTAAATTTATACTATATTTGAACTTCTATTAACATATATTTTTAACAATATTTCCTAGGTGGCCTATTTTTACATAAAATCCAACACATTTTCATAATTTTTGCAAAATACAGGGCCTTGACTGTAAACATGTTAAATTAAGCTTTCAAAACCCAAGCTCCTCCAAAAATTGTACTTGATAAAGAATCAACTAATCAAGAAAACACTGTTAGACAAAAACTGCTATTCAACTATTTGGATGGAATTCATTATTATTATTACAAAAATTTAAATCCTTGATTGATTATATTAAAATCTAAGAGAGTTGGTAAAATATAGATAAGAAATATGGACAAAATGGGTCTGATAGATTAAATTCAGTCTCGTAATTATCCTCGAAATCGACGGGGGCATATAGGCCACATCCAATAATTCTCATGTGCTTATTCATTTGTAGTCCTTGTTTCTTAAAGGGCTAAAATCAAAAAGGGGATTTTAGCTGATGAATTCGTGATTTATCAAGCTGATGAATTAGTGATTTATAAAGCTGATGATGACATATGCATTTGTCCTGGCCTCCTCTGGGGCTTATTGGTGTCATATTTCGTACTTTCGTAATTATCATACTATTTTCCTGAGAAATAAGAATAATAATAAAAAATTGCTCTTAGGGATAGCTAAGATAATCAAAAGCGATCAATGATTAGATTATAGGAATATAGATTATATTTTAGAGAGAATAATAGGTAAGTTATAGAGATTAAATTTGAGAATATGTTATCATGCAAAAAATGTTGAAGTGATATTCCTGCAATACAGCGTATTGCTGAAGTACTTTATTTTCATTCCATTAATGTGATAGTACAAATTATGCATACTGTCTTCTTCCAGTATGGCCCTGTATTGCTGAATCCCCTGTTGTTGGTTGGCATCCGTGAGATTGACAGACAAAAAGATGGTATTTTGTCGGAATCACCCTACATAATTCTGATGCACTGTAAAGATAAAGGCAAAATTTAAATCCTTTTCTATAATCTAATTTTGAATTCTTCTGTAGGTGTAATTCAGGAGTGAAAGCCGACGCCGAGTAGACGGCACTTATTGCGGAAATTAGAATTTGCCCGATTATTTTCACTTTAACAGACTGACGGCCTTTTGACGATAAAGCTTCCAGCAGATTTGACACACAGAGCTGGGCTTCCTTTGCAAAAGAGCTTTGGTTGCCAATTAAAAATGAGTTAAGATCGCCATAATAAATTCTGATAATTTTCCGCATATTGATTTGAGATTAAAATGTAGTGTATCATAAAGTAAAAGACTAAAGAGTACGTTTTAAGATTGCTCCGTTAGGATTTCATGGCAAAGTTATTAAACATAGATGCTTTTAAAAACGGTTCAGACTACAGCATTTCCGTTTTTTGACGTTTCAGCTTATTTTTGCGCAAGTCATCTTTAGAAAAGGTGTTTTCATAAAAAAAAAAAAGATTTAGAAGTCGTTTTATAAAATAGGAAACTTATAATTTGATCTTTTGTTTACTTAGTTTATCCTTTGTTTATATATTTCACCTATTGCGCATTTGATTTTTTATTTATTTATTTAACCCTTTATGTGTTTTATCCTTTGTTTATATATTTCACTCATTATGCATTTGATTTTTTATTTATTTATTTGACCCTTTATGGGTTATATCCTTTGTTTATTACTTGATCATTTATTTGCTCATTTGATTTCTTGTTTGTTTTTCAATTCAAGAACGGCAAAGGCCATACGACGCCGGGTTTTACAGTGTAATTGTAATCTGGCTTGAAGCAGTAAAAAAAAATATTTTTCTGATTTTATCAGTTCAAAATGTTTTTTTGGCCCATATATATTTCGAAATATTCACGTTCTTCAAATGCCCCAATTAATCATCTTAAGACGTTTGAATATTACAGAAATCAAAGAGTTACACACCAAAGGGAAACAACATATCAAGCTCATCATGGGGGATTTCAATGCAAGAATTGGACAACAGGAACAAGGAGAGACATCGGTTGGTAAATACGGATATGGGGAAAGGAATGAACGTGGCGATCAACTCATCGAATTTGCAGAAGCTGAAAACCTTAGCATCATGAATTCATTTTTTAAGAAGAAACCGCAAAGAAAATGGACATGGAAACACCCAAATGGGGGAACTAGTGAAATTGACTATATCCTGGCAAACAAGAAATCAATTATTGAAGATTGCAGTGTACTGAACAGATTTAATACTGGAAGTGATCATCGAATGGTGAGATGTAAAGTGCACTTAAATACTAAATTAGAACGACAGAAGCTCATTAGGAAACAAGTAAGTAAGAGGGTGGATTTAAAGAAATTAAAAGAAAATACCGAGGCATTCAAGTTGGAATTAAAAAATCGCTTTTCTGCA
>QLNU02003225.1:112770718-112786084 GCA_006491805.2 Dysdera silvatica | reverse complement strand
GATGGTATCACTACGCCAAAAAACGTTGATTAAAATTGTTGTTTAATTTTAAAAAGTTACATATCTCTGCCTTATGAATATCCTACTATATTGCAGATTCCAATAGTTTTTACAAACACAATAACAACTTGAATTTTAAGATAAAATATTAATAAAAGTTGTAAATTAACGCTTGTTTTAGTTTGTTACATTTTAATTTCTTTAAAATATTAACGTTATATAATTGTATATATTTGATATAAGAAATAAAATACTTTTATTGTTGCTAATTATTTTTGTGCATCCACTTTAAGTATCACATACTGGTGTTTGGCGAAAAAGGAAGTTTCAATGGTTACCAAACTAAATCCACTGTTTGTATAATACTTCTCGTATTGGCTGGGGACAAAAAATATCACATGCTCGTTGGTTTTCAAAGTAAAATTAGCGAATAAACGATCAAACACATTTACTCCACGCCTTTTTAAAACAAGATTTCTTTAATTCGTTTCAATAGGACTATATGAAAGGCGTTAACAAACGAAAAAACAGCGTGAGATTGGATAATCTTCGAAGGCTAATAACTCCAGAAATATGAATTTCTCAGCATTTTCGCATCAAAATTTTTGCTTAGAATTTTTCAAGGAATCTTGCTATATACTTTTCTTCCGGGCGTTGACAGACACCCTGTATATATATATATATATAAATATTCAGAAAGAGAAGATTTCTATGCAAGTGTATGGTTACCGTAATTTTGTTTGATCAGACATCGACTTACGGAAATTCTTTTTATCGCCTGACTAAACCGGTAAGTAGCCGCCATGAGCAGGAAGTCACACTCGCCTTATTCCATTCGAATACCTCAGGGGGTGAAGAATATTAGACCAACCGTTGGCTAATGCTGCTTAAGGTGCTTAGCCATTCGCCATGGTGCAACACACGGCGGGGGTTCATGCCAATAGCATTAATGGTTCTATTGAATAATCTCCTGCGATATATTCGACAAGGATAGAGTTATTATTTTTCCATTATCAGAGATAGTATTTGATCTCGTCGGCTCAATCAGTGGGAGGTATTGGACGATGTCTTGTAATTTTGTTATTACTAGACACCCGCTGTTTAATACCAAAAAAAACAAGCTGTTCTCCCCCTCTTATCCATACGTTAGCTAAAAAGATAGTTATGACGTGAGTAGTGTAATTTTCTTCGATATATATTTGGTATTGAATAAAATTAGTCTTAAATATTAATTTTTTTTCAAAGCACAGACAAACGGTACAAAGTCGATGTAAACAAATAATATTACTTTGTATTACTGAGGATAAATATTTTTCTATCTCGATTCCAATGAGAGCTCCAATTGGGCAGGAGCCCAACGGAGCCAGACTCATGTATTTCATTATTTATGTTTAAATTCAATTTATATTCAATTTTACTAAATATTAGCCGGAGCCCCTACAGGATTATGAATTGCCAAAAAGGCCAGGAATTTCATGAAAAAATAATGCATTTGTGATTAAGATCTTGAATATTGTTGTCCAGAAAAATGGACATAAACAATTGATATGATTTATCGATTCTTTTGCAGCCATTCGATTTTTTAATCGATTTAGCAGGAGATCTCCTGAACTTTTTTTTGCTAGAAATTAAGCCCTGATTCCAATTATGGTAAAACTAAAAAATTACGAAGATTATGTTTCAAAATTAGCAAAGATCAAGTGAGAGAAATATATATTATTAAGATAGTCCAGCAATTGACTTAAATCAATGAACCTGGGATTTCGATCTTTAGTTATTTATTGACTTTCTTCTGTTCCACAAATAAAATTCTGCGATAATCAATAAAAAACCTTTTCCATTAACTCGGGGCATTTAATGTCTTCCGCGTTCACCGACATTTTACCAAAAACTGCTGAAAATAAAGTGAAGAATTTTAGGTCACTTCCTTCGTGAAGTCACGTCTTCCAACCTGGAAGTGTTATTTGCTAAATAAATAATTTAAATAATAAAATTCTAAACTAGAAAGGATTTAAAGTTTTAAGAATAATTTCAAAAGAATTTCTATAAATTTGTCTTATATGAACAACAATCAAGATTAATCTTTCGTTTTAGCGATTTTTCTTTAAGAAAAATTTGTCGGAATTCTTTTAAAATTATTCCCGAAGTTTTAAAGTTTGTTTTGATTGAAATTCTTTTATTTAAATTGTATAATTAATAGATGTACTATAAAATGCCTTTGCACTTTCATTAGAAATGTATGTTTCTAATAAAAGTACAAAGGTGTACATATATATACATGTACAAATGTGTTTCTAATAAAAATACAAAAATACTTGACCTTATAGAATTCTGCGCAAAGCAAATAAAAGGGAATAGAACAAAAGACAGGGACAGAAGTCAAATATTTATAAAACCATCATACATGACAGCTCAAAACATATGAATTCCCATAGAACATTAAACGAAACAATAATAAAATAAACATATTAGAATAGTTTTAAAAATCTTCATTTCTTAGGAAGAGCAAACATACTAAAGTAAATATAGAAATTGAAAAAAATGCATGGAATTTACTTAGTAGAACTGCATATGGAAAATTGGTGCTTGAAGAAGCAAGAGAATACAGTACCCTTTTTTGCATTTCAAGTGTCTTAATAATAAATGAAATTGATGATTTGACAATATTTGTAATAAGTGATAATTTTCTACATTTATCAGAATACTTTAATACTGAACATTCTCTTACCTTTTTCACTTTCAGGTTGAATGCTCTCTGCAATGCTCATTGAGCTGAACTGAATAGCTTTTACGAAAAATATACTAAGTTGAAAATGCGCAAAATAGGCTCGCAAGGTAACACACAGGGGTTAATTGAGATAAGAGAAAGAAAATATGAGCTTCTTTTATAAGAGTTAAAGCATTCGATTGAGTGGCATTTTCCACATTCAGCTCTTGTTATTCAGTAACGTAAGTTAAATAATAGTCGCCCAGTAAAGCACAGTGCATGAGTAAAATCCGTTTAATTTCTTAGTAAAGATATTTTCACATTCATTTTCCGCGTAGGAACATATAGAGATAATTTTTTTGAATGATTACTAAAATGTATAAATTACATATCAATTAATTTCCAAAAATAGCAGGCAATAAGTAATATGTATATAATAATAGTATGAATAATCTAATTGAACAAATATGTACTTACGTTTTCCTAAAAAGAATTTAAAATACCATCTTGTCTGATATTCGGGATTCTCCAAAACCGGAGTACTTGGTGAACCATACAACTAATAAAATAAAAAAGGTATGTAACATGAATAATTAACCATTGATTACAAATATATATATATATATTCATTCAATGTGATATTCATGTAGACATTCATTGAATATGATATCTATTTGAATATTCATTCGATGCTATTTTTTCAATGTTGTATCGGCATTTGTTCAATGTGATATTAATAAGATATCTCTATGAATATCTATTCTATGAAATATTCATATTCATTTAATGTTTATTCATATGAGCCTTCATTCTATACGATATGCATGTGAATAAAATTCATTTAAAAGCATCATTTTGTAATAAAAAGTAATTTAAATTAATGATAAATTCCATTGTACAAAATGATACCTCGGGTGATAAAATATTTATCGTATTTTAGTTAATAAATTTTCATCCTTTGAACACGCATTCTATAAAATTATACATTATTAAAATAAAAATACTACATATCTATGTGAAACAAAAACAATAAACACTAAACGAGAATAAAAAAAATGGACACTAAAGAGAGATAAACGATAGTAATGGAAAACAAAGATTTCAAGAGATGACGCTAAAAAAAGGACTCTGACACCTGGTATTGCCAATCTGAAGCCTGTGCTGTGAAATATCAATATAGAGTACAGACAATTAATAACTGTGCAATTAATTGTACGTATACTCACACACACATGAAATAACTATGGGATTATGGAATTTAGTGAAAGATTTACTGTAAAAAACAAGCAACTGTTTAGTAAAATTTAACGTAATTAGAATCGCCATTAGTCAGGTGTCAATGATAATTTTTCCTTTCAGTGTACAGAAATCAAACAAAATAATGTAGGAATGATCATATATAAATGAACCTATTTATTTTAAAAATAAAACAAAACTAAAAATAAATATATGTAGAAAAAAAACCATAATAAATTATTTACGTTACTGAATATTATCGAAGGTGGGGAAAATATTTTTTTAAATAAACGAAAGAGGAGGTATAGATGCAAATGATTATTTAAATTTTCAATGAAAATTATTTCCATTCCCGCATAAAATATTTATTCATTGAACAAATAGCATATTCAAATTATGAAATATAATTGCATCGATATACATAATTTATTGGTCCACATTTTAGCATTTCTAAACCGCCGTCGCAATGCGGAGCACAACATTCAGAAAAATGAGGCTTTTCCATTGGTAAACAATTTCGTTGCGTCATAGGCGCATCCTAAAGTAAAGGTTATTTGTTGGCTTTGCGCCATATTTTTGCATTCAGTCGCTTTCGGTTTTGTGTTCTCCGAAACCTAGTCGATTTCATAGACATTTCGTTGTTTCAGGAAAATGATGACCACACACATAAATATATTTAATGCCTCAATTTCAAAGGGCCGAGGCTAAACTTTTCTGTATAGTTATGAAACGATGTTTTCATAAATTCAATATTTACAAAAATCTTCTCTATTCAACAGAGTATCAAGTTTCTGAAAGAAACGATGCATCTTTTCTTTCGACGGCTATTGTAGTTTGCAAATCTCTCCCTATTATCAAAATTAAACGAATTATTACCCGGAATCTATTACATCTGCGGTGGGGTATTCAGCGATATTATAGATTATCAATCAATCAGTTCATTTATTCTTTATAGGTACAGTTAAAATTGGAAATAAAATTACATAAAACCATGAATTAGATTGGGAAGAAGCTGTACACCAATAAAATTTTGTAATAATTTTCAACCTCCTTTTTGAAAAGTTTAGAGATTATAGGAAATATACATAATTATATCAATGTTATTTCTTTATATTTATAGGAGACATATTTTGAGAGAGGAAGTGAAATTAAGAATTTTACATTAAGTTGGTAAGGAAGTCTCTGCCCCATGTATTTGTCTTATACTCTCTTCTCACTTAAAAATGTTCAGAACATCCCTCGTTAGGGTCGTCGCATGAGATCTCACATTGTCATGCAGGAGCATAATGCCTTTTGGAAGTTTATCTGACCGTCAATTTTTAAGTGAGTTTCATAAAATGATGATTCACAAAAAATGAGTCACTGCACGCATTTTTAAATGGTACGCTACCTGTTCAGTTACGTTTACCACTGATTAGTGAGCGAACTAAAACTGACACGGAAAAGCCACAACTGCATCTGTTGCAGATAAATGTCTGCAGTGTTGTCACAAAAGTTTCAAAGAAATATTTCATTTACCGACATTTTTACACACACAAAAACACCCACACAGAGAAATGCAATTAACTTTTTGACTGACCCTTGTATTTTCTTTGCTTGTAAATTTCCGCCCAGGGGCATGCTTATGGCGCTAGTGGACGAAACGGATTTTAGCGGCCCTCAAAAATGCTTTAACGTAACATAACGATTAAAAACGAAACTGACCGGAGTTTAGCATTACAAAATGAAGTTCTTCACTTGTCTGAACGCTGTAGGTAAAGGTAAGATAATGAAGTTAAATTGAAAATAGAGACATTTCTAAACAAAATTAGCTAGGGACATATCAATTACTGGCCATTTCTTGCTTAATTTCGATGTTGTGAATAAATGAAAGATTTTTTATTTAGGTCTGTTGCTGCATTATAAACAATGAAAAACCAGTATAGTGTAATTATAAATTTATGTTTCTCAGAACTTTGGGTTTTCTTTTTTTTTTGTCGGAAACAGGCGGTCTCTGTAGTGGCTATAAGACCGCCACAATAAACATGGTAACGTACATAGGCTACTAATGCTAACGCATTTGATTAACATCGTATATATTTATTTTGATCACCATTTACATACTTCGTGAACTTTATGGGGTAATATGGCATTACACACACAATGCCAATTGACCAAATGCTCTTTGAAAGTATATAAAGGCCGCTAAAAATGTATTTCATGGTGCTTGTACTGCATTTTTTTAGCGGCCCTGGGCGGCCGCCCAGCTCTAGCTCCCCCTTAACCACAGCCCTGTTTCAGCGAGAGATAATATATATATAATTCTTGATCATTATTGCCCCTGGAAATTAACAGAAATTATTACGAACGTTTTTAGTGAAAATCACTATTCTTCTCATTCGAAGATTGTAGAGGCTAAATAGACACTAAATAAATTTTAATAATCATAAACCTACCTCGTCTTTTTCTGTTTGATCCCCGTTCTCCACTCGGAATCTCCGAACAAAATTTTCCGAACCTTCGTTGTCCACCGAAGCAAGCTGCAACGAAACGTGTTGTTAATTACCAAATCAATTTACTGACAAATTCAAAAACCATACCAACTCTGTAGCGCAATTTGTCTCACATAAAAAACAGTATGTACAATGATAAGAACTATTAAATTACCAAGAAAATACCACAAACGATCCATTTTAAAGTAACCAAATTATGAACCTGAATTCTATATGGGCAAAATATGTTAACCTTCTAGGAATGAAGCCAGTAAAGGATTTTAAAGAGCATAACCATTAAGAAATATATTTTGAATATATACAAGTTATTTTAGTGAGGAAGATATTCTATATAATTTCTATTTAAGTATTTTATGTAACGCCCGCTGTTCGGGAATCACAGATCCCAAATGTGGGGATTTGTGAATCTCTAGACTGCACATGACAATTTGCTAATGCCTGTTGTTTCTCACCTTCCCACGGTCATCGATTTCTCATGGGTTGCAGGTGGTTTCTCCAGCCATCTTTCCTTTTTCATTATTCATAAGATGCAAGCATCCTACGTTGCATTTTTGGCTGTGCGAGTGATCTAATATTTTTATTTGTTACACGCTTGTTATATTTTTCGGTTATCTTCGCAGTTTTCAACATCTGCCATCAAGCAAAAGATTCAAATCTCAGATTTTCACCATAGGAGGAGGGTTTATTAAATGTTAATACATGACAGTTGTGCCGAGATTGCTCTGTGATAAATTGATGTTTTTCGATGAAAATATAACTTTTTTTTTCTGTCTACACCAATTACATAGCTCATAGCCATAGAACATTTCTTCGGAGGGCCTCTGCTTTGCAGCAAAAAGTATTTTTGAGCATAAAAATAGGACTTTTACAAGCTTGTGTATGATAAGTTTCTAAATTATGCAAAGCACGGTAATAGATATGGTTAATGCAAAATTTTTAATTGTTTATTGAATGCATTTTGAAAACAAGCTGGATGCAACATTTGTTGGATTTCTAAGAAAAGTGTACCCTATCGATCATGGCTCTCACACCTTAGATAAGAAGATATTTAATGGATTTACTCAAGATTTAGGGTTAGATTGAGCAAATACGGGGAAGTTCTATTTTTGTACAAAACTACCCAATCACGTAATAATCATCATCAGCACACCAAAACAAAATACAGGAAAAGGATTAAAATAGTGTTTGCTTTTGTTGCATGTACAACTTGGAAAAAAAGGGAGCGTGAAAAAGACACGCACTGTCAACAATCCTGTTCCAGGAAAATAGAGATAATAGTTTAGAAATATATATATAATACTTAACAATGTAGGTAATACTTCGGAAAATGCAGTTTCGTCAGAAAGTGTCAGCAATCATTGATCATATACTTATAGCATTACATAAAACTGCAAACTTCTTTTCTTTCATAAAAACAAGTGTACCAAACTAACAAAGTTTTGTTTTACATTAGATTAACAATACAAAACAAATTTATTCAGGCGGAATCATTTTACATTGTGATATTTTACACATTATGGTAATTTTAAACATACATTGTCATAGATTATTTACAATATGTCCCAAAATAATGAATGAAATAATAATTCCAAATGCATTTAAGAATTAATTCAAGTTTTGTATTTATTTGGCTTTTGGAAGATAGGTTAGCTATACCCAAATTTTTGATGATACAAGGAAAATTTTAAAACAAGAATTAAATCTCCACACACGATATTCATTCAAATAATACACGTTATTATTTATTATCCTAATATCACAAACATTGTTAATTAAATTGACATGAAGTTAAAATAAAGTTTACTGACTAAACATGGTATGGAATTTTCATATTTTACGGTGCTTAGCGTCTGTGTAATTTTAGTTTACAGTTGGTCGTTGAAGTGCCATTTGCGAAGCAAACCTATTTGGGAGAAGCCAACCGAATCCTTATTCTAAACTAGGGGTGAGGAACCTTTCATGTTGGAAGGGCGCATTAATTTAGTTGCTAATGTTGGAAGGGCGCATTAATTTAGTTGCTAATGTTAGAAGGGCGCATTAATTTAGTTGCTAATGTTAGAACGCCGTATTAAATTAGTTGTAATGTTGGAAGGGCGCATTAATTTAGTTGCTAATGTTGGAAGGGCGCATTAATTTAGTTGCTAATGTTAGAAGGGCGCATTAATTTAGTTGCTAATGTTAGAACGCCGTATTAAATTAGTTGTAATGTACGAAGGCCGCATGTGTTGTGATTGTGTTAGTGAATCAAGGAAGATTATTTCATTAAATTTTCTTCTACTATGTTATACTTTACTTAGGTTCATGTTGTGAATTTTAAGATTCTAATAATTTAGACGAACTGAATCATATTAATCAAAGTAAAAGGATTTTTCTGAAAAATTTCAATTCAGTCCAAAGGCCGCACCGAAGGACCTCGAAGGCCATATGTGACAATAAGGCCGCGGATTCTCCACCCATGCTCTAAACCCTAAGGGATTAAGTATAAAAAAATCCATACTACATAAATCTGTGTTCGTAGTTTACGAAATATTGCACATAGTTAAACATTTAAGAGATTCTCTTAATAAGTTCTACAGAGGCAATAAGGATAGCGTTTTATGTATTTATGAAAAATAGTTCTAGGAGAAGTTCTAGGAGACCAAAATGTACAATTACGAAGGAGGACAAGAAAACACACAGCACTGAGCAAATTTGAAACCGGTTTGAGATGAATTGGGAACTAACGATTTCAAAGTCAACTATGGACTACTGAACTAAAAACTTTAAAAATGCACGAAACATATAAAAATAGCAAATATGTAAATCTTCCTAAATAAAACAAGATTTATTTAAAAAAAATAACGTTCATAAAACGGTCTGATAAGCGGGGATTATGGTTTGTTTTTTTTATGAAAAAATACCCGATTTTTAGATAAATTTAAATGTTTTAAATATCTGTACTGGTATATATTTAGGCGTGTATGGCTTTCAACGGGGCTTCGAAAAATGCACTTACTTCAGGTAAAATTAAGGTGCAAGACTATCAGCGATTCAATGAGTTTGTACGTTGTCTATAATTTTGAGGGGAAACAGAATTTAATTTCTAAGAAGAAAAACGTCTACCTATATGGCTAAATCAGCAAAAATAAGGTGTTTAAAAAAAAAACTTGACGTTAATGAGGATTCGATTAAAAAAAATTTATCGACTAACTGTAGTCTTGCGATTGGTTTCCTGGGTATTAATTAACAGGTTCGGACTCCTCACGATTATCAAATGTGGTTCCACTGTCTGACGGCTGCGTAGGATTATAGCATTCGACTATCATACCACTGACTCCGATTTTATTCCCAAAAGTATCGTACTTATCGAATAACGGCTCACTATAGTCTTGTGATTGGTTTCCTAGGTATTACTATTACCAGGTTCGGACTTCTCGGAAAAATGTAGGCTCAATGCCCGACGACGGGGTAGCAGTAAAGCATTCGACTATCACGTCACTGTCTCGAATTTGACCAAATAGTTTCATAAATTTATTGACTAACTGCACTGTAGTCTTGGGAGTGGTTTCTTAGGTATTAAGAGGGTCAGATTCCTAGCAAAAGTGTGGGTCCACTGTCCGATGGCGGCGTAGGATTATCGGATTCGGCCATCCTGTCACTGACTCAGATTTGATTCCCAATAGTATCCTACTTACTAACTGCTCACTACAGTCTTGGGATTGGTTTCCTAGGTATTAAAGGGGTCGGACTCCTCGGAAAAGTGTGTGTCCAATGCCCTACGGCTGTGTAGGGTTATCGCGGATTCGGTGTGTGTCCAATGCCCTACGGCTGTGTAGGGTTATCGCATTCGGCTATCGTGCCACTGACTCGGATTCGGCATTGCAACAGTGCTTTTCTCTTCTATCCACCGTGATCCGGGGGTTCAATTCCCTTGGAAACAGAGGTCCGAATTTTTTTGGAGAACAGCAGACATCGGTCCAGTAGGCCCTCTTCTTCCATTGTATTGTTAAAGCACAAGCAAATGAGCCTCGCGAGGGTATAATGACTTTCATTTTCTAAGACTCGACCTGTGAAGTACAATGCGTGCTGCGTTCTTACGCCGTTCTCCTATTTCGCGCTAAAGCAATTGCAAAAATAGAAATACCGAACACAAAATCGCATCACCGTCTGAATAATAATTACGGTTCTAACGGCGCACGATTCGACGAATATCCGAGGTCGGAAAAAATGTCAACAACACCGAGAGTAGCGTGACTAGGTTCCAGGAAATAAGGCGCCTCTGTTCAGGAAATTGCTGCGTTTGAGATTTAAGTTGGAGAGAGAGATGAAATACTTGACATAAAAATGAAAGTGGTTTCGGAAGCGAACGTAGTTTTTGTTAAAAGGGCAATCAAGTTTGCCAGCAGAGCTGACTTTGCGGGAGTCGTTCTATACACATACTGCATACTATTATACATTTTAGGGTCATCATAATGCCATTTCCCGTTGGCAATCGAATTTGAAGATTAATATGATGGAGTACAGCAGAGACACCCACTCAACGCATCACGGAAACAAATCATGTTATTTTTTCCTAGAGCGGTTCTGTCACCGACTTTTAAAATAATATAGAATTGATTTTAAATTGATGTGTACAGGGTGCTCAAAAGTGAACTTCCGCTAACTACGAGGTTCTGTAGACTGCTTGCTATGAAACACTGAGATGAAATTAGGGATTTAAACGCTAGAAAATATAGATTCCAGATGCATATAGGTAACAAGTACTTGCGCTCTCGCAGCTTCGATCAGATCGTTAAAACTTCTAATAAACTTCTAATTTCGATCAACGTGTGTAGAAATCATAAAAAGCTTAAAGGTTTTATTTTCACGCTGAAAAAAGACTGTGTAACAGCAGCTCCAAACTCAAGGATCATTTTAAAAAAAAAACGAAATAAAAGAAACGAGAAAACGAAAATGATTCTTTCATTACATACAGTAAACTCTCCCATTAATAACTTTCAATAGATGGAGAAAAAGTGCTGCGGAACATATAAAGGTATTAATCAGGATGTGTGCAAATACATGAGGCATGCCAGGAGCACAAAACAGCGCCTTTAAACGGAAACAGTCGTAAATTAGACAGCGCTATCGAGAGAGATAACGGTACTTGCTATGCGCTTCGGTAAATAGGGAAAACCTTTAAGCAACGACCCATTATATTATCATAGTCGTGACTTCGTAGTGAATTGATAAGAACGTATAAGAAGATAATTTTGTTGAAATGCTCAGAGATAAATATTTGCAGTACCCACCAATTTTTGTAATATGTTATTCTCTAATATATTATCCTCATAACCTGTATTAGTTATAAGAGTTAATAAAAATTCCTCGTATATTATAATAAATTTTAAAATATTATAGTATAACTTAAAATTTTAGTATATGCGTGCTGTTCGCTAAAACATAGACTAAGGGAGAAACCAAGCAATTTTGTAGGCATGTCTTAGAATAAATTTCATAAGAGAAGCAAACTGAAGAATATGCGGAGAACTGTAGGAGACGATATTAAAGAGAAAAGCAAAATAAAGCATGGGGAGCAATCAAGTTACTTGTAGAAAACTGGAGCAGACAGGGATCTTTTCTTAAGGCCCTAAGAATATAAATATGTGCCCTAAGAACTAAAGAAAGGAAAAAGAGAGAGTCGTATATACCATAACTATATAAATATATATTTAAATAATTAAAATATGGACAAAAAGCAAAATATTCAGAATGATCCACTTTATGACAAAAGAATAAACGCTTGACAAATGCGTGGTATGAAATTACCCGTAAACATTTGTTGATAGTAAGAAAACGAAAGAAAAACGAGAGCACCATAAGAAAATAGCAATATAGAAAAAGATAGCAAGAAATAAAAATAGAAATGATAATAAATTTAACGAAATAAAGGAAGAGGAATGAATGAAGGAAAGTTAAAGAAGCGAAGAAAAAGCAAAGAAATATAAAATAAATGCGAGAAGTTTAAATTAATTAAAAAAACACAAAAAAATAGTAAATAACAAATAGATTATGCAATAATCACCAATAAGATATGAAAGCATTAACAATAACATAAGAAATAATTGTCAATAAGATAAGAAAAAATTACCAATAAGATAAAAGTAATTGCCCATAAGATAAGAAAAAATTAATAATAGGATAAGAAATAATCGCATATAGAGTAAGAAAAATTAATAATGGGATAAGAAAAAATTTCCAATAAGGTAAGAAATAATTACCAGTAAGATAAGAAATAATTACCAATAGAATAAGAAATAATTACCAATAAGATAAGAAAAATTACCAAAAAGAAATAATTACTAGTAAGTTGAGATATAATTAATAATATAAGAAATAATTACAAAGGTAATTAGAAATCAATTAAGAAATACGGTAAGAAATCCAGCTTTTTCAATAAGTTAAGAAATTAATTAGTAACTTGAAACACTGTGCTAAACTATAATAAACCATTTAAACACGATTACTACAGTTAAAATTATTTAATTGGTGGATGACGATCGTTTCGGCAGTGAATGACTGTCTTTGTCGAATCCAGTTACAAAAGTGAAGGTAAACTATCAACTTCACCGCGCTTGGCGTCTAAACACTTGATGCCATCTTTCTTTATGGAGAACATAATGAGTGGAGTTGAACAGCCTTTTTCACGCCTATGAACCCGTGCTTCCATCTATATTTATGAAGAACATATTAAGTGGTGAAGAGCATTTTATACACATTAGGCAAAAAATTATTGACACAAGGGTCATTAACTACAGTCACTATTGATAAAAATGTGGTAGGCCTCGAAAAAGTCCAGATTCGAAGGCGAAACAATTTTAGCTATAATTTTTGCATCGGAAAACGCAAACTTGTGCCCGGTATTCCAACTATGTTGTGTTATGGCAGATTTATGAAGTTCTTGGTTTTGAACATATTTCTGGTTCACTTTTGCAACCGGATTCGACAAAGGCAGTTATTTACTGCCGAAACGATTCATCTTCACCTCCACTTATTATTCTCTCCATAAATATAGATGGCAGCACGGATTCATAGGCGTAAAACAGGCTGTTCACCGCCACTCACTATGTTCTCCATAAAGAAAGATGGCATCACGTGTTTATACGCAAGCGCGGTGAAGTTGATAGTTTACCTTCACTTTTGTAATTGGATTCGACAAAGGCAGTCATTCACTGCCGAAACGATCGTCATCCACCTAATTAAATAATTTTAACTGTGGTAGTCGTGTTTAAATGGTTTATTAAAGTTAAGAAATAATTTCACGACGTTTCTCGAGAACTATTATTCTCTTTATCAAGCGCAGTTTCGAGAAAATAAAAACGTCCTGTTTTATAATACCAGTCATGGTTTTTCCCGGAGCAGTCCCATACTAAGGTTTCCCTTAAAGCTCCAAGGTTTCCCCTCCTCCGGAAATAAGGTTATTCTTAAGTTCTTAATGCAGCTTCTCGCATTTTTTTCTATTTTCCCCAACCTCTCGAATCCAGCATAACTCCTCAGTTCTACAAATAATTTTGTACAAAACTTGAAGACATTTTTTTTTTATGTACGTATTTATATATAAATAGAAACAGAATTACCCTTCTCTGATATTGAGTTTTGAACTCCAGAATTTTACCTCCCACGCGAAGATTCGTACGAAATCAATGAAGTAAAGTTCGAGATGCGCAAAAATCTGGATCGGAATTCGCTGTTACTTTGGAAGAAAAGGTTAAATGTCTCGCCGTATCGACTAATTTCGATAAATCTTTAAATTCAAACATCTTAAGATCTTAATTCAAAGATCTTAGATTCAAAGATAAAATTCAAAGATTGTCATTTAATCTTTCATTTCGCAACTGGAGAAACGCAATTAGTTGAAAGCTTAAATTGGATTAATGACAAGAGGTGCACAAAATTACTTAACGTTAAAAATTTCTTGGAAATGAAAAATCAAGAGCAACTTCGTGTTTTCCATTTTTCGATTTTTATTAGTATATGGAATAGTGTGTAATTAATTAGTCTCGTTTTTAATTTAGATGTCATTAGTGGGCAGTATTTTGTTACTAATGACGAAATTTTTATCTCTGAATATTTATAATATATTTTTGTTATAGATTTTGTTCTTAATTTTCGATAAATTAAAAAAAAAACAAAAAAACTAATTTATAAATTCCATTTAAACATATATTTGTATTTCGTAATATTATACGTTGTGATCTGCGAGATTTTTACGCAAAATCTACAATCTGTTATAAAGGAGTTTGGCGTAATTTCAAAACTTAATTGCGTTACGAATTTTTTTCATCAGTTAATTTTACGATCCTTTTGAAGTGCAATATTAATTCCATTTTACTTACTTTCTAAGTGGACTGAATCTTCTGCCTGTTGGAGTTTTGCTGATTTTAAATATTTAACTTTTTAACTTGCTTTTCTTAAATTCCAAATTTTAATTTTTGAAGTTTCCATTCATTCATTATTGAGATTGCCATGCACAAATCACTTAATTTTCTCATATGTACTTATATTCTCTTCTTATATCTTAATTAAATAAAATGATTACTCCATAATTAATTAATGACAAACGTGATTAGAAAAACTGTTTCTTAAAACGTAAATGGCATTACACCATATTGATGTCAATATCTCATATTCGAATATAAATTATGTTATATATACAGCAAAAAAAAAGTTATATTTTTATGCTTTTAACTTTTTTTGTTTGGTGTAATATATAATATTTTATTAAATAATAATAAAAGATGGAACATTAAGAATAAAATTGATACAACGTAATATATTATATATATATATACGATGTAAAGCATATATATTTACTTCACATAACAAATTATATTTAATTTTAAGCAAAATATGCATGTAATTTCGAAACGGCCACCGTGAGTTTCAAAACTGTAGTTTTAAAAATTCCGTCTC
>QLNU02003225.1:112751160-112764323 GCA_006491805.2 Dysdera silvatica | reverse complement strand
ATGAAAGAAGAAATATTCGAAAGAAGCTTATTTAAAACATTTATGTACTCTGAACTTTGATTCAGACAACAAAAAATTTTGGCATAAACAATATATTGGTTTAATTTCTTTTATTTTATGAAGCTTATCTTCATTTTTCAGACCGTTTTAATTTCTGATGAAATTCTGAGGAAAACGTACATTCAGAAAAATATTCTTAAAGTTATATAGTGATGGTTACATTTCTATATTTGAAATCTTTTCCTTTTTGTTTAAAATCAGATGGAACAAGGCAAATATTAGTAGAGATGTGATTTTGAGCCAGGAAAAGCGTGCTCAAAACTGGTTCCAAGTCCATGAATAAGTTTACTATATACCGATAGTCCGGAGAAAGGAATTCTGTTTCATCTTTTCTGATTGAAAAGCTGAATGAATATTCATTAGTTATATTCAGAATTCGTAGCCATATATCTGTCGCCTGCGGAAATATTTGCCATTTCCTTCCGAGTAAGTTATCACTGACAAGTAGGGTAGCAGTTTTTTCGCGAAAAAGTGATGTAGAATTCGCGGGAACAGTCGCGGGAAAAATCTAGAATTTAAGCGAAAATTTAAAAAAAAAAGTCGAGGAAGATGAGTAACGCTAACATTTAGCAGAAATCCTGGTGTTGAAACAGTATAATACAAATATTACGTTACTAATATTACTAATTATGTCATAAATTTATGGGGGAATTGGAAAGCGTGGCCATCGAAGGCAAATACGTTACTAAATAAATATTCTATAGCAGGATTGTCCAATATGCGGGTATACGTTCCATGAATAATCGCGAATACTATCCACGATTGGTATACAGAGTGCCTCAGCACCAGGGTTGGGTTATAAACATCTAGGAGGGGTAGGGTACACCTAGACGAACAATATTTGTCATAGAACCTAGGGTCGCAAACCACTCACAGCGCTAGTTCTAAAACCGTCCAGCATGCACAAATATTTACAACCAGTGCGTGAAAAGCGCCAGATAAAACTCAGGTCAGCTGCTCAAGTGCATAGATGATTAGGACATCGCATTTTGCGCTTCTCATGCACTGGTTGTCACTATTTGTGCATGCTGGACGGTTTTAGAACTGGCGCTGTGAGTGGTTTGCGACCCTAAGTTCTATGAAAAGTATTGTTCGTCTAGGTATACCCTACCCCTTCTAGATGTTTGCAACCCTGGTGTTGGGACACCCTGTATATAGTCTAACAATATAGCAGTTGTTTATAGTTTACACATACGCTTATAATAAAGTTTAATAGATAAATTGCGCCCAAGACATTACCATCATTAAGTAGTTAAAATACACACAATACATTTAAAGAAAATTATGCACAATTATATCGACCTGTGTATACAGTAAAAGGAAATATGAATTTATATTCCAAGTTATAGACATCAAGAGAAAGTAAAATTATACAAAAGTTTGAAAAAAAAGAGTTTTTCTAACTTTACAGAAAGGAACACATATCCATATAGATCATTTACTGTGTCTTCGCCCTTTCATTACGATACTAATGTTTGTTCTTTCGAATAAACGGGATTCTAACGTTTTACTTGGGCTCTTTAGATAATAATAACCTCAAGAGGAATGAAAATAAAATGCTTTGCATATACATAGCCTAAATGCATTTTTCTGCCAATTTCTACTCAAAAATTTTCTGATGATATTAAATTTATCGAAGTACAGAAATTAGACAATACGAAAGTACTAAAATTTGCCAAAATTGCTGAAAAATCCCAAAATTTGCAAAATTGATGAAAAAAATCCTAAAATTCGGGGAAAATACTGCGGAAATTCGCGTCGTGATAAATTTGCTTCCCTACTGCTAGGAAAAATGGATAGCAGCGGCTTTAACGTTCAGAGCAATACAGCGTTGTCTCTCATTTTGCAGCCGTCTCCATTTTATTGAAATAATCCTTATTTCCCTATCACTTGCATATTTTATTCTAATAAGTTAGATAAAAATTTTGATTTTTTTTATGCAAATGCATTTTATCCTTACTTGCAATGCACCGAATTCCTCTAGTTTACGTAATTTTGATCGAATATTACGGGATTATTCCCCAAAATTTAAAGTATTTTCAATTCTTTTACTTGTACAATGAGTATTAACCGATAGCTCGGCTTTGTCAAGTGAAAGGGAATGCTTGTTTTAAAGAACATCCTTAGAAATGGAAGATTTTTTATAGAGTATCACATTCGCTAATTATATTTTGCGCCACAAGTAGTAATTAAACCTCAATTAATACAGTAATTAATGTTTTAATAATACATTCTTTAACTGGTATATACATGGTCATGGAGTAATCCTGTTATAGGAAATTTTCTAATGTTTTATTTTTACTTAGATTTTCTCAAATTTGTGGTAAAAAATTTAAAAAAAAACAGACTCCTCAAACATTTTATTAAAGTCACTTATCGCAACATTTGCTGATAAAAGGAAAGATAAATATTTAACTTGACGGTTATTAAAACTATAAAAAAATATTTGCTTTCAAAAATGTTATCTTTTAGAAATGCTGCATTATTAAAAAGTAAAAAAAATGCAATTCAGGATATTAGAAAACGTCTTCTTTAAAAATTCACCTTTTAGCTATTTTCTCTACACTGACACATCCCACTCGATTTACCATTATATGCTATGTGCAATTTTAGTTTAACTACTAAAAAACTATTGTAAAAAATTTATTGCAGAGGTTATCATATTCATAGTATTTATATATATATATATAAAAACACTGGGAGCGGATTGCTTTGTAAACAGTTTTGAAAATTGACATAAGTTATTTTGACACTAGCGTAAGGTTTCAAAACACGACGTTTCGAGAGTTAACTGCTCCCTTTGTCAAGTGAAAAATTCTACCTTCACTTGACAAAGGGAGCAGTTGGCTCCCGAAACGTCGTGTTTTTAAACCTTACGCCAGTGTCGAAATAACTGTTGTTATGAAATCATTTGGAGAAGCTTTGTATTACTTTCCTAAAATTCGCATAATTTTGGGCGGGCATAATACAGCCTTTACGTGTAATTGAATAGGCATATAGCTAATCATTTCAAAGTGATTATGGCTAAAAACGTTACACGCAATTGCGAAAAGACTTCGCAGAGCTTAACACTAGGTATACCACGAGTTGACATATACCTATTTCTACCAAAGGGGTCAAAATGACATCTTTCGGTATTTAATCAGAAAAAATATAAATTGACCTCAGAAGACAGGAAAGATTAGATTTGCGATTATATGTCTTATAAATGTAAGTGAAAATTAATTAAAATATTCTCATTTAAATATATTCAGAGGGGTCAAAATGACCCCTTGGTAAACCTAGTGTTAAAAAGGGTAAAATTATTGGCTTGCGTCAAAGGCAGAAAACTTACTAGGAGTGCGGGTAGGTTTTTCTCATGGCCTGTGATGGGGTTACGTTAGACGGTAAGTTCACTGTGTCCGGTGGGAACCGAACACACGATCTCTTAGTATCCGGCCGAAGGCTATTCCAACTTAGCTACAGAAGACCTATCATCCTCCCTTCTGCGAGCGCATATAAAGCGTCACTATAAACGAGTTTTTTGAAGTGAGGCAGTGCCTGGACTACTTTTTAAACCAAATCAAAACATAATCATAGAAGCGAACGTCCGGTAAGAGAGACTAGCGTGATATCAAAGTACGGGAAATTTTCTCATAATAGCCAATAATGCGGTGATATTAGATAATAAATTGCTCGCAAAGAAACGAATGATTTAGGGGAGGATGATGGGTCGTTTATAGCTCAGTTGGAAGAGCCTTTGGTTGGATAACCAAAAGGCCGTGTGTTCGATTCCGACCAGGAACAGTGAAAGCATTATTTTCTTTGCAAGCAATTTATCAGCTCATATTACCATATCACTATATGGTATGGTATGGCTCATATTACCACATCACTATATGGTAGCTATGGTGAGATAAATTTCCCGTAGTTTATCACGTTAGTTTTGCTTCTCGGACGTTTGCATCTTTGACGTCGATTTGATTCGGTTTAAAAAGCAGTCCAGGCGATGCCTCACTTAAAAAAAAAAAAACTCGTTTGTAGTAAAGCTTTATATCAGCTCGCAGAGGGGAGGATGATCGGTCGCCTGTAGCTCAGTTGGAAGAGCACTTGTCCGGATACCAACAGATCGTGGGTTCGGTTCCCGCCAGGCACCATGAAATCATTATTTTCTTTGTGAGAAGTTTATCATCTAATATTTATTAGGAAATTACTGAAATATATCGCATTGATTTGCGAACTATCCAGAACATTACCAGATATTGTAAAAATGGCGGTGAAACATCAATTTCTTGAAAATGTGTTGTTGAAAGTAGTCCTGAATAATCATGACGGAATATCATTAAAATAGTGAAATCGAATCGCAAAAACGCAACACTAGGAAACACAACAGTGTTTGATAGTAGGAGCAAGACCATTTCCATTGGTACGATGAGTGCAGAACTCAAATAATTGAAATCAAACAGCTGTATTGGAAAATAGTGTTAGTGAGAATATTTGGGAAACAAAAACACTCCAATTCGGCGAGGAACATAAAGATTGGACGTCTAAGCAATAAGTAAATGTCATGTGGTCTGATGAGTCCAGAGTTATCTATTTCGAATATGATAGACGCATCAGATTTAGAAAGGAACTGCATAAATATTAGATTCATATGCATTGTACCCACTCTACGAGCGGAAGTGTTATGGTCTGGGCTTGATTGTGTTATTCGGGCTTATGGTCAGTTGTACTATGCAGCAATAAAATGCTGAATATCTGAACGTACTGAATGAATAGTTTATTCCATCAATGGATATCTTTTATAATGAAGGAAACACCACATCCCGGTACGACAATGCTTGGATTCATCGCGCTCAAATTGCACAAAAATTTGTCCGAGGAGCAAGAGTCATAATTCAACCACTTGACTTGCCTTCTAAAAAGCCGAGAACTCTATTCCATTTAAGGTGGAATATACCATATGGGACATACCAGAAAAGAATCTAAGGGAAATTCGACTCCTCCTTCATTAACCAAGGATCTTGGAAAAAATATTCATGCAAATATGGCCAAAAACAAGTGTTGAGATATTGCATAAAATCATAGAAGAAACAATGCCACGACGAATGCCTGCTGTTTGTTAATCATGCAAAGGGCAGCCCACGAAATATTAAAATGTGCTACTTCTTTATGGCTAGGCAGTGTATATATATTCTACACATTGTACCTGTATACCACATATCGTAATATTGTGCTCATAATGTACAAGAAATTGTACATGCAATGTACAAATTTACGACTTTTAAGTTCTATACCCTCTTTGTTTAATTATTGCTATTTTTTTAATAAAGTGCTTACGTGCTTATGTACTTTATTTTACGCTTGAGAACGTTTTATAAAATACTTATGCATACGTTAGTGTGTATGCGTGTGCACACGTGCGTGCCTTTGTAAGCGGAGAGACGCCCGAAATCTTAAGTGTATAAGGGGGAAATCTCTTTCTGAGAAAAATCCATTCATAAGGTCACTTTCAATCTTCAACGACTTGGTGGCACCAAAAACATGTACCTGTAGATCTGATTTTCCGCATATTTCCCCCCTTTCTGTGACATATATTTCGGTAATATCGTTCTCTCAGTTCCAGAGCTAAAGCTTGATTCCCATATCATGAAAAGAGAAATTAATTTTTGATTGAGAAAGTAAAATTTCTGAAACTTTAAAGCCATTCAAACGAAATCCATAAAATTTTATGGTGTAGGAAATTTTATTGGAAATTAATGAAATATAATTATCATATGCGTTGTGATGGCTGGCTAGGCACCTACAACAACGGATGATGAAATGTACTATCAAATATGAAGAAAATTACAATCAAATGCAATTTGCAGAGCATTGCTGTGGAGGCTATTGCTGACCGTTGTTATCGAGGCTAGCTAATTAAATAATCTCTATTCAAAATATAAATATAAGATAAAGATAAAAGTATTTCATTAAAAAATAAAAGTACTATTCTCTAAATTTCTTAAGCTGCCTTCTTATCTTATTAAGTCTAACATTTGCAAAGTATTTATTGTACAAAGCAAAGCATCGCAGGACAATCCCAAAACAAAGAACTGCTTCATAAAAATAATATTTATAAATAAATTAATTGCCTATTCATTTGATTTAATTATTAATTGCTTTTTGTTACGTTATATCAAAATAATACATTATTAAATTTTACAAAGGACTTGTACTTCACTTTGTAGCTGAAAGAGCAAACTACGATTCTAATCATGGCCCGAATTGAAAAGATTTGCAAAGCCTAATGTATCAGCCATCATTTTAAAAACTCTCTGAAATTTGAATCTTTAATAAATCTTACGAATTTTAAATTAGATTACTTACGATTGCACGTCCCAAGACTGATTTGTGGTTAATCTTACAGCTTAAGGTGATTTCTGACGGTTTAACTCGACCGTCAAACTATAACAGACTTGTACACTTAAACTTACAGAATTTAAAGGTTAGCTTTGAGCTATTCAGACAGCGTTGCATGATTTAAATGCCAATGTAATTGCTTTTATTCCGTAATTACTAAGAAATTTTAGCTAAAATTTTAGTAAATGCATTTACTACTTTAAATTACGTTTAACGGGAACAACGGATAAGAGAAACCTTCATTAGTTGATTCGTGTCTTTACTAATTGCGACGTCGAGAGTATTTCATAGGAAGAAAATTGTTTCGACCAGAATAATTTAAAAATGGGGTGTATAATGATGTTACGTGCTTTCTAAAAAAAAACAAAAAACCACATTGCTTGACTAAGTTGGTGAAGTGTATTTGTGTGTCACCATATAATGTTTTTTATAATAACCATATAATGCTTTTTACCTTAACCACATAATGCTTTTTTTACCTTGACCATATAATGCTTTTTTTACCTTAACCACATAATGCTTTTTTTACCTTAACCACATAATGCTTTTTTTACCTTAACCATATAATGCTTTTTTTACCTTAACCATATAATGCTTTTACCGTTTGACATCATTCATATTGAGGAAAGATTATATACAATCTATTCAAGATATGTTAAGCTATTCAAGATTATACTCGTAATCTTTATAAAAACGATGTCCTTAATGATGAGTGATTGCGAGGTGTTTTAGTCGATTATATCGATTATTTGAACATTTCGAAACCTCTCGATGGTTTTTAAACCTGACTCAATACATCGCTTAACCGTACACGGAAAACAGTATTTAGTTGATTCAACTATATTTTGATTGTGGATATTGTGACCAAAAAAACTTGGTTGATTCAACTATATTTTGCTTAATTCAACCAAATAGCCTTCAATACAACCAAAAATGAACCAACATATAATTAAATCAACCAAATATTTTAGTCACTATATCCACAACCAAAATATACTTGAATCAACCAAATATTTTTTTCCGTGTAAATGAAAAAAAAATTATAAAACTTCGATTACCATTTCTATTTACTTATATGCCATATTTGGCCAATATTTCATTTGAATGTTAAAACAAAATTATAATTGCACCTTTTATTAGCCATGCTTTTGAATATAAATATTATATCGTCTGCAATATTTACCGTGCATTTCTTATAACGGCAAAAATAATTTAAATATTTTTATAAATAATTTTAAAACTAAATGCAGCTTAAAATACCAGAGAGTCCATTTTTAAATCACTCAATGCGATGTCCTATATCATAATTTACGTCAATTTCTGTGACTCTCAAATAAAATCGGCAAAAAAGTAGTAAGTAGATAATTTTTAGCTATATATATATATACAATGAATTCAAACATGTTCTCGTGTATTTACAACAACAACAACAGGAAATACAAACTAAACACATATATATGTGTGTGTATATATGCATGCATGAATGAATGAATAAACAAATAAACAAAAAGCGCAGGTCGTTTGGATTTCGTTAAATCAGAGTTCTACTCTATGGGATTTCTAAAACCTATATAACGATTCCATAAATAAATGAAAATAACTCTTTTGCCTGGATGTGAGAAATTGTGGCTAGATATATTTATTCCCTAAATTGACAACAACGCAGTGTTCACGCGCATGCGCAGTGTGGTTGGGTAGTTGACTCGCTATTGCAATTGAACATAACGATTGTCAAGTCCAAGGAAGAATTAATTATTGACTCGAATGTACATTTTAGTCGATTGCGATTGTAAAAACATTTCGCAATCGCTCATCACGACTCCTTAATAAGATGTGAAAGGTGAACGAGAAAAGGTTGCGTTTACCGCATACAGTCGACATGTCCATAAAGGATGGCCGTAATGAAAGCAAAGGTCCTTTAAAATATAACCAAAATTCTATTGGGCCAAATTGAACCTAAATTAGGTGTCCATATTCTTAAGACGATGGGTTTTGGTGATAAAAAATAATTCCGAATTTCATCATTAGCTTTTGGATGTAAATTTGTACATGTAAGAATAATTTTATAAACGATATGAAAAGGTATAAATATATGTGAAATCTTGTTTATATATATGTATAATGGTATATTTTGCTGCTGTAAGTGGACAAAGAACATGCATCCAGGAATTTCAAGAAGGTAAAATAATCATCGATCACGCAAATGTTCATCTTCTCGCTTAAAAAACAGTTAGTTTATGCAAATTTTAGTTAACGGACCTTTTAGTTTGGTGGATGTAATGAGGACTAAAAAACATTTCGTGTTTGATAAGACAGATTTGTCATAAGTTTACGTGATCTTGCTTAGATGGTGAAATTTTATTATCGAGAAAAAATAGCAATATTAATTCACACCTCGTAAATTCCAGGAAGTGCAGGATTGAGGAGAAGGTCCAGTGACCATTACAGGTTCGCGAAAACTGATATTATGATTCGTAAGTACCGAATCCTTAAAACTGTTAACAAGCAAGCCTATCAGTGGCGTAGATATAGAAAGTCCATAAGGGGGGCTATTGGCTTAACGGGAGGGGTTACAGAGCTACAACTCATATATTTCTATGTTAAAAATACAAAATTTCACTACGATGGGGGTTGCAACCCTAAACCTTCCCCCCCTGGCTACGCTTCTGAAATCTATAGAGGATCAGCAAGTTGAAAGAGTTAAAACTACTACAGTGGATCAAGATATAGTAAATGATACAAACGAATCCAGCAGTGCCGTATTCAACTGTTTAGAAAATCACGCGAAAGGTCATCGTTTTTCCTCACGGAGATCAGCCATATTCAAAGCTGCTTGAAGGAGATTCTGAAATTCGCTTGCAGGTCTCTCTGGTGTTCACAGCTCGATTTATGCATGCAAACAACACAGCAAGATGTTTATATGACTGTGTCGGACAAGAATAAATAAAGGTGTATTATTATTATTGTAACATCTTGTGGAATGATAAGCTACATTTTTTCCTGTGTGGCAGTGTTAACCTGCCACACAGGCAATTTGCAGCAAGTTGCAGCAAGCAAAATTGCAGCAGTTGAGTTTCAGAGAAATTTTATGCGCGTCATAAGTTTCCTTTGCACTCACCAAAAGTCGCAGCATGATGAAGGTTTGCTGCTTTATTCTTTATCGGTCCGTACTTTATCGAAGGAAATAAACCAACAGGTCCAGCGACTTGTTCCGTCATTGCTGGTGAGGAATCAAAAATTCTGCTCATTTTTTTTTTTTCTTCCACCACTTGAACTGCGTAGATGTCTCGATTCTTCCACATTTATTCAGATGAAGCATACCTCTCACCACATTGAATCGCTGCAGCAAGTACCATGACAACGTTCCTCAGGAAACCAAATAATTAGTCGAGCATTTCCCACAAGGTGGCCACCGAGTTACCCTGATATCATCCCCCAGTAATTCTTGGCTGTCGGGTTATTTAAACACCTTCATGTACCCAGGACATACGTATAATTTAGCAAGTTTACAGACCGATTAACGCAGCAGGTGAGGCGAAGGCATGCTGCGCTCTGGAGCAGCAAATGCTGTTCATAGAATACAATTTTCGGAATAAATGCATTGCTAGCTTGTGTTTTACGGCGCAAGGCTTGCGAAGGTTATGCTGAGTCGGTACCTGCAATGTGGCACGAGGAATCGGAACCCCTTTAAGAGCCAGGGAACTAACACCCGCACTACAATGAGCAATCAATCGGTAAGCGTTCTTTTCTTTGGCACCGGTGGGAGTGGAGCTCTAATTAATTCCACGCTAGAAGAATGAGCTACCACTGACTACTACAGGGTCTTAGAACAAATATAAAGAGAAGGTATCGAATTATAGATATGTAAGCTACACGAAAATTAATTTCTCTGAAAGATGTAGACTTCTTAATTACCAATTTACTCCAAAAAACTAAGCTTCCACAGCTGTTTTCTCCTCCTGGCAGCGAAATTCTTTAAATTATTCATTTTTGTTTCAGAAACAAGAAAGTATTATAGCTCCGACAGTAGGTACACCAAATTTAGTTGAGTTTTGTCAAATGGATTTTCAGTTATAGTGCTCTAAAAGGTTTTACTATAAAGACATCTACCCAGTACTTGCAGATCCTGACGCGATATCCTTCAATGGGTGTTAGAGATCCTTCAAAGTATATATGCATTTAAGTACCGAGAAAGACTACGAGGAAAAATATTTCAAGGAAGTTCGAAGTTTTATGGCGAATGGATACCAAGCGTCATGTTGCGTCGATAATTAAAGTTTTCCGAGGAATCAGAACTTCTCATGGTCAAAGGCACCAATCCCTGGATTATAGTAAGTTTTTATTTGCTTATTTTTTAAATCGTTGCAAGTCAAACCAGGGATAAAGAGGCACTAGGCCAAGGGTCTTCAATCTTTTTCAGTCCAAGGGTCAATTTTGCTTATTCTTGCAGGCCCGCGGGCCGCACTACTGTATCAGCAATATTAGGACTGAACAAAAGTGAATCCAGGGGGGTGCAAGGGGCGCCCTCTGGATCAGAATCGAATTCAGTGAGTCCTAAGATGAATTTTTTTTAAATCACTGTTGCAATTGAAAAACAATAACACTATATCCTTATTCCAGTATGTGCTAGAAAACTGAAGTAAAACACGACTGAGGGAAGACCGCGTATTACTTTAGTTCTTTAGTGTTTTAAGATATTTATTACGAAATGTGAAAATGTCAACAGAATAAAATACATATATTTAGGTCTCAGAAGGAGAAAGGGTCGTAATTTCGTGTGAAATGATTTGTAGTTTTTCATGAGCCGGCGGGCCACACAAAACATGTTGGCGGGTTCTGGGTTGAAGACCCCTGAACTAGGCGAATGCACTGCCATTACAGGGCCTCAAGAGATTTCAAGATCACATCATTTGTTAATTATATGGCCCTAATTAATGTTCTCTAATAATTGACGAACTTTTTTTTCTACAGAACTGAAGTCGTCGTCTTTCACTTTGCCATTTTCCCATGTTTATATGGGGTTGGCGTTATGCTCTTTTAATCTTCCCTTCCACAATCTTCTATCCAATGCCTCTTCTCTACTCCATCCATACTCCTCCAGATCTTCGGTCTTTATCCTTTCATCTCAGACGTGGTCTTCCCCTCTTCCTCTTACCCATTACCACCAGCTTATCCAATACCTTTCCCACATATTCCTCATTGCTCTGCTCCATATGTCCAAGCCATCTTAACCTATGTTGCCATGTTACGTACTACCTGACGTAATTCAACTAAATAATTTAAATTCAATATTTTAAAACAGAGATACGGTTTAAATCAGAGACATTATAATTCTCCTCAAAGTCATATATACGTGTAGTATATAAATTCTTATCCATTTACTTTCGCGCACGCACACACACCCGTTATGAAATCCATAAATGTATAAATAAAATGTACAGATGTGCAACTATCACCATTGAACCCAAATAATAGCAATGATAATCATATTTTATCTGCATGACAACAATTTAAAACCACTCAGAAACATCCTATTTTCTTTAAGACCTTGTGAAGGTGTTTACTTTGCGTTATATTTGTTTTTATGTTTGCCCTGTTTTACAATTTGGCTGCAGGTTCTATTTTTGAGCTGAATGGATTATGTTCTTTAAATTGGTGATACATTTAAGCAAAACACCGTTAATTATATTATATGCAGGACAAGCTTTAATCAGTATTTAGTTTCCTTCTGGGAAAACGAATTAGACACTGAGTTAACTTTGCTAAAAGAATTAAAAGCAAGTTGGCAAGATTCCAGAGCAGGGCTCATCTGAAAACGACAAGACGGCAGACAAAAGAAAATCAACGATCGGGTGTTCTGCACTTAAGTATAATACAACGTGCAATAAGTCATCTCCAAAGGGAACATTAAAGATGAAATGCGAAACACGAGCCTCTCAAAACTGACTTCGTTTCTGCACGATAAACAACTCTTAATTACTAAGTATGCGTTCAAACGGGAAATATGTAGTATATGTCTGCTAAATTGCAGAGGGAATTCATAGAAATAATCAAGCTACACCACCCTAGTGGTAAAGGCGTCTAAGTTAAAATTGAAAACGGTGTCATTTGTATTGAAGTGAAAATTTAGCAAAACTAAGTGTGGTAATATGTGAAGCTGATATATTTTAATTATTTGGAAAATCGTTTTCAATCTGCAAATTACAATTAGAAACTGTTAACTTTATTGAAACATGCATGTTTTCTATAAATGAGAAATTAAATTGCCATTCAAACTAATTTTAATTATTTAGGGAAAAACTATTTCGAATTCAACAAATCACTTTGTGCACCTTTAGGAATAATATCATCGGAGATTTTGCGTGTTTTTGAAATATAGTACTGTTCGCTTTTATTTTATGAGCAGCTCAAGCGCATAAATTTCAACGACTATATTCACATGTCCGTGAAAGAGTGTATTCTATAACTAATTACATAACACAAGATTTTAATAGAGGAAAAATGTCATGTACTTTTCTTGATCTTAAAATCTGGTCTATTTGTGATGATTCAGAGTAACAGTTCATCAAATCTTACTCTTTCATATGATTTATATTGCAGTATTATTCTAAAAAACCCTATACAGTAGCTAAGTACACACGCTATATGTACATGTTAATTAATTGATTTAATAAGTAATTTAATTCATTTACTTATATATTTATTACTCAATTATATTTATT
>QLNU02003225.1:112731990-112751060 GCA_006491805.2 Dysdera silvatica | reverse complement strand
TTTCATGATGTCCTTCAGACGTGCGATATTTTTATAAAAAACTATTGTATTAATATCTGTCTGCCCGTCCGTCACAGAAAATAAAATATAAAGACTACAATAGAAGGAAATAAAGCATACTACTAATTTTTGAAAATAAAATATATTATATATAACTTATTTACATGTAGCGCGCCTTCTAATTTTTTTAGATGATAAACTTGATGAAATAAATAAAAAAATCATAAAAGTTATTCTAACTAAATTCTAACAAAACTTAATTCATTACTAATATTAAATACAAATTTATACTACGCATTAATATTTAGTCATATAAATTACGGAAATATAGTATGGGGAAATTTATCCCAAACAAATTTAACTAAACTCAATAAACTACTTGATAAAACATATCAAAAATTATGTTTCAAAACAGGTAAGCATAAAGATAAATTGATTTACGAAAACAAAATATTAAACATAACTAATATATATATTTTAAAAGTAGCATTATATATGAAAGATTATACGAAATAAATTCATAAAATGAATTTATACAAGTGAAAATAAAATATGGCATTATAAGAAACAAGTAAAAGAATGAAGAAATAAAATAAGAATCAACATAGGTAAAAATAATATTAATTATTATGGAATAGACATATGGAACAATATCCCGCCAACAATTAAAGAAATTAAACCAAAAAGTAAATTTAAAACCAAATTAAAAGACTATATTTTGGAGCATCAATTAAACAAAGTGCCATGGTTGCAAGTGTTTTAAATAGTCTTATTTTTAACTTGTATCCAATGTATTTCATTTTTTATAGATGTTATGCATAAATAAATTCTGATTGAGCTTTTTTTATTTAGGAGAAACGTCAGGGATGGCGTCTCTTTCTCCTAAATAAAAAAAAATTTCTAGATTGAGCTTTTTATACGTAGGTGTCAAATATTATTAAGTACCGTATTTATGATTCCTCCTCGAAATTGTTGAGCATAATTTTAGTCCATTTAAACAGTATGATATGTGAGGGGTCCAAACATGCAAATCACATATTTCTCCTCAAATTTAAACCGATATATCGCATGTTTCCAGCAAATGGCTTTACACAAGTGAACATGCGATGACTGACAATGTGATATGGGCAAGGAACTGACAGCTCGAATTGAGTATTAGCTGCAAAGTTTTGTCATTGAGTTCCTGTAATCTATTGCGCTATGTGCGATTCCGTTGCGAATCTTTTAATAATTTGATGTTTTTCAGATTTACAAAGAAGATAGATGCTAATTACTGACAGTCATATAATAGCTATATATTGCATAAGAAAGCACTGAATATTGGCTACACAATTAGCGCCATTTCTTTTGCAAATTTATTTTAGCAGAACGTGAATATACTCAAAATTTAAATAAAATAACGACAGAAAACGTAAGTCCAGTCTAAATTAAGAAACAATTTTTATCAACTTTTTTAGGCGTAGTAGAAATAACGGTCGATTTTATAGAATAGTTAGATGGTGAAACGTTCGTAAAGAAAAGAAATGTTTTTTGCGTCTGGTGGGGCACGATCCTACGACCTTCTATTTGGGCAGATGCTCTTACCAACTGAGCTACAGACGACTACATGTCTGCTTGGGAGGCAGCGAACAAAAACGCAGTCTGAAAAAGCCCGCGCTGTCTAGATACAAAACTCAGCACATATATTCCTGAAATAAATAATAAAAACGAAAACTAAAAAATAACATCTTTTTTTTTATCATGGCATAATAGGTCTCTCAAGATCCCTCTTCCAGCAGGTGCAAATTGTATGAAGGCCTAAAATGTTGGATGTAAATGAGTATTGTAAGGTATTATTACCCTCCGCAGGGATAACACAATTGCCAAATAACACACAATAATAATCCAATCCCCTCCATCTACTATGACGAAACCATTTTTAACTGGTTATTTTTAGAGGAACACCTGTTCGTCGTCCGTTTTTTGTCAGGGTTTTAAACAGTGTTATGCCATTTCGCTGCTGCAGGTTTTTCCTTGTTTAAACAATTGCACAATTTTAAAACAATTGGTTTAGAAGTTTACTTCAAAATATCTCATTTTTACCAGAAGCGGATCCAGAGAGATTTTCAGGGGGATGTAATATACAATGGGGCCCACTTAAAACGAGCCCGCATTTAACGTTTCCGTAGATAGAGAGGAAAAAAATGGAATTTGTTCCGTATAATGATTAAGCATAATTTACCGTTTTTAGCGAACACGTCCTTTTTTGGACCCCGGATTTACCGAGCAATTAAAACAGGAATCTAACTTTCTGTAGAAATTCTGTCGTTATATTCTAACTTCTACTATATTTTTATAGTTTTGGGAGGGGAAATTTTCCTAACTTTGCCCCGCGTAAATCAGTCACCGATTTTACAACACTTTTTTCTATGTTCAAATTAACCGGGGACCTGCGGTTGTCGCAGTCGTAACGCGTTTACCTGATTTAAGATTATTCCGGATTCGAGACACAGCTGCGCCAAAAGAAGCAGCTTGCGGACAAACTGCTCACCTCAGTCCAGAGGTTGATTCCTTAGGCTTTAAGAAGATCGGATGCCTCGGAAAACTGCAGATCCCCTCACGGCATGGTCCTTGCTGTCCTTGCGTCGGAAAACTATCGCACAATTCTCAAATTAACCGGCCAAACGACCGGTGCCGTCATGATCGGTTAAGAAGGACTATTATCCATGTTTCAGCCTGAAAATACCTGATCGTTTGATAACACACAGAATAGTTTTGATCCGAAGTGATCGTAAGATCAGGTATTCAACGTGTAAAGGATTGTATGGTTCTGAAAATGAAGTTCATCTTCTTAACAAATTGTCTGTGATTTTAAGGCTCAAGGTCATGGCTACAGTGGTCATGCTGCGCCGGGACCTACTGTTTTCCGAGGAATCCGAACCTCTTAAGGCCTAGGGAACCAAACCCCGGACTACAGTGAGCAGTGCGATCTTTATGAGATCTCTGAGTAAGCGTTCTTTGCACTGCTGGGAGTCGAACCCGGATTAACGGCGCACTAGGAGAACGCGTTACCACACTGCGCCACTGAAAGGTCCCTTCTTGGCAAATATTAAAGCTTGGTACTCCGACGTTTATTTGTGAAATTGCTACGGAAATTAAATTTTAAACGTACATGGAAAATTCAATGGAATAGTAATATTTGATTCACACTGAATCATTTGTGGATTGCGGTGCGAAGTCGGCTGAGGTCATGTTGAATCAGAACCTATAGATTTTCGAGGGGTGCGAACCCCAGTTCCGTAGGGGTATATTAATATTTTAAATGCTACAGAAAAAAGTGAAGATAACGAAGACAGTATAAAAAATTATAGTAATTTATGACTGATTTAATTATGTAATCCATTTTTAAATCAAAAGATTTTAAAATTGAGCATTTTTTTAGCTAACTTTTGTTTTGCTGAGCCTTCAGTCCCCTCCTCACTTTCTTCGGTTTTCGAGTTTTTTTTTTCTGGAAATACAACACTAATGGAAAGGGTAACTTGATTATTTCGATGAAAAGAAAGAACAGGAAGTGGATAGTATTTTATTTTATTTTTAGTGCAGGGTAGTATATTTTTAAGGCTCAGCGATGCTTGGTATTTGAGCTTAACTAAGCCTATCCGGTTAATGCCTAAGTTATTGGGTTTCTTGGATGACGTCATACGGCTTTGTTTAGAGTTGAGAATGTCGAAACTATGATTAATTGGAAAGTAGGAAAGAAAAGAAAGTGAACATTGAATACTAAATGAACCAAGGCCTCTCTCTCTCTCTATATATATATATATATATATATATGTTAAAGAAAACTATATAAATAACCCTTCAAATTATCGCCCAATCTCTATAATTTCAATTTTCCCCAAAATATTTGAACATCTTCTCTTTAGAAGGTTGATTGATTTCATTCCTAAGTTCTCTCTCATTCACGCATCACAGTTCGGATTTCTTGCCAACAAATCCACGGAATTTTCCCTTATAAATTTTCTAAACCCAATGAGGCAAGCATTTAGTTCCCGCCATTTTTTCCATTGGCGTATTATTCGATGTCTCTAAGGTATTCGATTCCATTCCACATGACATTCTTTTTCTTAAACTTCATGATATTGGTATTAGGGGCCCATGCCTTGATCTTCTCGCACATCTCTTGACTAATCGTAAACAATATGTTTTTCTGAATGGAATTAGGTCTGACATCATGGTTAATTATTTAGGGGTTCCTCAGGGTTCCATACCTGGTCCACTCTTGTTCCTTGTTTACATTAATGATATTTTCTAGGTCTTCACCCATGGTAGTCCTACAATCTATGCTGATGATACTTACTTCTCTGCCTCTCACCATGACCTTGATCAACTAATATCGTTCAGTTACAGACAGCTAAAGTTCTTGAATGGTTTCAATTTAATAAACTTAAGGTCAATGACTCATAACCTTGTGTTTTATTCCACAATAAGCATTCACAAAATTTTCTTTCTATTACATCGAATGATCACAATATTCCTTTCGCATCTACTCACAAATTCTTTGGATTATTATTACACCATAAACTCTCTTGGACCCTTCACTGTGAAAGCGTTATATCTAAGGCAGCGAGGATTCTTGGGCTTCTTCGAAGAATTCACGAATGTCTTCTTATCAGAGCTATCTGTTCCGCTTATTTTTCCCTAGTATAATCCCACCTCACCGACTGCTAAAACATTTGGTAAAAAATAACTCAATCTAATATCCATAAACTTGAACAAATTCAATTACATATATTAAAAATTATGACTTCAAAGATAATAACAGAACCAACCTCTGGGCTTCTTTTGCCATATTACCCTTTTCTGTAATTACTTAGTCCCGAATGGCCCTTCTTATATTCAAACGCATTCACTCAAATATTATTCAGATTTATCCACGTAATGACCGCTACCCTTCCAAATCCGGCAGAAGCCTTATCCCATTGCAGTCCACCTCTCATTACTTATACGATCATATCGACTCCCAGGGTCCCATGGTTTGGAATCTTCTCTCGACAAGTCTGCAGCAAGCAGCGATCATAAGTTTAAGTCTTCTTTAAATAAATACTTATTATCCACATGCTAATATTAAATTCCATTTTCTGTATCTTAGATGTCAATGCTTTATATATTCTTTTGTATTTTCTTTTACAGTTCAATATTTTATTGCATTTTAAATGTCAACGATTAATTTATTTTTTTTCTGTTTTTCAATACACAATTTTGTATAATATGTCGTTGTTTTCCCTTATTTATGGTTTTTTCCAATGTGTTTTTATATTTATATAATTTATTATCTGAGTAGTGGCCGGAACTTGTCAAGCAGACATTTAGTCTGCTTTTTTTCCAGTCATCCGTCAGGCACCTTCTTGACTCATATTGTTTTGTATTGAAGTTGTTTTTCTTGGTTGCCTGTAAAATAAACATTATTATTATATGGCAAAAATAAAAAAAAATTCCATCGTTGTCAATACATTGCTGAATTTATGTGCCTATAACTGTTTTTTGTAGGTTCTTGCCTTGCGATATTAAATTTAATGTTGTTCTAGTATTCTTGTTGGTCTCTCATCTATCAGAAGATAATTTTACGATTTTTAATAATGTTTCGGAATAGATCTGAACATTCCATTTATCTATTGTTGACGAAGTATTTGAATATGTTTAGCTCATTGCCCCTTTACCTTGAGCTAGAATCTTCCACATATTCATTTAATTTTTCTTTTAACTTGTTTTTTCGGTTTTCCATAGTTATTACAGATATAAGCATCTTCATACCTTTGCATCAATTGTGGTGTCGACCGATAATCGATTTCACACAAAGATTTAAATTTAAATAAATATGTAATTTACGGGCCATCATCAAGGCTAAAATTACATGCTTAGAGATTTTCTGGGCATGCCATCAAACACATTCATCAGAACGCAATGTATATCCAAGGGCACATGTAAAATTCACCAATGACAAAAATAAGTAAAATAGAAAATATTAATATTGAAAAACGCTTTTTCCTATATATATACAACATCTATTCGTATAACTAACATCAAATATATTTATAATACTTAATAATAATTTAAATAAAAAAAAAATCATGTAAAAAGTCATGTTGTTTTAATTTTTAACTATGCTTGATTACCCTGATGAAAGAGTCATGCTATCGCATCCGAAAGCTTGGAAAATTATTTCGTTTGTCAATTCAGTAAGATTTAACTTGTGTTTAAAAATACTTTCTTTAACTAATTATAAGGTTTGTTTAGATAAAATTTTATTAAAGTATAGGCGCATTTATTTTACTGAATTTTAATAAAATTTTATTAAATTAATAGGCGCATTTATTTGACTGAAGTCCTCAAATTACTTTTTTAGATTCTCGTCGAAATAATTTTATACAATTTGCATAATTGTCTAAGGCGGGTATGTTCTTTATCATCATGATTATGGAATATTATATATATATTATATTTCACAATAAGTCATCAAAATACAATATTGACTTCGTAAATATTCAACACTTTGAAAATTTATATTTTAAAAATCAACACCAAGAATATAGACAAATACGACATATCGAAATTCCTTAAGAAACCAGTAACCAAATTCCTTAAAAGTTAATATAATTAAAAGAAATACTAACATTAGATAGTCTTAAACATTGAATTAACTTAAGAGATTACCATCTCCTCATCGGATTATTACTATTACTAAGCAGGGGCGCAGAAATTTAAAAATTATGGGGGACTAAAGCAAGTTTAAAAAAGGCCAGGCACACGCGCAAGTGATTTGGCCTTAAGGACAACGAAGTACTGTGTTATGCAATGCAGGGGGGTCTTGAGCCACATGAGCCCCTATATTTTTCTACGCTGCTGCCAAATCTCAGTTTCCAAAAATACTTTCACTAAAAATGTATCAATACATGTTGCACATTGCAATGTTCTACATAGATTTGTCAAACACATAACCATGTTGTATTTTCGAACTACATATAAGATTAACATGGTACTTGGGGCACATAATTCTGCGTTTGAATAAATATGCACTTAACTGTTCGTCGTCAGCTTATGTTCCGTTCTTAGAACACCATAATATTTCTGCTCGTAAACATTGTCAATTCAAAGACTTTGGAGTATTGCAGTAAAGCAATCTTCCGGCGCTTATCGAAAAGTCAAGTACAGCTTAGCTTGTGAAAGGCAAAACACGTTCATCCGTAGAAGATCTCTATTCATCTGGAGCTTAACACCCACGTTTAAATCTTTCCTCCAACAAAGGATTAAAAGCTTCGAACTCGTCAAAACCGATTTGTTCCATACATATGCAACACATAATGTTTCGAAGCAAGCATGAGGAGAACGATTTTCCTATTTGGTATTGAATATAATAATTCTCTCCGTATTTCATTTACCTTTGTTGTCCAATTCTAGTACATATTACTTGAGTTATCCATATTGTTATCCAATTCTCTTACATATTGCTTAATACTTGCGATGGCTAACGTTTAAGAATTAAATTCGTTATATGGTACATTGATTGCAGTGAAAGATATATCACCGTCGTATTCGACCATTATGATAACGTGAGTATATCTGGAGCAATTCCATTCCATATTATTCCAATCTCTTCTTTTGTATCATCCATCCACCTAGTCTGGAGACGTTCCCTAGTCCTTTGGTGCTCTGCTCTCTTAAAATCCAATTAATATAGGAACAGATGGGTCCGTATGAATATTTTTATATTAACTTTGCCATAAAAATAATTAGAAGAATATATAGCTATCTCCCACTGGTGTACGCAGGGGGGTATTGATGGGGTTGTAATTAATATTGCGATGAAATTTTGTATATAGTATACATAATATATGGATGTAAGATATTACCCTCCGCAGGGATAACACAATTGCCAAATATGGTCAACACAAGAAAGCCTCCGGGGCGAGATTTTTGTGAGTTTTCGTGGGGGAATTTATTATACAATAATTTTTGCCACCCACGTATTAATTAGCTCAAACTAGAGCTTTTTTTATTTTGGAGAAAAAGAGACGCTTTCCTCATCTTGGACTCGAACCAGGGTCCCCGCGTTTTCTCCAACTCTAAAAAAGCTCTAGTTTGAGCTAATTAATACGTGGGTGGCAAAAATTATTGTATAATAATACATGGTGTTATAGTTCTGTAAGCCCCATTCAGCCTGTGACCAACCACCTCATGGACTTTCTGCGTACCTGTATATCTTTTTCTTTCTTCCTTAACCACTAGAGAGATGCAAAACCTTCGCAGAAGGGTCTTCATGTGCTTTGGTTTCCTCCAGGTATTTCGGTCCCTCTTCATGCTTTTTGTATGCTTCTCTAAATGTGTCTCTTAATGTTTTCTTTTGTGTATCTCCTGGTCTACCTCTCTCTATTTGCTTTGGGGTTCCAGTGTAGTATTTGTCTGCAAACGTTTCTTGGTTTCTTCCTGAGCATATGTCTTAGCCAGCTATGCTTTCCTTGATTCATTAATTATAACAGACTTTCGGGTGGTATGTACTCCAAAGTTTTATATTATTAACGTTGTTTGTCCCATATATATCCAATATTGTGCGAAGGCAGTTACATATAAAAAAATTTAATTTATCTTGTCACTGTCTTGGTTACTTCCCACGCATAGTAAAACACTGATTCAATGTTACTTTCAAAATTTCCTAACTTGGTATTTCTTCAAGTTCTAAGTATTTTTTCGTGCGTAAAATAGGAAATAATATTTTACATAATACTACCTGTAAAAATAATTTGGAGAACGCTAATATATTTAATATTATGAATTTGATAGAAAATATAGTTTAATTCGTTACTTTTTCCTATTTTAGCATGAAGGAGAGGTTAAGATTAAGGTAAATGTCACTTTAAAGATAATGCAGAGAAAATTTTTTCAAAAATTGCTGCAAACTGGATTACAGCATTTTTTCTCTAGAGCTTCAGAATTTTCGCTCTCACTTTTTGTAATGCAAATATTATTTAAAATAAACTTTTTCATCAGCTCGGGAACTTAGGCCCTAATCGTATTATAACGGTGTTTCTAAAAAGGAGGAAATTCGAAATTTCTCTGCTCCGCAGATATATTTTAAAAGGTTACTCAGGGTTTTAGATTAGCAAACAGACATAACTGTTTCGAAACTGACAGGATTTCTAAAACACGTGCTTAGAAATTCAAATATGCCTTAAATATTAACTTTAAATTAGGACCAGCCTAATACGCATAATCAATATTTTATGTGGTCCATAATACTTAAACCAAATAACCGTGTTCCTTTAATTCATAATGAGAAAGAGGTCTCTATATTTATGGCTACTGAAAGAGAATTCCGAATTTAACGTGTTGCTATGTTAAACTCATCTCCATTTAACAATTTCCAAGGAATATTATTTTTGCATTCGCATGTAAACGTGAACAGTGATTAAAGTTTAATGACATGTTAAGAAAAAATATAGGTTATACTTTTTGTAAATTAAAATAATATTTTTTGCCAGACTGAGCTTCATCCATCTGTTATTTACTTGCACAAACAGCTTTATACGCCAATACATTAGAAACATTATTGGAACGAAATGATGTTAATTTTGAAAAGATCTGATCTGAAGAAAATAATGTTATTTCAGTTATATTAGGAGGAAAAAAGGGTAGTTCAACTTTTATGCATACATCCATAAAATTTCAATTTATCTGCTATTGATATTAAAATTGTCTGGTGAGTTTTGTAAATCTCAGTTATACGCAGCACTGTCTTAAAGTATTTGGAAACCTTTTACCACTAAATTTTAAATTTCCAGATTTTTGCGATAAAAATAAATGCATTGTCAGCTGCTCTTCAATTGAAAAACGTGCATTTTTCTTCTTCCTCCTCCTCTTCTTCCTCCTCCTCCTCAGCAATTGTCGACTGGCGGTCAGTTTTGTCTGGCAGTCGGCAGAATGCTAAAATACGGTACTTTTGGCATCCTGTATTTTATATATTGGAAGCATAATGAAAATACACCCTCATGTGCAATAAGAATATCTCAAATCAGTTTGGGAAGTGTTTCCGACAATCCCACACACTATTCTATATAGGACTGTATATATCTGAATAATATGTGAACATGGAAAAATAAACGTATTTGTACAAATGTATAATCATCTTTTTTGAGTTATTGTTTTTAATTGTTGGTATATTTTATTAATATAAGTTGCTCTCCCGTAAGAGGTCACCGGTAAAGATCATAAAATTTAATAGCCAAGAATCTTGTTAATCTTACGGCGCACAAATTCGGTTAAGTAATTACACAATTAAATTATTTTTAAACAGTCTGATATCATTAATATGTTTAAGATTATTAGGTAATTAATAGAAATAAGACACAATATACCAGGAAAGAAATTTACATACAAAAGGTTAAACACTGGTAAAATAGCATGAAAAGATTACCTACAAAGAGGAGTAATAAGCAGTAATTACTCCTGATGATGAACTGTTGCTGATGCATCTGAAAGCTAGGGCGATGCTTCCCATTGCTATTTTACCACTGTTTAAAATTTTGTATGTAAAGTAAGTAATTAATTAATTTCAATGTTTCATTTCCTTATATTCTATTCTCTTTCTGTTATTTCTTTGGTGGTCTAATTTGGTTGCATTTTCTTAAACTTATTTGTTAACATGATATTAGATATCAATATTATCAATTTTTTTCCTCCTTTTATCTTTTCATACATTAAATGATACAAATGATTTCTAAAGAATCACTAAGGGACGCCTGTTTCTTCGGACGGCAACAACATAGAATTTCAGTAAAATAAACCGAAACAGAAAACAATGAAATATAAAGCAAAATATTTGAATGCGCTACAAATTTCTTAAGATGGCTAACAAGATAAACTTCTTCTGTTGCCTGATTACTCATCTTAATAAATTTGTAACGGTTGTAAATATTTTGATTTACATTTTGTTTACTGTTTTACTTTTATTGACGCTCTGTGTTGGCGCTGTCCAAAACCAGGATGCTCTAGTGATTTTTGAGACTGAAAACAGTTGAACCTAAGTAAGTGAAGTTGCATTAGTCAACAATTATCATTGACTTCCTATCTTCTGAAGAAGGTTCGTACATGCAAATCGAAACGTAAAGTTTTAAGTATTAAAACCTTCTCTCTCTCGTGATACAGTTTTGTATTTGAAAATTGTTTTATAATTAAGAATTCGCTGTTAAAATCCCCATGAAATCACTTTCCATTTTGTTTTTAACTTCAAGTATTTTCTATACATCGAATTAATGCTTACATATATTATAAAAATCACTGTCCCATTTTTTCTTTTGAGTTTGGAAAGGAAAATATTGGGAGAAGAATCATAATGCTAGCTAAAAGCTTTTGGTCCATCTTCCAGTCTTTTGAGACTTATCGAGAATATTTCCCCTGAAGAAGAGTTCGTGCACCAAGATTCCATTTTATTCAATCACATATTTTTGTTAGAACTTTACACTTTTACCGAATCCTTTGTTGTTTATATTGGATGAGGCTTTATAGTTTTTGAAGTTGTGTATAAGTGAAATTTTATTTTTATTAATATTATTTGATATTGGTAAGTTAAGTGTGCTTCACATTATCGTGTTAAATTTATGAGAATATTATATATATTTTGGATTCCACTTTATTGCTTCATAGATTTTATGCGTATATATTTATAGTATTTTATTTATTTAAATATCGTCATGAAAAGCATAATCCACTCCAGCTCAAAACATACCTACCCAGAAAATTCTGAAGTATAATCATGAAACAAAACAGACATTAAAATGAAACACAGAGTGGGGGTGGGGAGGCTTCTGTCTCGTTCTTCTAACGCATATGCATAGCACTTAATGAAAGTGGATTTCTATCACTGAGTTTGAAGTCTGTAAAGTTGAAAACTATTTTCTTGGTGTGATATTGGTATATTTAATGATAACACTATTCAAAAATCTTTATTACTTTTGTATAATTTGTTCTGAGTACATATTGTAAAATATTTTTTAATAGTTTTCAAACCTACACACACACACACACATTATATATATATATATATATATATATATATATATATATATATATATATATATATATATATATATATACACATGCATACATATCTGCACACACATCTGCACACAATATCATATATATAGTAATATTTTACAAACACATTTAAAAGAAGCAAAGAATTAAACAAAAATTAAATTTATCTGTTCAATGCTCTCCATATTTCAATTTCATGTGCTTTTTATATACACACACACATCTATATAATAATAAAAATTAAATATGTCATTAAATCCGGATAGGGATCACAACCCCCCCCACCCCCATTACGATATTGGTATTATTATTACTTCAAGTAATTTATTCTATGTCCTTTCTCTCTGTTTTTATAATTTTATCAATATATAATATTGTATGATCGATTTACATATATATATATATATTAGATGTCATTTCTAAGACTTAGCTTTTGCGCAGCTAAATATCGAATCACATTTGCAGTCCATCTTGAAAGATAAGAAAGAGGTATATTATACTTTCATACATTTATTTACGGATACAATTCATCTTTTATTCATATTTCCTGTTTACTGTTTAGCCAACGGTAAAACTACTCGCTTTTCTATACCCTTGAATTATCATAAACTAATACAAAATGTCTACGTAGAAGTCACTGACTCCAGGTGTATGTTGACAAAAATGATCTACACTGAACAGTTTCTTCAACTTTGCAAAGTTGAAGAAAGATTTTTTTTTTCTGCATTTCTATCTTCACCGTTTTTACCTCACATATTTAGATAAAATTTTTAGTGAGATGGTTAATTATTTTGTCCGATCAAAACAGAAGCAGCTTACATTAAGAAGAATGAATAATTTATAGACCAAATATATCATAAGCCAAACTGATATTAAATTTTCTGCGATTATTAATATAGCGTACATCTCTTAATACAGGCTTTCAGTGAAGTTATAATTTCATATTCATAAGATTGACGAAGTATATGACGAAAAATATTTGTTTTAATATATATATTTACGTTTTTCTGATTGATGTTATTTATTATACAATTTAATATTGTAATGCCTAATTAATTCTACTGAACTTATTTGTTGATAGATTTAACAAAATGTTTGAAGCTATTACAAAATGAGCATTTTTTACAAAATGCAGCGCGGTCCCTCACAATTTTACTTTACTGACGATTAAGAAAAGAATCCCTTCCTCTAATCAGTATAAATACTAAGCTATATTTAAGGTTTCAAAAATTTACATTAAACTATTAAGTTGCAAGTTCAAAACAAGCAATAAAAACCTTTAGTGTGTTTCAAATTAATCGTTTTTGAATGGACTACAAAATAGGAAATAAGAATAAAGAGCGGATCAAGAAATTGCAAAGGAAACTGGAATAAAAGGGAAATAAGTAAATAAGCAAAAACTAAGCACAGAAAGAGGCAAAAATTAAAAGTAAAACATAATATAAAATTTAAAAAATGTAAAACCAAATTACAAGTGTTTAATTTTTAGGAGAATCTAAACCTATTTTTCATATTTAGACAAAGCTGGATTTCGTTCCCAAAGTAATAATTTAGTTTTTTAAATGCCAAACACTATAGAAGTTATCTTTATAAAATGTAGTATAAAATTATACTTTAGATACTTTCTCTTACCTTGTTAATACCATTACTTGAAATATTTATGGACCTAAAGTTTGGATATCATTAAAGATAAAATATTCGTAAAAATGTCAGTTCTAGAGTCGGTCTAAATGCAAAATTATAAGTTCCAATATTTTACTAACAATTAATAAATTGAATTTATCTTCCCAAATACAAGACATTACTCAGAAAGTAGGAAACACTTGCAGACATGCATTGAAGTAGAAAAAGTCTAGAAACAAATATAGAATAAAAAACACTTCTAGACATTATATAGGAAAAGAAGCACTTCTAAAAAAGGGGAAAATAATAAAGGCTACGTCATAAGTGAAGTGGCTGATCAACATAGGAAATTCACCTAATATTTGAGAAAAACTTTAATTTTGCGCTTGCGAGCGATAATACAACTACCCCAAAAGGATTGACGCGAAAGATTAGAATATCAGCTAAAGATTATGAAAGTAGTAAGAATTGCTACATTTTCTTCTAGAAATTATGAAAAATCTTATTAAATGTGTTGACGATTGAGTTTTAATATTTAATATTCTGTCGGTATTTTTAAAGTCCAATATTGGATATTATAAATGCTTATAATTAAAATTATAAAATACATAATATTAAAACTGTTATTTTTTTGTTTTCTTGTTTTGGAGAACAATAAATTCAGCAATTTTAAAATTACATAGTTTATATGAAATCTCATCTTAAAAGCAAAATATATGTGTAATTATCGATTTGAATTTTACATATGGTATTAACTTTCTAACCAAAGTCTTACAAGATGATGAGTAAATGATTTGAAAAAATAGGTAAGATTATATTTTCCCGCCAAATCATTATCCTATTTATTAAAATTGTAAAATAGAACCCGAGAAAAATTATTCATTAGAAATTTACTCGTCCATTTTCGGAGTTTTATTTAAAAACTAATTTATAAACTTGTCATATTAATACTGTTTCAAACCTTTTAACAAATCAGAATGTAATCGTTTATATGAAATCTGTCCTTCTAGCGACAACTTAAACTATAACGATTAAAAAATTAATCTCTCCTTAAATTTAAAATTCCGAATTTTAAAATAAAGGAGGATTCGATCTATACAGTGCAATTAGATATTTTATTAAACCTACTGCTATCAATTTATATATAAAATTGGATTTCACTTAAAGTATATATATATGTAAATTAATGGAGTTACCTTGGGGAGGCTTCCTCAAGAGCTACAGGGTGACACCAGAGCAACATGTTTGTAGTTTGAACGATACCAACAATACCACTTGTTGAGCCCCTTCGGCCCAGCAGAAACTGGCCATTTTTGAAGGGGTCCAACCTGGGCGCGAAAAGCGAAGCACCCCTCTCAACACACAGGGATCGCGACCTGTCCCTTTTGTGTCCTTTGGATCCGCTCGAAGTACCACACTTCAGAGGCATGGATAAGACTGGGAACACACGACGTCTGCAATTACCAAGTATTTCAGAAACTTAGGTAGAACATTCGAGATAGAGTTAGGACATAAAGTTAAACATCACAAGTGTCTTCGGTTTTGAATTATGTTTTAAAGCTTTCAGTTGCATGTAGAAAATGTCGGGGAAAATGCGGCTGATGCAAGAAACAGGTGTTTCTACCGAATCTTCAACTTTACCACCTTTCCTAATTATTAATGTCTTACAGTTATTGAAATACAGTTTGACTCATTGTTGAGTGGACAACCTCACTGTCAGATGCAGAAACGCGGAACTACTTTTTGAGAGGATACGAACTGCGTGAGGATTACAGTGTTTCCACTCATAGACTACAGAGCCGCAAAAAGTTGAGGCAGCTGAATTACAAATTTCTGGTGCAATCTGTTGCTCGTCGCAAGGTGGAGACACTGAAGACTCCTTCTTTTGCGCGTTTTTATGCGCCCAACCGAGATAAAGCGCGCGGTTCCGCAGACGGCAATTTGAACGAAAAACCTGGATACATCGTGAAAGACCTTTTCAGCGGATATTCCCGCGCATGCTCCCCGGCTAAAAATCCGGTGCACGCAAAACGCTACCGCGCTCGGCACAGCATTGATTAGCGTCTCTCTCGTTGGCGCCTGCTAAATTGATACTAGATGGTACATGAGCACTTAACAAAGGGAATAAATGTGCCTAATACAAGCGAAATAAGGCGAACATGTTAGAGGGACGTATCTTTCAACGATGGCGTGCAAATTAGAGGAAATGTGTGGGTTGTGAGCGTATTTGCTTCGAAAGGAAGGAAATAAAGTTACATTTCTGTCAACCAGGAAGTTTCAATATAACATTTGAGCTCTTTTTTTTTTTACAGTTACTTTGTTTATTAGAGTCTGCACATTAAAAAAATTTGTAGTCCAAATGACGAAATTATAAACCACTACTTTCAATCTTTTATTGAATTTAAACTTTTCATAATTCTTTATTTGTTTTTCGTAACAGATGAAGTAAAATGGATAAAAACAAATATGTTTTTACTTGCGTATCTAATCATCAAAGCAGTTCTGAACTTTTGTTCTTTTATCTTTCAATTTAAAAGTTTTGTTTTAAGACGGTTGCCGAGAATTTTCCTCTAAAATGTTTTACTTTTGCTGTATATACATTATCAACAAATTAAAAAAATATAATAATCCAACTAAAAATAATACAACATAAGCCAATAAATACATAATATCCTCACTACGTTTCTTCTATTCAGAAAAATACATACCATCTCACAAAAAATGATAAACGTTAAAAAGTAATTTTTAATACAACCACACAGCAACCAGACATCAGTATTCTCATCCAAGGAAACGTTATCAAGCAAAAATAGATTCCATATATTATATATTATTACATTATTATATTTATTCTTATCATAATATACAGTGCTTGCTATAAATATCACAGGACAGAAAAAGGGCAAGAAATATTTTTGATATGTACCGAATACGCAAGCTGACGTGACAAAGAAACTAACGTCATTAAAAAGCAGACTAGTGAAATATAAAATGTTTGCATTTTGTCCCATCTAGTCAATTTTGGGCAAATCTGATGCTGATATTATTTACTATTATTATATAAAGCACTGCTAATAAATAGGCAACTAATAGATCGTGAATTGGGGAGTGGGGACATTCAAACTTCTGATTTTACTCTATTTCTCCCGTACTCGATGTGGCATAGAAATAAACTTCTGTTTGATTTGGGTAATTGATTTTTTTTTGATTGATATTTTCATTTCTCTTCCTCAATACTGACATCCTTTAATGACATAAGAGCCTTGCGCCCTGCCGCCATACTTTCCATTAAATCTCTGCATAATAAAGGAAGAAACAGCTTTCCTCAATACGTCATCAATTGTAGTAAATAAAGTATTTTTCCTTGGTATTTTTGTGTTTGTATAAACCTTCGTGAGTTCAGCATGGACTATTCCACACTTAGTAGAACATTCGACATGTAAGCGAAAGGTTCAGGGTTGATGTCCCGGTCGCCTCTCTTCTCTCCTTGTATATGATTTTCAAATTACTTATATAGCCTATATTAATAAAAACAATTCACCTTTTACTAATGTAACAAAAATGTAATTGATTAATAAGTAAACAGGGGAGTGAAATATTCACTTACACGATGCACATAAATAGCTTAAATTAGCCTAAGATTTGTTTACTTGTGCACCACTTCTATTTAAAATACACTGGTAAAGTGAAGTTTAACGACATTCTGCATTACATATAATGTTTTTTAATGTAAAAATATATATAACATTAATATACATATAATTTTTTTTAATGTAAAATATGTAAAATATATAAACAATAAACAGCAATATACTTCTAGAGGACCGGGGGATTCTTAACATAAATTGACATTGAAGGAGAAGGACAGTAGAATTTTTTTCATCAAAGCAACATTGAAGCATATGCAAATTTGAAAAAAATGTCGAAGTCTTCGATAAATCTTAGTTTTCGAACCCTGCTACGCCGAAACTCAGGTCCTTTGAATTCGAACCTGACGAAAGAGCTAAGCCTCTCCGAGTCCCGCAGAATGGAAAGCGTGGAAGACAAAAAGGAGGGATGCGTAAATATTAAGATAGAGGCCGATTCTTTTTTTCATTCTCATTTCGGCGTGTTGTGTGAGATCAGAAAATATGTTTGCTTTTGAATATTCGTACAAACCGAGAATGGCTTTTATTCATTTTCTGTCGAAAAATGGAGCTTTGGAATCTTTTATTTCGAAAAAAGAAACCCACGGAAACAAAGAACACCTGTTTGCAGAGAGTGCATTCTTTGCGTCTGAATTTCCAAAAAAAAAAAAAAGTGTGTCTCCATGGGGAAAGTAAAACTAGTTTCTTGCAGAAATAATTATCTGCGGAGGAGATTACAAAGATGGAAAAGTGGAAATTTATGGGAAAATTCTTTATTTTTTTAATCATCTTACGGTTCCAGCTTTATAATTCCATGGAACATACCATACTAGTCAAAATACATATGTAGACCTTTTTATAAACGCAAGGCGAGGCTTTCGTACATGTTTCAAACTTTCTATATGCAGGATATTTATTTAGTCCGGGGAAAAAATTTCCCGAGTCACGTGTTGACACAGAAAATGAAAAAACATAAAATATTTTATGTAGCAGGATAAAGAATATTTTGACGCTTGCTGGACTTGCGAAATATGCTTTTGCTTTTACGTCTGTAAGGAATTACGTGAGTTTATTTATAGTTACACCCTTTAATGAATATAAAATTATTGCACCTAAAACTAATGAATAATGTAGAATGCCACTTTTTGAAAATAAAACGTGTTCAATAATTGGAAATTTCAAAACCGTATTTCTTCGATTAAACGAAATATATTCAAAACTATCGCAGCCATTAAACTCAATGTGCCACCACACCCTTTTTTTGGCACAAATTTCTCTTCTTTCTTAATCGAAGAAGGTAGACAAACTTTGTCGAAACAATTAACAACGAATTGAAAAATGAATACCAAAGTTATAAGTGTATAGGAAATGTTATCATTATTACATAAAATCTTTTTTTTCTGTATAAGCAAAAGTTACTTATAATATGTCATTTTCACATTTCATTTAATTGGTTTTTCGTCTTTCGTAATTCGTTCTTCTTAAGTAATTTTATTGATATTTGCAATCTATTTTAGATTTTGCTACATTAAGCGCATTTTTACACTGAATAGTTTTTTTTTATTCGACGTATTTTATTATTCACACATATTCTTGTTCCCCTAACGGGGATTAGGTACCCAAAGGGTTAACTATTTCGACAGGAATCTGGTATAATGTACGATGGAACTTCTCCCGAACTATACGGATCTAACACGTTTATTAAAAACACGCCACAAAAGCGTCTCTAATCCAAAAATTTTCACTTTCATACCA
>QLNU02003225.1:112716558-112731890 GCA_006491805.2 Dysdera silvatica | reverse complement strand
TAGAAATAAAATACAGGGTACCAGGGAGGAAATTACATAAAAAGGTTAAACACTGGTAAAATAGCAATGAAAAAGATCACTCAAGCTTTCGGACGCATCAGCAGCAGTCCTTCATCAGGATCCTGATGAAGGACTGCTGCTGATGCGTCCGAAAGCTTGAGTGATCTTTTTCATTGCTATTTTACCAGTGTTTAATCTTTTTATGTAATCAAAGTCTTTATTAAGCATTAGTTATTTGAATCAGCGAGTCCGAGTCAATTGTTGTTCTTTGTTAACGGGAAGGGAAATTTTCCTTTGCTCTTATCCTGCTTACCTTTAGTTTCCTGTTGTGAAAAATGTTGTGTAAACAAAATTTTGCCAAAATTTATTCTTTTTAAAAAAATTAAATTAAGCATATTAAATTCGTTAAAATAACCCACAATCCGGCCGTATAACTTTTTTTTGACACACAAATAAAAAACAAACAAATTGCAAGACAAAACATCTGAATTTTAATTTTATATACCCTAGCTTGGTCGTTTGTTTCTTTTTCTGGTGATTTCCAATATATAATGTCACTGATTAAATGACTTTATGTGCCAAATGATGTTGCAACTCAAAGGAAAAATCGGATGCCCAAAATAAAACGGGGAGAACATATAATGCACTTTTATAATCAACATAATCGATGTGCAGAAGAATAAACAGGATGAACATTTATCAAGTTAAATGAACATAACAGGAAATAAATTTAACTCCATTAACTTCGTTTTTCATCAAGATATGAGAGAATTGCATATATCAAGAGAATTGAACATAGCTGTTTCATGAAGAGTTGTTAAAATCAATTATTTTTTTCGTTTATTGTTAATTGTAGAAAAACTGTTCATTTGTCGAAGAGACTTCGTTTTTTAATGAGGATCTGCTCTGATAATTATTATCATATTTACTTATTGCAAACTTTTGTTTAATCTATTTTGTCAAATAAGTATGATCTTGCTCGAAACTACTATCAAACACCACTAGAACACCAATCTTATGTACAAAAATAAGAATTTAATAAATCGGCCATTGCAAAATACTCATGGAAACACGATTGTCTTTTCTGTTTTGTTGATGATAAAATAATTGAAAAATTCCAATCATCTTCAGCTATTAATTTTTTTGAGGCCTATCATATCTTCCACAATTCTGGTACAATGGTCAACGAGCCGGGGGAGAATAATTATTTTCCCACTTGCTACAAACATCTCTTCAATCTATCGTAAATTTTGCTTCTTTCTCTTTTACTTCCCACCCCGCACGACAGATGGCGACACATGCCTACCGAGCTTGGATATGCTTGTTTCGTTTCTAATTTAGTGGCAACGAATCAGTTTGAACGAATTCCTGATGAAGGTGGACCCTTTTTTTTCCTAAACGTATCGCATCAACTCACGTTAAACTGCGTTTATATGTATGTCGTTTTTAAACCTACGCTTTTGAAATTGGAACACAAATGTTTTTTTAGTTATAAACATCGATGTTTAGAAACCGGTATTTCAAAATATTCTTTTCTTTTTAAAAAAAGGAAAAGTAGTTAAATGTTTTTAAATTTAAAATGACGTTGATTTTAGGTTATAAAGGTTTTTTAAAACATAGAATCAATATCAATGTTTAGGGATCTATATTTTTCAAACATCGATGGTACTTCTTCGATGTTGATATCGATGTCTACCATCGATTTCTTGCTATCGAGATCTATTGCCTACTACTAAATTATGCAATCTAATAGCATAAGTATATATACATGCAGTAGACCGTCCGTATAACGGACGGTTCCATGAAAAAAATTCGTTATATAGAAAATTCACTATAGAGAAACGATGTATTCATGAACCAGGGAAGGGCGATATGATAATTGTTTATGCAGCAGCGAGTTGGACGTATACAATTCGCACTGTTGCGAAACCGGTTCCGTTTCATACATGGGTTCCGTTGGCTGATATGGTTCATTTGGTGTCACCTATAACCCCTAGAAGTTTGTCAACGACCTTATGGGACATCCTACACACACACACACATATATATATGCTACTTAATATACAGTCTTATTGATACCCGATACTACAGTCAATTGAACCCTGAACGTAAGAAATCGTGAATCACTGATTTTGGCTGGTTTCATTAAAACTAAGATTTCAAATTGTTGAAACGTATTAGAATATCTTGCATTAATAAAAAAATCGTTATTAAAAAATAATCGATTGTCTCAAAACATCGATCATTCGTCATTGATGGTAAAAACATCGACCATCGATGTTCATCCCTACTCTAGAAATAAACTTCGTCTTATCGATACTTCGTAATTTGAGCAATTTTCTTCCACGTAGATTATTTTGAGCAATTTTCTCCAATGTAGATTACTTTGAGCAATTTTCTCCCACGTAGATTACTTTGAGCAATTTTCTCCCCCGTAGATTACTTTGAGCAATTTTCTCCCTCGTAAATTATTTTATGTTCAATCTTTTTTGTTCTTCGTTAATGCCATATAAACTTCCTTAGACAATAACTGGGAAGGTGAATTAAAATGTGTCAATAAAGATTTTTGCTAACAAAATCTAAAGAGTGCTTTAAGAAATGGATCGTTAGGGCCGAATCAATGGTAGTGAAGACAAAAATCCGTGAAAAGAATTGAAAAATGCGCTTTCTTGATAGATGGCTTTAAAGAAACCAAATACTTGTACGGAATATATCAGTGAGGAGTTTCTCAGCCGCATCGTGAAGACAGGAGCCACTAAATCAGGCGTAAGCCATTCGTATCTTTGGCAGGATTGTTCTTAGTAAAAATAATTGCATTACAGCTTCATTAATTACAGTGGTGAATAAAGAAATTGAATTCAATCTTTATTCCATTGTCGAGTAGAAAAAGTACCTCAAAAGTTTAAAGTGTGCATTTATGTGAGAAATTTTAAATATTAAAAATAATGGTACAGGTACTATTCAAGCAGATTCAAAATTATGCGATAAATTACTCGAAAAGGAAAGAACGATTTTTCGGTTCCTAGTGGAATCCAAATTTACAACTGTTTCATAACCAATCTAATTCATTTACTCATTGAATTACAGAAGTCGATCAATCTTCTCACTGCTAGCAAATACGAGGTGCGACAGAAAAGTCCTGTAGACCATCGCAGAAATCTGACAGTGTAAAATATTTGGAAAGATATCTCTCATTGACCTTTAAAGAGCCCCCGCTTCTGATATAATGAGCTTCTGACAATATTTATGTATTTTCCAGAAACTTCTAGTAAAGTCCTCTTTTTGTAACGTTTTTGATTCCCTCGTCATAGCATCTTGGATATGTAAATGTCAGAAAACTTCAGTGAAGATTTCAGTTTTGGGAAGAGAAGGAAGACTGGTGGAGCAAAACCGGTTACTGAGATGTGCCATCCTCCGTATTGTTCCCTGAAGCTTAAAGCGTAAGGACACTTGACTGATTATCAAGGGGTTGCAGATTCGGGTCCCATCGGGCTTCAAGAAATATATCTTACCTTTGCGGGTAACTTATCATGCAGTATGACCAAATCACAGGCTGTGGTGAGAATTGTTGGCTTTAGGAAATTGGAATTGTTCAACAAAATGTTTGAATTCACGTATACGGGTTCCAAATATAAAATTATCATATCTTGTAGTATTGACATAATAATTGACAGTCTGATAGAGGTCAAAATATAAATCTAAACATTTAAAATTTCATATGAAATGATCACTAATATTAATTCTGCTCTTTTCTAAATATACGAACAATTTCAAAAGGAGAATTTTCTTATTATAAAGGGAAGAGTTGATTAAACATTAAAGCAAAATGAAATTTCTGCACAGTGGGGACAGATTTAAACGGATATCTTTATTTCACAACCTAGGTCTTTATTTTTTATTTTAACTAAGGTTTTTATTTCTAACGCGTATGAGTTTAAAAATAAAGTGAAAATGCTTTAACAAGGACTCAAATCTGAGACCTGTAGGTTGACTTGCAGAAGTTGTAGCATCTGATTAGAAATTTGTAGCATCAATACCGTAACATAATTTTTTAACCTACGCCCATATATACCCAGTCTTTGACGCATTATACTTATGTAAGTCAAAAAGTTCTAGGAAAAACCTACAAAGTCAGTTATGTAAAAATAAATTCAAATCATTGAACGAAATTAGAGAGTAAACATTTGGCAACACTTGCAAATTGGCGCCTTCTTATACTTACGGTGCATGCTCAATAAGTAAAAACAAATGGCGGCGACTATAGGAGGACCGTCAAACCTTGAGCAACGTTCTATTGTGAAATTTATAACCAAAGAAGGCTGAGAATCTAAAATTTTTTCCAGACTACCAGTACAGTATTGTAATGAATGCATGTGTAAATCTACATTTCACTTATGGCATGATAAATTTAAATCGGGATATGTAAATTTGAGACGCTAAACTGCGCTGGCGACTATCAACTTCTAGCCGAAAATGTTTCATCAATCTTTTTTTGGGACTCAAAAGGAGTAATATACATTGATTTTTTGGAAAAAGAAGTGCAATAAATTAAGAATACTACTCTACCCGGTTTAATAGTTCAGTAGCCTACGTGAAGCTACACATCATAAAAGATCATGAAAGGTGAAACATGGCGTCAATTTCCACCACGACAATGCTCGTTCTCACACAGGCAAACATACTGTGCCAGCATTAAGAAAACTTTGTTGGGAATTGTTAGCATATCCTGACTATAGATCTGACCCAGCGCCATGTGTTTACGAGCCTTAAAATGGTCTACGTGGATATAGATTCTCTATGGATTTGGAGGTGGAAAATTCTGTGAATTTTAAACCTCCTGGTCTGCTAAAATTCTCAGACAATTTATAAAATTACTGTCGGGGACAACCACAAATCTTTTCTCAGGGATCTGATAACCTTGTAACAAAATGGGATAAGTGTATTGAAAAGAGTGATGATTATATAGAAAAAAGTAAGTTTATACTCCTCATAATTTTTTTTTATTAACTCTTTACTAGACTTATAGACTTACCCTCGTAGTTTATGTTTTTCTATATAAATCGTACATAAAGTTTCGAATCAAAACAAAACGTAAATCGCAACTATACTGAAGTTCATACATCTATCTTATCCCTGTACCACTCTCCAAAAAAGAAATTGCGCTTTTAATAAAATAAGCAAAAGCAATCTACACTCATTAAATTCATTTGAAATTTTGTGGGGAGATGCGGTAAAATAGCATGATTATTAACATGTTTAAAAGAAAGAGCATTTTTCGTAGGAAATACAAATTCTTTTGTAATAAATTCATATCAGTTTTATCACAGATCAGTAGTTTGTATATTACAACTTGGTTATTTATTTGTTACAACTTACGGCGGAAGTGCAAGAACTGCGAGTCGTCAATTTTGTCAAAAGTGGTGTCATTCGAAAAGTCTTGCTGAGAGTAGTGAAAAAGTCAATGTAACTAGTAGTCGCAACCGCGAATCCAATTTCTTTCATTAACTCTCCCGCCAACCTCCGAAGTACGTATTTCGAATTAAGATAATGAATTAAGTTACAGACGAAAATTTTGTCTTTGCAAATAACCGTTATTTCATTTTCAAAACTAATTACTAAATTTATCAAAACAGGTCTACAACAAGTAAGTGTACACAAAAAGCACTTAAATAATTTGGAAAATCACATTCTTCAATAGATTAGCTCTCGTTTCTATCTTAATCTATTTTAAAAATGCAATTTATTCTTTAAAAAAAAACCTCGAAAGCTTGATCATGAACAAATTTTCTAATGCAATTGTAAATTTATTTTAAATCGTTGCAATAAAAATGCCTCGACTCAAGAAAACGTTTCTTGTGAATATTGATAAATGCAAGCAAGTTTGCTTGATAATTTCATTTTGTTCCTATTATTCGATGACTGAATGTTATATTTGATGAATTATTAGATAAGGTAGATAGAATCTTATTAAAACAATTCAATAAACACACAAGCGCGGGAATAAAATACAGCATTTATTAAAATTTCTTTAAACTGTCCACTTAAATGCAAACGCAGAACATATATAATCGACTGTAATATAATGCCTTAGTTTATGACAAGAACTTTCTCTTACTACGTAAAAATTCTGCTAGCTCAGTTATAGAGTAAAACTTCAGGGTCTTTTAAATGACGTTATAACTGAATTTGACTATATAATATGTAGTCACACTTGGTGTCCTTATAAATAAAATAAATATAAATAAATGGAATATGCATAAATATCATACTATATATCCCAGGAGGAGGACACAAAGCATCTTTCATATTTCTACTTCCAGAAAATTTCAAATGTTCGTGTCGATCTCCATTTAAAGATTTTTGAAGGTGCTATCTTTTAATACCACAGACAGAATAGGCTTCGTCTTTAGAGAGGAAAAAATAAATACACGATTTTTTTTCCTTATTTTAAATAGTTGATAGTTTCTACGCTGCTTAAAAGTATATTCACTACTTTGACTGTGCCAAAACGAGTTTTTATATTAATCAGAACATAAAATGGTACAAGCCGAACCTTTCAAAATCCTTCCATCGACAAACACAAGTTTTAGAAAAATAAAATAAATTTAAATTCCTATTTGTTACTATGTTTTTCCAAAATTGAAAAATAAAGACCACGACGCAAAAACAGCTCATTCAGAGAGCTCTAAAACGAAATCAGAATGAACTTCTTACGTTCCATAGAAGCTAAAATAAAAAGATTAATGTCCTTTTTACAGGAACGCGCTGTATATTTTTTCACGTAACGAAGCCTGCTGAACTACTACACACATACATAGCATCACCTTTCATTTAAAATATGTAATTTGTTTCACTTTCCGCTAAAAAATTTTCAGAAATTTGTGCATTATCATCAATGAAATTTTTGTAATTTTCACTTTATGCTTGTAAAGGTCGTCGCAAGCTTTAGTAATTATTTTGGACCGAGATTTAACTCAAATGTTGGTACTCGTTGCAACCATAGCGGCGTTTGTTATGGAAGATTAAAATTTTAAAGCTGAATTACATTATTCACGCATGCATTCATTAACACTTTAGGGGGTTTCTCCATTCTTCCAAGATTAGAAAATACGTACACTTTGCGAAATAAAGGAGCTGTTGCAATGAAAATTCAGAAAATTGCCTCAAAGTTTATGGTGAGTTTCAATATTATGATATAAGCAAACTTTTGAAATGAAAATTGCTAGGAATAATAAAGTTCTATGCATTAAAAGCAAATTCTTAATATGCGCAAGGATTTTAAATATTTTCGTGTGCATTTTAAAATTAAATATGTACCTTGCTTTTAGATCAAAGATGGATATTTCTCTCTTACAGGGGTTGTCTAACGTATATGATTTAAAAAACAGCTTTTAAGAAGATTGGTTGAGCAAAAAATAAATGTCATCTACCCTTATATGAAAAGGGCGCAAATAGGTGGGTGAACGAATATACACTATATTACGATATATATATATATATATATAGGAGATGATTATATGCATCAACAGTAGAGCACTTGCAGGGCCGGATTTACATATTTTGCGCCCCTAAGCAGAGTATAGCTGGCCACATTTACCCCCACCACCTCATTTCTCCACCATTCGACCTCTTAAATTTTATGGTGCATATTTTATTCTAAAACAGTGATAAGTGAAAACTCAAATAATCAACACCCATTTAACTTGATGGGGGAAAAAAACAATAGTCAAAAATTATTATATTTTTATTTTTTATTACTTTTTCGACTAAACAACATTAAATTTTTTTTTCTCACTTCTCCGAAACCGTATCTGTCAAAGATAGAACATTACTATAGTTGCTCAAAGTATGAACTTTGTTAAATATTTTCGGTCGGAATTTTTAATCAAATTTAATGATGGAAGCATGTTTTTGGGCCGATTGGAGTGTGAAGAAAAGAAAATATGCCAAAAAAATTTTTTTTTAATGTCTGGTTTTCGAACATTTCGCGGTTTTTGAGGTCTCGTAGTTTTCCCAAGTCGGCGCCCCTAAAAGTTTGGCGCTCTTAGGCTCGAACCTAGTGGGCCTAAGGGCAGGGTGCGAATCAAACTTTTTTACAAGCGGGGGATAAAAAAAGTCTAACTACTTCCACTATGTTAGTGGCCAAGGACGTGCCAACATTTTGGAGAATGGGGGGGAGAGGCGAGAGATCTCTTACCGATATAGACTTGTGACGCCATCTATTGCCACAAATTCACAAATGTTTATAGTTTTATAATATCAATTAGATGAATTAATTTATAATTAGATGTTAATTAGTTAATTAAATAATTAAAATAAATGGATTACAAAATAACAACTATTTGAATGATTTACAATTTTACTGCTTTCGCACAGCACCACGTTTTAAGGTCGATAGTTGCACAAAGACTAAAAGAAAATGTATCGGTACAGAGATGCTAATACTTTTTAACAACGGGTACACCAGGGGACACTGTCAAAGCAGTATTATTGACGATATGGTGCCAACATTTATGGACAAAAAATGAAATTGGAATCCAAAGTTCTTTCAAGTTTTATGATATTATTACCTTTCACAGGGATAACACAATTGCCAAATATGGTCAACACAGAAAAGCCTCCGGGGCGAGATTTTTGTGAGTTTTTTTTTTGCTACATTTCAATGTTTAATCATATTTTTGAAGTTAAATTTTAATAGTATTCTTCAATGGTGGGGGGCGCGAAATATACCTTTCGCCCCTCCTCCTTTGAGACGGGGGGCTAAAATACCCTGCCCCCTGTTGGCACGTGCCTGATAGTGGCGTAGTTAGTAACGGCGTCAGTAGGGCTGTGCTTACGGTGTTAGCGGCCCTGGGCGAAACAGATTTTAGCGGCCCTTAAAAACGTTTTGACTTAACACAACAAAACAAGATTGATCTGGGTTTAGCATTACAAAATAAAGTTCTCCAATCTGGTATAAACGTTGTGGGTAAAGATAAAGAGAATATAATGAAGTTAAATTAAAAATAGGAGATAAAATTAATTAATTATTATTAATTAAATTATTACTATAATTATTAAATTATAACGAATTAATGAACAGTTAATTCTCCTACCCCCGCATCACTTTCCCTCACTCCTTTGTGTTTCGATCCGTTTCTCTTTCAATATCCGACTTTCAAACTTGGATGCTACAATTCACCGTCCGCGTCAATCACCAACCGTCTTTAAACCGTTCTTCCGATTCAGTTGGTTTATTGCTTTCGGAAACAATCAGGTTATATTCCTAAGATAGGGTTCATAAGAATCTTTTTCAGACAAGATGTTTGCAACCGCCGTACAATCAGCCTGCCAACAATTAGCGGCTACTTCGAATATCAAAGGGATATCCGATGTTCCCTGAGAAGTACACCTCTATTCCCTTAGGGAATAATTGCCGTTGTTTTTTCAGTCCTCCCTCCTATTTCCAAGATGGGCCTATTTTAGCTCTTTCCAAACTCCCCCTTCCCCCATCTCGCCTTCCCCAAAACCAGTGATATTGCTCACCAACAACTTTAAAAATAAAAAAAAAAATTATCGTAAAAAAGAAAAAAAGATAAGAATGTGAATACCGGTTTTTTTTTTCTAATGTCATAAGGGGGGGGGAAATAATCATCCCTGACAGGGAAGTTAATTAAAATCTTTTGCCAGGGATATATTTTCACGAGCCGGGGAAATCCCCTCCCCCCCTCAAATCCTACCCGTTAATTCGCACCCAGCCTAAGGGTAAATGCTGGTCTGAGCACTTGCATCAATCAGATTGCAAATAAAAGACGGAGTTCAACTGAGACTACTTAAATACTTTTATATTTATAAATAATGAAATATGTAATTAGGGATTAATAGTTTTCTGTGTGTTGTATGTAAATATTTTCGGATTCAACACCTTACTCTGGACAAAACATAACCGACAAATTATTTTTTCTTAATTTTTACAATTTTGAAACAATACTTTCCTTCAGCAAATATTAAAACACGAATGCTTTTTTAATAAAATATAATTTCAGTTTGTCGTTACTCTAAGAAATAATTCATAAAAAAATACGCTCCTAATTTATTTTTAACTGTTTATATTTATAAACAATGCATAAACGGAAAATAATGTACGAGAATTTTACTACATTCTTTTAATTATCGCATCCTTTTTTCATTAAAAATTTTCTTTATGGATGAACGAAGAATTTAATTAAAGTTTTGCTAGCGGTACAGAATTTAATAGTGGCCAGGATTTTCTAATTTAAAACTTAGGTTATTCTCTTCTACTGTTTATTGTCAAAACACATGACCTTTTCAATAAAGAAGAATCATTTTCAAAGACAAGTGTGTCCTTTCGCTGAAATAATACGTGGAATGTGCACATATATTAATTTCATATATCAAAACTACTAATAATGTCTTAGTAGCATATAAATAACATAAGGAATGTAGTACATTAATAATATAATATACACATAAATATATTATACTCAATGTCTTAAATTATTAGTTATGAATATATTATTAGCAACATCTTTACCTTTACACTAGTTTTTGTTCTTACTTTTAGTTTGATTTTGAGTACTTATTTAAATTTGATTGTATTTCATTTATTTTTGGGTACTTTGAGTAATTAATTTCGGAGTAATTTTTGAGTAATTAATTTCGGAGTAATTTTTGAGTAATTACTTTAGTTCTTTTAATTTAAGTATTAATCCAGTTGACACTACGCCATTTTTCAGAATTTTCTGTTAACCATGTGAACTAATACGTATTGTTGATGAATTACTCTAACATAATGCTTTGAGAATTCATTTGTAGAAATAACTATATTAAAATAATGCACATATTAATGTAATACTTCTACTAAAGGGTTCAAATTTACAATTTTTATTTACAAAATACGGTTAATTTTACGACCTTCCTAACCATTTTGTTTACAGTCACTTTATTAAAAAAATAAAAACCTATTTTGCACATAGAATATAAACTATTGGATAAAACTGAAATAACTGATGCTTTTAACTATATAACTGACCTCAGTATAAAGATCAGTAATATTTTATATCAGAAATAATGGAAGCGTCGACGTCATGTTGCTGACCTCAAACGAGCACATAAAAAGAAAAAGATCCAGATGTAAATCCTTTATTTTGATACTTCTTAATAGAGTCAATCCTTAGATAATTTCTCAAGGATGTGACGAGGTGAAAGGTTTCGTACCCCACTGTGTTCACATTGAAATAGTTTACATTAGCATGTATAATGTAAATGCGACAACTAATTTTGCATACACAAGCTTCTTGATTAGTTTTGGCCCTAACAGTATAAGATATGTATTTACATAGTGTTAGCATAGAATAACCAAATGCTCTAGAAGAGCGGTTCTTCAACTGTGGTCCGCGGACACCTGTGGGAACACCACAACACTACCAGGGGGTCAGCGAGACCCTCTCACTGTTCCACATAGGTTCGGAAAAATATGAAGAACAAAACATTTACTATTTAATGCAAAAATAAATTCGAAAAATTCCTTCCTTAAATGGTGAAAATCAGTAATGAAACACTAGAAATTAATATGTATTATATAAATTACGGGCTTTACATTTTGCGAATTTTTTTTGGGGTCATGAAGGGGGATCCACGATCCAGGAAAGTTAAAAAACCGCTGTTCTAGAAAACTAACAAAACAAAGAATAGATGCCCATAAATTTAAAATTAACTTATCTAGAATATGGATATAAGAAATGGCGTCATATGTTACCCTAAATAGTTTTTAGAAAGCCCTCCCCCCAACTTCGAGGAATAGCTACTTTTATAATTTATTTTAAATTCTCATCAAGCACGTTACAATAAGAGTAGATAAAATCGCCAGTTTAAGTCATTCTGAGAAGGAAGGGAAAGTTTAACGTTCAAATGAGAAGATAATGTATTCACGTTTAATATTCAGGATCTTCAAGCAGGACGCATCAGAGAATTGAGTTTGTGGTTACGGCTTATTAATGAGCGAAAATTGAAGCGTCATTAATTACCCTATTTGTCAAGCCCACCTAATGACGCAAAATTCCCATTATATATAAAATAAATTGCCATATGGAAGAGATAGCCTCTAATTTGAAGCAATAGGTGGGAAAAAATAAGACCAAAGAAATCAAAAAGATATTAAATAATTAATTCTCGTTGACGAAATTATAGTTCTTTATTTTATATTAAATCCTTTACGAAAAGAAGGTGATGGTGGAGACCACGTTTACTTTTGCTTGTAAGGCTTCTTTTCCTAATGTACTTTTTTTTTTATCAAGGGGCGATTTTTTTCAATTGACTCAATACTATGCTTTTGTTCACCTTAAGAAGATTTTTATCAAAAGAATCACATTTTACATAATAGTATGTAGTAGGATAAGTGGCTTTTCTGATAAAAATTGGTTTCGTAAAAAGGATATTCTTTGAAATATACTGATAATTGATAAAAATTGACGACGATTGATAAAATATATGCAAATCCCTGGAAGAAGTGTTCAATTTCTTACTTGATATGTATATTTCTACTGGAAAAATCTGTGTTTATTTCTTTTGAGAACTTTTGTCGTTATAATTGTAAACGGAGGTTGAGAAGATTTTATTTCCTTGTAAAAAAATGCACAGTAAGCAAGCACAACGATCTACAGAGCAAGCACACAATTATAAAAAGTTCTAAAATGCTTAAAGGATCGATTTACCAATCACGTGGTTTCCGTAGTTAGATGGTTTTTTATTTTCTGTATATTATTACACACAAAAAAACACGTTGTCGATTTTCGTGGTTTTACATATTCGACAGCGATATGTAGTTGTGGGTAAAGTGTGGTTTACCATGAGGTATAGTTGTTTTAGAAAATATGTGATTGAAAAATATTTGAAAAAAATATGTAAAATATTTGAAAAAATGTTTTAAAAATTTAAAAAAAATATGCAAAATATTTGAAAAAAAATATGTTTTAAAAATGTAAAAAAATATGTAAAATACTTGAAAAAATAATTGAAAAAATGTGAATAAAAACAGTGTGTATGACTTTTTGGAGCACACTGACATTTTTTATTACTACTTGTGTTAAAATTATTTCTGAAATTATCTTGAAGAATGTAAAATTTTTCGTGAGTGAAAATTAAACTTCTTTCAAATAAGTAGATGGAATACAAAGAAGATGTGGTAAAATAATGAATAAATAAGCATACAGCCAATAAACAGACTTATAATTTGCACTAGCAGATCAAACTACTTAGAACAATCATACCATCTTATTTGACCAAGAATTTATACAAAAGCAAATGAAATTTCAAAACATTTCAACAATTTCAATAAGAACAATGTCAGAAATATTATTCTGATCCAGTCACCCGTGGTAAGAAATTTATAACTCTGTCAATAATGTTTGTTAACACTTCATCTTTTTCTCTTTTGTCATTTTAATGAAATGTTTTGTGTTGACATTAGATTAATGGAACTTTTTGAACGAATTTCTGAAATAGCTACTTGAACCGAGAGTATCATCTCAGGCGCCAGCCATCATTGAACGATCTTCTAAAGACAGTTTGCAAATACGAATCGACGAGTAAAATTTTTTGTAAGTTAGAATTTTAACCATGTGTAGCAGATGGATCTGGCGACAGGATCAAGGTAATATTGTAATACTGTGCCATCGTTTGTAAGTGGTTAAATTAGCATATTATAAAACGTCTATGATGACGTGTAGTTCGCGAATGACCGTGGGCGCTGATGTGGGTTGAAGCGAGAGTATGTGAAACGCGTTCACTTTCTTCTAAGCGTTCGATGGAGTAACATCGTTTTTAGTTCATACTGTTGCGATAACGTTATCTAGTAAGTTCCTAATCATGTGACATTCGTTAAAGAGTATAGTAATCTAGTCGAGTTTGCAATATTTATGGACTTGGAATGATATCATAAGCATGAGATGTAAACGTTGTCGAATAAAGTATCGAACGTAGGCATGCTTCGGATGTTTCATTTCACCGTCAATTGGACATTACCGTATCTTGCATTAGACGTCTTACGACTATAGCTATTCGAAATTACGTTACGTCAATACTAGATACTCACGTTGGCTGACGACTAGCCTTGCTCCGGTGCTTTCGCCACAAAATGCTGGAGGTATGAACTTTATGTATAACACGTTATTTAGACACTGTTAGATGGCAGAAAAACAGACAGTTCTAGAATCTAAACAAATGGTGACGGAGTGTTAATACCGAAATCCTTCTGATCTTTAATCATTGATAAGCTTCAATGTGACGCAAAAGAACACTAACACACTCCGTCACACATTATCCATGGATCAGAAGATGTTTAAATCCCACATTACTTTTTAGCTCATTCAATAGATAAGGTAATTCTTCGGATGGGTGTGCGTGTTTTGCTGGATCATTGCATTGTGTGGACGAGATTTTTGCTTCGAGCACTTACTTCGACAATGCTTTTAGATTATTGGTGAAATTTGGAATGAAACGGAACGACTATAGGTCAGATATTTACACTAAATACAACCATTCAAAGAAATGCAATGAATTTGACGCTAGCATTCAGTAATCAGATGCTAATTTTAAGTAAGCGTATGATAGTGTTTAAAATGATAAGCTTTATGGAGTTCTATGCATCCCTTCAAAATATTTTAGCTTTTTGAGAATGGCATAGAAATAATACTGAACCCCAAAATAAGAGGAACAGCGTTCGAGCAAATTAAAAGTAAACAATGGGTATTAAATTATACAATAATTTCTGCCACCCACGTTTCAATTACAGCTCAAACTAGAGCTTATGTAATTTTGGAGAAAAAGAGACGCTTTCCCCATCCTGGATTCGAACCAGGGTCCCTCCGTTTAGCCCGGAGTGTCTTGGACCGCTAGACGAATGAGGACAGGAAACAACGCTCTCTTTCTCCGTATGTAAAGATGTTAAGGTATTATTACCCTCCGCAGGGATAACACAATTGCCAAATATGGTCAACACAGAAAAGCCTCCGGGGAAGAGGGTAATAATACCTTAACAATGGTATTAAAAGGGTATTAAAAGTAAACAAGACGATGTACTTTCAGCGACGTTCCGTGATTTAACCTTGGAAGTTAATATAAGGAAATACACCTGTGTGAATGAAACCAGGTGGCGAAATTTTCACGAAAGCGCTCAGAGGTGTCAAGATTTGGTAGACGACGTAGTTTTAAGCTGTAAAACTTCTCTTATGTCAAATAATTTAAAAGGAATATTTTAGCAGTTTAAAATTAAAAATAGTACGAAAGAACTTGAATTCAAAATTAATTAGATTGGAAAATAATTTGAAAACATA
>QLNU02003225.1:112704529-112716458 GCA_006491805.2 Dysdera silvatica | reverse complement strand
TACTAGTTATTCCAAGCATGCACCTCTCCATGCTCCTTTGCGTTGTCTGTAACTTTCGTATTGCTCCAACTGTTAGACTCCATGTCTCTGATCCATAAGAGAGGACTGGCAATACACACTGGTTGAAGACTTTTCTTTTTAGACATAAAGGCAATTTCCCCTTCAGGATAAAACTGTTTCTTCCAAATGCACTCCAGCCAAGTTTAATACGTCTGTTGAGTTCTTTCATAATGTTGCCATCCATTGAAATCAGCTGGCCAAGGTAAATATATGAATCAGCAATTTCTAGCTCAGTGTTGTCAACTTGTATTTTTGTTTCCTCTACAAAATTATTGAACATGATCTTAGTTTTTTGTAGGTTCATCTTGAGTCCAACTTCTTCACTTCTAGTTGAGAGCTCTTGTACCATGTCTTGGAGTTCCAATGGGTCCGTTGAAAAAATAACAATGTCATCAGCAAACCGCAGATGATTTAAATATTCACCATTTATTTTTATTCCCTTGTTATTCCAATTTATCAGCTGAAAAATCATCTGTAAAGCAGAAGTAAAAAGTTTTGGAGAAATGGTATCTCCCTGCCTCACCCCTTTGCCAAGTTTGATAGTTTTGGTATCTTTATGTAACCGAAATTTTGCACTTGCATTTTTATACACACGTTTCACCATGTCAATGTACACATCCTCAATGTCTGTTGATCTTAAAGAGTTGATGACTGCTGATGTTTTTATAGAGTCAAAGGCCTTCTCATAGTCAATAAATGCAACACACAATGGAAGTTCATATTCATGTGTTCTTTCAATTAATTCTCTTAATACTTGAATATGGTCCACTGTACTGAATCCACTTCGAAATCCAGCTTGTTCTCTTGGTTGAGCTGCATCTAATTTTTTCTGCAGGCGATGTGTTAGAACTTTTGTGAAGATTTTATAAATAGCAGGTAACAAGCTAATTGGTCGGTAATTTTTCAAATCCTCTTTATCACCTTTTTTATGCAAAAGAATTACTGTTGCAGAATCCCATTGGTTTGGTATGTTACCGCTGTTAAGACATTTGGTAAAGAATTTTGCAAGTATGTCTTCTACATATTCTCCAGCTTCTTTTAGGATATCTAATGTAATACCATCATCACCAGGGGCTCTTCCTTTCTTCATATTTTTTATTGCAAATGAAACTTCTTCTTTTAAGATTTTAGGAGCTGTTCCTTCGACTATTTCAATGTCTTCGTTTAATTCACTGTTACTTTCGTATAGATTTTTGTAGAATTCTTCAACTCTTCTAAGTATTTCTTCCCTATTTCTTGTTACGGTGCCATCCTCTCCTTTTAATGCAATGATGTGTTTCTTCCCAACAGATAAACTTCCTTTAACAACCCTAAGGCTCTTGTTATTTTCAATGGCTTTCCTTACTAGCTCACAGTTGAATTTTCTTATGTCTTCTTTCATGCTTTTGCGCAGAGTTTTACAAAGTTCTATGTACTCAATCCTGGAACTGGTATTTCGATTGTCCACCTTCATATCTCTTCGCCTTTTCATGAGCTGTTTCGTCTTCTCAGATAATTTGCTATTGTGCTTTTTACAGGTTACACCACCAATTTCCCCAGCAGTTTCAACTATTGTCTTAACAATGTTTTCATTTGCTTCTGAGATATCACTTTCATCAATAAGTCCTTCCAGTGCAGAAAAGCGATTTTTTAATTCCAACTTGAATGCCTCGGTATTTACTTTCAGTTTCATTAGATCCACCCTCTTACTTACTTGTTTCCTAATGAGCTTCTGTCGTTCTAATTTAGTATTTAAGTGCACTTTACATCTCACCATTCGATGATCACTTCCAGTATTAAATCTGTTCAGTACACTGCAATCTTCAATAATTGATTTCTTGTTTGCCAGGATATAGTCAATTTCACTAGTTCCCCCATTTGGGTGTTTATATATATATATATATATATATATATATATATATATATATATGAAATAAATTAGCAAATTACTTTGAAATTAAGACATCTGTGAAATCTAATGTCTAATTAAGACATATTTATGTGTCGAAAAATAGACTGTAAAGAAAATATAACGCGATAATATGGATATCAAAATAAGTCCAAATAACATGGATTAATATTTATAAGGAGACTTTTATAAATACAAAAAGAGAATAGAAATACAAAAAGAAAGAATAAACGAACTGAAATTATGGGTTGTTAAATCACTTTCTGAAATTTTACTTTGCCTCGATTGTAGTTTTGTTCGTAATGACTTATATAACTATAAGCTGAGCAGGAAATGCCCATTATTTTCGTCGTTAAAATTCAATGAAATGAAGATCATAAATTAAAAAAAATTGATGGCTAAAATGAAAATCAACGCTGTGCCTTCACTTGTAGTTAGAGCTTTCAGTGCTCGTTCACACATTTTTTTGCCTAACTGGCTTACGAAATGTATCCTTCCGCAGCAAAAAACTGGCTTCAAGTGCCGCTGTGCTATTGAACAGAGAGAGTGCACTCCAGTTACAATTTAGCTCGGTGGTTAAATCGAAGTTAGACTGTATTAGAAAATAATTCTCGGGTTAACAAAATAGTTTATTTTGTACCCAATAGATGGCGCCTATGAGATGGGCGCTGGTTTGCTTTGGGGAATTATTTCAATGTCTGACGAAAAATTTAAAATCAACGTATTAAATTTTAACGCACATTATTTACGATAAAATGAGACGTTTTTAACACAAAATAAATATTTTCTAACACATAATTTTTAGGATAACAAGTTTCAAAGTATAAGAGAGCTATGGAATTAAAAAGGCTAAACCCCCACAACCCACTGGTTAAGATATAGTTTTCAATTGTAATTTGTTATTTGTAGGTAGGGCTAAAATTTTACTAGAGATGGCTATCTCCCTATCACTCACCCATCCCCCTAGTTACGTCAATGATAACATGATCACACTTATGCACATTTCAAAAGATATTCTGAAAACCTTTCAAAACCACCGATAGATGGCGACTGTAGCAAACGTTCCTTTCTCGTTGGATGACCTGGCGAAATAGACTTTATAGTTCACATGGACCAGGCATACAATATCAGGCATTTCCTTTGCGAATTCTTCAAAAATCCGAGTATTACATCTAAGGTAATGAAATAAACCGTACTGTATCATGAAAAAGCTATTTTTAAATGTGAGAAAACAAGATTTAAAAAAATATATATTCCACACAAACATATAAAATGCTTTATGATTACATGCTCGGTGTAACTACAGTATAAAGGAATTAGGCAAAGTTTAGGAATTCCAGTGTATTGGGCTTATGTTAATAAAGACAGGGGAGCGCACACACAAATGCAAGGGCTGGATGATCTTATTGGCAAAAAAAGTTTGAGAGCAGAGTCGTAGCCAGGATGAGGCGGGTGGGGGGGCTGAGCCCTTCTAGAAAATAGTTTTTTTCAAAATAAATTATTTTAGAATATTATTTAAAATTTTTTGTTTTGTATAAAATTGTACATGATAATGGAAATCATCCTTTGACATTTAAAATGCATTTTTACAGTCTATCTGGTTTACGTCACGTTTCCAAGAGGTTTGAGCCTTTATAATAAGGACAAGGGATCCACTCTATAATAAGGACAAGGGAGCCACTCTATAATAAGGACAAGGGAGCCACTCTATAATAAGGACAAGGGAGCCACTCTATAATAAGGACAGGGAGGCACTCTCTAATAAGGACAAGGAGCATCTCTAATAGACACTAAAAGGACAAGGAGGCACTCTCTAATAAGGACAAGGGAGGCACTCTCTAATAAGGACAAGGGAGGCACTCTCTAATAGGACAAGGGAGGCACTCTCTAATAAGGACAAGGAGGCACTCTCTAATAAGGACAAGGGATCCACTCTATAATAAGGACAAGGGAGCCACTCTATAATAAGGACAAGGGAGCCACTCTATAATAAGGATAAGAGAAATTATAAATTTTAGTATACCTCCAAGTTTTCAATGTAAACTTTACGTTAAAAACAATTTATTAGTGTTAAGTATATTAGTCTATTGAGAAATTATTATTAAATATATTAATAAAATACATCAAAACATTCACGAATTTTAAGCGTCCCTATAATTTCAGAGCTCCCTGTCACAAGCGTCTTGTTATGGGGTTGTAACAAGCGTTGTTGTAACAAGCGTTTTGTTACGGGGGAGGGGGTTGATGGACCCTGGCGTGTGAAGAACAAACGCCATATCAAATGCAAATTGAAAATGATAATTTTCGGCGTAACAATAAAAAATTGTTTCTTTAAATCAGTCAAAATTAAGTTCTCTAGCTATATTGTGCGAGCTGGAAAAATGTCCTCCGAATCAATGTTTCCCCATCCTTTTACAAGTCGCGACCTTCTTTTATAGTAGCCAAGCCACCTGAAAACCCTTTATATAGTAGCCAAGTAACCCGCTATCCGCTTTTTGTCAGCTGCTGCCACATTTACATAATTAAAAATTTTTTACGGAGTATAGAAAACCATTAAATATAAAATTATAATATATATATAAAAGTATTATATATATATATGTTAACAATATATATTATAGATATAAAGTTAACAACGATTAGTAGAATATTGCAATGTGGCCATGTAGAAATGTAAAAGTGTTTGAAACATTTCGTATGAAATACCTCATAAAAATAATCATAACTAAAAATGGTTGCGGCGACTCAAAGGAAATCAGTTCGCAACCCCCGGTTCAGAACAACTGCTTTAAATAGTATTAATTACAGATGAACAACTGACTATATTTTTGAAGTCAAAACGAGCAAGGGAAAGGGGGTTTTAATATAAATTTTAATACCTGTATATTATAAATGAAAGATTCATAATACCACCTTTTTTTTTATTTTTGGAAGCACATCTTCATATTTTGTTTTAAGTAAATCATAACTCAATAAAAGATAACAAATAATTACTTAAGCTTAATTTTGCGACATGGGACCAAAAAAAAGCTTGCCTGTGGTCCCCACAAAACCCTAATCCAGCCTTAAGGGCTCATAATAATTAGCTTTACTAATTATTATGCATTTTTCCTGAAATTTCTTTTTCTGACCTTTTTTCCGTCTCCATATGTCTGTATATATATTTAAACACAGTAAGAAAATGAAATTGGGATTACATAAATATTTTAACAGTAACACCTAAATTTTAGGGCATATTTTGTTTTTGATCTCAATGGCACCATTTCAAGTTTAGTGCATAAAATTTAGAATTTCAAAAACGAAAACATAAACATAGAAATACTGAAAATAGAAATACTGAAAACATAGAAATACTGAAATTTCCACTCATGAAAATATATACATGCGGCGGAGAAGGATTTATGTCACACAGCGCCCGATGCGAGCCTAAAATGTAGGCTCCCCAGCTAAATATTAATTATCTTCAAAGTAATTCCTTTGGTGACGAAGTTTTTTCTATTTCTAGGGATCTCCACAATAGACTGATAAATCTTATTACAAAAAAATACTAAATATTATTACAAGAAGGAAAGCCACGATAATAATAAAAATTTCCTTAAAACAAATAACATGTATAACTAAACAAACACTTTTCCTGATGAGTCAAAGATCGAATTGTTTTAATATGAAAGTTAAAGTTTCACATTTAGTTTCAATAACTCGGAATGTTCTCTGTACAATAAATAATTCATCTATTTTGATGCAGTTTTTAGTTTCCAAATTTCTTACTTGCAGTGTCATATCGTATCATGCGAAAAACCGTACGAAGTATTCATTCTGCAGTAGACTAAATTTATTTTTTATCGGTCTTGGGAAACGTGTGGAAGTAAACACAATAATTATATTGCATTCAGAGAACTTATAACTTGCTTGTTTTGTGGTTTTACGGCTCAAAGACTACAATGGTCATGCTGCGCCGGGACCTACTGTTTTCCGAGGAATCCGAACCTCTTATGGCCTAGGGAACCAAACCCCGGACTACAGTGAGCAGTGCGATCTTTTATGAGATCTCTGAGTGAGCGTAGAGAACTTATAAAACATCAATTTGATTTATTGAAACTTATTTAAGAATAAACGCTAAAATAATCAACTTGGATTTGACCTTGTTTGAACGTTAGTGTCGTTAGGCTATTCTCTCTCTCCCTTCTTGACCTAGCGACCAGGGCGACGTCACCGGTCGCACTACCTTCAATCCCTTACTGACACAGGAATAAGCAACAGAATTTTCGGGCTACTTGGCAAATGTAGTAGGTCAGGACATCATTTTGCACAAGCTAAAAGCAAATGGATTGTCCAGCTCGGATTTTTTTAATGATTCTTGAAAATAATTAAAAAGAAGGAAAATTAGAAAGTTTCACCAAACTCAATTTTTTCAGCCAATCTCCTTTGGAGCTTGGAACACTGTATACTCCCCCCTTGGCTGCCCCTTTCCTTAAATGCACATGAAAAACATAAAAACAAAAGGTTGTAAATTAAGGGAAAAACAGAACAAAAATAAACGTTTCAAATAGTAAAATTTCCGTTTCTTTTCATTTGCATAGTATTTTCTTTAACTATCTTAAAAGCAGTAATTAAAAGTTAAAAAATTAACTAGCTGGAACTAATTAACAAGCTTTGGGTCCTCTTTTTCTCCACAGGGAATATTACAATTACATCAATAGAATTAAGTGGTGAGCGTTTATTCAAATCCCAGCTTTTGTTAAATATTTGCAGTTAAATGGGTTCAACAAATAAAATGTTGCAATAATCGATGACTTAAAGTCTGTTTTTTCATGCTCGGCTTTTCATTTTACCACATTCTAATTGTTACAGGCGCATTTACGCTGACAGCGAAAAGTTAAGGGGTTTAAGGATGAGAGTTGCTGCAAAACCAAACTTTCGAAAAATGTTTCTTTTGAACAAAGAGAGGAAAAAGCCATTTCATTTATGATTTTCTATATTCGAGTTGTTTTTAAATCACATTTCAGTACCCACATTTAATGCCTCAAACCGAGGCTAGCATTGCCCTTGTTAGGGATAGTTCTTGTCCTCGTTCGTCTAGTGGTCGTGGCACTCTGGGCTAAACGGGGGAACCCAGGTTCGAATCCAAGATGAGGACGGTGCCTTTTTGTTTTCTCCTAAACAAAAACAGCTCTAGTTTGAGCTTATTTCTAAGTGGGTGTCGAAAATTATTAAGTGAAAAAAAGAAAAAAACAGTTCAATTACCATGAAGGCGGCAGGCGAATGAATGGTTCATCATACGGAGCCTCAACGGATGGATTTTATGATGCGCGCCCGCTAGATATTATTGCCTTACCTAGGGGCCACAATATCTCGAATTTGTAACGTAAGGGACAAAGGGTTCTACACTTAAGTGACAAAAATGGAGTGTTGTAATTAAATTTTATGAATTTCCTGCAAACTGCCGCTTTAAGAGAAAAGTGAGATCTAATATCGGTTGAATTGGAGTTTAAAATTTTGGTTTTAAATCAATTGACATACACTATCTCTCTCACTAACTTTAAAAATAGAGAAAAACGTCGGTAAATAGAAAGTCATTAATCGGGAAGAAGTCATAAACAAATAATAACCCACCAGCATTCATAAACTAATTTTAACACATTGAAAGTATACGCACATTTTGAAGAACTGTTGATAATTCAATTACTATTACTCAAACTAAAGGTTTAAAATCTTACTTTTTTATCTATATTGGGAGGTAATAAGTGTATAAGTAAATATGAGTTTACAAGAACAAGCGCATATATTATTTTCCCCCAATATAAAATAACGCTTACTAATTACTATATTACAAGGTTACAACACGTAACTGCAAATATCATTTACCTAGAATCGTGTGCCAGTATTACAACAAACATCATTTTACCCATATGTAAACTTTCATTTGTCGTAAAACACAGTACGCTGCTGCGTAAGTGAAAGAAGCCTCTCTGTCACTTTGCGTGAAATCTCATTTCGAACTCCCAAACTTCTAGTATCTTTCAGACTGAACAGTTTTATTGCAGATAATTTTTATATTTACATTATTATAAAGGTAATTTACAATTTTTGGTATTTTAAAAGTAAAGATCAATCTTTCGAAGATTTAAATATATACGAAAAAATAGACGGCGTTATTTTAAAATACTAATCTATCTATTGTAAAAGCAAGATTATCAAAAGGAGAAAAACAAGTTATTTCCGTAGTGTAAAATATATTAATTTTAAGAAAATTCATAAACGCTTCCATCAGTTGAAAAAAAAAATTAAATTAATCTTGCTTAAAGCTTCGTTATCGTTTATAAGCTAGAACATTTTAATTCGTATATTTTATCATTAATATTTTATTTTATAAATTTTATTTTTCCTTTATCGATTCAGAGACACTTATTTGTCTTTTACCTGGTCCAAAGCTTCATTTGTATCGTGCGGACGTCTAAAATTTTCTACTTTCAAATTTATATAATGATATAAAAATTCTATTTTGTTCAAGAATAGTTTATGAACTCAATCGAAATTTTATTGTCCACTAAAGTATTTCAATCTAAGCGCTTTCGCGAAGCAATAACATGAATTTTGAAAGCACTATAACACATCTTTCAACCTCAAGCAAAGGAATTGAAATTGTCAGTTATTAAGGTGAGTTCGAGTTGGAAAGAACTGCAGGGTTTCGATATTCCATAATTTCACCGTTCGACAATTTTTCATCATTTTTCAATCTTTAATCTTCTTATCGAAATATCTCGTAGTGGAACATATTCGAATTGAGTACAACCAGCACTCTCGCATAAAACGCATCCAGCTTTTAAGCTGATTTGATGTACTTTCAACATTCCTTAATAAGATATTTCAGTTTTCCTTCAACTGAGGATTCAGCATATGTCTTAGTTGGCAGTTTAATATATGATTGTAGCAAAAGTATTACTCACCTACAAAGTCCCCATTGATAATTGCTCTCTTCTTGTTTCGATAAGTTAAACTATTTAAGTTCTATTACTGTCTTCGATAAGTTAATCTATTTAAGCCCTTTCTATTACTTTCTTCGATAAGTTAAACTTTTTAAGTATTGAAGTTCTTTTTAAATCTAGGGATTTTTGTTGAACGAAAAATTCCTTCCTTAAATGGTGAAAATTAGTGATGAAACACTAGAAATAAATATGTATGATGCAAATTCTGGGTTTTAAACTTTGAGTTAATTCTTGGGGGGTCCGCAAGGGCGAGTGATCTCTGAAGGGGGTCCGTGGTTTATGGAAGTTAAAGAATCACTGGTATAGGATATGTATACGTTTGTGCAAACAGGTTTGTAAAACGCACACACATATTATATACGACTGCTTCAACTGCAATTTTTTTTTCTGTTTTCATACATACATTTTTAAAGAGTGGGTATTTCTAAAAAGCGGTGACGTATTTACTGATAAAATATTATGCATTAAAATTAGTGTGCCAATAAGTAAAAAAGAATAAACAAAAAAAAGTCATGGACTTGATGGAAGCGGGGTGAGAAATGCCCGAAATAAAATAGTTAAGAAGTAATGAATATGAAACAATGAATATGAATAAAAAGTAAAGAAATGGGTCCTCTAAAAATAGTTAAAAAGTAATGAATTTGGAAACAAATACTAAATAAATTGAGATGTATGAATAAATTAATGTAGAATGCAGGAATAAGTTTTTTAAAAATTAATCAGCATAATAAAAATGACCATTTATATATCCAACAACATAGTTTTAAACTCTTTAGCAGTTACTTTTGATTTCACCACTGAGAAAATACGAAAGCCATTTCATGCTGAAAGGAAAACAAAAATAGAAAATTTTCTGGTCATTTTCAGAGCACAGAATATGATAAATCTCTCCTGGCTGATATCCACAGATTTTGCGGGAATGTTGATGACAGGAAGAGGACTATACCCACTAGCTCGCTCACTCATCCATCTCGAGTAAGTACCCAGAAAAACTAAACTTCATTGCCATCGCTTTTAATGAATGAAGTATAGAAATCCTTCAGCGCCGTTCAGAATGTGGGAGAAGGTAGTAGAACAACTTTTTTTTTTTTAATGTTTACGTCTTTCCATTTCTTCACTAACTTGGGATGCTCCAGACTTCTTGAAAAGCCATTTGCAGAGACAAGCTTCATCGACTGAATTAATATAACCGAAACACGAAAGAACATGGCTTTTAGTAATTGTTTATAGAAACACAATATTATTTGATAAAACGACCTTAATATACTATATATCAAAATACATTCATTGTTGTATCGACAAGTTTTCATCGTAACTTTCACGTTTGTTATATTTTGTTGAGGTGAGGTCATTTAAAAAGGGAGTTTTTCTAAACTATCCACATTTTGTTTATCGTAAGTTCATGCCACTTTGACAGATAATTACCTACAAGTAGACTTATCACTTTTGACTTCAAAAATATATAATTTAATATTATTTAAATATAAATGGATTGCTTATTTGCAAGAAATTGTTTCGTTTATCTGAAATACTTTTATTCTTCGCATCATTCAAAGGTGTTATATGCATTTGAATGTTATCTTATTATAATATACACGAATACAATTTTGATGCAGCAAATTTGAATTTTAAGTAACAAAATTAAAAGCTGAAAATAATATTCTCATAAAGAATTTATTCGCTTATAATTAAAAATATTCTGACTTTCTTATCTGTCATAAATGGTTTAAGAACGGAGGTACTTGCATTTAATAAATTTCATGGTTCTATTGCTAATTCACATAATTTAATTGGCAAAAACTTTGAAGAAAATATACTTTACTGATTACAAGCAAATTATACCTAAACGTGAGGGACGTTGAATACATTTATTTAAGAATTCTAAAATGGAATGACTCGTACTAGGAATGAAACTGCTTCTCTATGAGTCGAATCAGTCTCTCTTCCTGAGAGTTATTCTTGCTAATGTTTATAATGTAGTTAATAAAATTCATGTATGCATATTAGTGACATTTTAATTGGTGACTCTACAAGGCTCTGGGCAAATCAGGAGCCTCGAATTGGAAGAGACTAAGAGTTCATTATATATTTTTCTTATTGTCGAAAATTTAGAAATTTAAAAATTAGTGCAAAAGGGAATTCAAAAATTATCAAACCCAGAACCACTACAAATGCCACGTCATTCACGTATTTGCATTTAATAAACTAGAATTGTTCTGTAAATTATAAAATACACAACAAATTCGACTAAAATTATTATATCTGTAAAATAAAATGTTGCAGATATATGTAAGAAAAAACAAGGAAAAGAAATGTTGTAATTATAGCAGGAAAATATATTTCTATTTATGTTAATAATATAGATGCAGGTTTCTTTAATAGATAGAGGATATGTTTTCTAAAGGCAATTGCTAGTTAATCATTTTAAAGCTTTATGCTTCAGGGCAGGCGACAGAATTACTAGAGATAGTACTCTTAGAGAAAAAATAAGAATTGGATGATATATATTTTTATTTGAGAGTAGATGTAGCGCCTATTATATCCAGGTAATGACTTGGAAAGTGATATGACCTTTATATGCGGACCGATAACAACCTGCCATGATATTTGAACTCCGTCGCGAAGTGCCACCATCTGTTGTAAGAGCTACTGTCATTTTCACAGCTGCTAGACTGATCTCTTTCTGAAATATAGCGTCAGCATGGCTGACAACATTGTATCTAAACTAGAAGTTGGGATTAATTATTCTTAAGAATGAACCAGAACCATTGGATAGATCTATGTATTATTTAACGCATCGGTTCAGCAGCAAGGTATTTGCTGCATATATATATATTTCTAATGTTTTATTATTTCACTATTTAAGGAAGGAATTTTTCGTTCCCTCGTAATTTATTTTTAGCATTAAAGAGTAAATGCTCGTGTCTTAGTACTTTTCCGAAAAATTGAAATAGATGGAAAAGAAATAGAAATAGTAAAAAAATAGATTTTCTGG
>QLNU02003225.1:112685728-112702775 GCA_006491805.2 Dysdera silvatica | reverse complement strand
GTGACGTCACCTCCCGTTATTTTTATCTATTCCATCGGATTACTTTTAGTGAATGGATAGTACCCGTAAAAGAATTTTTATGAAATTAAGATTTTATATTATGCTCATCATAGATATATTATGATGATATGTCTATGATGATATATTATGCTCATCATAGAATACTATCAGCATTCTTATTTGAAGAATTAATAATTATTTTTTTCCGCCCTTAGATATTTCTCAATATTTGCTTTCTGTACCTTATGTGATGTGTGCTCCCATACAAAATACATTTTAGTGAAAGTACCGTTTTAGTCCCTAATAAACATATATTAAGTAAAATTTCAAATGAAAATAAGCACTGCTTATAACCGAATTCAACATAAGTAATTTCCAAGAAGAGATCCTTATGAACGATTTTGTTTTCTCTTTGCAAAAATTTCAATAAAGCAGTAAATAAATGTAAAAGGAGGTGTCACATTTCGCACAGAATTGTATCACCACAGATAGAAATCATGTTAATCGATAGAATCCGATTAACGCATCCAACAACGAAAGCCGAAACGACAGTTAATTATGTAAATTCGGTAAAAATGTGAAACATGGATTTTATTTCGCGTATCATGCAAATTACAAAGAATCATTTTTAATTCCCTTTAGTTTGTTTCATGGAGAGATTCTGACAGCTGCGAATGTAAAGTTTTGAATAATTGATTCGATTTACATTATTAATTGCTTTGCCAATTTGCACAGACGGTTAAAGAAATTACATTTTATTTGCAGTTATGAAAGACAATAATTAATAAGTTCCTAACTCAAATCTTTGTTGTTCGTTTATTTTATCTTGTCGTTATTTCTCCGACCGTAGTTTTCCTTCTCCGTTTTTTTTATTATTTCTCGGGATGAAATAGCGATGAATTTTCCAAATTGTTTCATTGATTATTGTCGAAAACTTTCTCCGTACCCATGTTTGTTCTTTGGGGGAAAAGTAAAAAAATATCGTCTTTTCCGTAAAACTGTTATATCTATTCTCCTTTTGGACTCTTTAATAATGCAGACACCAGGTAATTGATTTTATATTAATAAAATAAATGAACGTTAAATATTTTTAAGTAATGGTTTAGTTATTTTTGTATGTCTCAAAATGTATGTAATCTGTTCATAAATGATGAAACAGAATACAGAGAAGACAATAAATTTTGAATATTTGGAAAGCTATATTAGGTTGAAATTTTATTAGGTATATTAGGTTGAAAAGTAATTCTTTCTAATAAAATCTAAGCATGTGTGCCCTATATGAAAATTGTGCTTTACTAAACAATAAAGTCACTATTTAATATTTTTGTTATGCCGACATATTTAAAGTAGTAAAATTAAAAAATTAATAATTAATACTTAACAAAAATGTCACTATATTTTAGTACATCCTGGGTCTTTATTTATAATCTCACAATGTCTTCATTACCAACTGAAGACCTTTCAGATTTCGATGTATTTTATAAAAAACTTCTTCGGTAAAAATATTTGAAATTATTTATGGACAGTGCATTAATCAATAATACCATTTCCATGTACAATAAACCTATTTTTTTCCAATCGTCGTATTTTTAAGCTTCAGAAAACAACAAACCAACCTGATATATCAAATAAATAGAACGTTTTAACTTATTTTGAAAATTTTTTTTCAATTTAAATCTCAAAGGGACAATACTTTCTAAACTAATGAGCTTTCTAAACTAATGAGCACGCCAGAATATGGAAAGATAAAAGAGTATTAATTAGCTTGGTTTAGAATGAAATTATGCTCTCCAGTTAGTGTAAAGGTTATTTTCGAAAGAAGGTATTTTCGAGTTGATGCAATATTACATATACTTAATCGTCATAAACTATTTCAATAAATTTTTAAAGGTAATTAATATTATCAAATTATATTTTATTTCAGTCAAAAAATTCAAATTATGTTTTTATCATATTACAAAGCATATTTATTGCTGAAAAAATTATAAATTCGAAAAGATGTTGAGTAAAACATTAAATTCCAGACAAAGTGTAACATCAAAATATTAAGCACACATTAAAATATTGTTAAAATAATTCACATATGTGTGGCAAAGGTGCATTTCACGCAGCAAGAGAAAATTTTGAGTAGTGTCATAAACAATGAATGATGCCAATTGAAATATTAATATAGGTCGAAAAATGTAAAATAATTGCACATTTCGGAATTCAATTGAAGATTTCTGATCATAAATTTAAGCTCATCACTTTTACATAGATTTACAATGAAATGTGCCTTTATATTAACACAGCGCTCTCACTCCTCTCTCCAATGACGCTGCGTTTTGATGAACGCATTGTGAAATAAATCTGTGCTTAAAAAATGAAACAGAAGGTAAACTGACGTTTAAAATTTCTTAAAAGTGGTCTATGTCAAAGTAAACAATTATCTCATCATCTAAGGTCTTAATATTTTAATGATCCAGCAGTCTTACTGTGTGGAAGTAATACGTTCGCGAAAGGTCATCTGTGTATGATTCTAATGGTGCTGTAAAAAAAAAAAAAAAAACGCCCCTGAAGACATCGTTTCGGTGTTTATAATTTATTTAGTATATCACAAATCTTGGTAAAACAAAATAATGGGAAAATTTTTAGATGTATGTATTTCAATACAGCTTTAAAACAGTTTTTCGAAGGTTTTTAGCCCTCTACAAAGAAGCTTACATAAGACTTTTCAAAGAGGGCTAAAAGCCTTCGAAAACACGTTTTACAGCTGTATTAAAACATATACTTCTAAAAACTCTACCCCTTGTGTTTGTTTTACAAGATTTGTGATATATTCAGCACAGTGAGTCGCTTTACTTCCGTTTATTTGCTAACTGAAATTTCAAAAAATAAAATGGCACTGCAGAACGCATGTTAATTTCCTGCTCATTGTAGACCGGAAACTGTTTCTACAATCAACAGAAGTTCAGATTACTCAAAAAATAGTCAAATTTCCATATTCCTTAAAACATAAAAAAAATACAAAATCTCGCATTAATCTCCATTGCAGAGAAAGAACTACTTTTCGTTTAGCTGGGCTTGAATGTAGTTTAACTAAAATAGTTAAGTTTCAATCCGAAGAACAGTCTTCGAAATGTTCTATTGTTCCATATTGGAAGAAGTGATTTTTCTGCAATATGTAACCTTAAAAATATAATTTACAAATTGATTTATTTTGCACCTTAAAAATGATGTTTTCATAAATACCTTTAATATAAGCTATTCTACTCCGAGTTTTTGAGCTACTACAGACTCTCCCTTCATGGTTTCTCCTTACCGTATTATCTATGGTTTATTATTCCAGAATTTTCCTTTGCTCCAGAGCATCTAGATAGTCGACGCGCGTTATGACGTAGCCACTTTACATATTTCATTAAAATGCTGATGTATATGTAGAAACGAGCATATATTATTTTTCATGGCATATATTTAGCACGGAATACATTATTTTGGTTGGATAGTACTGCATTATTATTATTTATGAAATGCAAGTGTCTTTTAGAAGTTTTAACCAACATTTTTAAATTCAGTAATGAGAAATTTAAACTTAAAATTAAAACAAATCTTAAAGAAACGTAGAATTCCTGAAACGTCGTTTTGTGGTTTACAGGCAATGGACTAAACATAAAAATGTAGTTATACGAGTATAAGATACGCCAGTTTTTATAAAACTGAAACCATACTGAAAAATGAATTCGATAAAATATTTCAATTTTTTTAAAAAAAGCACAGTTTATATGTGTCTGAGAAATGTCAGGGTGAGAGTAATAGATTCAAAATGCAATTTAATTAAAGATTAAGGAATTAAAATAAGAAATTTGGGGCCTAAAAAAAAATATAATTCCACAGCGCGTTTATTTTTCATCAATTTCATGTTCAAAAATATAACACGTTAAAATCAAGCATTGGCTTTTGATCTCCAATTTGATGGCTTGATATGAAAACATATGGACATATTACACGTTTGAGATGAAATTAAGTACAATAATTACTTTCATTAAAATCTCAAAAGGACTTAAAAAAAGCGTTGTTGAATAGAAAAGGGCCCTGCGGTGGCGCAGTGTGGTAACGCGTTCTCCTATTGCGCGGCTAATCCGGGTTCGACTCCCAGCAGTGCAAAAAGAACGCTTACTCAGAGATCTCATAAAGATCGCACTGCTCACTGTAGTCCGGGGTTTGGTTCCCTAGGCCTTAAGAGGTTCGGATTCCTCGGAAAACAGTAGGTCCCGGCGCAGCATGACCACTGTAGTCTTTGAGCCGTAAAACCAAAAAGACAAAATAGAAAAGGACATTAATCCGATTGTTGAGATGAATAAGGGCAAACTAATATTTAATCTATTTCTTTTCATATCTATAGGCGTATAACTATTAATGCACTTAACCGTTTAGAATTTTTTTTTGTCATTTATTTTAATTACAATTTAGTTTTTCTGCACCTGGGCTTTCCAAACTAAGTCCATACCTTCCTTTGACTTGGATAACCAATCCGCAAACAGCTTGTAAATTTCCAAATTCAGTTGCTAGATACATGTCTATTTTATTTTTATAATGCACCAGAAATTGGAATGTTGGATGATCTTGCTTTGTTAAACTATTGTAAAAGCAACTTGTCAAATCCTTCTGTTTCAGAACATTGCCTTTTCAGACGTTTATCCGATGATGATCTGAACTTTCGTACGATCTCTAGTATCGTCTGATGACTTACTGAAATGCCGTTAGGAGTACGGTCGGGTAGCTGAAACTGTTCGGCAAACTTTAGTGCTTTTTAGCGGGTTTCAATAGATATTGAACCCGCTATTGCTTTTGGGCTTTCTGTCTGTCTGCCTGTCTATACGCACGTAATGAAAAGGACAAGGCAAAGGTCTTCCGTAAATGCAATAATGATGACTATTGTTAACGTTACAAATCTACCGAGTTACTTGAGAATTAGAGAGTTGCGGATTAGAGAGTTGCGAGTTAATGTTAATTGAAACCCGCTAAATTTAAATATCGACCTTAGGCAATTTTCTTTCACTTCCTTTTTTATTTTAAGCGGACATATATATACACCGTATTTATAGACTATCAATGTATCAATGTTTTACGATACAATCAACAGCACTGTAATTAAGTTTTTGTTTCTCATGAGGTGGTAATTTTTGTAATTTTGGGGTTGCTGAAAAAGTATTTCATTAAAAAGTTTATCACCCACAGATTTTGGAACCACCAAAAATCAAAATTTGGAAAGATCTCAATTTTAACATATTTTTGCATTGGGCAATACCAAATCTGCATTTTTTCCTTTGACTTCAAGAATAAAATAAATCATTAAAGAAACATAGCTAAAAAATGAGATGACAACATTAAAGAGTAACAGTGTTTATTAAGATTTTTAGAAAAATTGTATGAAAAGCCATATTTCGCAAGAACAGTCACAAATGCTTTGGCTGCGGGTTTCCTTTTACACACACAACCGGAAGCTTTTCTAACTAGGATTCAGCAGTAATCGTGCAGCATATTAGATCCATTTGCCTTGATATCGCGCTTCCATTACACAAATGTCCTGGAAGAAACGCTTCCCATGTTCGTCGATTTAGGCATCCATATTTTCGGGAAAAAATATAAATAAAATGCCATGACATTGATTTTTAATGACATTGAATAGCCCAAATTTATATAAGTCATTAACAACTTTTTAATTGATTTTTTATACTTAGAAGCTCGAAAGTTCTTTAAAGTTAGTTCACCGCACACATAACAAAAGGAATTGGATTCGTTGACAAAACGTCTGGACATTTTTCACGTGAATTTACTTAAAAAATACACTAATGTAAACGAAATAGATATAAAAACACGGAAACAGCAGGAAACATAGAAATTACGAAACGCACACGTAGAAAGACTACAACTGAAGTGATATTTTCACAGGAAAAGAAAAATCTTACGAGAAATTCAGTGATATCTAATAGAGATAAAATATATAAATTTTTCAAACTACAATTATGCAAACTCTTATTACATATTCTCTTGAATAAATTTTAAAAATTTAGCGCAATTTGCGGATCAAACTCACTTAAAATAAAAATGTAATTTAGTCACAACTAGAAGTAAAGAGACTCACTGTGCTGAATATATCACAAATCTTGGTGATATATGGTAACAGCTGTTATACAGAAATCCATATATTCTAAAAATTGAAAATGAAATTTATTAAAATTGGGGGTTAGAAATTTTTTAATATCGTATTCTTTTTTAACGCCCTAACGTCAATAAGAAACACACAAAGTACATTGAGAAACAAAAAACTCAATAAAATTTCTTGAACAGTGAAAAACGCGCAAACAATATATGACAAGAAGAATCTACAATTTGTGATTATATCTGTATGTATAACAATGGATAAGAACGAAGTTTGACCACGCCCCTACGCTGCTGAGGATTGTGTTGCATAATCCTATATTAAAAATGAGATTATTAATAGATTATTAATTTTTATTGAATTTCCAGAATATACATCATTGATTTACCTTATTCATATTCTACTTGTTTTTCTTGATATTCTATATAGGTTAGTTTAATGCTGTATAAAATGTATTGAGGATGACAAAATTACCCTTTCCTATGTAGTTATTAAAATTACAGAATATATTGGAATGGTGAGAACAGCATTTAGGCCTCCCACATGACAGCTGACAAGTTTTTAAAAGTAGAGAATGAGTTATTAGAGTGCAAAGGTTGTGGAAGCGTGTTCTATATCCTGGGTCCCAGATTTCCAACCCGTCTGCTTCCAATTTCTGTTCAAGGAAATTGAATTTTAGTTCAAATTGAAGTTTAGTGATAGATGTTGTTTGGTAATGACGTCAAGGCAATTGTAAATCTATTGGATAAGCAGGCCTATTAGTTTGTAAGCAATTAAACCATAGTAAGAATAATTTATAATTTAAGCGATCGTTAAAGGAGGAGGTATGGTTGCATCTTCTCATAATTTCTTGACAAGATATATCTGCGGACAGCTTTCGTCAGTCATATTTTCCCTTCGAGGTCAGTATTCTTTTCTGGTTTGTTTTCGTGGTAAATCACCAGATAAGTGGGCAATAATAAAGATGAGAGAAAAGAACTGAATAATGCAGGCTTATCAGAACATTAATAAAGAGAAAGTAACCAATATTTTCGATTATTCTAACATGCCTGCAGGTCCTTGAGCAGCGAAGATTAACATGAGTATTCCATTCAATATAGGTTGAATTGAAGCGTCCTAGAAATTTCAGAAGAGAACGGGACACAACGTCGTTATTAATTTTTAGTGTAGATTGAATAATGTTAAGTTGATGTTCCGTGTTGGTGAATAGGAGACATTTTTATTATTTGTATCTAATGTAAGAAAGTTATAATCTGCTTAATATTTACGTTAATAACGTTAAATAGTTTTGAAATCATTTCTCCCTTATAAAACATAATCGTGTCATCAGCAAAGCGAATGATTTTTGATTGCGTAAGCGAGTAAAAGAAGTGGGTCCAAATTTGAGATCGTAGTTTACTTTTTCCATTCTTTAATAATTTTTACCATATTTTGAAACCCAAGCCTTTTTTTGACACCCATTTCAAACTATTAAAACTAAACTTAAACAAAAAACAATACCCTGCTGAAAACCTTTGTGAGTATAAAGAATGCATGTATAAAGAATACGTAAAGAATATATAAAGTATGTATAAAGAATGTATGTATAAAGAAAAATCTATTAATTCAGACAGCCAATTTGGACGTTGCATTCCGTAAGAGGAAATGGGGAAAAACAAAGACAGATGCATATAAAAGAAAAGGAGTCTTCAAGGACGTCCCCTCTGCTTTCAGAAAAAAAAATATTTGTAACATTAAGATTTAATTTTTTTTATGTGTATATTTATAGGATATACCGTAAATTGATATTAAGCAAAAAGTAATTTGTAGCTGACTTACACTTAAGAAAAATTCGAAATGTGCTGAAAAACGAGGAGCATCATTTTTTATACATATATTTTCCACATTTTGTTATTTTAATATTTTATCTTGTTAAAAATGAAGCAGAAAAAATCTTAGTTTTTTATCTAAGATTTTTTTGTCGAAGATTTTTTTCTCTAGTTTGATGTAAAATAAAAGAAAAATGAAGTAGAGAAAAAATCTTGGGTAAGATTTTAACAATATTTCGTCGGGTAAAAACGTAAAACAGGATAAAATGAACACTTGAAATTAAAATACGAAAATTCAGTTCTGATTGTGTTTTCTTACGTAAATAATATATACTTGCAAAATTTTAAGGCAATATCATGAACGGTTTTAAAGCTGTATCATCTTAAAGTTACGTCTTAAAATGAATTTCTGAGTAAATTAAACTTAATAATGCATTATTTTTGTGCATCATTAGTAAAAGTTTCGCCCTGATGGTTGTTGGCTTAACTTAAAAACAAAATTTTGATCCCATGGGATGTGAAAAAATTCAAATTTTCTTTAAGTAAATAATTTTTTAAGTTCAGTAATTTTTAGTTAATTGTTGTATTTTAATGGCGCAATGAAAACAAGAGCCATTCTGTGCGAGACAAGGTGAGATCAGTAATTTTCAGGAGGACTAAATTTACTAAAACGATTTGACTAAAATCGCTTAAAAATTGCATACTTGTTTTATTACATATTTCAAATGTACATGCATTTGAGAGTTAAAATATGTAGCACATTTTTGTAAACAAGATTTTTTTAATATAAATTTCGTGCATAAGAACAGGCTTTCATAAAAATCAATTTTAAGAGTAATCGTTTAAATTCAAAAATTCTGAAAATGAATTTTGATTAAATTACGGTTTACTTTATAGAATACAAATATAAAGCATGTATACTAATAAAAATCACTCGCTGAACGTTTCCTACAAGCCATATTCTGAATGTAAAACATGATCACTCACTGAACGTTTCCTGCAAGCCATATTCTGAATGTAAAACATGATAACAGCTGGAGTGATTGCAAAATCAGTTAGTGAACTCTATGCAAATACGAAAATTTAGGCGACAATAACGCCATTTGTTGACCAAACTACGACTAGAAGTCTAAATATTGTAGAAAATGCATTACCGACAGTTAAACGGTGGAGAAGCGGGATGCGCTTTTAAATAGATGGAAAAATTGCATACCCGCCAAAATTGCGGGATGAGCAAAGTTTGTTATTCATGTTGCCAGTGGAAATCGCGGGTTAAGCAGTTAGAGGGTTAAGAGTTTACACATGTTTTTAGTTTATTTCATTGGCAAAGTTTAACGAAGTTTATCAATAAACAGGTTCTTAGACTAAATAATTTCATCTTTACGATTAATTACTTAAAAAGAAACCATTAGGTTAATTTCTACCACTGATACTGCATTTTCATGGACATCATTTCAAAACTGTTGCAACATGCTGCACGAGAATTAATCTTTGAATTTTAAGCTTCGGCTTTATTGTTTCTACGTTGCTTAATATCTTTTTCGGTTGGCTGCGTCCATTAAATTCGCTTTCATTATTCAAAAACTAACTTCCAAAATATTTGCCTAAGTCTTACTAACCGTAACTCTAATTTTTGGATAGAAATCAGATATACACCCGAAATGATTAACATTAGTTTCATAATTATTTTACTCGGAAATTACTCTTCTATCTAGAGAAGCGCAGGCCTTATTATTCCTAAGCATATTTACCATTAAGACCTAAGGAAATAAAGTTATGGTGCATTAAATATAAAAATACAACTTCTAAGTCGATTGCTTCATAAAGAATTTCAATATCTAGAAACGACTTTTTTTATGTGTATTATGTAAAAAATTACATTTAGAAGCATGTGATGTTCGTCTTGTGTCGCAAAGTAAACCAAAATTCTCTTTTTAAATAATTCATTTTAAAGTACCAGTTACTTGCAATTCAAATTTGCCGCCAAATTGGAAGAAAGTTGCACCTAAACAAAGTCGTGAGACCCAACCAAATTAATATTGCATAATACTCCGTTTCTGCCGCCGATCTCTTGTTAATTACAGGACAGCCCGCGGCAGACAATCCAAGTAAACAACGAGGACGTGAGCTACTAAGCAGAGAACTAGCCTCAGTGGATCGGTGGTATAGGAGTAACTGTACAAAGAGGTTTCCTGGAACTACCTTCATTTAAGTGCATATACGTATTAAACTATCCCATAGATATGTGATTATATTCACTACACCCGGTATGAACCTTCATCTAGGAAATACGTGTCCACGCACGTCAACATGGACAATAGGTAAAACGAGTGATTGGAGCGTGTGCATCGTTAATTGGAAATCAAATGTAATTTTTATGTACGGTCGTCAGAGTTGTTAATTAGAAACTAATTATTGTGCGTATGATTAGGTTAATTTTTACTTATCAATGCATTAATTATTGCATTATTCTTTTTTATTTTAACTCTTCTTTTATCTTATTTTTGGACTCAGACTTCGGAATCGAGTTCTTTATGTATTGTAACCTGAAATTTGGGGAATTGGCGTTTTCTATGTTACTTGATTGTCCTATCACCCTTTCTAATACAAATGTCTTCAAATTCCTCAACACAACAGCCTTTTCAACGAGAGGAGGCAAGTGTGGTACAGTCAACTGCGATAAAATGCTAGACAGCAACAGACTGCAAAGGAACTGTGTTCGATAAGTGGTAACCAATAGGCTATTTTTCAGTTTAAACTTCAATAGAACTGAATGTCGTGTCTACACAGAAGAGGGCGCTTATCTATTGCCTCGCCCAAGAAGATATTTGTTGCCACACAACGACCAGCCTAGCTCGTATTGTACGAGAAAACTCCATCTAGGTATAGGCAAAGAATGATATTTCAACCACCCGCAGGCATGGAAGCTAGGGTGCGTCTGCAGGTCACATGAGGGCAGCTGGCTGACCAATAGAAATGGAGAAGTTACCAGCAATAATGTTTTTAGAGTTTGGTTGGCATCAGAGTCGTCTTAACCTCCACCATGAACGGTTGTTTTTTTTTTAGTTCCTAATAAGCTAGTATGGGGTTCGTCTCCAAGAAGAATCTGTATTCCGTTAGCCTCCATTACCACCAGAAATGCCTTGGATCATTCAACGATTAGTTAGCCGTTCGCCTCGATTTCCACTAGATGGTTCCTGGAAATTTCGTCACTAGAACTATGGTGTTTCGTCTTCAATAGTTCGACTTTCTACAAGGGCCTTCGGACTTCAACGACTGCAGCCCCGATGGATCATTATTTTAAACGGGAATCCCTCCAGAATTGAAAGCGAATGAGGAACCAGTAGGAGCGAGCTAGCAGCATAGCCATTAGGCTTAATCTGACTTTACATGCTTCCTACGGGTACCGTGGATTGGAAAAAGTTTTAGAACGTCCCAACCCCTATGCAGCCGACAAAATTTAGTATACTCATCCCGGCGACGTCCAGCGGCGGTGGCGCAGTAAATATTTCTCTTTCCTTTCCTCCAAATAACTTTTTGCGTTCCCCCTTTTGCGTATCAATTTCCCCTTTGAGTTAACACTTAATTAGGGTGTATTAGTTATTATAATTAATAATTGTAATATTTAACATATAGCGACTAGGAGTCCAGTTCCATTTTGTAATGATATTTATACTCTATTGGCACCTGTGAAACTTGAATGTATTTTTCCTATGTGAACTTGAAATAAATTAAAAATGTTATGTACTCTGACTCCTTTTGATGATTACTTGGCTTTATGTTGCTTAACAAAGTTTTTATGCACTAGAAAGAAAATCTATACGATCAAACAAAAAATGTTATTGCGGACAATTATAGTAATGTAAACTAACAAAGCTATCTACTGAAAAATAGCTTCTGATTACAACTTAGGTGATTCATTATCCATATGTAATTTGCTTATAGAATTTTAATATTACCGTTTTAAGAGACATCAAAAAGTTTCGGAACAAATGATACCGTTCAGTTTGTGGCTTTAAGGGATAATAAAAGGCCACTGAATATTCATGTAAGTTTTCCGGCGCAAGGATAGCAAATATCATGATGCACCGAGACCTAAAATTTTGAGGAATTCGAACACATTAAGGACTAGGGATCCAACCCATGGACAACAGTGAGCAGTTGAAAAACGTTCTGCGTTTGGAAGAGTTGGGAATCAATTTAGAGCCATTTTCTAAATGCACTCTGTTTCATAAATAAGTGAATATGAGGCCTATTACACAAAAGTCATGTTAATATAAATTATTAATTACTGATTAATTGATATGAATAATTTAAAATGAAAATCAACGAATAGAATGTGCTTTTGATGGGTTATTCCAATGACGCAAGAATATGGTAGCGCTTTGGTTCTATATAACATAGCAGTTTACGATTACTTTGACTTCATTGTTCCAGAAGGAAAGTTTCAATAAGTGAGTAATTCGACGTGTTTTTATTTGCTTATTGCCACTCAACCGAACATCCATGTCATTTTAAGGTAATACATATCACCATTAGTAGCCTTTGACCATTCTCGTTATAACATGAGATTACAAATGATACCGTGCCTAAAATCCAGTAACGTAAGTCCGATAACTATAAAGAATACTCACTTGCTGGATTGAAGAATCACTTGCTCTAGTAATCACACATTACATGTGCACTGAAAAGATTTTTATTAACTTCAGCAGGATTAGAACAACGTGAACGATAGTAAATGATTATTGATATTATTGACTAAATGAACACAACCGGATTAACAAACTGTGAAGTTACATCTTCCATTTAAACGTGAACTATCCGCATAACTGTTCTCTTAAAAGAGAACCTAAACAACCTCTTCAGTCGATCCTAATATATTGGTACGACAAGCGAAAGTGGGTTTTAATCTCACCTCGGTTGGACTTCGCTTATGCATGAACGGACATGCACGACCATTACCACACATGACGTGCAATATCTGACGTAATAAACATGGAAACTGGACATGGACATCTCCATATTTCTTGTGTAATGGACTTTCTAATGTCTTGTTGCTCAACAGATGTTGAGGATAATTTATCACAAAATTACCGTTTGTTTTATGGCGCAAGGACATTAAACGTTACACTGTGCTGGTAACTGCAGTTTTCTGAAGAATTAGAACAGCGTTTCTTAAACTTTTTTCGTCACTGAGCCGTTTTAAATCCGAAACTATGTGACGGATCCCTTTTAAATCCAAAATTATGTGATGGAACCTCAAAATCCTATCACGTAAGTATTGAACATTCAGCAATTCATTATGTATACAAGGGGGAGGGCGTTAAGCTATTATGTATCTAAGGAGGGATGGTGATTTGAACTTCGCTTATTTTTTATTTTTGGAAAAATGGGGCGGGGGGTGTTGGTTTGGCTGAACTATGCTTACGTAAGTTGCGTAATCATAGTTCTGTTGTATTATTTTCGATGTCTTACATCGCAAGACATCGAAAATACAATGAGTACAGTGAGCCTTTTTACCAAGTGATAACTACCCTAAAAGAACTGTAATAATTAATTCTTAAGCAAAACCTAAATCAATTTATAAATTTCTTTAAAAAGTGGTATTTGCAGCAGCAAATAAAAAATCAGAGAATAAAAACCTCACGTAAGCATGGGATGGGTCAGCTATTTGCGTTTTTTTGCTTATATGTAGGAAAATATAAAACAGCCCAAAATATATGTTTACATTTAAATAATACTTGAACTCTTAAACAGCGATAGTAGAAAGCATGCTAATAAAATGCCTACTCTAATAAATAGCCATTTTGGGACTAAAAAACTAGATAAATTTATTTAAGAAGCCAGGATTTTTCCAATTACTGAATATTTTAATACCAATGTCATTCGCGGAACCCGAGGGGTCCGGGGAGTACAGTTTAAGAACCACTGAATGAGAACATATTAAGGACTCTGGAGCCAATTCGCAAAATATAGCGAGCAGTTTATCAGTAAACGTTCTGGTTTGGCATAGTTGGAGGTCGAATCCGGACTGACGGCAAGCTTGGCGAATGCGTTACTAGCGAACACCGTAGGAATCAGTAAGTGTTCTGTTTTGGCACGGTTGGAAGTCGAATCTGGCTTGACGGCGGCATGCTTGGCGAACGCGCTGCTATTGAACACCACAGAAGTCAGCAAGCTTTCTACTTTGCAACGGTTGGAGGTCGAATCTGGAATGACGGCGGCACGCTTGGCGAACGCGTTACTAGTGAACACCGCAGGGGTTAGTAAGCATTCTATTTTGGCACGGTTGGAAGTCGAATCTGGATAACGCCACGCTTGGCGAAAGCGTTACTAGTGAACACCGCAGGGACCCATCAAAAAAGTATTTGCACTCATGATGAAACCAAGAAATATATCGTCAGGAGTATTTTCAGCAAATTGAAAATCATGATGTTTTGAAACGTTAAACGAAAAAAAATTTATTCGTCTTAAAAAACTCAATACGTAGAAACTTTTTTCATGTATATAGTAACAGTTTTTGTATGTACCGGATACCTGGATTCAAACGTATTTCGATATTTAAAGATTTCCGATATATCGAATTTTCTACTGTATTTCCCGAAATGCAATTTTTGCCTGAAATAGTATATAAGGTTGAGAGTTACATAGGATTGTCTAGAAGTTTCTAAACGTAAGAAATAATCTGGTTTTTCTTTTACTCAGTTATTCAAAAAGTTTCATTACAATGAGGACGTATGGAAGTTATTCTCATTCCCGATGCATGTTGTGGAGGTGGTGAGATAACTGCTATTTTAAACAATATGCGTAATTTTTCCATGTAGATCATTTTGTATATTAACGGTGTGATGGTAGCTGAGCATTACCATAACTATTTTGCAAATTCTACGCGTTTTCCGTAATTGCAGTTAGATTTAAACAAATGCATTATACAACGGAGACAAAACGTTGCATCGAATATTAAGAGCAAATAAAATTCTTAAAATTGCGGGTTGTAAAATTTTAGTACCGTATTTACATATCTTGTTTGCTTCAAATGATACAAGCATGTTTGATCCTGAGTTTATGCAACAAAGCCTGGATGTTCCTTTGGAAAGCCAGCTCTCGACCGCGTCTTTCGGAAATTGGAAAAACCTTCGTTTGTAACTGTTTCTTGTGAATCGTAAGAGCTTAGGCCTATCAATAGAAAGGCTCTTAGAGCTCCGAGGAATCCCGAAGGAATTAGGAATTGCGTCTGTGCCATCGATAGAGTGATTGCAATGTTTACATGGTTGTTGATCCGAGCCACAAAACACTTCAGACTGTTCCTTTATGGAATTTGGAGGAACAGAGACCAAGTACTCGAAAACGCTACACAGAATCCTGAGCCAAACTTTTATTTGAGCAGGAAGTAAAGCAAAACTCTGCTAAAAGAATTATTTCATTAAAATCGTGGTAGCGAGGTAATTTCGAAAGAATATTTATTCGGTTTTATGAAAATCAAATTACGAGGTTTATCAATGCTTCTTGTAGAAGCAATATTTATAAATTCAAATTCATACAATTCTTTAAAAATAAAAAATTCGTATGGCGCAAGGGAAGCAAAGGTTAGGGTACGCCGGGAATTACGTGTGTTGGGGGTCATTGTTACGGCCCAGAATTCTCGTAACGATGATTCAGATAGTCTAAATTAATCTTAATCCTTACGCAGTGACCTCTCTCGCCAGAAGTGTTCGTGACTGGACTGACATATTAAATTCAGATATCACTTAAATCAACCTATTTTATTGCACAACAAAGAAATCAGCTATTGCAAAGAAAAATATCACAATTACATTTGCACTAACATGACTAATATTACTGCTCACCGTATTCATGAACACAGGAATACAAAATAAACCCCACCCTCATATGCATTTACATTAGTGCTCGAAGTCACTAGACATACAACATACAATTATATAAGTACTCAAAAGAACTAAACATAAATATGCAGTTAAAGGTATTCAAAATGACTGAATGCACAATATGTATACTACAATGCGGATTTTTCAAATACCACGCGCGAAAGATTCGGGATAAATCGATCCATATTTATCAATATTATTCGATGCTGTAAACTGTTTAAAAAATGGATACTCACAGTTGTCCGGATAGTCACCCAGTCTAATTAAGAAGTATTGAAATTCGCTGAAGACTCAAAACACAGCGCTAAGTATAGCATTGAATACGGCACCAGTATAGCAGTGAACACAGAATAGCACAGCAGTGAATACAGAATAGCACAGCAGTGAATGCGACAGGAACACTGTATCGCCAGAACTCATAGAGAACCATTCAGCGCGGAAAGATAGATACTCCTCTACACATCAGGAGTGGAAAGCAAGCAGTACGCATAGTATCGGCTCCAGCCAAAAGCATAAACTCGAATTAGAACGTCTTGAAAAAGGCAAAACCTTCCGGAATTTGAACTTCAAAAACTATATATATTCAACGAAAAACAAGATTCCTAATGCATACACATCTCAATTTAACAGCGTAATCCGTAAATCGCTTAGCCCCTCGCTAGCGTGTGAGTAGGGAAAGAGGAATAGCCACTGTTAGAACTAGTTTTTATGTTATTGCTGATGCCACCAGGGTAAAACGAAATAACTCGGCATTATCCCGCTGGCTATCACGCCACGTCTCCGACATGGGCACAACACGTGCTTTTCTGAAGAAAGCGAACCTTTTCCATCTTGGAAACCAAACCCTTGACTACGGAGACCGAAAGCTGACTCGTGTGCTGAGGTATCATGGGAAGTCGAATCCCAATTGACGTTACGATAGACAAATGTATCACCTCTGCGCCACTGTAAAGTGGTGGAGATACATTTTCCTTAGGAACCCCAACCTCTGCTATCTTGGAAACCCAACCTCTGAAACCTCTGACTAAGGAGACCGAAAGCTGACACGCGTTCTGAGCTATCATGAGAAGTCGAATCCCAGTTGACACCACAAAAAACAAGTTTACTACTAACATTACGCCACCATAAAGTAGTGGAGATACATTTTCCTGAGGAACCCTAACCTCTGCTACCTTGGAAACCCAACCCTGACTAAGGAGACCGAAGGCTGA
>QLNU02003225.1:112669052-112685628 GCA_006491805.2 Dysdera silvatica | reverse complement strand
TACGCCACCATAGAACAGTGGACCTACATTCTCTCGAGGAACCCTAACTTCTGGTGCCTTGAAAACTCAACACCTGAAACCTCTGATTAAGGAGACCGAAAGCTGAGACGTGTTCTGAGGTATCATAGGAAGTCGAATCCAAGTTGACGTCACCATAGAAATGTTTATTACCACTACGCCACCGTAAAGCAGTGGACTTACATTTTCCCGAGGAACCCTAACCTCCACTGACCTAGGGAACCAAAACCAACAATACAAAGAGCAAAAAGTTAGTGTTTTATTCTTAATTCACCGCTAGAATCCGAACCCAGATTAACGGTTGAACGTTCCACAGATGCGCTACGAGAGAAACTTTTAGTGAAACAAAAATAAAGTACAATTTTAGATAAACTCGTAGAAGTATGAGAAAGTGAGCAATGCACTAAGCAATAAACTAATTTAAAAAACAAAATACACATAAAGCAGTTTAATATGATCTGTAACGACTTTTTACAACTGTTTCGATGGGGAAAAACGTCAATCTTCATCAGAAAATTTGCAATTTCATTCTAATTTTCTGACGAAGGTGGGACGTTTTTTCTCCCAGAAAGCGTTGCAGATCATATTTAACTGCGTTTATGTTTATTTTTGTTTTTAAATTATAGAAGTATGTTGAAATTATTGATATTAAATTAAACTAAGAAAGGGTAAAGGAACATTTTAATTTGTAATTCTTTAAACTGATTTGTAATTGTCTTCATATAGCCTTCTAATGAATTTGTTATAAGAATGGGTAATTTATGTTTAGATGTTATGTAAGAGCAAAGAGTTTTATGTAAGAGCAAAATTCATGAACATATGAAAGCCAATTAGATGTTTCGTGAAAAAAAATTATTATTTTCTAATGGAATTAAATATGGAAACAACAAAACTTTTATTTAGAATCTTCATAAAAATTATTACTAAATTTAGGTAGAAAAGTTTTTTTTTGAACAATATTTTCAAAAATGTATCATAAGCAAATGATACTAAAAAAGCTTAGTTTGTAACAATTATTTTTCTGTGAAATTTCTTTTTTTTTTGGCATTTCGTTATCTGCGTTAATTATATCTCGTTATGTAAGAAAAAAAGCTTAATTTTTCACAAATATTAGAAGTTCAACTACGGTTAATTATAAAAAAATACCTAAATTATTAACAATTTTCAAGGAGATTTTTGTTTTGCATATAAATACATAAAATAGAGTGACGGCTGGTAGTTAGGTTGCAACGTTACGGAACAACCAGTTTCTTGTCACGAAGGAAAAGGAATTGAATTAATATTTTTATTGTTATCTTATTAGAATGGCCACCAAAATAGCAATCAACAGCGTATTAAAACTTTTTAAATGCGATAATTTGTTGTGAATACACTATTTATAAATAAGCATTTAATATTATAACAAACTTATAAATAAGTGCTCAATATTAGAGTAAAAATGTAAATAAGTATTATAATTTGCATCACACGTTGCATTCTTATTTCAAAAACATATACCAAAAAATTAGAGAACTAAGATCTTAGGTTAGCATGAAAGTTGGGAGGGGGGGGGTAGCTGTTTGCTTATTTTTTCTAACAAGTGGGGGTATAAATGATAAGAAATGTGCTTACGCAATACTTGAACGTACCTTTATGCCTGGATAGTTTCCCCAACTACCTCCTCTCAAACGCAAGAGAAAAGATGAAAAGGAAAACATTACTCACGAGAGTTGTATTTCTAAGTGTAAGAATATGTGCGAAACACCCTATTTCCAGACACATGAGTCACCACTGATAAAATACATCTGCTAAAACTGTATGCTAAAATTGAATTTAATGATAGGAATTTTATCCAATCGAGCAAAGTAAAGTTCGAACAGGAAATAAGCGTATCAACTGCAGTCCTAAGTGAAGTTATACGCAGGGGCTGATACAGATTTTCCTTTTGGAGGGGATCAAGGACAGAATTTACCATGGTCTTGGAATAACACTCTTCATTTATCATGATTGGAATTTTTAACAGTGAAAAAATATGTTTTTGAGGGGTCATGACCCCTATGACCTCTCTGGTTATATGTTTCCGGTTATACGTCTTGGTTATACGTTTCCGTCGTGGGTATATTTGATATGACGAGAGGAAAACATACCAATAGCTCAATGCACTGTGCATGTGCAATATCGCACCTCTGTTAATATCACTGGTCATTTTTATTTGAAACTAAATAGAACTGTTGTTTCTTTTGCTCAACTCACTTCAAATATCTTTTAATTTTTATAACTATCTGTAATATTTTATTGATCCATGTTTTTTCTTCATGAAAATATACACACACTATACACAGAAATTCGTTAAATGCGGTACTTTCTATTCTGTATATGTTTGCCTGTTAACAATTTCTTGAAATACGTTCAACTTTTTCCCTTCTTAAGTCTACTTAAATTTTGTCGTATTCTCCAATTCGTTTAGCAATGGTATGTATGAATATATACAGGGTGTTCTTAAACTGTTTTGACAAAATAAGAGGAGTGATAGTACCATAGGCGTACGCGGAGAGTTCATACGGGGGGGTTATAGGATCAATAGGGGTTGAAGAGCTAAATCATATATATTCCTATGTTAAATATACAAAATTTCATTGCAATGGGGGGTTACAACCCCCATTAACACCCCTGCATACGCCAGTTGGTAGTACCCATCAAGACGAACAATATTTACTATGGAAACTATCAGGCCTGTAGCTACGATGAAGAGGCAACTGTGGCACAGAGCACCCAGAGATTGTTCAATATATATAAGTAGCTCAATGGGGCGAATAAGGCGCAAGCATAGGGTATACAAACCTGTAGCCAAGTCGGCCCGGCTTGGATACAGGCCTGAAACCTAGGGTCGCATTCCACTCTGAGCGTCAGGAAAGGGGGAGAGAGAGAGTTCGGAAACGACCAGCATGAACAAATATTTACAACCCTCACCAACACTCCCTGCATACGCCAGTGGACAGTACCCATCAAGATGAACAACATTTACTATGGGGTCTAGGGTCTCATTCCACTCTGAATGTCAGAAAAGAGAAAGATCAGAAACGACCAGCATGCACAAATATTTACAACCCCTGCATACACCATTGTACGGTACCCATCAAGAGGAACAATATTTACAATGGAACCTAGGGTCGCATTCCACACTGAATGCCAGAAAAGAGAAAGTTCGGAAACGACCAGCATGCACGAATATTTACAACCAGTCCCATAAGAAGCCCAAGCAAGAAGCAAATCAGGTTAGTTGATAAAGTGTGTGTGTAGATGATTAGAACATCGCATCTTGTTCTTCCTGTGCAGTGATTATAAATATAAGTGCATACTGGACGCTTTCCTAATTCTCTCTTTTCTGATAGAGTGGAATGCAACACCAAGTTCCATAGTAAATATTGTTCGTCTTGATGAGTACTATCCACTGGCGTATGTAGGGGGTGTTGATGGGGGGTTGCAATCTTTTCTGTTACCTTGAGTGAAATGTGATCCTCGATTCCATAGAACATATTGTTTGTCTTGACAGGTATTACCACAACCTCTTATTTTGTCTGAACAGTTCACGAACACTCCGTATATAATTTTTTCTGCTCATTAATTTTCTATTACTTCTAATAATTCTAACGCGTAACGGTATACCGTATCCTTGAACCTATATTATAATTAAAACTACTATATCTTGTGAAGGAGTCTTAAAAGACAAAGATTTTAGCCTATCTGCAGGAGCTGACGTTAGATAAATGGGAGGAATAATTTCTAACGATAAAACGAACAACTTCGTAACGAAGAGCTCACCTTATCTGAGAAGTGCTCGTTAAGTGAGGCTTCGCCGTATTAACGTTCGGGAGGAACAAGAGAAGGTAGAAATAAGAAAAAACGCTAATGGAATGTTCCTCTCCTCAAATAACAACTGCCTTCCATCTTCAGCTGATTTGAAAGAATGGAGGTTCAGATGTTAAAAATCATTTTCTGTTCAAAGTTACATCATCTCCGAAAAGAGAAAATCCCGATTTTTAAAATGCATGAAGTAAAATAACTTTCAATTCTTAACAAAGGTCAAAAATCTTCTAAAGGTAGTGAGAGAAAGGTATTTTCAGGATTTAGTTTTTAGTGAGCACTCTCTCTCCAGGGATTTCGCCATTTTGCTCAGCATACTGAAAGAGGAAAAGGGAGAGAGTGGTGTTTCAAATAAGAAGAAACCGGAAAACGTATACCGCTCCCGAAACTGTATGGGAGTTGTACCGATACGGAGAGGAGAAAGGAGAGAGAAAGTGTGGTGGTTCTCTCTCCCCCTCTCCTTTTATGCTCTAGGAAAAAGGTGCGTTTGGGAATGCTTCTCCCTAGGGCGCGAGATACAATCACATCCTTGCATTTGGCTTTCTGGGAGACGGTCGAAATGACGAATGGCGATAAGGCGTGTTTTGCAGGATTTTTTTGTGCCAAAATGAGCGCTGAGGAAAATCTTGCAGCCGAGAAGAAGGGAAAGAAACATACCAATTTAAGGAGCGGGAAAACGGAGCGGGAAAATGGAACGCTATGATATAATATTTCTCTATCTTAAGATATATATTTTAAGCTCTTCTGCGTGATGAATAGAAAGTTTCATATTTTCAGAAAGAAATTATTGTTGCGCCACGGGGGACTGGAAGTGCAAGTTTTATGCTTTCTTTAGTATTCGTCGAATATCCAATTCTAATTCATGGATCTCAGTCCAATCTTTTGCTGTAAATTATTAAATCATTTAAAATAGACGAAACTAAATGTCTGGCGTAAAATGGCAATTTGTAATTACGGGCAGTTTGCGCATTCACAACGCATTTCCTTCCGAACCCTCGTTCTAAAGCGGAAATTCGTTGAATAAGAGCTCATATCTCACAAACGCAATGCAATAAATATGTCATCAGGTCCTGGTAATTTATTTTCTTAAGGTAAAACTTACTAATGTAAAATAAGGTATAATAAAACAATATCGAGTGTGTAGTGGCCTTGGCCATTACACAATTAATATTGTTTGTGCGTAGACAAAGTATATAAGCAAAGATTCATATAACAATGTAAAATAAATTTATGGCAAAGAAATATATGTGAGAGATACAGAAATGCTTATTTAAAACTTGTTTAACCAATGTCCTATATATAGATATTATGCATATATTAAATGATTCACACTCAAAATTCTAGAATTTGTTGAAGGTTGTTTTGCTTGTTACAGGCGGAAATAGATGAGATATTGTCACTACTTCAGGAAAATATAATAATGATTTGTTTGAATTTAGTATTCTCTTCATTAATTTTCTTTTCACTAGATTCTGTACTGTTCGTTCACGAAAAGAAGTCCGATGGAATAGTTAGAAATAACGGGAGGTGACGTTACAAACGGACTATCCCATTACAGTAGAGGAGGACTCCAATTTCAGAACTCGATTTTGGCGCCAACAAACATTCACCAAAAGCCAGTTCTGAAATTGTAGTCCTCCTCTGCAGTAATAAACTAGCCTGTTTGTGACGTCACCTCCCGTTATTTCTAACTGTTCCATCGGACTTCTTTTCGTGAACGAACAGTATAAGCATTTTTTAAATCCTCAGAAACTTCTGTATTTCTCTAAAAGTTGAAATATTATGACCCTGAAATTTCAATTACTTTTTCGACGTGCTGAAATGTTTCGTCAAACTCCTTAAATGTGAAAGAACGGACATAAGTTTCGATTGGCAATAATTTAATTTTAAATAACTCTAATATTCCGAATAAATTCTTTTTGATACATCACTTCAAACAAATCATAAAGCCGTGGATTCTTAAATCAGAGATTCGTAAAGCAAGCACCATCCGAACTTGAAATTTATTTCGAAACATTCAGACGCAAATACGTGTTTCGCATTCAATCATTTCTTCCGAACCTTCATTTGGGTAAACAGAGAACCAAGCACATAATCGAGTAGAGCATAGAAGCCAGGAAAAAGAATGAAATTGAACGTAGATGCAAGCTTGTAGCTAGACGCGTGTTACTGGGGGAGGAACTGAAAGTTTCGGGGGGGGTCTGAAAGTTGCTGAGTGTCTAAAAATTTCAGGGGGCTCAGAAAGCTAAAGAGGGGCGCTTAAAATTCGTAAATGTTTTTATGTATTTTATTAATATATTTAGTATTGCTAAATATATAAGCAAACTAATATATTTAACGCTAACAAATAATTTCTTAACGTAAATTTTGCATTAAGAAATAAATTTTAGTATCATCATCATCATCATATTCAACCATTATCTATCCACTGCTGGATGAAGGTCTCTCCAAATGCTTTCCACACAAGTCTATCCTGAGCAATTCGCTTCCACGTCACCCCAACCTGTTTTCTTATTTCATCCACCCATCTAGTTTGAGGACGTTTTCTAGGTCTTCGGTGGTCTCTTGGAATCCAGTTCAGAATTTCTGTTGTCCATCGTTGATCAGTTCTTCTTGCAATATGCCCAGCCCATCGCCATTTCAGCCCTTTTACTTTAACAATGATGTCCTCTACTCTAGTTTGCTCTCTCACCCAAGTGTTTCTTTTTCGATCTCTCCTAGTTATTCCAAGCATGCACCTCTCCATGCTCCTTTGCGTTGTCTGTAACTTTCGTATTGCTCCAACTGTTAGACTCCATGTCTCTGATCCATAAGAGAGGACTGGCAATACACACTGGTTGAAGACCTTTCTTTTTAGACACAAAGGCAATTTCCCCTTCAGGATAAAACTGTTTCTTCCAAATGCACTCCAGCCAAGTTTAATACGTCTGTTGAGTTCTTTCATAATGTTGCCATCCATTGAAATCAGCTGGCCAAGGTAAATATATGAATCAGCAATTTCTAGCTCAATGTTGTCAACTTGTATTTTTGTTTCCTCTACGAAATTATTGAACATGATCTTAGTTTTTTGTAGGTTCATCTTGAGTCCAACTTCTTTACTTCTAGTTGAGAGCTCCTGTACCATGTCTTGGAGTTCTGATGGGTTCGTTGAAAAAATAACAATGTCATCAGCAAACCGCAAATGATTTAAATATTCACCATTTATTTTTATTCCCTTGTCATTCCAATTTATCTGCTGAAAAATCATCTGTAAAGCTGAAGTAAAAAGTTTTGGAGAAATGGTATCTCCCTGCCTCACACCTTTACCAATTTTGATAGCTTCGGTATCTTTATGTAACCGAAATTTTGCACTTGCATTTTTATACACACGTTTCACCATGTCAATGTACACATCCTCGATGTCTGCTGATCTTAAAGAGTTGATGACTGCTGATGTTTTAATAGAGTCAAAGGCCTTCTCATAGTCAATAAATGCCACACACAATGGAAGTTCATATTCATGTGTTCTTTCAATTAATTCTCTTAATACTTGAATATGGTCCACTGTACTGAATCCACTTCGAAATCCAGCTTGTTCTCTTGGTTGAGCTGCATCTAATTTTTTCTGCAGGCGATGTGTTAGCACTTTTGTGAAGATTTTATAAATAGCAGGTAACAAGCTAATTGGTCGGTAATTTTTTAAATCCTCTTTATCACCTTTTTTATGCAAAAGAATTACTGTTGCAGAATCCCATTGGTTTGGTATGTTACCACTGTTGAGGCATTTGGTAAAGAATTTTGCGAGTATGTCTTCTACATGTTCTCCAGCTTCTTTTAAGATATCTAATGTAATGCCATCATCGCCAGGGGATCTTCCTTTCTTCATACTTTTTATTGCAAATGCTACTTCTTCTTTTAAGATTTTAGGAGCTGTTCCTTCGACTATCTCAGAGTCTTCGTTTAATCCACTGTTTCCCTCATACAGCTTTCTGTAGAATTCTTCAACTCTTCTAAGTATTTCTTCCCTATTTCTTGTTACAGTGCCATCCTCTCCTTTTAATGCAATGATGTGTTTCTTCCCAATAGACAAACTCCCTTTAACAACCCTAAGGCTCTTGTTGCTTTCAATGGCCTTCCTTACTAACTCACAATTGAATTTTCTTATATCTTCTTTCATGTTTTTGCGCAAAGTTTTGCAAAGTTCTACATACTCGATCTTGCGACTGGTATTTTGATTGTCCACCTTCATAAGTCTTCGCCTTTTCATGAGTTGTTTCGTCTTCTCAGATAATTTGCTATTCTGCTTTTTACATATTACACCACCAATTTCCCCAGCAGTTTCAATTATTGTCTTAACAATGTTTTCATTTGCTTCTGAGATGTCAACTTCTTCAATAAGTCCTTCCAGTGCAGAAAAGCGATTTTTTAATTCCAACTTGAATGCCTCGGTATTTTCTTTTAATTTCTTTAAATCCACCCTCTTACATACTTGTTTCCTAATGAGCTTCTGCCTTTCTAGTTTAGTATTTAAGTGCATTTTACATTTTAGTATACCTCTCTATAATTTCCCCAATCCTTATTATAAAGTATATGAAGACTCAAACCTATGTAAAAAAAATTACATACACAAGATCTACAGTAGAGAGCTATTTTGAATACATTTTTAACGTTAAAGAACAATTTCCATTGTCATGTACAATTTCGTACAAAACAAAAAATTTAAAATAAAATTCCACAATATTTGATTTTTTCGAGATAATTACCTTGCGAAATATAAAGATAGCAGGATAAAAAAGATGTTTTTATCAGGGCTATGTTGATATAGTTTTTAATTAAAAATATGGATTTTTCATTCCCTTCGGGAGCACCCGCATTAATTTTTAAATTTATTTCCACTTACCTGTTTTCCGTAAATGGCAAAGTGCTTAAAAAGGTCCAAATGCATTAGGTAAAATCACTGAATGTACTCAGGAACATATTTTGAAATTCAGATCGCCCTTTATTAATACGCGACTGATATGCAAACGTAGATAACTATCAGCATTAACCTTTGTTGGCGAAGGAATTAATGACGACTCTTGGTCGAACGAACAAGCAGGAAGGATTACTTTCCTTCGTCTATTTCTGGTCTCTTTCACTGCAACATTTTGAGGATTACGGGACAAAAAATTAATGATCCAGTTAAAGAAGCATGCAGCCGAATAAGTCTGTTCAATCCATCTGGTCTTTATCTGATTGTTACTCGGATTAACTTTCCTTTTATTAGAAAGGTTCTCTAATTAATCAATAGGATTTAATTTTACAATTTTAAAGGATGTATGCTGTTTTTTAAAAAAAAACTATCCGAACAGCAATGTTGAATGGAGAAACTAACGTTTATTAACTGAAATTGATGTCTCGTGGAACAACGTTTGACAGTAACAGTTACAATCATTCAGTTTTGTGATTATCTGCTTTCGTTCACATTCCTTTAAAAGAATGTAATCTTTAAACCGGCTCCCATTTTTGAGCTATTCACTCATTCCCATAATGAGAATGAAAATCAAACGCGTCAATTACCCATTCATTCATTGACTAGAGATGAGTGTGATCGCTTTTTAAATGAACGAATAATCATTATCATTCATTTTGGAGAAAGTATCCCTTTGGATCATATTCTTTCAATCAGCACGCTGATATTTTTTAGGCAGTAATGGGACAAAATCTGGCGGTCACAAAATCTCGCGTGTACAAAATCTCGTGTGGACAGAATCTTCTATATAGAAAATAAATGCAACTACACGTCTAAATACCATTATATAGCAAATAAATACTTTTATGGAGCAAATAAATGCTATTATAAAGCAAATATATACTTATATATAGCAAATATATACTTATATATAGCAAATAAACACATTTATAGAGCAAATAAACACATTTATAGAGCAAATAAAAACTTCCATATAGCAAATAAATACTGCTGCAATCGGAAAGCACATACATCTCGCTTCTTTAAACAAAATCGTTCAGATATTTTTGTATATAACATTTACTGGCGCTATGGATTATTGCATTGATATTTAAGTATATAGATTACTTTTTGCCGTAAAGTGGATTATAGATTTGCAGTATATATTTGGTTTAGCTAACTGTATCATTAGTCGCGGAGATAGAATATATTACATTTCTCAAGATTATGTGGATTATCTCTTCTATCAGTTTTATGAGATTTTTCGAAATATAAAACCTTTTCCGTATTATTTAATAAGTCAGTATCAAACCATGGATATAGATTTTATATTGAATCGTGAAGTAACATAAACTCAATTTTGATAATGATTTTAATGTAAACTTGTTAGAAAATCAGATTTTTATAGTTCATTTGTTGAGTGAACTCGTCAAATGCACCATACTTGTCACATTTGCAATGGACAGTGAAAATATAAACAGTGAAAGCAAAAGGGGATACAAGTTGATTTCAACAATAAATAACTTTTTATCTCAATTGTTGATAAATAAATGATCAACCAAGGATTAAATTCCGATTCGGTTTAAAATCTTCTCCAATCCTGGATCGCTTCTGCCGATACTATATAAACTAATTCGTTACAACATAACGAATTTCACCAGGAGATTCCATAACAAACAGTTATTTCGACACTGGCGTAAGGTTTAAAAACACGACGTTGCGAGAAACTTACGCCAGTGTCGAAATAACTGTTTGTTGTTTAAACATATCAACTCACTGAAACTGATTTGGATAGATGGATTATCAAGCAACATGTATCAAACATTAACCAATCTATAAATCCATTACTAATCTATTCATGGACCAGTGATCAAAATATTCATGGACCAATGATTAAAATATTCATGTATTATTAATCTATTTATGGGTCATTAATCAAAATAGTTATCGATTTACATTTACTATATATAGGCTGATTATTAATTTATCTCAATAATTAATCAATTAAATTCATATTAAGCAATTTTGATATATTTTATTAATAAATAAACGTATAAAAATATTAGGAAATTTTTATTAGCAATATCGTGCAATACGTTACATAATATTTAGTTTAAAATTGTAGATAGATAATCAGTGACGTCTCCAAGGGTATGCTAACTGGCTGCGATCCCAGGGTCATTCATTTTGCAAAATTTATTTTCACTGTGTATTGTATTTTTTATGTTGTAAAAAAAATTGGAGATTTAAAAGTTAGTTTAAAGGGGACCCCAAAAAATTGACCCCAGGTCCTCTAAATGCGTAAAGGCGACCCTTCGCACAACAACAGATCAAACGTGCATTCAATGCATTTACGTCATTATTTATATATATATGCTAATAAGTAAACTTGAATTCAGAATTTCGTATATTTGATTCTTTTGCGATTTACATCTCCAAAGGGCGTAATGTATTATCAGAAATATGACCGATTGCTCGCGTAATATTCTAACCATAGTATATTTAAAAAGAATCGCAAGTTTGTCTTAATACTACGCTGTGGATTATACGGGATCAACGTGGAGACTCAACGAGACCACTGACCCCGATACGTCATTGGACAATCATACTGACAACGCACAACCACACTATTTCGGAGTTGAACCCAGCTTATTGGGACACGTCGTAACCACCTGATTTACACCACACCTTTTAAAGTAAAACTTTTCGGAAAATGCAACTCATCCCAGAAAGCACACATCATGATTTCCACCACTCAGCAACCCACGTTTTCCTTCCTCATCCATCAAGTTAGTCATGTCTTTGCAGCCCAAATCCCGAGCCTGTAGCCAAGCCGGGGCCAGGAAGTGCGTGGCCCCAGTTGCCCCATTTATATATAGAGAAAACACTCCCCGGGTGCTTTGTGCCCCATATACCCTTTGCCTTGCTCCAGTTGCCTCTTCATCCTGACTACAGACCTGCTAGGCTACTTTGTTCATAAACCCTCTTTTCAATTCAACTGTCCTCATTTCTTCACTTGCGCTTCGTTAAGTTGTTTCCCTCCAAAATAATTAATTTAGTACATTTTACTTTTTCTAAATGCTCCTCCAGGCAGTTTTCAATAACAAAGATTTTGCTTTTAACAGGAGTTTTAATTTAGAACATCCTGAAATAAATGACAATATAATCAACCAAGTGTCAGCAAACGTATCAAGACGAATGGACAAGAAAGATTAAATTGTTACACAAAGAAATAAAACTCGCTTTGAATTTTTTTTTTGGAGAAATATATTTATGTAGCCGTTTATTACACGGGTAGTAATGGTGATTGGGCTTCTCTTACGTGGGGAGAGGTTTTTTTTGCGAAATTTTTATTTTGCAAATGATGTATTACGTTTGAGATCTCCAAAGCCAATATCCGATCACAAGCAGTAAAAATAAATTTTGATAAATTACTTTCTTCCGGCGACAGAAAAAGAGGAAAGAAATATATGTCAATTTCGTCGTCACAGGAGGTGGCCATTTACAAATTTTATTGAATTGGTATCGCATTTCGATGGATTTACAGATATATGCAGAACAAAGTTGAAGAAAACGACTTTTATTTAAGACGACGATTACACTGAAACAAAGAATTTTGACTTCGGATTTTCAATAACAACGAAATTACAATTATCCGGAAAGGAATTTTTAGATTCTGTAAAAAATTGTTCAATAAAAATTCAATTCCTTGTGAGGATACAGGCATCAATAATTATTCATCATTTTGCACATAAATATCCCGATTTTATAGAGGCAACTAGACTTATTTCTGAATGTATATTGACTTTCATTTAAGCGGTTCGAAAAATAACTATATTGCCTAATTAGGCGTGTCTTCTTTTGTGCATTATCGGATTTAGGGAACGCACATGCAAAGTCTAGCCACTCGCGATTTTGAGTCTCCTTGGAGGTGTCGGCGGTTGTAGCGGCGCCTCCAACTGTACGGCTACTAGAACCAACACAGCCCAAAGTGCTTTGCAGCCTAGTATAGGTGCAACCACTAGGGCTGAAAGACCACGCCAGCGCATGTCATGGACAATAGATATGAACACCTACATCATGCGCACCTACTATACGATTACAAAGCTGGAAACAGACATGACAAATTACAGACCCACACTTCACGCCAAATTCGCACAACAGTACCCACACCTGGACATCAGTATAGAAAGGATAACAACCCAACGCAGGAACATAATAACCAGAAATCTCTTAGCAGAGCCCATACTACAAAGGTTAAGAGATGAAGTCGCCAATGACCTGGCAAACACTTCAACCAGTGTGGCCAACCCTGAAGCACCAGCTAGTAGCGCAAGAGAACCGCTCCAACCAAGCATAGAAGAAGAAGAGAGGAGGGACGTGGAGAAAATGGAAGAAGGTTTCCAATGTGCCCTGGCGGAATATGAAGGCTCGGATGCCGCAACAAGGCCAAGAATACCACGCCAACCGGCATCTTGGAAACTCTGCAAAGCAACCAAGATCCTCAATGAACATACTCTACCACTACACCTACAGAACCACAACTCCCTGCATGAAATACACACCGCCATATACTGTGCAGCAATAGCGGCATCACGCGCCAATGGGTGCGAAGTAAGGAACGAAGGCCGAAGTAACAGAGGAAACAAAGCCCAACCACCATGGCAAGTGAGACTGCAAAAAAGAATAGAAGAGCTCCGCAGCAGCATAGGGCGAATAACCCAGTACATGCAGGGAAATAGGAGTAAGAAATTAGTGAGGAAAGTGAAGATGGCCCTTAAGAGAAATAGGGTCCATACAAGACACGAAGAGCCCAATAAACATATCAGCGAATATCTGGATACCCTCAAACAAAAACTGGGTGTATACGCCAGAAGACTCCGAAGATACAAAGACTGTACCAACAAAAAACAACAGAACATGCAATTCCAAGCAAACCAGAAGGCCTTCTACAGGAAGCTTCGAGAGACCCCAGCGAACAAAGACAAGTACGAAGCCCCAAAGCCAGCAGAAATAGAGACCTTCTGGAAGACACTATGGTCCAATGAAGTAAGCACAAAGCGCCCCTGGATTCAGCAGAAATGGAAGCTACGAGAGGAATAGAGGAGATGGAGTACACGGGCATCACGATAGAGGAACTCCAGCAGGTATCAACGTAGCACAATGGAAAGACCAGGTATTGACGATACACAACTTCTGGTACAAGAATTTTACCAGCCCCATGGCCCATTAGCCAGAACTACGGCGATATTGAAGACCGCAAAAGCCTGAATTCTATGCAAGGAATTACTTACTCCTACGAGGACCAGGATACCAGTGACCCAGCGAAATACCGACCCATTACGTGCCTTAACACCCTGTACAAGATACTCACGGGGTGCATCTCTGAAAAAATAAGCCGGCACAGCGAAAGCAACAACTTAATGACGGAAGAACAAAAGGGATGCCAGAAAGGGACTCTGGGATGTAAAGAGCAGCTTACCATCGACTCAGTTATCCTGGAACAAGCAAGAAAACAAAAGCGAAAACTCAACACCGCATACATAGACTACAAGAAGGCTTTCGACTCTGTTCCACACTCGTGGCTCCTTGAAATACTCAGCATATACAAAGTGCATCCGATTCCTACAGAGCAGCATGAAACAATGGAGAACCCGGTTACAGCTAAACACGCCAGACAGTAAAATAGAAACGGCCGAGATCCCCATCCGGCGCGGAATCTTTCAAGGAGACGCACTAAGCCCCCAGTGGTTCTGCTTGGCGTTAAACCCCTTGTCAAGGATGCTGAACACAAGTAAATACGGATACATGCTGAAGAAAGACAAGAGAAACCTACATAAAGTCTCCCACCTCATGTACGTAGATGACATCAAGCTATACGCGCCAACAATCACCCAACTCCGACAACTCATCAGTATAACAGAGACATTCTCCAAGGACATAGGAATGGAATTCGGCCTCGATAAGTGCAAAATACAGAAGAATAGCAAAGAAGATTTACCAGGCATCGAACTCGAAGACGGGAGACTACTGAAGACCTTGGACGAGGGCGAAACCTACAAATACCTAGGGATAATGCAAAAACGGCAGCAGGAGCACAAGAAAGTCAAAGTCCAGCTCACGCAAGCATTCCAAGAAAGACTTAGAAGCATTGTGAAGACGAAACTGAGCGGGAAGAACACCACGCAAGCCATTAACGCATATGCGGTACCAGTGCTCACCTACTCCTTCGGGATCATCAAATGGTCCAACACTGAACTAGAACAACTCCAGCGGAAAATGAGAACCATCCAGAGAAGAGCCGGACAACTACACCCTGCAACGGCAATTGAACGGCAAACACTACCCCGGGAAGAAGGAGGACGCGGACAAGCGGACCTCAAAGACTTACATGACAAGCAGATCCAGAGCATGAGGCAATACTTCCAGTTGAAGAGTCCCCGATCGCCACTCATCCAAGCCATAATACAAGCAGATGCAAATTACACGCCACTAAACCTGTGTAGTACCGAAGAGCGTGTCCTCGAAACAGCCAACGAACAGAAACTGAGAACTTGGGCCGGAAAACCATTACATGGCAGGCACTACAATGACCTGCAACAACCACACGTTGACAAAAAGGCATCAAATTCTTGGCTGGCCAAAGGCACTCTCCAGCCAGAGACAGAAGGATTCATGCTAGCCATCCAAGACCAAGTGATCGCAACAAGGAACAATCAGAAATTCATCCAGAGAAAAGACATAGAAAGCGACAAATGCAGACACTGTCATGCGGCATCGGAGACAATCCAACACGTGATGGCAGGATGCAAGATCCTTGCGCAGTCAGACTACAAACATAGACACGATCAAGTAGCGAAAATAGTCCACCAGAAATTGGCAGCGAATGCTGGCTTTCTGACAGAAAAATGCCCGTACTACAAATATGAGCCAGAGACCGTGCATGAGAACGAAACACACAAGCTTTACTGGGATAGAGCAATCATAACAGACAAGACAGTCCCACATAACCGTCCTGACATAACCCTCGTCGATAAATCGAATAAGACCACGTACTTAATCGACATAGCAGTACCCAACACCAATAACATACAGACAACCTACACAACGAAAATCACCAAGTACCAAGATCTCAGACATGAAGTACGAGATATATGGGGTATGGAAAAGATCCTCATCATCCCGTTAGTCATCTCAGCAACAGGGATAGTACCAAAAACGCTTGCGACGAATTTGGAGATACTCAACATTGACCCAAACACCTACATTGAAATACAAAAAGCCACAATCCTAAACACGTGTCACATTGTCAGGAAGTTTCTAGACATGGCACATTAAGAAGTGATGTAAAAAGAGGCTTGGGAACATGGCGCTCTGCCCGTCCCAAAGCCTGTTTCCGCCAAGAATGGGCGAGGAAAACTTTTATATATATATATATATACATATATATAAAAGAAATTATAATATGCAGTTTTCTTATAAGGTTCTATGCATCAGAAGTTAACCACGATCAATTTTCTTTTGTAGTCGATATCTCATTTGTAAACTACATATGCATTATTTTAATATTTGTATTTCTGATTAGTTGTGACTCTTTACTCAAGATTCCATTAAACCGTTTTTGATTTTATATGCCAAACAACTCGAAGCTTAATATGCATATATATATATATATAGTTGTTTTGAACAGTATATTAGGCATATTTTGGAAAGTAAGGTTCACATGTAAATGAATTTTGACTAATTTATTAAAATCCTTCTTTGTAGTTTGTGCTAAATGTGATC
>QLNU02003225.1:112649205-112668952 GCA_006491805.2 Dysdera silvatica | reverse complement strand
GGCCTCATTCTTTAGATGCTGTTTAGTTTCGATCCGATTTAGTTGGTGTCAATTTAGCTCCATAGATGGCACCACCAACTTGACATTTTTTTTAATTATGTTTTCTGTATGTCTAAAAAAAACTTTAGTTTTAGTTTTGGTTTTGGAATCGGTTCCTACTCTTAGCTTGGTGTGTATATGGCGCAAAAATCTTAACAAAATCCTGATTCTAGTTAAATCATTGACCCAAGTCTGTGGAATTCAATAACTTTAGGGTACCTACCATATAATATAATACAATAAAAATTACAGTCCACTATTTTAAACCTGCAATGAAGTCTTTTTTTAGTCCCTATAGGTGTCTAATCCCTCCTTCCAGCCTATGACCCCATGGTTCTTAATCCGGCAATGCGTGTATCCGTGGGTGTGTGTATGTAGTTTTCCATGATGTCAGATGTCATCAGATTTGTGTCCTTATTTTCAACAGCACAGTATTAGATGCAGCCGGCGTATTTAATGATTCACTATCAATAATAGTTGTTCTTGATGCTTTGTTGGCTTTATGGCGCAAGGACAGCAAATGTTAAGCTGCGCCGTAACCTGCAGTTTTCCGAGGAACCCGAAGATCTTAATGCTCAAAACCATGCCTGAGCAGGAAAGCAATTGTTTTGGTAATAATACTGTTCTAATTTGACACCGTTAGCAGTCGATCGCGTGTTAACACTGCATAATCGACAGTTTTTTTTAAGTTTTGAGCATCCTAATTTTATCGCCGATGTTACAGTTGGCAATATTTTATAAAATAAAAATATATGTTAAATCGTATATGCAGGGGCGGACTGGGTCCTCTCAAAGGGCGCGTAAGTGGGATTATCGGATAGCGCGAATCTTTGCCTATTCTGAAGGGCGAATGATAGCGCTCATGAGGGGACACTGGCCCGGGGGCCGGCTGCCCAGTCCGCCCCTGCTTATACGTTTGAAAGGGTCAAAGCGTCATTCATATATCTTACATCGAAATATATTTTGCTTTGTCTTAGAACATATCAGCTAATAAAGTAAATCCATAATTTCACCTTCGGCCGTACGTACCTGAAATTCAGGCGTAATTAGGCACGTGCATAATGTCGTTGCACCTTTGAATTGTAGCGCAACGATGTCTCAGATTGTGCTGCGCCAGGACGTAACGTTTGAAGAGAAATTCACAGTTTTGTCCATCTTCGGTTAAAGATCAGCAGAAAAGAGGCAAGCGTTCTTAACGAGTGGGATTAAAATCTGTGTTTACTGGACAATGCACAAGCGCATTACATGTACGTCATCGTAGAGCTCGGAGTATGCAAACGTTTTAGAGACACGATGTAAATATGCGGTTATATTTCACCATGCTTGACATTCTCTGAGCGTATAATTAATCTTCTTAGAGAAGCGACGGGATTGAAAGAGAAATAAATACCCTTTCGACTGGAAATTCAAATATTGAACACTCACTCAGTTCTCGTATCATATTTGCCAAGAAATATTCCCATCTTAACTTTCTTTGAAAGATAACTTTGTATTCATTTACTTGGAAATGGAATTGGTTTCTTCCCGGAAGGGAAACTTAACTACTAAATTATACCGCATTAATCGATTTCAGAATCGATAGTTGTGGTTTATTGATGATTAACTTCGATAGAGCGGCCTTTTCTATCTCCTGACTGACCCGTTTTCTCCATAAATGGTAGACTAACATGCTTGGAAGGAAGAAGAATAAATTTTCTGGAGTTTTCATTAATTCAGTTTTCATTAATAAATATTAATAGAAATTTATAATTGTGCGATTGTTTGATAGCGAATATAAACAAGTAGCAATTTTTAATTTAATTTTCGCGAAGTCTTCATTCAGAAAGAGCTGAGTAAATACTGTATAAAAATAATTCAAGGGGATTATCCAATATTTTAAAAAGTTGCAGTTGATTATATGTATGAGCTTCCACAACAGGAATGCTACTTTTTCGGTTTGCCGGATCCCTTTGCTGTTGCCACTTGGGATACCAAGAAATTGAAACTTATTAATTATTTCTAAAATCGCAAAATGCTAAAATTTTTCCAACTTAGGTGGTATTTTCCAAATGTACAGGATTTCACTTTCCCTATTTGGCAACATATATCTTATAATTGTAAGTTTTTGTATTTGGCAACGTAATGTATAATTACGTTCTGAATTCTAAAATCTAATCAGTCTTCAATTTACCATCGATATTGCACACATTACCACGAAAGTTTCGCCAAAACAAAGGCGTGCACAATTTTTTTTAACGTTGCATTGCAATTTAATTATCTCTTGGCGAATTAATGAAGTAACCTACACATTTAATTAAAATATTAATAAATATTATTTTTACTGTCAATGGAATGTCTTGATTTATCATATGTAATGAAATAAATTTAAAATAATGTAGCAGTCGTTTAAACGATTGTTAGTTATTTATTTTTAGAAGAAATAAACCGTTAATGTGTATTCTTTCTTTCATCACTTTCTTATATCGTAACCGATTTTGAAGAAATCCAAATAATTTTTATTTTGATCTTTAAAATAACCATTTAAAGAATCCAACGTTATCGGTGAATACAAGACTCAGATATTTAACAAATTATAGATTAATCGCACCATAGAGCTGGTTGATTATAGTCATAGCTCAGAATTGTTTTCTTACTTGAAATAATTTATGATACAATGCAATCATTTCACTTTGTTCATTTATCAAGATACAGAAAATTGCAATTACGGTATCAATGTCTTGATTTACTTGAAAAAATCATAAAAATAGGAGAAAAATAATCCAAAATTGAAATACCTCCGAGGTGAATAATATATAAATGCATGTAGCGAAATAAATTTGGGTTAGTTAAGACTCTCCAGACTTTCGCATTCTGCTTCTATACTTAAACAGCATAACTAAGCTTCTCGAAATTGGTTTCATGTTAAGCTATTCAATTAAAATTTAAGTGAAAAATATCGTCCATCACTGAACCTGTCAGCAGATTTGGAGGTGGAAATTAAGTTCAGTTTCAGATGAATGAAGATTTCTGAGAAAGGTTCAAACCTTGTTTCAATTAAATTTAACCAATATCTACTCCTTTGTGATCAATAGTGACGAAGGACGGGTTCTAACGATTTCTCAATGATTTAAGACGCAGAAAATATTTTAACCTTCATAATTTTTATTTGCGAAGATTACAATGAATGCATTTGCTGTAATGTAATGCTTATAGATGCAGTGTGCATATTTTGAAATTTATTTTTTCAACTTTGTCTAGTTAAATCATTTTAATTAGTTTCGTTTAGCCTACCCCTTTTAGTCCGCTATTTTCAATTTATTTATTTTAGTCAATGAAACATTTTTAGTTAACTTTTTAGACCATGAAACTTTTATAGTTAACTTTTTAATCCATGAAACTTCTTTATTTAACCTTTTAGTTCGTGAAACTCCATTAACCAACCATATTTAGTTTCATTCGTGGGAAACGGCTTTAGGAATCGATGTCGAATAGAGTATATAATGATGAGAAATATAGTTTTAAATTAATAAATTGTGTTGATATTTTGACTTCCTTTTGGGGCAGTAATATTAAATTCCTTACATATGAGTAAATAGATTGTTAAGGATAAACTAAGATTTCTTATTCACAAAATAGTGGTTAGTTTTGTAGGGTGTATTTGTTAATGTAAAGAAATCTTATTACGATAGAGAAAACTACATTCATTTCCAAGAATTTGAGAAAATTTTTGAGTAGAGTTTTGTGTAGGTTATTTTGATTTGATTTTAATTTTACGTTGCTGTTGTGGATTTGAAGAGAATGAAGGCAGAGTAATAAAGAAGTTAGGGTATAATTATTAGTTAGAGTATATATAATGAAATATAGTATAGTAACATAATATAGTTAGAGTATAACACAAGTATTAGAGTATAAATAATAAAGTAGTTATTTAGAAGTTATGGAGTTAATTATACAGCAATAAATTCCTCTGGATCGACTACGTTATATGTGCTGGTTATAGAAAGAATAATACAAAATGGGCCTTAGAGCCATGCATATATTATTATATTATATGAAAAATCGTAAGAATTCTGTAATAAGTTAAAATTAATCTCGGTGAAGAACAGATGCTATTTGTGTGTATTGTCTTTAGTTTGTCATTAGTTTGAAATATTGTATAAAGAGTATCTATTATTTAATATTGTTGTGATTGTGTGTGAAGATATTAGATAGACTATACTTGATATCAATTTCAATGTGGTTAATAAGGGAATTTAAATAGCATAGATATCTATAAAATATATAAAAAAAAAAAAATCATTAATATCATCATCATCATCATCAATGTACCTATCACAGGCTGCTTTTTTTGCCAATGATTATTTAATAAAGAAAAATTAAAGATGTACTTTTACACAGTTGGATACATATAGTATGTCATTCCAACTTAGTCATAACTGCAATGAGTGAATCAAGATTTTAACATACGATGATGGTTAAAAAGCGTACTTAGGTATAAATTAATTCAAATTATTTAATGTACGATCGATGTTAAAGAGATTTATCACATGTTCTTCGAATTCGAATATTATATCATTTTATATATTATTATTATTATCATCATATTACATTATTTGTTTTACTAAGGCATTTTGATCTTTAAAAGTACTATTTATTTGCGCTTAAAGATTATCATAAATAATCATTAAAAAATAAAATCTCTTACCATCTAAAGAGTATTATGGAAATTTCAACCAGAGAACTTATTGAAAAACAGCTAATGACAACTGATTGGTTGATTGGTTGGTTGTATTTTTATAGCGCAAGGACAGCAAGGGCCATTCTGTGCCAATTAGAGTGATGTCTTACATACCGTATAAATTGACAACTGAGGAATATAATCTATTTTTAGTAGTATGTTTTAGGTTTTTTCTTGTTTAAATTATGATATTTTTTCTCAGTACATTACAGTACAGAACAGTAAATTGTTTTAATTATGACGACATCTTTATAGTTGAAGAAGATGTAAATTCTCACCATATAAAGTATATGGTATTTCTTTACTTACGAGTAGTATCTTTTTACTTGGACAATCCGACTTTTATACCTGAAAATTAGGATCCCCTAAATTAAAAATATATAGCATTTAGTTATAAAATCATTACTATAGTTGAAATCCAGTATTTCTTTAGTTGAAAATAATATTTCCATTATCATCTTGTATGTCTTCATATCATCCTGTATGTCTTCATATCATCTTGTATGTCTTCATATCATCTTGTATGTCTTCATATCATCTTGTATGTCTTCATATCATCCTGTATGTCTTCATATCATCTTGTATGTCTTCATATCATCTTGTATGTCTTCATATCATCTTGTATGTCTTCATATCTTGTAAATCACCACTTCTTGGTTGAAGAATACCATCTTTTCTTATTTGGACATCAACAAGTCTTCACTTACTTCATTCAAAGGTTTAAAAAACATGTAGTTATCAACACTTGAAGATTAGCATGATGAAAGTGATTCGTACCGACTCAAAGTAGTTTAACCAAAAACCTAGCCATGAATCGGTACAAATCCCCTTCAAATCATAAACATGATATCATGAATAATGGCGTCTTCATCCTCGGATGATGATTTCTACAGAATTCTGTTCATTTTTCCAGTCACAATGATTGGCAATTGAAGCTCAGGATCTTCAGCAAGCAACTAAGGAACTTTTAATAAGGAACTAATAAGGTCCCAATAAGGAACTTTTCAAAGGATTATAAATAATCAAATTTAATATTATTATTTTAGTAGAAGAACGTTTGCATGAATAACTGAATGCTCTTTAGTTTGCTAAACGTACAAGGTAAAAACATTTTAAAAGGCAAGCATAAACCTTCAAGTTTGATAAAAAAATATTTGGTTTAGAATATCATCCTTAAATCATTTTATTCTTCTATTCTCTTAACACTATCTCTCCCTCCCTCCCTTTCTCATTCTGGGAAGTTCTTAGTCTTCGCATAAGCAACGCAAACAAAAGGAATTCTCACTCAGGTAGAAAATATTTTATAGAACAATAAAAATTAGCCAGAATTCTGTGAAATCCTTTATTATTTACATTTATTTTCTTTTAAAAATAGAGTTTTCAAAAGCATTTAGAGTGTTTTTAAGAAATTTAGACTGTAAAATAATTTACTCCGCTTAACATATTAAATATGCATCGCTGAGTGTAAAACATTAATGGCAAGTAAGCGTTCATCTTTAGAGTAAAATGTATTTTTAATTTTTTCCTACTACTGGAAACAACAAGCAAAAATGGCTTTAGCAAATATTTTTCACAAACGTTAAGTAAATATAATACAAAATAAACGTTTCTTTTACGAAAAAAAGTGGTCAAAAACGCCTTATTTATGCTTCTTGGGTAATGATACATTTGCGTTTAAATTTATTTTCTTCACGTTTGTTTAAACATTCGAGAAAAAATGCATATCAGATTAATAGATAGCATTCATTTAACTGCAATAATAATGGTGGAACTGAAACTGTCAAGTTATTTTGCTACGGTAAATAATCATGTCAATTAATCTTACTTATTTAAGATCAAAGCACCTTACAAAATATGCTTGTACCCTATTTTGCATGTCCATCTTTGAGAATTACTTTACTGATATAAGTTTATCAACATACATTACATTGCTACATCAACAGAATTTGTTATGGTGTTCGTTATTTTATTATAGAAAGTTTTTGGTCCATAAGGAAACTAAGAATTCATCAATTGATTAATTTTCATCATTAATTGATAAATTTACATCATTAATTGATTAATTTTCACCATTAATTGATTAATTTACATCATTAATTGATTAATTTTCACCATTAATTGATTAATTTTCATCATGAATTGATTAATTTTCATCATGAATTGATTAATTTTCATTAAGTTTCCAAAAGTCGATTTCAATTATCTAAATAATGTAACAAGTTACATAATTAAATATAAATTGAAATAGAAGTGATAAAGTAAAATAAAATTCGTTTATCTTCAGTTTAGTAGTTCTACGAGGGCGAATCAGAAAGTCTTTGCCCCTATTTTTTATTAGCCAAAATAAGGTACATACAGGTAATTACAAATATACGTACTATTCTACGTACCTTACACTATTTTTCCACATAGTCCCCACACCGGTTCAGACATTTGTCCCATCGCAGCACTAAATTTGAGATGCCCCTGTGGTAGAATTCGTCCGGCTGACTGTGGAACCACCGTCGGACTGCTGTCTTGGCTTCAACGTTGCACGTGAATCGCTGTCCTGCCAGGAACTTCTTCAGCGGACCGAAAACGTGGAAATCACTAGGGGCGAGGTCCGGACTGTATGGTGGGTGGTCCAGACTCTCCCAGTGAAATGACCGGAGCTTGTCGGCGGTTCTGATTGCATACAGTCCGGACCTCGCCCCTAGTGATTTCCACGTTTTCGGTCCGCTGAAGAAGTTCCTGGCAGGACAGCGATTCACGTGCAACGATGAAGCCAAGACAGCAGTCCGACGGTGGTTCCACAGTCAGCCGGACGAATTCTACCACAGGGGCATCTCAAATTTAGTACTGCGATGTGACAAATGTCTGAACCAGTGTGGGGACTATGGGGAAAAATAGTGTAAGGTACGTAGAGTAGCACGTATATTTGTAATTACCTGTATATGCCTTATTTTGGCTAATAAAAAATAGTGGCAAAAACTTTCTGATTCGCCCTCGTATGTTTTTAAAAGCAATTTATGGAAACAACTAATTGGAACAGAACAAATAATTGAAATAGAACAAGTAATTGAAACAGAATAAATAATTGAATTAACGTCTGGTATATTCATATTTTTGCTTTGTTATTTGGTATAAATTGGGTCCAGCACAAATAAATCTAGTATAAATTTTGTTCTAGAAATAATTTTGTATGGTTATGTGGTAGACGAGAGATTTCATATCTAGCGATTTGGTGCGAAAAAAAGTCACAATTTTCAAGAAATTCTTGGAAAACGTTATCTTAAAGAAACAGTTTCCGCTAGCAGAGCTAAAAAAAATAGAAACCATTTCACTGCGGCAAAAATTTCTTAAAATTGGACATTTAAAAATCAAATCGCCTTTTCTAGGGAGGTAAAATGATATATATATAGAAAATTTACCACGAAGTTAAGGAGAAAAGCATTGGAATATAAAATTTGGCACAGAAAATTTCAATATTTTAAAATGTCGTACTTGATATCTATTACACCTTTTACAAATTAAATTCTGTAAAAATAATAAATGTATTGAGGTAGTTTTCAATATTATGAAACTAAACAAAATGGATTTCGTGTTCGCTCTCTATGTTCATGGATCGATGAAGTTAATTTGTGCAGTCATTTCCAATTTTATTCACTTTTAACCTCCCAGCTGAGATCCTGGCTACAGTCCCGTTTAGAACAGTGTAAAACAATCAGAGGCTTATTATTTAAAATAAGGGAAAAAATTATATATTTTTCCAAGTCTTCCTAAAGCTTGAACTTAGTGATTGTACAGCAAAAGATAGTGAATTAAGCAGATTTAAACAGGGCTATAATAAAATTGACACGTATTTTAGCTATCAAGTTATAAAGAATTATCTGTTATCTCTGGGGCGCACTGTATAAATTAGGTATGTCCTTTTTGCAGCACTAGAAAAGCGCTGTTCCTTTATCCCTCTTACTCAATACACGTAACTCTGAGCATGCACTCCAAGGTTTCGATCCGAAATAAAAGAGCTGTGTCTCATGCAGCACAAATGTGTTTTTTAACGAAGGTACAGAATATTAATCGATTTTCTGAATTGCTTTCGACCTCAAGAATTGACATGCTGGTCGGAAGTAGTAAAAATACCACGAATAAAATTTTTAAACAAATTAAAGAACTCTGCAGCACTACTGGACGAGTTGCTGTTAGTATTTATAATGCGTTATATTTCCCTCTTAGTATTATAAAGCTCCTGTTGTAAATAATTATACTTTAACTACATTAGTGAACCATAACGAAATATTAGTTATTTCTGACATACTTAAATAAAAAAAAAAACATAATTGAATTCTAGTAATGTACCACTTGGATCAAAAATAGAGTTAGTTTTATTGCTAAATATGGGAGGAATATATTAGATAGGATATATTAGGATGATATATTAGATAGGATATATTAGGATGATATATTAGATAGGATATATTAGGATGATATATTAGATAGGATATATTAGGATATATTAGATAGGATATATTAGGATATATTAGATAGGATATATTAGGATATATTAGATAGGATATATTAGGAGGATATATTAGGAGGATATATTAGGAGGATATATTAGACTATTTTAGAAATAAAATCCATATAACTGGAAAACAAAATTTAAACCATGAGAAAGACAATGTTCATTACGGCCTTAAACTTACGTTCTTCAAGGAATGACCACTCGAAGAAAATATATGATATGCCCTGTGATCTAGCTTCTAGACTTCGTGTTCCGGAAGAACAGCGGCCTAATACATTCTGTTGATGCCAATAAGTGTCTTGAGAGATGTATATTAAGCGCCTATTGATCGGCAGTTGGCCCATTCTCACAAGAGGATCAACGCCTCATCAATTTTCCATCGGACCACACCAGCACTTAGCGTTCCACTGCCGAAAGTGAAAAAGAAATTTTCCTCTTTGTTGGAAAATGTAAGTGCTTACTTCTTTTATTGAAATAGATGTTTTTCGGAAAACTTCTCTTAAGTTTTCGACAAAGTGGGTTTCATTCTGCTGATTGCTATGGACGGCTGCTTTAATCTTTTAAAATGAGACAATCAGTGTTTCCGACCGCGAAAAAACTACAAAAATGTTTTGAAAGCCCATGTTCCTATCTCTCTCTTCTTTTGATTCATAAACCAAGGAATTAATAGTAATGCAAACTTTTGTTATATTTTGAATAAGACTATATTTTGTAAAGCTTGAATAAAATATTCCTTATGGATAATGCCTATTCTATTGCTATCTATTAGTCTATTAGTCTATAGTCTATTCATTGCTTTACATTCCATACGCTTTTATTTTATTAAATATATGTTAAAACCTACGCAAACACATTTTAAAATATATGATGATTCACAAGGTAATTTTGCATGTTAGAGTTTGCTAAGTCCTGTACCTTAATATTTAATTAGTTGGTTGGTTGGTTGTTTTTTATGGAGCAAGAACAGCAATGGTCCTTCTGAGCTAATCAAAGTAATAATATATTAATTAAATTCGCAATTTCACTTTAAACGGTACATTTGTAAATAAAATTATAAATATGGTATTTCTGCTAGTATTTATTAAGATATTTGATAAACGTGCAAGATAGTCTTCAAAAGGAATGTTTCTTGAATAGAATAAATTTTCTTATTTTATCGAATTTATAAAAACACACAGGAATTCGATTACGCATCGTCATCGGCTATGAATGGTAAATCATTACTCTATATTGTGGGTTGATGAAATTAAACTGCATGTCATTACTATACTATAACTAAGTTTCAGTAATTGCAAATTGAGACGAAGTAAAAAAGAAACAAGTTTTTCCTCTAAAACGTCTTTTTCGAAAACTTTTCGGACATAAACGTGTACTAAAGATGAGGAAGATTAAAGTTGGCGCGTTCTAATGGGTGGAGTGGATATTGATTTTTTTTTTTTTTTTTGAAAGCTTTTAGTATCTTATGTATTTCAGAAAAGTTTTTTTGGAATTGATTTTTTTTAGCTTTTAAGGATATTTTTTTCAGGTTGGATCAAATACCTGCTTAAAGAAACGGAACTAAAGGCCGTAAAAGCGCTCCCAATTATTTTTTCCGATATGCAAAACTAATAATGGGGTTAAAAAGAAATTTCCGTGTTTACCAAATCGATATTAATTTAGCAAAAACGTATTTATAAAGGTAAGAAGAGGCGAACGGAAGTGTTAATGAAGATGAAGGACAACTTTAAGATAGAAAATTTGAGTTGACTGCTTAATTGTATCATTATTATTGATTTGTGCAAAACTTCCTGATTTGCTACTATATCTATATTTTATTAGCACCTAACCGTACATTTCAAAGAAGGGATAATTATCCAAGGCATGGGCGCGTCTATAAATAGGCAGGTGGGGGGCTCCAATCTCCTAACCATTCAAATTTTTGATTTGCCCGATTCTGCTATGCATTTACTTTAAAAATCTGTACAGTCACATTTTAAAATAAGGTGCTTTTTAGATTTCTTTCCCGTACAGACGGTAAATAGTTTCACGTAGACTTTCACAGCGCATTATAATAATCAACAACGAATTTTCAGGTAGTCAGCTGTATAGCAAAAAGATTATTTATTGCTAAAACTTTACGTTTCGATTCGAGCTGTGCGAATCATCATCAGAAGAGGTTAAATTACATGAAAAACTTTTGAGAAAATTGTAGAATATACGTAAGTTGCGGAAACAGTATAAATACGTTAAAATAAATTATTATGAAATTTTAGAGACGAATGTTATATATCATATTCGTCTCTAAAATTAATATGAGGCGGTATTAATTTTTCCTAGCCCCCCCCAGAAGTACTCATACGGACGCCCATGATCTAAGGGCATCATTGTCAAAATTGATTAAATCAAATCATCATTGTATTTCTAATTAGCATATTCTCTTGTTGAAAGAGCAAAACACAAATTTTTAAACATTGTGATTACAATAATGCTTAGATACTTAATCAAAACACTGCTGTTTATATTATTCCGAATAAATTTTAAAGACATACTAAAAATAAAAAACCTGAGTTCTATGCAACACATTCTATGTCAAATAAATACGATACTTATGTCAATCAATCAACGTTTATTGGCGTAGTGATACCAACGCCGATGGTATGGCGTGATTAGATGGTGAAACGTTCGAAAGAAAATAAATATTTCTGCCTTCGGTGGGACCTGAACCCACGACCTTCCACAGTGGAAGGTCCTGGTTCAAAATGTTTTTACTTATTAATATTTATATACTATAATATATAATATTTATTTACTATATTAATATTTATTTTCTTTCGAACGTTTCACCATCTAATCACGCCATACCATCGGCTTTGGTATCACTACGCCAATAAACGTTGACTAATTGACATTGTTGTTTGATTTAATCTGCGTAGTGTTCGATTTATATAAAATATATACGATACTGTTAATTTTTAAAGCATTATTATAAAAATGAAACGCAATCAGATTTTAGAATCTAGTAGATGAAATCCGGACTGCGTTTTCTTATCTCTAATACGTAAATTGCCTTAGAGTGTAAGTACAAATATTAATAACTGAGTAATGGCAGTTTAGTTTCAAAATTTTACACGGAAGGAAATAAAGAGTGGAAAAGAGTTATAAATAAATAAAAATTTTATTCGAAATGTTAGGGGCTGATTTTGGAAAGAAAAATGTAAATATTTTTAAACGTCGTGACGTTACGTATTGTGTGAAAAGTTAACCAAGATTAATTGTGTGAAAAGTTAATCAAGATTAATTGTGTGAAAAGTTAATCAAGTTTATCAGATTATCAGACAAATGAAAAACTCAAGAATTCAGTTTTACAAAAGAATCGAAAGAACTTTCGGGTAAACAAGCTGTGAAATCCTAAAATTCTGAAAAAGAAAGTAAGCAAAGAAAAGCATTTTAAACGTTTTTAAAAAATGGGTGCTGGCATGGAAAGAGAATTCAAAAATGATGGAAAGAGTACTTTGGAGAAAATGTACTCTGAGAGCGTTTGCATGAAGTTTAGAAAAATATTCTAGACTAGGGTCAGAATAAAGGCAGAGAAAGTGAAATTTTGGGAATTTTACTGCGTAAAGAATATATATATATATTTCTAAGTCATTTTTATATACCATTTTCCTTGCTTTTATTTCCTGTATGTCAAAAGAAATTTTTGTGAGCTCTAATGATAAAATTCAAACCAAATTACGATTAGAATAAGCAAATAACATATCCCTACAAAATAATATTTAGATATATACGAGCGTAAAATATAACACTTTCTATTTACGTTTATCTCATATTCAAAACTATTACTCACAGTCTGATAACTCTTTTATATTCAAAATGTTATTTCTTTGAAGTAAAAATATGAAGTTATGATCATTGGCTTAATGTAATAAATTATTGTTTGTACATTTGTTTCCATTTTTAGACGCCATGTTTTTCTGGTATAAGAAGTAAGTAACTAAGTAAGTAAGTACTCTTTAAATACTACACTCAAATCTCATTCTTACATAAGTAGGTGGATCCCTTCAGTGGTTTGCTCAGTGCCAATTGCAATCAAATTTTCGTATTTAGAAATGCATACATACTTGCATATATATAACATTTCAGAAAGTAATGAAGGGATTTGTTTCACAATTCAGACAACGGAGAGCACACAAAGAAAAATTCTCAAAATATAGCGTAACATTCTAGTGAGAGTTAATGGAAAAGTCGCATAAACATAAAACAAGTTTAATGGAAAGCGTTAGAAATTTATCCCATCTGTAACTACTACATTTCTCCAAAAATAAGACTTGGTCTTATATTAATTTTTTCTCCAAAAGACACGTTATGGCTTATTTTCAGGGGATATCTTATTTTTTTATGAACAACAACTTACATTTATTCATTTATTCATGTACAAAATAGTTGTCATCTATTTCACTCATAGTTACTAACAGTTGATACCACATTGTTTTGATAACTTTACTTCTCGCCAGTAGCTTAGGGAAAGCCCCATTGTATATCGTAATGCATTGTTTTCTTTAAGACCTTATCACGTAATATTCTTTAAAGCCACTTGAACCCTCCATAAGTTTTGAGTTGCTAAGCTGCTGCTTCTCACATTTTTTTTAAGTATTAAAATTTTTCTAAATTTGCAACTTACCAAATGTATATGTACAATTAAAAAAAGTCGATAAAATATTATATGAAAGGCACACATATATATATGCTTGAAAAATTACATATAGGCATATATTTGGGAAGTTGCACATACAGTAGAACCTGCCTAAAGAGACCACCTTTGGGACAGGATTGAAACGGTCACCATAGGCAAGTGGTGACTATACATAACGCACTTTTTATAGGCAAGACTAAGTCCCTACTATAGTTCTCTCTTTTAAAAAATATGATCACATGATTCTGGTGGTCGAACTTACAGAGGTAGTCTCTTAACTAGGTTCCACCGTATATCTGGACCCTTTATATATTCGTATCATTTTATAATTCAATACGTCTGTCGTGCATTGCATTGAACGTAATAAATGCTTCAGTCTGGTTAACAACCTTAACTAGGGTTTCTTTTTGAGGGGGGGAGGGGCAGGCCTTATATTACGAGCATCCTGAAAGATCATGCACCAGTTCTTATTTTCAGAAAAATACGGTATTTCAACATCCATTTCAATCCTACTTATTAATCCTGAATTCTCCAACCATAAAAATGCTCTTATCAAAGTCTATGCACAGCAAAACGTGACCTCATTTCCGGTTAAGCTTCGAATTTACGAGGTGGCGAACGAAAAAACCTCTTCCATATTTAGTCTTGTATCATGGGTTAAGATTTGTCCTCGCGAGGAATTTATTTCTAAAACACGTGCTAAAATATATCTTTTTCCCAATTCGAACTTGAAGAATTTCATAGGATTGGCAGCTCCGATAAAACCCCTGTCAATACTTATATGAAACGCCCATTTTACGCTACGAGATTCAGAGAGATGAAACGAACACACTTCTTGAAGGAATTGAAGTGCGAATCCAGGGACCTACAGAGTACTTCAATTTTTGTGATAGGTTTTCTCACCTATACACTTTGCAAGATAAACAGTCATCGCCAAACTTGGCGAACCGTTGCGATGTTACAAAAATGCAGCCGTTTTCCATTTGTCACGGAAAAGGTATATCAAAATCGATGTCATGTTACAGAAATTTCTCAACAATAAACAAATGTAAGTACATACATTATTTATCTTATTGGAACTTTGAAAAATATTCTGCTATCTGTTATAAATGACTTTTACTTATATTCTTAAAATATATAGGCTTTTGTCTTCCTTGATGATGTAAAGCTGCAGAAATTATTTAAAAGTATCTCAATTACATAATACAGAAAAATATTTGACTGAAACATTAAGAGTATCTGGTGTTAAATTACTCATGAAGAAAAGAATGCTTTTTCGGTAATTAACAGCATCTACCGAAATTATCAAAAATGATAGAAAATTCTTTATGTGACTAGAAGACATATGCAGAGAATGTCGTTTGTGTGATTCGATGAAATAGAAAGCAAAACACAGGCATGAGAACAGAAATAAGAAGTGCAAGTGAAATAGAAAAGATCATAGAAAGGAAGTCTGGATGGCAAAGACATTTTGAAATAAGAAGCTAACCATAATTGAAAAGAATAAGAAAGATCAAGCCAACGAAAGGGGAAAGCGAAGATCAAGGCTATTGAAAGAAATGAAAGCCTTTAAGAATAGGCTTCGCTTTGGTTTGAAAAGCAGCTATATCCTAGACAGCGAAGAAGCGATGCTTCGTTGCCAACTCCATATAGAGAAATATCACGCAAAAATGTAAAGAAATAATCTATATGGAACTTAAGCTAGAAAATACGATTAATTATGAAATAATATTTTTAAAGGTTTCATTCTGAGTAGACTGCTTTTTTAAAGGCTCCAATTTCACACTTTAAAACGTATTTTTAATCTTCAAGGTATACTTGAATATTTCATTTAAAGCATTTCTCACTACACTGATTAATTATTTACTTTTCAAAATTTAATATTGCTTTAAAAAGATTTATTAAAATAGAAGTTTCTAATTTTCAAATCATTTCAGTTTGCAGTTTGGAAACATATTAAATTTCTGAAGTATGTCGATCAGGCAACTAAACATATATACGATCTCTTGTCTTTAAAATGTAGATGTTGTAAGAATAAGTTTAAAAATTTAGTAATTTATTGGTGCGTAAAGTTTAAATTAATCCATTAGTTTTTTTTCTCATGCCCACTGATTGAATTACTTATTTAATATACTTCTCTTTCGTATTTTAAATTTGCATAATTAATATTAAAACTCAGTTATTTTATGGTTATCGAATTGAATTTTAAACATTATTAGGCAAAATTTTTCCATTACTATTTGTAATTTTTGAACTTATTAATAATAGTTTTGAAAGAAACTGAAATCAGGCATATTTAAATTCTGTACATCATGGGGTAACTCGATCAAGATACGAAGAATTTTCTTTTCCCCACAATTTTTGGGGGATGAAATTTGCATCTGACAAATTCGTTAATAAATAGAGTGAAAATTCTGTAAGTCAAACTGCAATGCATCTATATTTTCTGAAAGTTTTCCTAACTGGAAAAGAGGTACAAAAACGCATTTTATATATATATATGTATATAAAAAAAAAGGTTTCCTCGCCCATTCTTGGCAGAAACAGGCTTTGGGACGGGCAGAGGGCCATGTTTCCCAAGCCTCCCAGATCACTTCTTAATGCGCCATATCTGGAAACTTCCTGAGAATATGACACGTGTTTAGGATTGTGGCTTTTTGCAGTTCTATGTAGGTGTTTGGGTCAATATTGAGTATTTCCAAATTCGTCCAAGCGTCTTTGGTACTATCCCTGTTTCTGACATGACTAACGGGATGACGAAGATTTTATCCATAACCCCATACGTTACGTACTACATGTCTGAGGTCTTGGTACATGGTGATTTTCGTTGTGTAGGTTGCCTGCATGTTATTGGTGTCGGGTACTGCGATCTCGATTAGGTATGTGGTCTTATCCGATTTATCGACGAGGGTTATGTCAGGACGGTTATGTGGGACTATCTTGTCTGTTATGATTTCTCTATCCCAGTAAAGCTTGTGCGTTTCGTTTTCAAGGACGGTCTCTGGCTCATTTGTAATATGGGCATTTCTCTGTCAGAAAACGCTGATCCGCTGCCAATTTCTGGTGAACTATTTTTGTCATTTGACCGTGTCTATGTTTCTAGTCTGACGGCGCGAGGATCTTGCATCCTGCCATCACGTGTTGGATTGTTCCCGATGCCGTATGGCAGTGTCTGCATTTGTCACTTTCTATGTATTTCCTCTGGATGATTTCCTGATTGTCCCTTGTTGCGATCATTTGGTCTTGGATGGTAGCATGAATCTTTCTGCCTCTGGCTGGAAAGTGCCTTTGGCCAACCAAGCATTTGATGCCTTTCTGTTAACGTGTGATTGTTGTAGGTCATTGTAGTGTCTTCCATGTAATGGTTTTCCCGCTCAAGTTCTTAGTTTCTGCTCATTGGCTGCCTCCAGGACACGCTCTTCGGTATTACACAGGTTTAGTGGCGTGTAATTTGCATCTGCTAGTACTGTGGCTTGGATGAGTGGTGACCGGGGACTTTTCAACTGGAAGTATTGCCTCATGCTCTGGATTTGCTTACCATGTAGATCTTTGAGGTCCACTTTTCCTCGTCCTCCCTCCTCCCGGGGTAGTGTTTTCCGTTCAATTACCGTTGCAGGGTGTAATTCCGCGGCTCTTCTTTGGATGGTTCTCATTTTCGGCTGCAGCTGTTCCAGTTCAGTGTTGATCTATTTGATGATCCTGAAGGAGTAGGTGAGCACTGGTACTGCACATGCGTTAATTGCTTGCGTGATGTTCTTCCCGCTCAATTTCGTCTTCACAATGCTTCTGAGTCGTTCTTGGAATGCTTGCTTGAGCTGGGCCTTGACTTTCTTGTGCTCCTGCTGCCGTGTTTGCATTACCCCTAGGTATTTGTAGGTTTTGCCCTCGTCCAAGGTCTTCAGTAGTCTCCCGTCTTCGGGTTCGATAAGTTCGATCCTGGTAAATCTTCTTTGCTATTCTTCTGTATTTTGCACTTATCGAGGCCGAATTCCATTCCTATGTCCTTGGAGAATGTCTCTGTTATACTGATGAGTTGTCGGAGTTGGGTGATTGTTGGCGCGTATAGCTTGATGTCATCTACGTACATGAGGTGGGAGACTTTATGTAGGTTTCTCTTGTCTTTCTTCAGCATGTATCCGTATTTACTTGTGTTCAGCATCCTTGACAAAGGGTTTAGCGCCAAGCAGAACCACTGGGGGCTTAGTGCGTCTCCTTGAAAGATTCCGCGGCGGATGGGGATCTCGGCCGATTCTATTTTACTGTCTGGCGTGTTTAGCTGTAACCGGGTTCTCCATTGTTTCATGCTGCTCTGTAGGAATCGGATGATTGAGGGATGCACTTTGTATATGCTGAGTATTTCAAGGAGCCACGAGTGCGGAACAGAGTCGAAAGCCTTCTTGTAGTCTATGTATGCGGTGTTGAGTTTTCGCTTTTGTTTTCTTGCTTGTTCCAGGATAACCGAGTCGATGGTTAGCTGCTCTTTACACCCCAAAGTCCTTTTCGGGCATCCTTTTTGTTCTTCGGTCATTAGGTTGTTGCTTTCGCTGTGCCGGCTTATTTTTTCAGAGATGCACCCTGTAAGTATCTTGTACAGGGTGTTCAGGCACGTAATGGGTCGGTATTTCGCTGGGTTACTGGTATCCTGGTCCTTCGGTAGGAGGTAAGTTATTCCCTTGCAGAGGAATTCAGGCATTTTGCTGGGGTCTTCAATTATCGCCGTAAGTTCCTTGGCTAATGGGCCATGGGCGCTGGTAAATTTCTTGTACCAGAAGTTGTGTATGCCGTCAATACCGGGTGCTTTCCAGTTGTGCGTACGTTGGATTACCTGCTGGAGTTCCTCTATCGTGATGCCCGTGTACTCCATCTCCTCTATTCCTCTCGTAGCCTCCATTTCTTGCTGAATCCAGGGGGCGCTTTTGTGCTGTACTTCATTGGACCATAGTGTCTTCCAGAAGGTCTCTATTTCTGCTGGCTTTGGGGCTTCGTACTTGTCTTGGTTCGCTGGTGTCTCTCGAAGCTTCCTGTAGAAGGCCTTCTGGTTTGCTTGGAATTGCTTGTTCTGTTGTTTTCTGTTGGTATAGTCTTTGTATCTTCGGAGTCTTCTGGCGTATACACCCAGTTTTTGTTTGAGGGTATCCAGATATTCGCTGATGTGTTTATTGGGCTCTTCGTGTCTTGTATGAATCCTATTTCTCTTAAGGGCCATCTTCACTTTCCTCACTAATTTCTTACCCCTATTTCCCTGCATGTACTGGGTTATTCGCCCTATGCTGCTGCGGAGCTCTTCTATTCTTTTCTCCAGTCTCACTTGCCATGGTGGTTGGGCTTTGTTTCCTCTGTTACTTCGGCCTTCGTTCCTTACTTCGTACCCATTGGCGCGTGATGCCGCTACTGCTGCACAGTATATGGCGGTGTGTATTTCCTGTAGGGAGTTGTGTTTCTGTAGGTGTAGTATAGGGTATGTTCATTATATATATATATTATTATTATTATTATTATTATTATTATATTCCACAAGGAACCGACCATTTTATTTCTTAAATAGTAGAAGTGCCCTTATTCACGCCTTTTAAGGGAGATAAACATATATATATAATCAATGAATCATCTATTTATAGTCATAGCGAGATCTTTCACATTAAACATTATTCATTTCGAAATTCCAATTTTTCTAAAAAGAAACTCAAGTATGGTGATATGTTTTCGATATCAGAAAGTGTCATCTCGTCACGTGCACGAGCTTTGAAATGTAATGTGGAATATCTTTGTATGTTTCCTGACACCAAAATCGAATGTATGATTCCATGTATCCGCC
>QLNU02003225.1:112629969-112649105 GCA_006491805.2 Dysdera silvatica | reverse complement strand
GGGGCGCTTTTGTGCCGTATTTCATTGGACTACAGTGTCTTCCAGAAGGTCTCTATTTCTGCTGGCTTTAGGGTTTTGTACTTGACTTGCCGATGTCTCTTGGAGCTTCCTATAGAAGACCTTCTGGTTTGTTTGGAATTGCTTGTTTTGTTGTTTTCTGTTGGTACAGTCTTTGTGTCTCCGGAATCTTCTGGCGTATACACTCAATTTTTGTTTGAGGGTTTCTAGATATTCGTCGATGTGTTTATTAGTTAGGTTCTTCGTGCGCTGCATGTATCCTATTTCTCTTGAAGGCCATCTTAACTTTCTTCACTAATTTCTTACTTCTGTTTCCCTACGCGTACTGAGTTATTCGCCTTATGCTGCTTCGGAGCTCTTCTATTGTTTTTTGCAGTCTCACTTGCCATGGTGGTTGGGTTTTGCTTCCTCTGTTATTTCGGTCTTCGTTGCGTACTTCATACCCATTGACGCGTGATGCCGCTACAGTTGCACAGTATATGGCAGTATGTATTTCCCGTAGGGAGTTTATGTTCTGTAGGTGTACTGCAGGGTATGCTCGTTAAGGATCTTGGTGGCTTTATAGAGTCTCCAGGATCCCGTTTGACGTGGTATTCTTGGTCTTGTTACCGCATCCGAGCCTTCATATTCCGCCAGACACATTGGAAATCTTTTATTTTCTTCACGTTCTTCCTCTCTTCATCTTCCATGCTCGGTGGGGTCGGCTTTCTTACGCTAGTTGGTGCTTCTGCGTTGACCTCACTGGTTGGAGTGTTTGCTAGATTATTGGAAACGTCATCTGTTAACTTTTATAGTAGGGGCTCAGCTAAGAGGTTTCTGATTATTACATTCCTGCGCTGGACCGTTGTTCTTTCTATAATGATGTCCAGGTGTGGGTATTGTTGTTCGAATTTGGCGCGAAGTGTGGGCCTGTAGTTTGTGAGGTTAGTTTCTAGCTTTGTAATGGTGTAGTAAGTGCGCATGACGAAGGTGTTCATATCTATTGTCCATGACATGCGCTGGCGTAGTCTTCCAGCCCTGGTGGTTGTACCTATATTAGGCTGCAAAGCACTTTGGGCTGTGTTGGTTCTAGTAGCCGTACAGTTGGAGGCGCCGCTACAACCGCCGACACCTCCAAGGAGAGACTGTTGCATATTTTTCGAACTGGCCCCTCTGCTTAAAGCCCGAACGCGGTTCTGATTTAAGAGCGCGACAACCGATGCTCCATTCATATTTTCATTATGGTTCATATCATCAGAGTCTGAGATAGCCTTTTTCACGCCGTCGGGGTAACAGGGTGGCAATCTAACTACATGCCGGATGCAATTGTGGCGTCAGCTGACTACAAATCCGCTTTTTAGTATCTCAGTAGTATTTTTCATTGGTTATTAGTACTTTTTCTGATCATTACATGGAGCCAGAGGTGCATTATTGCTGATTTATTTATTTCTCTTGCTTTTTGAGATTTTTGAACTTTTCACATTGCACTAGACAGATGACATTGTGCTTTACGTCGAGCAATTTTTTTTTAGCTCTTTCAATTTTTTTTCGTTCGTATCGGGAGTCCAACCTACGTCTATAGTATACACCTACTGGTTCGAAGGCGGGTGTTTATACCACTCGGCCACTTCTCGAAAAAAGTTCCACTAACCGTCGTGCAATTCTATCTGCTCCACAAAAAATGATTGATAAAATACACCAGAAAAAAAAAACCGATTGTAAATTTACCAAACAGATGTATTGCACATGACTATGTTTCGGTAAATTTTTCTATTGTTTCAGTTGAGTTGAAGACAACCAATAAATAATTTGCAATCGGGTCAGCAAGATATTCCTGACTACCCAATATGGATGAAACAAAATCAGTCGCCAATTTTCAGGATTAAAGACTAGGTTTCACTGATGTCGAAAGTTGTTTGAAAGATGCGTTGTGGAAATAAAAGGATATGGTTAAATAGATGTTAAATTATTCGTAAAGAAAAGAATGATTTTCCGGCGCCTGGTGGGACCCGAACCCACGACTTCCTGATTGCCGGTCAGGTGCTCTACCTACTAAGTTGGGGCGTTAATCAATTCCTCCATTGCGAGCATATGTAAGGCTTTCTATGTACGAGTTCGCTATTAGTGTGGCGGTGTTGTGACTACCCTTTCACCGAAGCGGAAAGTCAAAGAAGAAAGGATGTTATAGGTTCGGGTGTTAACAGGCGCAGGGAAACCATTCTTTTCATTACGAGAAATTTAACATCATCGGCTAATCTAAAAAAAATATTAATTTAATAATATTAATGCTTAAAATTCGTCATATCGGACGTTCTTGCTTCTTTGACTTGTATCTTTGGTAACAGAGTAGTTAGTCGCAGCACTGCCGTACCAATAGCAAACTTGTCCATAGAAAACCTTATATATGCTCATAAAGGAGGAAATGATTGACGCCCGTAGCTTAATAGGTAGAGCACCGGACCGGTAATCAGGAGGTCGTGGGTTCGGGTCTCACCAGGCGCCGGAAAACCATTCTCTTCTTTACAAGTAATTTAATATCTATTGTTGTCACATCATCGGCTAATATTAAAAAAAATCGTTGATTTAATAGTGGATTAAAAAATGTGGGATTGTAATAAATTTTCTTGGGATTTCAGCTGAATTTAAAAATTTAAAATTAAGTGTTTCGAACAATTCGTTACGTATTTTTACTTCAGTGGAATTTTAGCTGTTCATTGCGATCAACCGGGAAGGTCGGCATGTTGATGAACAAAAAAAAAAAACCGGACAATCAGGTGCAAGAAGTCAAGGAAATTAGCACTGGATTACTCTTTACTTCTGAGGAGTAAAGCGATAACACCAAGTTAATGGGAGGACAAAAGAAAATGTCTCCACTGTTTTGGCTCGTTTTGTCTCCACTAATAACAGTTTCTTGGTGGGCGGAGTCCCTATCCGAAAGGAAAACTTTCTTTTGGTTAGTGGAACAGCTGCAAAAGATCTTCCAGATATCCTATCTATTTATCTGTCCTATAGCCAGACAACAAAAGCCATATTTTTTTTATTGTTATTTTAAGAGCAAAAACGCCAGATAAAGCTCATATCATGATAAGCTATAAGCAGATAAATACCAGATGGTATTTTCCCGCTCTGATTGCTATTCTGACAATGTATAGCAACTCAAAGGACATATATTTTCTTTTTGTGTTGATTGGGATAGAAATGGTTTTTGCATTATTCGTGTTATGACATGTTTTCGGGTTCCATTTCTGTGTGGGATTAAAATTTTATCTTATAAGCACAAATTGAGATTGTTACAACTTGAAAATGATAGACGGTGTCACTAATTATCGATGAATTAATGTCGTCTTTAGATATCGATAGTCATGCTTGATTGATTGTTTGGCTTTTTTATGGCGCAAGAGCATCTGGGCTATACTGCGCCAAGATAGTCATGCAAATGTTCAGTTGAAAATCGGCTACATGTGTGATAAATCAAACTTAAAAAATACATTTTACACTACTCAACGTATATAATATACTTGCATACCACCAAAACTATTAATGCCATTATCAAACTGGAATAGTTTGATCATTTTGCATTATATATGTGCATTAATATTATTACTTCTTTGGAAATTTGCTGTCTATGTTGTTTTAGGCATTTTTTAGTTTAATTATCAAATTCTTTTTAAGGCTGTTCAATAATTAAAAACTTCCATGTATAGTCTATGCTACCTTTTAATGTACACACTTTTAATCTGGTGTCAGTTGGTTCTGACAGTGCTGATGTGGTGACACTGATTGTGAATCGCATTTGTAGTTTTCTTTCTCTAGAGCCTATTCACCTCGGTTTGTAAATATTTATGCTATGTGATTCTTCTCAATTACTTAATTATTATTTCCAATAACATGAATTTCTATTACATATATAGAAGTAATTTTATTACGTTTATTGATAAAATGTTGAGCTATTTACAAATTTATGCAACACGAATTATTTCCTTAACTCTAGACATGCAAAAATATTTTATTCTATTTCCACAAGAAGTTAAGGTCTTCGGGATTTAAATGCTTAAAAAAATTAAATTCCATTAACCGATTTCACTGAAAAAATTGTAGACACGCACATGTGAGATTAAAGCACATTTTCGTTTGCTTTGTTGCATTTAAATATTTGTTCATTAAATAATAAATCCCTTGACACATTAAAATGTAAATATAATCATGTTAAAATTTTTTGAAATTTTTAGACTCTAGAGTCTTCTACACATAACATCGCGTAGCTCAACATTTTATATTACATTTTCAGAGCCAATTGGATTTATTAATATAATTGTATTAAGCTTTTAATAATATTATAAATAAAAATTCTGGGGTAATATTATGCATATAAATTTGTTTCATTAAAATTCCACTAAATTTTATTGGAGAATTATTTATAAGAAATGAGTTTCGACAACGTTTGCACTAATTAAAATATTCTCGAGAAAAACATCGTTTGGATAGTTTGAATAGAATGCAAAAAAGGTTTAATATTAAGCGAATTTTTGAGGATGTTTTAATTTACCTTCAGTATTTTTGGGATATATTTTTTTCTCTTGAAATGAAAAAACACATTTTCCTTTAAATTAATGAAACATGTTTTTACTTTGAATTAGTGAAAGATCGAAAAATATATCTTAACCGTAAAGATTTTTTTTCCATCAGCATAAATATTTTAATGAAGAATATTTTCATACAAAATTGCATATTAATGAGTATGCTGGAATTTAGTATTTTATATTTTGTTAGCGCACATTTTACATATTTTTGATGAATATTTTATACGTTGTTAACGAATATTTTATACATCATTAACAAATATTTTATGCATATTTTAATGTATATTTTACATTTTGTTAATTTTTATATATTTTTTTAAATTTTATACTTTGTTAATGGATATTTTATATTTTGTTAAATAATATTTTATATTTTGTTAAATAATATTTTATATTTTGTTAAATAATATTTTTTATTTCGTTAATGGATATTTTAATGATTCAAAATAGCGAATAGTAATCAAAGAAACACTGTAGTAAGTCAATCGATTGTTGTCCCGTTAAAAACTGACCGCTTAAGTGATTGTAAAATAATTTGAAAATCTGGCATCAAACCTAGAATTCTAAATTCTAGCCTTCTTAGAAAATTGTGATTAATATTAGGTGGTTAAAGGTGGATAACTTTTTTAATAAACCTCTATCTTACAACGGACTTCATTATTCAACTGACGTTTCTAAACTTAATATTGATCGCTTTAGGTCGGAATTACTTTCAGTACCCCGGGCCTAGATTTGTAATAATCAATTTTAATCAAATAATTAAAATTAATCAAAGAACACTCGTTTAGGGATTTTATGGACATTTTCTTACCATTGTACAATGAATTTTTTAAACTCAGGACTTACGCAAAAAAAAAAAAATAGAAAACCATGGATTTCAGATTTTATCTTCTCTCATCTAAAGAAAAAAATAAACTTTTCTCCCTTTTTCTTCATGACAGATCTCAGACAAATCTTACTTTTCGTAAATTTTGAATTTTTTTAAACAAGCAAATTAAAAACGCCAAAATTAAATATTTTCATCAACTTTTCAATATTAATGAAAAAAAAAAGATTTGGAGGAATCTAAACGTACTTTTGGGTGGAATATAGAAAGTTTATTCTGGTATAAACAAAGTAAATATTAATGGTAGTTTGGTCACTGATCAGAGAGATATCTCTTGTGTCATCTTAGACTTCTTCATGAACTTCTCACTCACGTTAACACATCAGGTAGCTGATCAGTATCAGATCTTGGAAAATTGTTCCAATTACGTATGGGGTAGAGGAAACATTCGGCCTGGAACCACCTACAGATATAGAATTTGTAAGTACAATGATGAACCTTGGGGGAGACAAGGGGCCTGGATTTGACGGAGTTGCTCCTAGGGTGATCTGTGCAGTTGCTGACATACTCTCTCATCCATTTACACATATTTTTAATCTAATTTTCTCTACTCGTTACATTCCATCTTTACTTAAAACCTCAGTAATCCTACCTATTTTTAAGAAGGGTGATTCGATGGACTTATCTAATTACCGTCCTATTTTGATCCTTTTAATATTTTCAAAGGTCCTTGAGCGAATGATATTTTCAGGTTTGAAGTCTTTTTTTGCCATCACATAATATTATACATGATAACCAATATGGTTTCTTGAAGTGACGTTCGACTGAACATGCCCTATTATCATCAACTGATTTTATATATTTTTTTACCGATAACAGGAAATCGGTTTTGGGCTTGTTTTTCGATTTGGGCAAAGCTTTTGATACTATCGATCACAATAGATTAATACGTAAACTTTCACCCGTGGGATTTAAGGGATTGGGCCTAGAACTACTTAAAAATTATCTTGCAGGTAGAGACCCAATTGTTAGACTTAACGGTATAATTTCCCTAATTTCTGATACTAGACAACAGAGATGTGGTGTCCCTCAGGGATCTATTCTTGGTCCATTGCTTTTTAATTTTTACTTCAACGACATTTTCCATTTAAATATCAACGCCAAAGTTATCTGTTATTCGCATGATACTTCCATATTCTTTGAACATGCTAACATTGATTCACTATATGATATGGTTACCATTAGTATTCCTATTATTACACATTTTTTACTGATAATTTTTAACCGTAAACACAAAAAAGACAGAAATTGTTCTTTTCACAAAAAAAGGCTTGATTTTTCCAATTCGATCTTTAGAATAAATAATGATCTTATTTCCTTATCCAATGACGTAGACTATTTGGGCTTTAAACCTCAATCGAACTTTAGCTGGGATGGTTACAATAGGAATATTACTTTGAAAATAAGTAGCAGCATTGGTAAAATTAACAAAATCAAATGTCTTTTAACACCAAATATCGTTTGTCATCTATATCATGCATTAATTGAATCCCATCTACAATACTGGACTACTATATGGGCCTCTAACTCCTTTTCCCAGCACAATAGATTAGCTAGATTACAGGGAATAGGCCAGAAGCTTATCTATAATTCTGTGCCATTTTGCGATAATTCAGACATAGGCTTTGCTCTTAAGTTATTTAACATAAACGAATTGTACTCTTTCAAGGTTATCCAAATTACGAGACACAGAATTTACTCTAACCAATATGTTCAACTGATACCGTTAAGAACGCCCACGCATAGATCCCCTACTTCAGAATGTTCTAAATGGATCCCGATACATATTCGTATTGAGCTCTCAAGAAGAAGATTGGGTTACTCTGCCCCTATCTTCTGGAATCTACTCCCAATTGAAATCACAACAAGTAGTTCTATATCAACCTTCAAAAATATGGTTCGTTCATTCTTACTTGCTCAAGGTCTTCCATAGGATGATTAAATATGGGTTGTTCTGTGGATTTACTTGAGGAATGTGCTTTTTGTTTATATCCAATATGTTGATTTTGTTGTGTAGGGGGTGTGCATCTTTCTTTAACGCTGTCCCAGTATATGATCTTTTATATTAACGATATTTTTCTCTTCATATAATATGTGTTATATAACAGTTTAAATTGTTCTTTTGAATTACTGTTAGATTTTATAATTGAAACTACTATTATAACTAATTATTATTGGCGATTGTACGATTCTCTTTCCTTCATGGGTGGCATCGGCTCTGTCAAACTTCCGTTTTTGCTGATGCTGCTCTGGCAAGATATCCTTTTGATCCATAATCATGTATTGTCTTCATGTAATGCCTTTATATGATATCTGGCTAATTTGTTAAATAAATAAATAAATAAATTATTTGGCAATTATGTTATCCCTGTGAAGGGTAATAATATCTTACCTTCTTATATACGGGGAAAAAGACCGTTGTTCTTGTGGTCAGGACAGTCCGGGCTAAACGGAGGGACCCTGGTTCGAATCCGAGATGAGGACGGCGTCTCTTTTTCTCCTAAACAAAAAATAGCTCTAGTTTGAGCTTATTTCTACGTGGATGTTGAAAATTAAGTAAAACTGATACATAAATCCTAAGCTTTTATATATTCTTCCTCGCTCTAAACAACATACGCTACATTTCACTGTAGACTCTAAAGGGAAAAAATACAGATTCTATTTACAATATCTATTTGTAAGTGCCGGGAAAAGCTTTAAGGGTACGATCTGAACAAGCTTGTCAATTTCAAGAAGAGGAAATCTATCTCGGTTCGGACATAAAGTCAACGTATCACTCATGATATATTTTTTCTTGGTTTATTTGATCAAACGGACGGACATTAAGTGCGGCTGAAAAGCTCAGCTTCTTTGCAAACAACTTCTGTCGTATTCAGCTATCGAAAATCTGTCTTCGTCTCCTCTCGATTTTATTCGCTTTATCTGGCTGTCTTTACATAAGGGCAATAGATACCGCTCATTCTTTGACCAAATGGGAGAGTCTCCTATAAAGCGGATTAAACGAGAAGAGACTGTCTCCATGGAAACGAGACGACGCAAAATCTCTTCTCTGTCCCTGCTCCCGGCTCTCTCCGTATGAAGTGGCAAGGGAGATGAAAATACAGATACGTAACAACACAATATATCCGTTTTGGCACTGTATCAGTTTTATAGGTATTAATATATATTATTTATACATTTATAATCATATATCATTGATGTGTTTACTAATATATGTTTTATATTTATTGATATGTATTATTTTTACTAGTTTTGGTTTTTTTAGATGCTGTTGAGTTTTTGCTATCTTGTTCGAGATTTATGGGTCATGAGTTTTCAAAGAAAATAGTTTGCTTTGTATATGTCAGAAAACTTTGTAAAAATAATGATATTTTGCAGAGAATTGTCACGCGTGTATTGACGTCAGAAAAATTTGTGTTTTCAGAGCAGAAAAGGTAAATCCGTGTGACTTCGATTAATGATATCCGAGAAATGGTATTTGGACTGGATGATTTATGGATCTTAGGTTTATATAACCAGGGAAAATTTTTTAGAACATTGTAGGAGGACATCAATAGTTAATTCAATTACGCGACAAACTTTTTCAGAGGAAATACTCATAGGCGTACGCAGAAAGTTCATAAGGGGGTTATAGGCTCAATGGGAGGGGTTACAGAGCTACAACCCATATATTCCTATGTTAAATATACAAAATTTCATGGAAATGGGGGGTTACAGCCCCATCAACACCCCTCTGCGTACGCCAGTGGAAATACGTTTTCAAAATGGACATAAATGAATATATTTTGGGGATGTAACTAAAATACCATCAAAATTAATAAACAAATGCTTGATGAACGTACTCTAGAGTATTCTAGAGTACTAGAATACTCTAGAATAGAGTACTAGTTGATATCAAATTTGTACCAAAAATTCCTGCAGATACGATTTTTAATCTAAATTAATCCAGCTTCTAAACCTAAACTCAGTATGCAGTTCCAATATTCATAAACATATACACAATTTGGATGTCATATAACGTGTTTCACATGTGCGAACAATAACAATATATGTATAAAATAAAGAAAAGTAAAATAACACAAGTAATTTTGGTTAATTATATTATTGAACACAAGTGTACATAAATATATGTTTTAGTTTAACTCAAAATGAAATTTCTCTCACCACTATTAATAATACAATAATAAAACCAGGGGCATACGCAGGGGGTTTGTTGATGGTCATAACGCCCTTTACGGAGAAAAACTTTGTATATACGGTATTGTATATTTTGTATATACGGTAAATTTTTCATATACACGGTACAAGTACTCATATGAGTACTCGTACCATCTCTACTCGTATGCGTATGAGTATGAGTATATGGAGCTGTAGCTCTGTAACCTCCTTCTTATGAATTTTCTGCATAAAATAAAGAATGCAACTTAAAGCTGAATATCTGTAATTAAATTGTTTACCGCAATCACAAATCTGAAAGCAAAAGCAAAATAATTGAGCCAGTTATTTTTAAATATAAGTAGCGGTTAATTGCTTCATTTTTGAAAACATCGTTGGTTCTTTTCTCAATAACAAGTCAGCAATTACCGAAGAAAATACATTCATATTTTGCAACTTCATAACCTCTTTGCCCCCTGCGGATGGATACGTCTGTAGTTGGGCATAATCCGTCCGAATGTAGACACATTCCCTTAAGCTGCTTGCTAGATATTAATTAGTTTTCTATTAAGAAGGCTTTGATGAACGACGTTGTTAATAAAATTTTGAAATATTTGTAAGTTATTTTGAGCTTCCATCATTTTCGTTGTTAATTTGTTACTGCTTATTTAACATACGTTTTAAAACCATTCATTAGCAGTGACGGAAAAGGAGACCCGTGACGGAAATAACGTATCATATTTAATTAAGATACGTATATCATCCTTTAATTTATGAAGCTACCAAGTCTCTCTTCATAGTTTGACACGCGAGGTCTTAATTTACGCATGAATATACGCACAGACGTGTGAAATATTAGGCAGCGTACCTCCCTTTACTGTGAATATTAATTCAGATTTAATAATTAACGTTATATATATAGTAGATGTGTGGAAGCTTTAGTATTACTAGACACAAAGTATGTCATAAAAACTTTAAAATATTGTTACTATCTATGTCTTGACACCCATAGTATAGCATTTGTCGAAAAGATACTACCTTTTTTGTGTAATGGTTTTGTTTGAACTGGAATTTTTTTATATTTATTGCCGTTTCTGTCAAAGCAATCTTAATGAATGCAAAACATACGACTTTTTTTAAAACAATGGCATGGTATTTCCTGGACAAAAATGTTTTTACAAATTACTTCAGGAAACACTGAAGGATTTTGCCTGCCGCATATTGAGTACTCCTGATCTGTGAAACGTAATAGGAAATAAGCAAAAAGTGGGCGAGATGAATCGCGTGGCTTGTAGACCGAAGTAAGGTTTCTTGTAAAGAACATAGGCATTACTAAATACGCATTATTTTTCTGGTATCTCATTGGTCTTTCGTCGTCATGTACTCTTGGGAATTATTTCTGTATTCGCACCTAAACAGTAGCTGATATTCAGAGGTACCATATCAGGGTAAAATATAAGATAAATGCTGGAAATTGATGACAATAAAGAATTAGTTCCAAACAAATATTTTAACGGGTCTCGGGTCCGGGATCCCTTCAGAAGTAGGAGCCTTAAATTGACAAAGGTTTTATTCAGTTCATTATAAACTATAATCAGTTTATTGTCAGAATTTAGAAATTTCAAATTCGGTGAAAATAGAAAATCCTCAAAAACATGATCGGGCGAAGGGGCCCACAAATGTGTCAAGATTATACTGCTTAATGGGTTCCAGAAGGTTAGTAAACATTGATCAGCTCATGTTTAATAGACATCACTACAATACTTTTCATACTGACGATTGTACTGACATAATTATTGATGTCGTGTAATATATAATAGTAATAATAATGTGTATTTATCACAAGGGTTAAATAGTGCATCCAGTCTTGAAATATAATTTAAATATAACATCAAAAGTTTCTTAAAGTATCGACAAGACAATACAAGCTGCACTTCCCCTCGATGTGTTTTCAGTAAAACATAAAATTTAACAGGCTGATGACTATTGATCTGCAGGCGCACAAATTCCGCTTAGTAAGTATTATCAAAATTAAATTCTTTTGAAACAGTTTGATATTATCAATATCTTTACGATTATTTGATAATTTATTCCAAAAAGTTTATATTCCAGTATATTCAATTCCTTTTATATATATATATATTTCTATTCTATTCTTTGTTAGTCTAATTTGGTCACTTCTTAAAATTTTGATATCATGATATTGGATATCAATAAAATCCAAATGTGTTTGTTTCTCTTTTAACCTCTCATATATTAGTTTTAGTGCAAAATATTCATTAATTTTGTCATTGGATAATATACCATATTTTACAAATAATAAATTATAATTTAAGCTAGTGTTTTGCTTTATGAGTTTTTAAAAATGTAGTATGTAGAAATTTAATTATCTTCATGTTGTTCTTTTTCAAATTTTCTTCATATACAAGTTCAATAAATCAGGTAACTATATTAAAAAGCATACTATAAATTCAATAACACAGTCATCGAAATTGCACGTTATAATTTTTTTATGATTCCTGTTACCGAACTGAATTTTTAAAAAAAATTTAATTTGTTTATTGCAGTTTAAATCGTTCGTTAATGTTACTCCTAAGGAATCAATTTCTTTGACAATTTCAACTTCTTTTCCATTACTGAAAATTACATAATTCCTTCAATTACTCTAGTTTTTTTTGTTCTTTGTTTTAAATTAATATTTTTGTTTTAGTTCCATTTATTTCCATATAATTACTTCTAAACCAAAATACATGCTGTCCAATTTTTCATATTTCGCAATCATTCATGAAATAAATGATATATGGTTATGCAACATGATACATATCTTTGTGAGCTCAATATATGAAATAATGGCATTACGTCTGCTGCAATATTTCAAACATTTTATTTCAGGGAATGAATGTTGCGACATTTTTTGATTTCGATATATTTCAAAAGTAATACACGAAAACGTATTCTACATCACTTGAATTATTAGAATGGAAAAATCGATCAAAATGGAAAAAAATTCACCAAAAGGAAACTTTCGTAGAAAAGTATCCCTCAAAGGGAGAAAGGTAGAAACATAATTTGGGATTTCCAAAATTAAATTGAATCAAAACTCAATCCTAAGGTTATCTGATTGTGCTTCAAAATTATTAGATTTGTATAGAATTATTATTATTGTATTTACATTTCGCATCTGTGATTTCCGCTTCAGTTTAGAAAATATTTTGTCACGCGGAAATCAAAAATAAGAAGTTTTGAGGTTCTGATATGGTCATATAATTACCATGTTTTTTTCCCCAACTTTTGTGAGTGAAATTAAACCTCAGCACCTATATTTTGTTGCTTAAACTAGAGCAATTTTACTGAGGCGTAACACACCAGGACATCTTTTCACTGGTGTACGCAGGAGGGTGTTGAACCCCCACGAAATTTTGTATATTTAACATAGGAATACATGGAGTTTTAGCACTTTAACCCCCCTCCATTAATCCTATGACACCCCTTATGAACTTTCTGTGTACGCCTTTGCATCTTATATTGCCTTTCCTACCGTCAACATAATTACAATAATTACAACGAAAGGTTTTAGTAATGACGCTGCATGTTTCATGAGGAATTACCAATCAATTTCGTGATAACTGTGAAGACTCTGGAAAAGACAGTAAGATCTTAATGTGTGATATAGTGAAATCGGTCTATAATTGTACCAACAGATCTGTAAAATTACCGTAATATACAGGATTGAACATGGTGCGTTCTAGATCTGTCGGAACTAGTGGGGGGGAAATTCTATTATAAATAGATTTCACTCTATTTGGGTTCAAGAACTTCAGATTCAGTCATAAAACTTGAGCATCGACCTTTAACTCCATTACTTATTTAAATCTAGAACCCCGCTTTAAAAAGCGTGAAATCTAAATATAAAACTCAATGATTAAAATATTGGTTCCAGACTGAATCCAAAATCGTGCATATGAAAAAATAAATCTACTTGATCCAACTCCAGTCGATCTCTCTCTCTCTTTAATTAGGGCGATGTCTTCTACTGCATTCCTTCATCAGCAGTACCTTATCAGTTGTTAGTACTTCAAATACTTTGAAGCAAATTTCTGTTTGGAGAGGTATGGCTTTAACAGAATTCTGCGATTACACGTAAGAAATTGAACCCTTATTAGGCTATTAAGTAAGTGTAATGTCCCAAACAGAATGTCTCTTAAACAAATTACGTGACGTTTTACAATCTGTGTCTCATAAATACTTATTAATAACACGCTTGCGAATATTAATAAAGCCGTCTTCGATCCACAAGACGCAAATTTAATGACACTTTGCAAAAATAACACACATTTCTCATTGGAAATAATTGTTCAGTGCAAAAATACAATATACATTAGAAATAATGGATAATTAAAAAACAGATAATTAATAAAGGGCATTAATATACGGATAATTTATAAATAGAGAATTAATAAGTGGAAAATTAATAAGTGGAAAATTAATAATTAACTTATAATCATCTGGTTAGTAAAGTTAGTGAACGTTTTCTTTTACACAGTGTCAGTCAAACGTCCATATAAATTTTAAGAATATCTCAAAAAGAGAAATATCATCGTATTAAAGTACATTAATCAAGGTAAGTATTGTCTGGGTCAGGGATGGGGAACTCTTTCATATTGGAAGGCTGCATTAAGATTGTTATAATCGAAAGAGGCCACATTTAAGAAATTTTAATTAGATACAGGGACGTTGCAATTCAAAAATTATGGGGGAGCTCTAGTAGTTTTTTTTAACAGAATATGTGACTTGGTGTTAAGTGAAGTAGTGTATTTTACTACCCAATGGGGGGGGCTTGGGACCCTGAACACCATTTTCTGCGCCACCACCAATTAAATATATAGCAGAACTCCAATTACTCGAATTACGTTTAATCAAAATGGCAAACTGTACTTATTGTTATTATCTTAGTAGGCACTCGTTCAATACTTTCGGTAAACATGTTCATATTCGCTTTTTAATGTATGCACATTGATTTTAGGACAGAAACCAATGCAAACGATAGATATTGGACATATAAAAAGATTTGGGTACATTTTTTTTATATAAAAATGATACTTATTTTATCATTTTGTTTTAAATACATTTATTTAAGATAATAATTAAAATAAAGTAAATGAATAAAAAATAAGATGAACAAAATCATATTAATAAAAATAAAAGGATTTGGTTTGCAAAATTTGGATTCATCCAAAAGATCAAAAGTCCTCAAGTTCCCCACCCCTAGTTTGGATTCTTTTTATTTTTGACAAAACAAGAAATTGTAATCCAAAACTCACTGATTGGTGAAGCTTTGGACATTCAAATGACGATGAAAATGACTACACTGCGTGTTCAAACTGTGTATTACATTTTCAAGTGTTCGACATGGCACTGCTGGCATTGCAGTTCGTTTTCGCAACAATGACTTACTCGACATTTAACCACGATGGAGCATCAGCTAGCATCGTAATTCTGGAAAAGACATCTCTGATCGATATATACCTTCGATGAAGGCAAACTTTTCAGTAAGCATTACAATCTGTGGCCTCCTCGGTCTCCAAATTTGACATCAGTTGATTGCTGATTATAAGTGATTTGAGGCCTCAAATTTTTATCGATTATACGCTTCAACGTTGTCGGAACGGTGAGATTCAATTCAGAGTAAGGTGAACACCAGCCCTTCAAATACGTTGCATTCTATATCATTCATGAGCGTTGACAATCATCTGAACTGGATCATACCTTGGAGTGGAGATAATGTCGAACATTTTCTGGTGTAATACAAAAATTGAATACACAGTGATTATTTTTATTGTCGTTGAAATGTTTAAAACGCTACCCATCGGCGAATTTTGAGTAATAATTTGAATTCTAAAAATTTTTTATGGTACCTTAATTCAATGATTTTTCTGTTTTTTAATAAATTTTTAAAGCATATATGGATTTTTTGTTAACTCTGAATATAGAACTGCTCAAAATTATTTCAGACTTTTATTATTTTTATTCTTTTAGGGAACTATTTCTTACAATTGTTTGAAGCTTTATATACAAATAATTCACTCGATAATGTTAGTCTAGTAGAGCCGGATTTAGATATATTAGGTATAAGCAATATTTGAATCTTATTTTCTGATCCCAAACATTTGTACATCTATATATTTTTATATCTGTAATTGGAATATCTTTCACCATGACATTTGTAAGTCCCCTGGCCAATAAAATTAGAATTTTGTAGTTTAGGTTCTACTTTCTTATTTAATTCGTGTGTCTACAGAAAATACAGACCTAGGCATGCAACTTGGAAACATACGGGCATTTCTACAAGTAGGTATAAAAACTTACGATGAAAATTATTGCTGGAGGTGCTGGCTTTCACCATGATATCCGTAAGTTCCCTGCTCAATAAAATTATTAATTTGGAGTTTAGGCTCTACTTTATGGTTTCATCCATATGCCTATATATAATACAAACTCTCACGCGCAATTTCAAAACCTACGGGTATCTCTACAAGCAGATATAACAACTTACGATGCAAATTACTGTGGAAATTCTGGTTTTCACCATCATATCTGTAAGTCCCCGTATCAATAAAAGTTATTAATTTGGCGTTTAGGCTCTACTTTCTTATTTAATTCATGTCCCTACAGAAAACACAGACCTACGCATGCAACTTGGAAACATACGGGCATTTCTACAAGTAGGTATAACAACTTACGATGCAAATTACTGCTGAATGTGCTGCTGGTTTTCATCGTGATATCCGTAAGTTCCCTGCTCAATAAAAGTTGTAATTTTGGCGTTTAGGCTCTACTTTCTTATTTAAATCATGTGCTTATAAATGATACAGACCCACGTATGCAATTTGGAAACCTACGGGAGTTTATACAAGTATACAACTTACGATACAAATCACTGTTTGAGGTGCTACATTCGAAGTGCTACACTTACGGGGTTGTCGAACTGGTTGGTTAGAGGATTATACTCTGAGAAATTCCCAAGGATCGCACAGTGAGATAAAAAGGACCTATAAGTTAGTACAGGGGTGGGTAACCCGCGGCCTTATGGCCACATGCGGCCTTCGAGGCTCTTAAGACCGCTTTTGACCGAATTAAAATTTTGTAGTAAACATTTTTTATTAATATCATTCTGTTAATCTTTTTTTACTTGCATTATAACCGTCAAATGAACCTTAGTAAAAAAAGAGCAGAAGATGATTTAATGAAATAATCTTTCTTGATTTTGTGTACGTGTGTGAGAGTGATACAATCAAAGGACATGAGGCATTTGTACACTACAGCTAAGTTAATGCGACCTTCCAAGGTGAAAAGTTTACACCCTGAAAAAAGAAAGGACCCTGGAGTTAGTATATTTGTGCAAGGTGTCATGTCATATTAACAAGGCTTGACAAATTGCTGCCAACCATACACACCGGACAAGTACACTACTCGGCCATTATAATAAGAAAGGCACGAAACCAAGTGGGAAAAAATTCAATACTCTCCAAATTCAAAAATCTAATCGTCAACGACGATACCTACATAGTAACATGCATAATAATAATATCATGTATAATAATAGACGAGTCCTACGTAACATGTCCACTTAATAAATATTGATTTTTATTAAAAATAAACAAATATTTCTTGGATAAAATGCTGTATTGTACGCGTGCGTCATGATATTCATAGCATAAAAGTCACGTGGCAAAAAATTAAAAAAATAGCGTACATGGCCGGTGGCCTCGGTGGCTAAACTTCCACTCATGCAATTCATATGAGGTATAAGACAATTATACCTCATATATAACTACTATTTGAAATTGTTTTTATTTTGTTTACAAAAAAGAGCTTAACTATATCGATGAGAGATATGAATAAACATAATCTTAATTTTCTATTTTCTTCTTGATTTTCCTTTTTAGACCTCTGGGGATATGCATCATGAAATGGTTTCATTCTCAGCCTGCAACTTCACTAGAAATGACACATACACACACACAAACTTCTATACATTTGTAAGGTATTATTACCCTTCTGAGGGCAAAACTCAAAGCCACCGGGGCGAGATTTTTGTGAGTTTTCGTGGGGGAATTTATTATACAATAATTTTCAGCACCCACGTATAAATAGCTCAAACTAGAGCTTTTTTGTTTTAGGAGAAAAAGAGACGCCGTCCCCATTCTGGATTCGAACCAGGGTCCCTCCGTTGAGCCCGGAGTGTCTTGACCACTAGGCAACCGAGGACAGGATCGACGTTCTCTTTCTCCGTATATAAGGATGTAAGATATTATTACCCTTCACAGGGATAACACAATTGCCAAATAATGGTCAACACACAAAGCCTTCGAGGCGAGATTTTTGTGAGTTTATCGTGGGGGAATTTATTATACAATAATTCTCGGCACCCAAGTACATATTCTATACTTTTGTTTAAAGAAAATGGACCGGGGTATTTACAGTTAGACAGGCAACCTTTTAAAGAAGCCTTTTCTACCTTTCACTTTAGTGCTTATACGAAAGCACTGTGTCACAGGGGCCTCTTCTTCAAACAAAACTTTACTATGATTCACTCACATTTTTCAACGAAATTTACATATTCTCTTTTGATGGTATTTTCCATATTATAATTTACCTATCACGTGTGATGAACTCAGTTTGCCATGGAAAGAATGAATGAAACCTACCAATAAGAAGAAAGTACTGCAAACGCAAACAATAGTCCTTTTCAAAATTTAAGCTAAGTCTAGGTTTCGAAACATTTTGAAGTGCGTGGTAAAAGCGGCGAAATTCGCATTATTTAGAATTACTGGTTTAGGCGATAGTAAACAATGCCACATAAATTACCGCTTAAAATATATCTAAGTACGTTCGCTTCTACGCGAATAGGGTAATACCTTTGTTTGCCTATTGAAGTTACAAATGGCCATCATAACGGCCCTGAAATTGACGCAATATCTCTAAAGGAAACAAATTTTTAAAATCACCGGCCGTTTTCAAAATGCAAAGAAAAATAAAACACTACAAGAAAATTGAAAATAACGCTTTTGCGTCTGAAAAAATTATTTTTAGCAGTTAATTTTTTTTCTCCTACACCAGACAAAAACCTTTCAGCTATCGGTCTATTTCTGGCAGCCCAATACAAGTAGTTATGAGATTTATAATTAAGTCCATTTTGTTCCTTTGGGATTTGCACAATTGCTCACAATTGATGAAGTCTATAACGAGGACATCCGGAATTTCAGGTATTTATGGGTATTACTGATTTTAACGGCCTTATTTGGAAGAAATTGTTAATAAACAGTTCCTTTCTGGAAGCAACAAACCTTAAAATTTTTACGCGAATTCCAAAATTTCACTTTAGGATATACTAAAACCAAATACCCATTAAATCCACTTAAGTATTGTGCGTTAGCTAAAGCCAACTCAGGCAGAACGTATAAATTGATCCATGTAAGCAAAAGCGCTATAACTAAAGTTCTGTAAAATTTATCGCA
>QLNU02003225.1:112612408-112629869 GCA_006491805.2 Dysdera silvatica | reverse complement strand
ATACTTGAAATTGACCCAAAATCTAAATCAAGTTGCAGAAGGCCATAACTTTAAACACATGCCGAACTGTTAACAGTTAACAGGGTAACCTGTTAACAGGGCGCAACATCTGAATAAGTTACGGAAGAAAATCTTAAGAACCTGAAGTGCCCGTCTCAAGTCAACACCGCCGAGAGGGAGAAAATGTATAAAATAGAAATAATACTTTATTACATAAAAAGGTTAAACACTGGTAAAATAGCAATGAAAAAGATCACTCAAGCTTTCGGACGCATCAGCAGCAGTCCTTCATCAGGAGTAATGACGATGTTATGTTTCTGTCTCTTTTTTATACTTGAAATTTCTGGAAAACCCTTCATCAGAGTAGTCCCGCAGAATGGGAAAACCCAATGAGAACCAATGGGAGGCCTCCAATAGAATCATGGAAGAACCCCAATAGGGACCAATGAGAAACCCATATCGCGGGCAACCTAATTTGGAGGTGTCTCATACATTTCAGAGTAAGAGTTGTTTATAAGTTTCTGGAAGTGGTTGTGATGTGTTAATGGCTTTCCCGTGTAGTTTGTAAGTTTCCCAAGATTCTAAGAAGAGTCTACTATTCCTGTTTGTGATGTGACGTTGTAGTATTTTTGTTGAGTCCCAGTCGGGTTCGTGACCGTGTTGTAAAGCGTGTTCTGCCAGACGTGAGGCTATGTCTCCTTTCGCGAGTGCTTGTTTGTGTTCTTTTTTTTCTTGTTTGATCATTCTTTTTGTTTGTCCTATGTAATGTTTGTTGCAGTCTTTGCATCGTATTTGGTATATTGCGCCTGTGAGATCTTCTGGTGGAACTGGGTCTTTAACTTTTGTAAGTTGTTTGCGAAGTGTTGTGACAGGGGAATAGAATGTACGGATATTTGCTTCTTTAAGGATGCGAGAGTTTGTTTCGGAAATGCCGTGAATATATGGAATAGATATGCGGGTGTGAGATGTATTGTTTAAAGATGTACTATTGGGTCTACGGTTTCTGAGAATGAATCGTTTAGGGTATCCATTATTTTTAAGTGCCGTGTGTATGTGCTTTGTTTCTGTGTTTGAAAGTGTTTCATTACTGCAGTGAGAATTCGCTCTAAGACTTAATGTTTTAACAACGGAAGCTTTGTGGCATGCTGGATGATGTGATTTAAAATCGAGATATCTGTCTGTATGCGTGGGTTTACGGTAAACTGAGGTGAAGATTGAGTTATCGTGAGATCTGTGTACAAGAACGTGTAGGAAAGGAGTTTATTGTTCTGTTCTGTTTCGTATGTGAGTTTAAGTTATTAAGGTAATGGAAGAAGCTTTGGAGTGTAATAGTTTCAAGTACAACAAACGTGTCGTCGACGTATCTTTTCCAGAATTTAATGTTAAAATTCAGTGAAGATAAAGCAGTTTCCTCAAATGACTGGTCAAAATGGTCTCATTCGATGTAATTTCTCTCTTCACTTGCATTCCCACATCACTTGCAATCGACACCGCACTTACACCCTCCAAAACATACAACACTACATGAATGCACTTTACTAACACCTCATCACATCTGCACATTCTTGAAATTGTGTCTGGACTCTGCTGTGTTCTCCTCAAATGGTTCTATCTATAGACAAGTTTGTGGCACTGCCATGGGATCTCCGGTCTAAAGTGTTGTAGCCAATTTGATCATGGAGTCATTTGAGGAAACTGCTTTATCTTCATCGAATTTTAACATTAAATTCTGGAAAAGATACGTCGACGACACGTTTGTTATACTTAAAACTAATACACTCCAAAGCTTCTTCCATTACCTTAATAACTTAAACTCACATATAAAATTCACATACGAAACAGAACAGAACAATAAACTCCCTTTCCTAGACGTTCTTGTACACAGATCTCACGATAACTCAATCTTCACCTCAGTTTACCGTAAACCCACACATACAGACAGATATCTCGATTTTAAATCGCATCATCCAACATGCCACAAAGCTTCCGTTGTTAAAACATTAAGTCTTAGAGCGAATTCTCACTGCAGTAATGAAACACTTTCAAACACAGAAACAAAACACATACACACGGCACTTAAAAATAATGGATACCCTAAACGATTCATTCTCAGAAACTGTAGACCCAATAGTACATCTTTAAACAATACATCTCACACCCGCATATCTATTCCATATATTCACGGCATTTCCGAAACAATCTCTCGCATCCTTAAAGAGGCAAATATCCAAACATTCTATTCCCCTGTCACAACACTTCGCAAACAACTTACAAAAGTTAAAGACCCAGTTCCACCAGAAGATCTCACAGGCGCAATATACCAAATACCATGCAAAGACTGCAACAAACATTACATAGGACAAACAAAAAGAATGATCAAAACAAGAAAAAAAGAACACAAACAAGCACTCGCGAAAGGAGACATAGCCTCACGTCTGGCAGAACACGCTTTACAACACGGACACGAACCCGACTGGGACTCAACAAAAATACTACACCGTCACATCACAAACAAGAATAGTAGACTCTTCTTAGAATCTTGGGAAACTTACAAACTACACGGGAAAGCCATTAATACATCACAACCACTTCCAGAAACTTATAAACAACTCTTACTCTGAAATGTATGAGACATCCCCAAATTAGGTAACCCGCAGTGTGGGTTTCTCATTGGTCCCTATTGGGGTTCTTCCATGATTCTATTGGAGGCCTCCCATTGGTTCTCATTGGGTTTTCCCATTCTGCGGGACTACTCTGATGAAGGGTTTTTCCAGAAATTTCAAGTATAAAAAGAGACAGAAACATAACATCGTCATTACTCCTGATGAAGGACTGCTGCTGACGCGTCCGAAAGCTTGTGACCTTTTTCATTGCTATTTTACCAGTGTTTAACCTTTTATGTAATTAATCCTTTGATGACATTTCGCCTTTTCATTGATGACGTCCATATCAATTATTGTTCCCCTATGGTCAACTCCTTGGCAGAAACTTAATCTCTACAACCCGAGTCCAGTGTAACAGTGAAACATCAACAAGGCAACAAATGAACTTTGATAAAAGAACAATGAATTCATTGGAGTATCCACTACAATCGGACTTTAAAAAAAAACAACTATCATCAAGGCACCAGTATAGGTTTTATCATCTGTATAATTTGATTGATTTGTTAAATTCATTCTATATGTTAATGTCGTTGTCCCTATCATTTTTATATCATTGGTACTTGTAAATTAATGTCAAATTCTAAAAATGTTCATAACCTGAAATTACATTAATTGAAAGTGTTGATATACATGTTGTACAATAGTAAGATTAATGCTAAAAATCCCCATTTACCCTCTTAAACCCTTAAAAGTGTAAGGTTCTTTTTCTTTTTTTTCTCAAGCATGTTACCCTCGTTAATCCCCCCATTCTCACCATTTGCAAGATGCAGCTGGGCCATAAGGCCGTTACAATATAACCTAAACATTCCCCTTATTTCTGCGAAACAGTCCATACCAGATTGCACCATTTCTCTCTCAACGACTAACCGTTACCATAGGAACGCTGGCCCTTTCTTCAACTTCGACCCTTCAAGCTATAACTTGAACGCTCTTCAAAGACCTGCGAACAGAAAAATCTGAACAACTTCCACGAAATCCCTGGTCGAGGGAGAAGTTGTATGACTCACACTGAGTAAATAGACGAACCACCCACAATGTCTCTTACGCCCATAGGGTTCGGCTCTCTCACACAAAGGCACATCTGTCAATAACGTATCAGTAACGACAACCAGTTTCTTGGAAATGCCACCAAGAACGTCTCATAAACTCACAGTTTTATGGGCAAAAGCTGTCTAGAAAGACAGCTCGAAGTTTAACAAAAGCCAGAAATTTGCTTCCCTTCGTGGGGGTCAGACAGACCAATTGGCGACTAGGAAAGTTTTACGTCAGAATTCAATTGGCCAATCACCATTCACAACCATCGTCGATAAGAAGTGGAGCTTGATCGTTTTAGACAGAGAGAGAAGAGTGTATGAGTGAGAGAGAACAGAGATCCCGAGCCCGCTTGCCAATAGCCATGTAACCAGACGAAGAGAGGTCTTGGCCCCATCATCTATATGAAACTACTAGATGCCATAACTGCAATTAAACTTAAGGGCCAAGGCTCCTGACCCCCTGGAGACACCCTAAGGATGATCTAAAAGGAAAACATGTGAGTTAACTTTCCTTTCTTTCCTTTCCTTAACCTGTAATTACCAGTGCCTCCTTCTCCCCCCTTAAACCTATAATGTAATATGAAATTGTTTTTTTTTTTGGGGTTGGGTATAAACCCCAGCATGATTTTGATTTAGTGAAATGAAAATGGTTTGCCGTTTTATTTTTGTATAACCGGGGTTTTGATAATGTGTGTGTATAAATTATTGTAAATTGATAATTGATTAACTTTCATTGCTCCCTAATGTTAATATAAATGGGCACCAAGATATTCTAAAGATTTGAAAGTATATTATCTTGTTTTAGAACTAAAATAAAAGGCAGAAATCTCATTCTTGTTTGTTTGTTTTGAAGAACCTGGTGTTGTTAATCTTTTTAGCATTATACTATTTTGGGTTATGGGTTTTTATTGTTCTGTTTATTATTTGATTAAAAAATACACAACGCAATGTACCACCATAAATGTTTTAAACACAATCATCTGAAACTTTAATCTGAAATATTAATTTATAAAATTTCCCATAACAAATAAACATAATCTTAATTTTCTATTTTCTTCTTGATTTTCCTTTTTAGACCTCTGGGGATATGCATCATGAAATGGTTTCATTCTCAGCCTGCAACTTCACTAGAAATGACACATACACACACACAAACTTCTATACATTTGTAAGGTATTATTACCCTTCTGAGGGCAAAACTCAAAGCCACCGGGGCGAGATTTTTGTGAGTTTTCGTGAGAGAATTTATTATACAATAATTTTTGCCACCCACGTATTAATTAGCTCAAACTAGAGCTTTTTTGATTTTGGAGAAAAAGAGACGCTTTCCCCATCCTGGATTCGAACCAGGGTCCCTCCGTTTAGCCCGGAGTGTCTTGGACCGCTAGACGAATGAGGACAGGTAATAACGCTCTTTTTCTCCGTATGTAAAGATGTAAGATATTATTACCCTCCGCAGGGATAACACAATTGCCAAATATGGTCAACACAAGAAAGCCTCCGGGGCGAGATTTTGTGAGTTTTCGTGGGGGAATTTATTATACTATAATTCTCGGCACCCAAGTACATATTCTATACTTTTGTTTAAAGAAAATGGACCGGGGTATTTACAGTTAGACAGGCAACCTTTTAAAGAAGCCTTTTCTACCTTTCACTTTAGTGCTTATACGAAAGCACTGTGTCACAGGGGCCTCTTCTTCAAACAAAACTTTACTATGATTCACTCACATTTTTCAACGAAATTTACATATTCTCTTTTGATGGTATTTTCCATATTATAATTTACCTATCACGTGTGATGAACTCAGTTTGCCATGGAAAGAATGAATGAAACCTACCAATAAGAAGAAAGTACTGCAAACGCAAACAATAGTCCTTTTCAAAATTTAAGCTAAGTCTAGGTTTCGAAACATTTTGAAGTGCGTGGTAAAAGCGGCGAAATTCGCATTATTTAGAATTACTGGTTTAGGCGATAGTAAACAATGCCACATAAATTACCGCTTAAAATATATCTAAGTACGTTCGCTTCTACGCGAATAGGGTAATACCTTTGTTTGCCTATTGAAGTTACAAATGGCCGTCATAACGGCCCTGAAATTGACGCAATATCTCTAAAGGAAACAAATTTTTAAAATCACCGGCAGTTTTCAAAATACAAAGAAAAATAAAACACTACAAGAAAATTGAAAATAACGCTTTTGCGTCTGAAAAAATTATTTTTAGCAGTTAATTTTTTTTCTCCTACACCAGACAAAAACCTTTCAGCTATCGGTCTATTTCTGGCAGCCCAATACAAGTAGTTATGAGATTTATGATTAAGTCCATTTTATTCCTTTGGGATTTGCACAATTGCTCACAATTGATGAAGTTTATAACGAGGACATCCGGAATTTCAGGTATTTATGGGTATTACTGATTTTACCGGCCTTATTTGGAAGAAATTGTTAATAAACAGTTCCTTTCTGGAAGCAACAAACCTTAAAATTTTTACGCGAATTCCAAAATTCCATTTTAGGATATACTAAAACCAAATACCCATTAAATCCACTTAAGTATTGTGCGTTAGCTAAAGCCAACTCAGGCAGAACGTATAAATTGATCCATGTAAGCAAAAGCGCTATAACTAAAGTTCTGTAAAATTTATCGCATCTACGTCATAATTTTAAAAGTTCACTTTAGTAAAATCGTTACTTACGCCCTTTGAATGAACGTTGCGAGTTGTCTCGGAAGGCTTAAAATGTTAAGTTTTAAGGGCATCTGAAATTTATCGTACGCTAGAGAAAAAGCTACTTACATTGGGCAACAAAGGTATTTGCACACCTGCATTATGTTGTATAGACAGGTTACAAAGGTAATAAAATATTTTTGGTCATTGGATGACTTTTAAAAAATAATCATCCATATGTTTATTCTTAATCATGGCAAAAAATCTTTATTTAAAAAATGAAAATGAATTTTTTGATGCTAAATAAAGTATTTGTATACCTAATAACGCCCTGTGTTAAAGAAGTTAAACGTTACAATATACAAATTTATAACAAATCAGTCGCGTACTTTTCAAACAATCAGTAATAAAGACTTTTGGAATGGTAATTTAGTTAGCGTCTGCTGCCATGGCTCCGAAAAATAGCGAGTTTTTCCTTGCAATGCTGAAGAGGATAATATGTTTTCGTAACCGTCGTTCTAATTACAGCAACAAAGGTAAGAATTCACATCTGAACTTCTTTAGCGTCCAGCAAATAATTTAAGAAAGAAAAATGAGGGACAGTGCGAAGAACAAATCGACATCTGGTCGTCCGAATAAACTAAATGCAAGGCAGGTGAGAAACATCATCAAGCAAGTATCTTCAGATCTCTCTCTTAAGTGTTCCAGCATAGGATAATGATGTCGTTTCAGTCTCGTAGACTGTAGAAAGTTCTTAAAATATTCGTAATGTGCATGAGGGCGCACATATTGGAGTCAGAACACTTTGGAAGAAACCATATATCAGTATACAAAATAGGCAGAAAAGACCAAAATCAAATGTCAACCAATCCGAGAAGTTTTAGAGAAAAATATTATGTTTTTCGACGAAAGTAAATTTAATATTTTAGGTTCGGGTGGAAAGAAATATGCGTGACAAAAGACAAATATCTCACTTGAAATTGACAAAAACTAGCTGCAAAACATGGCTGTGGCAATATGATAATTTAGGGATGCATGGCTTCTAATGAAGTTGACAACATGATTTTTGTTTAAGGTGATAGGAATGTTAAACGTTATCGAAAATATTGTGAAGTTATTGGCCAGTGCATTGTGATCGTAAATTAGGGATTCATTCTATTTTCTAAAGGACAGCCATCACGAATATAACTGCGCAGGAAACGAAGTTGTGGCTGGGTTATAATGTGAAAAATTAACTGAATTATTCCTCACAATCTCTAGACCTCAATAATATTGATAACTTGTGACATTTTTTGGATTTGTAAATCAGGGGAATTTCATTTGAATGCTACTTTTTTTTCTCAAGTTGAAATCGAAATTTTAATAGGCTTCACTTCTTAATCAAAATTTTTGCGGTTTTTGTGAACTCATAAATTATATTTTTTATCATTATGTGCTTCACCTTTTGTTCTTCCTGGGAGTTGTTTGGTTCGGAATGCACCGAGATCTGATAAGCTTCTAATTCGAACTTCCTTGTTTTCGAATCTTCTCAAAAACAGTCAACTTTAGTCAGTATTAGTAAAAGTTCTTTGATGATCTCGTGATAGTTTATTATATTGTGGTTTAATATATCCTATATCCTAGCTGAAGTTCAAATTACGGTCACCAAAAGATGTTGTTTACTAAATTAGTCCTCGTTGAATTTATAATATGTGGAACTTTGTGTCGCTAGAGATGTAAATATTTTATCCGTCTAATTTCCCTGCATGGGGTACGTTTCAATGGGCTAACGACCTATCAAACAGAAATCATCACCAGCTAAAACACAAACCTGCAATGCTTAATTCTATTGGTGTGAGAAAGAGCAAAAGTAAACGGACATTATACTTGGGAACCTGGAATATATGAGGACTTCGCAATAAAGGGGAAGAAGTTTATAAGAATATTGAAGAGTTAGAAATCGATGGAATTATTTTAACTGAAACAAAGAAAAAGGACAAGTGCAGGAACCCTGGGGAAAATATGTTCACATTTAGAGTGGAGTTGAAATAGGCGATAGAGAAAAAGCTGAGGTTTCAATAGCCTTAAAGAAAAACTTTAAGAAATGCATAAAGAATTGGGAGAGCATCAGTGAAAGAATCATTAAAGTAGAGTCACATTGTTGGAAGACAAGTAATAATCATTGGAATTTATGCAGTAAATGAAGATACAAGAGTAGAAGAAAAAGACTTCTTCTACAAGAATTTACGTGAAACGTTGGAAAAGATTAAAGGAAACGAGGAGTTGATCATGTTGGAAGACTTCAGTGCAAGAGTAGGTTCTTCCACTACTAGCAACGTTGTAGAACAATATGGAGAATAATGTTTAAACGATAATGGAAAGCGACTAATAGAGATTTGTGAAGAATTCGACCTGAGAATTCAAAACTCATTCTTCCAACATAGAATTATCCATAAATTTATCTGGCACCAACCAACCAACCCGTAAACTACAATCTATAATCGATTTTATTATTTCCAGAAAAGAATCTTCATTTAAGATTGAAGATGTCAAGGTAAAAAAAGGGAAAAAGGGGACTAGAATGTGGAACACGTCACTTCTTAGTACGATCGAAACGTTCTTCCCGTGGTCAAGAAGAGGAGCATACAGAAATCAACTTCAAGAAGAAGTACAACGTGAGATGAAAATTTTAAGTTACATTTGCTAAAAGAAGATAGTATAGGATGGCTTTTTAAAGACAGGTTAGAAAGAAAAATTTCTTTAGGAAGAGAAAATACTCTTGAGGGAAAATACATTTTCCTGAAAAATTGCCTGTAAGAAATTGCAATGGAGATTTTAGGTTTAGAGGAGAAAAGAAATACAGCTCCAACACAGTGGCTCGATGAAGAATTTAAAAAAATTACGAGCAACAAAAAAAGGCTTACCTTAATTGGCTATCTACCAAAAAGGCTGAAGATTGGACATCTTATAAATACATCAATAAGGAAGTCAAGAAAAGAACGTTTGAGAAGAAAATGATGGCTCTAGAGCAACAATGCATAAAAATTGACAATAAAATGAGATATAATAAACGTAAAGAAGCTTGGAACATAACTAAGACCCTTAGGAAACCATTCAAAGAAAAGTTCCCATCAAAAACATTAAGTCAAACAAATAGACTAAGTACTTCAAAGACCTGCTCTCAGAAAACCGTGTATATTTCAAAAGAACGGAAGTTAAGGAAAGCTCTCACACATTAGTACTGAATTAAGTGACATTGAGGCAGCCTTAAAAAAATCAAAGAATAATAAAGCTCCAGGTCCAGGGGGACTGCCCATAGAACTTTATAAATATGGCAGTAAAAATTCCAAGGAGTTACTCAGAGACATTATACAGGGCATTATTAAAGGAGAATCAGTTTCAAAGGAAATTAGAGAAGCCTACATTTCACCTATATTCAAGGGAGGAGATAGAACAAAATGCACAAACTACAGAAGCATTAGTGTACTACACCCAATTACGAGAATAGTAGGAAGAATTTTAACTGACAAAACCGAAGAACGATTTTCAACTAATGAGGACAGAGTGGTTTTACAAAAGGAAAATCATGTATAGACAATAATTATTAATAATTAAATATCATAATTAGACAGTTACTTGAGAAAAATAGAGAACGTAACGCAGAGGTACATATGGCCTTTATTGATTTGGAAAAGGCATACGATAACGTCCCACACGTAACACTTAGGAAATATTTAGAAAGTTCTGGCATCAACAAGAGTATCATTCTCGTAATAGATAATTTATACTGGCAAAACTCTGCCAGAGTCAAAATAGGCAAGAAAATTTCGGAGGTTTTTAAATTACTAAAGGGATCAGACAGGGCTGCTGTATGTCACCTACACTTTTCAAGATACTTTTTCAGCATACTGTAAATAATTGGAACAAGAAATGTAGAGGCATGGGAATTCCAATAGGGAATAATGTTTTACACTCACTTTTCTTTGCAGATAACCAAATACCCTTTGCGCAAGAAAAAGAAGACATAGAATATATGCTAAGAAAATGAAATGAGGAATATGACAAAGAAGGAATGAAAATCAACATTAATAAAACTGAATATCTTGCAGTTGGGGACACTCATACAAAGTAATTGGAGGTTGGGGACAAAACGGTTGCAAAAAAGTTGTAAGAAGCTCTAAATTTAAATATTTAGGATCCATAATGGAAGACGATGTAAGTAATAATCAAAACATTAAGAACAGAATCTGTCTTGCTAAAATGACAATTCGCAATCTACATACACCCAGTGACCTGGAACCAAGGAGTTTCCCTGAAAAATAAAAAATTAATTTTTAAAGCAATTATTGAAACTATTCTTACATATGGCAGTAAAACCTGGGCTATAGCAAATAAATTACAAAAAAGCATTAAAGCAACAGAGATGGACTTCTGGCGTAGATGTTGCAAAACAACAAGACAAGAAGAAGTGAGAAATGAGACCGTTTTGAGATTAGTGGAAAAGAATAAAACCATTGAAGAAAGGATCCAACGTAAGGCCCTTAGATGGTTTGGACACGTAATGAGAATGAGCGATGAAAGATGGCCGAAAAAGTTGTTGCAGTATGTGCCAGTAGGGAGAAGAAAAAGAGGAAGACCATGTAAATCATGATTGGCAGGCATAAAAGAGGCAATGGAAAAAAAGGAATATTGTTGCAGACACTTGGAGGAACAGAGACCAATGGGAGAAATGCATTGAATGATGGAGGGTACCCCAATTGGGCAGAAGCCCTATAAACGGAAACTGTAAATAAGGAAAACATCTCCAGCACAACAACATATAGCGAACACTTAATGAAGTATGGCTGAAAAATAGTGCAGAAACTGTTCGAAAATCGGTAAGATCAATGCTCAAGTAATTACAAGATCCAAGTGAAGCAAAAGGAATGTATGTTGCAAAGGTTGGTTTTTTTTTGTTAGGTGTGAAAATGTTTTTCTGGTATTAAAAAATGTTTTTATTTTTCTATAAATAAATTTCTTGCCAGTATTAAAACATACATGAGCATGGACGTTTTTTACAAAAGTAATCAAATGATCAAACGTATTTTCTTCAATTTACTCTCTACTTTTTTTATGCTACATAATGTAAATATGCAAATACATTTTTTTTGCCCACTGCATTAATTTGAAACTGGCACTTGAATTTTATGTTTCGATAACTCCTCTAAACGTAGGGCAAGCTTTCATCGAAATTGAAGCATCCGCATCTTCCCTTCATCATTTTTGTTTTCCGACTAATTAAGAGAACGTTCGTAAATTTTTTTTCGAGGAATATTCAACACGTCCACGAGGCTATCGACCGAGGCTCAAAGTAAATCCCGAAGAATATTATTTCTCCGCTATTTTATTACTCTGAATTTTAAAATGAGTGGGAGCTCTTGGAGCATTCAAAAAAGAATCAACTCACTTTAATTTTTTTCCATTTTAATTTCACTTTTTTTTCAAGTACAGAAAGAAGATATAGTTTCTTGAGTGATGATAAATAATTCTCTCCATTTTTATATTAAACGAAAGGGCAGTTAATACATTTGAATTAGGTTACCGCAGTTTTTCGTGAAAACATTCCACTTTCTCCAAGTTGGAGGCTTTCTAAACCTCTCAATTGTCATAGATTCTCTTGATAGTTTAGCCAAGCACATAAACCGATTCGTTCATTGGTTTATATTTTACGGAGCAAGGACAGCAAAAAGTATTCTGTGTCATCACCCTCGATGCATCCAATCCTTTCAAGATTTAGGGAACCAACTTCCAAACTACCGTGAGCAAGGGCAGGTCCAGAAATCTTTCGAAGGGGGGGGGAGATTTGTTTCCGATTCCTATTTTTAGCCAAGTGTCCAGTACTTTTCAATTCTTTTTCCATCATATAATCCCGGCTCTGGAGCGGCACTCCAACGTTCCCCCTTGAATCCGCCCTTGACAGTGAGCAATTAGATACTAAGCGTTCTTTTTTTTTGGTACTGTTGATAGTCGAAGAGGTGTTAGCGGAATATTAGACGAAGCATGACGGCTGCACCACCGTTGGCCCATACATCACAGGCAGTACAAATAGCACATCGCTTCGTATCTAATTCAACAATTGCCCAGTTTTATAGGGTACAATTAAATGAGACTAATAGCGTAATTTCGCGCTATCCAAATTCATGGAAGACCTCCCCCGGAATCTGTTTGCAGATATCTTAAATGCACTGGCATAGAGGACGTTGATGAGGATTGTGACCCTCTATTGCAATAAAATTTCGCATATTAAACACAGGAATATAAGAGTTGTAGCTCTGTAATCCCCCTTGAGTCTCTAACCTCCCCCTTACGAACTCTTTACGTACGCCTTTGTTTAAGGGATCCATGAACTTCCTGCTTAAGAACTCAGAGTTCTAATGAGAAATCAAACGAATATAAAGAAAAGGATGAAAAACAACCATGGTAGATATTGGACTTTGATTTGTTTATCGGAAATGTTTGTTTGTTTGGCTTTTTTATGGCGCAAGAGCATCTGGGCTATACTGCGCCAAGTTATCGGAAATGAAACAAGCATATTTCAACAAGATTAGCCATTTTGCCCTCTCAGCTAAACGCAGAAGCAAATGGTAGAGACCCAGTCCACCGTCCAATGTCATTTCATTTTCCGTCATTACGCTTTTGGGTCTTCAGATAATGTTTATTTTTTACAGCACGAGAACAGCAAAGAGCATGCCGTCCCAGAACCAGCAGGTTTTCGAGGAACCCGAACCTCTGCTACCAAAGAAACCAAACCCAGGATTACGGTGGACAGAAAAATGCCGCCCGTTCCACGGTATCACTGGGAATCAAGACTGAGTTAGTGGCATGATAGGCAAATGTAGTGCGTATAAAATAGAAAGTAGTCTAGCGTACCACTAACTCATGTCCGATTCCCTGTGATACAGGGAATCGGACGTGAGTTAATGTCACGATAGGCAAATGAAGGGCGCATAAAATAGAAAGTAGTCTAGCGTGACACGAACTCATGTCCGATTCACAGTGATACCGGGAATCGGACGTGAGATAATGTCACGATAGGCAAACGAAGGGCGCATACAATAGAAAGCAGTCTAGGGTAGGCACTTCTTAAGGACTGAAGAATCAAATCTCTGCCTACAATTAGCAGGTAGTCTTTTTTTTGGCTCTGTTGGGAGGCAAAACCGGAATAATAATGGCAGAATAGGTGATTATGTCACCACTTCGCTATCGTAGGATCCTCCCCAGGTGATATCCACCTCAATGCTTTTCTTTGTTTTAATTCCTTTTTACGTTACTTCAAATGCGCGTCCTTTTTGCTTTATGCTTTTCTAATTTATTTGTTGTTTTACGGCTCAAAGACTACAATGGTCATGCTGCGCCGGGACCTACTGTTTTCGGAGGAATTCTAACCTCTTAAGGCCTAGAGAACCAAACCCCGGACTACAGTGAGCAGTGCGATCTTTATGAGATCTCTGAGTAAGCGTTCTTTGTACACTGTTGGGAGTCGAACCCGGATTAACGGCGCACTAGGAGAACGCGTTACCACACTGCGCCACCGCAGGGCGTTTATATTTTTTTATTTGCCCGAATATTTTTATGAGGACATATTTTAACGCATGGTAATATTATATGATGTGGACTTAGTTTTTCCAAACGCTCATAAAAACCTTATTTATGCGAATTATGTTTATTAAAACGAAAATAAAATAATTTTATTTAACAATTTATGAGGTATTCAGTTTATTTAATGAATACTCCGACAATTTTGTCTGACATAAGAGCTGTATGTACATTATTTTAGCAACATGCAATTTATTGCAATAAGTCCTCTGTTGATGTTTAAAAGGATTATTGCGTTTTGATATTAAATATATTAGTATTTATTGTAAGATAAGGTTACTCTCCTAAACTTATATTATCTGTAGAAATAAAATACAGGGTACCAGGGAGGAAATTACATAAAAAGGTTAAACACTGGTAAAATAGCAATGAAAAAGATCACTCAAGCTTTCGGACGCATCAGCAGCAGTCCTTCATCAGGAGTAATGACGATGTTATGTTTCTGTCTCTTTTTATACTTGAAATTTCTGGAAAAGCAGTTCATCAGAGCAGTCCCACAGAATGGAAAACCCAATGAGAACCAATGGGAGGCCTCCAATAGAATCATGGAAGAACCCCAATAGGGACTAATGAGAAACCCATACTGCGGGCTACCTAATTTGGAGGTCCCATACATTTCAGAGTAAGAGTTGTTTATAAGTTTCTGGAAGTGGTTGTGATGTATTAATGGCTTTCCCGTGTAGTTTGTAAGTTTCCCAAGGTTCTAAGAAGAGTCTACTATTCTCGTTTGTGATGTGACGGTGTAGTATTTTTGTTGAGTCCCAGTCTGGTTCATGTCCGTGTTGTAAAACGTGTTCTGCCTTAAGTGAGTCTCTGTCGCTTTTCGCAGTGCTTGTTTATGTTCTTTTGTTCTTATTTTGATCATTCTTTTTGTTTGTTCTATGTAATGTTTGTTGCAGTCTTTGCATGGTATTTGGTATATGGCGCCTGTGAGATCTTCTGGTGGAACTGGGTCTTTAACTTTTGTAAGTTGTTTGCGAAGTGTTGTGACGGGGGGAATAGAATATTTTGATATTTGCTTCCTTGAGGATGCGAGAGATTGTTTCGGAAATGCCGTGAATATATGGAATAGATATGCGGGTGTGAGATGTATTGTTTAAAGATGTACTATTGGGTCTACAGTTTCTGAGAATGAATCGTTTAGGGTATCCATTATTTTTAAGTGCATTATTTTTAAGTGGAAGTATGACAAGATCTTTGTCGTTCTGCAGCTCTCCTACATATAACCTATCAAAATATATTGCACGTCTACTCTCTCCTATAATCGGTAATAACGACTACACTGTTTCTACTAGCCAATCCTTCTGCACCTCTTTAAATAACCTACAACTTGACGACGACGACCTCATGGTCTCATTCGATGTAATTTCTCTCTTCACTTGCATTCCCACATCACTTGCAATCGACACCGCACTTACACGCCTCCAAAATGACACAACACTACATGAACGCACTTCACTAACACCTCACGACATCTGCACATTGTTGAAATTTTGTCTGGACTCTGCTGTGTTCTCCTCAAATGGTTCTATCTATAGACAAGTTTTTGGCACTGCCATGGGATCTCCGGTCTCAAGTGTTGTAGCTAACTTGGTCATGGAGTCATTTGAGGAAACTGCTTTGTCCTCACCGAATTTTAACATTAAATTCTGGAAAAGATACGTCGACGACACATTTGTTGTACTTAAAACTAATACATTCCAAAGCTTCTTCCATTACTTTAATAACTTAAACACACATATAAAATTCACATACGAAACAGAATAAAATTCCTTTCCTAGACATTCTTGTACACAGATCTCGCGATAACTCTGGATATATCTTCACCTCAGTTTACCTTAAACCCACACATACAGACAGATATCTCGATTTTAAATCACATCATCCAACATGCCATAAAGCTTCCGTTGTTAAAGCATTAAGTCTTAGAGCGAATTCTCACTGCAGTAATGAAACACTTTCAAACACAGAAACAAAACACATACACACGGCACTTAAAAATAATGGATACCCTAAACGATTCATTCTCAGAAACTGTAGACCCAATAGTACATCTTTAAACAATACATCTCACCCGCATATCCATTCCATATATTCACAGCATTTCCGAAACAATCTCTCGCATCCTTAAAGAGGCAAATATCCAAACATTCTATTCCCCTGTCACAACACTTCGCAAACAACTTACAAAAGTTATAGACCAGTTCCACCAGACAATCTCACAGGCGCCATATACCAAATACCATGCAAAGACTGCAACAAACATTACATAGGACAAACAAAAAGAATGATCAAAACAAGAAGAAAAGAACACAAACAAGCACTCGCGAAAGGAGACATAGCCTCACGTCTGGCAGAACACGCTTTACAACACGGACACGAACCCGACTGGGACTCAACAAAAATACTACACCGGCACATCACAAACAAGAATAGTAGACTCTTCTTAGAATCTTGGGAAACTTACAAACTACACGGGAAAGCCATTAATACATCACAATCACTTCCAGAAACTTATAAACAACTCTTACTCTGAAATGTATGGGACACCTCCAAATTAGATAGCCCGCGGTGTGGGTTTCTCATTGGTCCCTATTGGGGTTCTTCCATGATTCTATTGGAGGCCTCCCATTGGTTCTCATTGGGTTTTCCCATTCTGCGGGACTACTCTGATGAAGGGTTTTCCAGAAATTTCAAGTATAAAAAAGAGACAGAAACATAACATCGTCATTACTCCTGATGAAGGACTGCTGCTGATGCGTCCGAAAGCTTGAGTGATCTTTTTCATTGCTATTTTACCAGTGTTTAACCTTTTTATGTAAGTTATATTATCTTATTAAATATTTTTTAACAATGCACATTTTTCATATTAGACGAAAAGACTAATTTGAATTTTGCGTGTTGAGATTGGTGTGATAAAATATTAATTTGTATGCACAGATAAATTAAAAAAAAGTAATTTTAAAAAACAAGTAAATAAAATAAAACTCAAGTTCGAACGTAACATCATAGTCTGTTTCGATTGCTTGTTAGTTCAAAATTTAATTTTATAAGATTAAGATTTGTGAAATTAAAAGTTGCGTTTGGATTTTATTTTCACATTCTAGCCTTTTTTTTATAAATTTGAGTCACAAAAAATAATAACTACGCTTCAAATTGGACACAAACATGAGGGTTTCTGTGATTATCATATTTGATAGTATCTCAGGTATCATAATCAAACAAACATGAGATTTTCTCTCATTATCATACCTGAAATACTATCTCTAACCTGAAAACAAGGTTTTATAATAATACTTTAAAAGTTTCTTCTTGTTTCAATTAGAGATACATTTTTGGCAATATAAGATAAAATTACACAAATCGTGCCCCGTTGCTTCTTGTGTTAATCATTTGAAAATTCTGTTAACCATTTGGCAATTCTATTAATTACCATTTGGCAATTCTGTTAACCGTGAGAAGGGTAAAAATCCCTTATATAAAAA
>QLNU02003225.1:112602077-112612308 GCA_006491805.2 Dysdera silvatica | reverse complement strand
TGTATGTTATTTCTATAATACAAATTTAAATGCTAATGTCAAATATTAATGTAAATTTTAAATTCACGCCTTTTTTAATTTCTTTAAAATATTGATGTTACATGCTTGTGTATGTTTGCCATGAGAACAAAAAAAATTTTTTTTTTTTTGCTAATTATTTTTCTGCATTCATTTTTTGCATTACTTACTTATACTTGGCGAAGAACGAAACCTCAAAGATTATCATACTAAGATCACTATTGTATGACGTAACTTCTTTAGAATGCGCTGGCGAAGAAAAATTCGCATGTGCGTTGGCTTTCAAAGTAAAATTACCGAATAAACGCTCAAAAACATTTGCTCCACAGCTTTTCAAAAGCAAGGTTTCTTCGACTTCAGCCTAAAAGGCGTTAACAATTGAAAACGGCATGAGTTTGGTTAAATTTCAAACCTTAATAACTAAAAAAATATGAATTTCTCATTCTTTTTGCTTAGAATTTTGCAAGGAATTGCGTCGTGCAGAGTTTATGCGGTCTTGACGGGACACCCTGTATAACTAACTCAAATTGGAACTTAGTGACCCACTACCACAAGATTACGAGGTTATGAAGAAAAGGGATACATATATATAGTGTGTGTTAAAATATTAGGCCCCATGTGCATGTAGGTATTAAAACATCGAAATTTCATTGACCTCCCCTCCCCTTTCCACAATTATCAAATATTTCTTTGGTGGTTTTATGTGTTAACTATCATTTACGTCATTCTGTCATTCCAGAGAAGGGTAAGGATATTTAAAAAAATAATAATGTTTATTCTTAATAATTTAAATACTATTATTTTGATGACAGCTCCCATAAAACATATTTTCGTCGAAATCGGTGCCATAATCAAGGCTTTGTGTCTGATAATTAATAATTAGTTTTAAGAGGTTTTCTTTTGGGTTTAATATATAAAATATTACGTACGGTACATATGCATGTTTAAATTAAATATTAAGGAATTAGTAATTATTTGTTTTTGCGAATTGGGGAAATAATGATAAGGATTTTTGGTCTTTGATCAACGTTCAAACTTTAAGTATAATCTAATTTTCTTTAACAAAACATTTAACCACAATCTAATTTTCTTTGATAAAACATTTAACCGTAACATAATTTTCTTTAATACAACAATTTATTCTACCTATTCTATTTGATAAAGCAATTACCCATAATTTAATTTTCTTTAAAAAGACATTTAACTACAATCTAATTTTCTTTGATAAAGCATTTAACTATAACCTTATTTTTTTAATGAAAGAATTTATTCCATCTGTTCTATAAATTTATTCTAGTTGATAAAGCATTTAACTATAATTTAATTTTCTTTAACAAAACATTTAACTACAATCTAATTTTCTTTGATAAAACATTTAACTGTAATCTAATTTTCTTTAATACAACAATTTATTCTACCTATTCTATATAATAAAGCAACAATGCATCTGTACAATCCCTGCACTATATTAATCCTAATTCATATTAACTTAATTCATAATAATCCTAATTAATTCATAATCCTAAATATTTAAAAAAATTGTTAATCCCAATTAATTCATAATAATCCTAAATATTTAAAAATTGTTATCCGTGAATAATTCATAATAATCTTAAATATTTAAAAAATTTTAATCCTAATTCAGCTCCAGACAATCCCCAAATATTTAAAACATAACTCACCCATTCATAATAATCCTAAATATTTAAAAATTGTTAATCCTAATTCATTCATAAAACCTAATACATTTATTTTTCCTTATACAGAAATATACTTTAATAACCAGCGGGAATATGAGCTTATGTTTGAAATTAAAGCTCGAATATAAATTTATTTTTTTTCAATACCAAGCTCGAATTGCTAATTAATTTACATAGCTTCATGCTCACCCTGAAATATTCATTCTGTGTTTTTGAGAGCTTTTATATGAACAACAACAGAGGCAAATTTAAAGAACTTTAAATGTGCTTCGGAGCATGAAGCGAATAATTTGATTTTATGCGCCGATATTTTGTGATTAATAAAATTAAAAAAATGGAACTTACAAAATTTCTAGGAATGTGTAGGGGCAAATATTTTGTTTCTAGTGATCGTTTTTATATTGATCACGCCTATTTTTCAGTTTGGCAGGCCGTTTTCAATACTGAATTCCAGGAATTTATCAAGGAAAACCAAAAAAATAAAGATAGTCTTATAAACACGATTAAATAAAAAAAGGTTTTCAAAGACGAAGTAGAAATTTTCACATAGTTTAAAAGTATACGTTTTTCTAGAATTAAAAACCCAAAAGCGAGTCATCAAAAAAATTACATGTGTAAATTAGGTAATTTTAATGTAAAATGGATTTTAATAAATATAAACCTACCATACTTGGCTATCCTACACAGTTTCTTCAATTTCTAATTAAATATAATCTTACTTTTCCTCCTAGGAGAAGGAAACTTTTTTTTATAAACTCGCCAACAGATTGTCGAGTGAAGTTAATATGATTGGCCCTACGGAAACATCTCTCACAAACCCTTGACATTTACCTCAAGAAATTCAATTGCAAAAGTTTTTCTTATTGCTTATTATATTGCAGTCGTTGATAATTCAATTGTTAAGAACTAATCCATTTGTTATTACTAATAATAATTTTGAAATTGCTTTATCGAGAAAGGTTTGGATTTGCTTATTTATCCTCTTGTGTTTTTGCCAAGGAATTGGAATATTTGTGAGGGAGGAAGATAAATTTACGTAATATATAACTCGCCTGTGGTTAACACTTCGCTCTAATAAGCTGATTTTGTAAGGAGCAGACATTAATAAAAGAGCGCTGTTTTTAAGGCCGTGGTCAGAATTTAATTTCGGGAAGGGGTTCAAATATTTTGCAGAAAAAAAGGCTGAATAATTATGTCACCTTTATCGTAAATTAGTATTACAAATACATCATACAGAAATTATAAATGAAAAAAAGAAGTTAAATGAGAAAATGCCAATTTGGCTTTCACACATGCTTGTAAATATTGCCATGATACAGACATGCTTGTAAATATTGCCATGATACAGATATGATTGTAACTAAGCTTGAAGTTTTACCATAATTTTTTTTTTTAGTGTTTCCCTTTCAAATAAAATGGTTCCTATCATTTTTTTTTATAGTATTTTCAAATTAGTTGTCTACAAATAGAGATTCTATTGTTAGAATTTTGATGATTATTCAAGGCTTGAGAGGTATTTTTTCCCTTTTTTACAAGTCTGACAAGTAGATGTACATACATAGTTTTCGGTCCTATTAAAAATTTAATATCTTTGGGAGAGGGGTGCTGTCAGAAAAATCCCCTCCTTGATACGGGCATGGCTCATGTAATTAGATATGCAAACCTGTACGTTTATAGAAGTTTAAACTATCACTGAAAAAGTATTCGCGCATTTTAATTAAGCATTAGCCTCAGGGCCGTGCTTACCGTGTTAGCGGTCCTGGGCAAAAGCAGATTTTAGCGGCCCTTAAAAATATTTTGACATATAAATAACACAACGATAAAAACGTTTACCGGGGTTTAGCATTGGGTCCTTTATAAAGCATAAAGTCCTTTACTGGTTAAAACGCTGTAGGTAAAAATAAAGAGCAGATAATGAAGTTAAATTGAAAATAGGGGATAAAAATTAAATAAAATACGAATTATTGTCATTTATTATTACTCTAATTATTATAATTATAACGAATTAATAAAAAGCTAATTCAACGAACGGCTCGTTCAGCTCCACCGAACTCAAAAATATTTATTTTCTTTCGAACGTTTCACCATCTAATCACGCCATAACATCGGCGTTGGTATCACTACGCCAATAAACGTTGATTGATTGACATTGTTGTTTGATTTAATCTGCGTAGTGTTCGATTTATATAGAACGAAAGAACCGGCTGCTTTCTGTCTACTAGAACTTACCAAGCAATTTCTAGTTTTTTTGTGCTGCTAGGAGTCTCTGCAGTGGCCATATGCCCCACCACAATAAACATGAAAACGTACATATTCTACTGATGCTAACGCATTCGACTTATAACACATGTATTTATTCTGACCACCATTTAGAGGTTGCATTATGGGAAGTATGACGTCACACGTAAAAGGTGAATTAACCAAATACTCTGTTGAAAGTATATGGAGTTGCTAAAAACTGATTTCTTGGTATTTGCACTACAATTTTTGGCGGCCCTAAATTTTAGCTTCCCTAAGCACGGCCCTGACTAGTCTTTTAATGTAATCAATACGTTAAAAGCCATTTTCCACGTTGGCTTACTTATAAAGCTATAAGCAGACGCGAATAACTTCGACCTATTTACCAGAATCGTTATTCTTACTTTCAATTGCTACTTATTCTCCCATGAGCCTCTACGTTGCCTCTTTACGTTCTAATAAAATAAATTTTCATGGCGGACAGACTGCTCGTTATGAAGGTATATGTAACGATACAACAGAGATAACGTCAAAAAGAACTGCCACATTTACTATCTTTCAGGGGCCTTCTGCATTTTATCTTTGCATGTATTACCCAGATAAACAAACTCTATGTTCCACGATAAGAATACAATTCTCCATCCAAGCATTTTTTGTAAGGTAACTTCGTTGTTTTTAAGCTATATATTAGCTACGTAACATACTTAAAGAAAGCATGGAAAGCATACATTTTAATTAGCATTTTTTTGCTCACGTGGTCTATGGTGTCATCTACTTAACGAGTCTGTCTGTTGTGTAGTAAACATGGATTCGAATCATGCTGATATTGAAGGAATCGGGATACAGTTTTGTTGGTTGGTTGTTTTTATGGTGCAAGGACAAAGGTCATTCAGACAAGGTGTGATGAAAGATTTTGTCCATCTGTCCAAGACTAGAAGACCCGTTTAGTGCTTAGGCCATCGAGTGATTTGGCATCTCATTAGTTAAGACTTCGGATACATCGTCGCAACCAACATACAATTCCGGTGAATTTAACTGATTTTAAAAAGTCGCCAGAGACACGTGCGTTGACCTTAAATAATTTTAAAATTTCGGGAAATGGCGCATTGTAGCTACTTGTGGAAACTTTGAATGCGGTGGATGCAAACACTAAATTCATTATAGGGCCAGAACCGATCATTTTTGGGAAAAAATTCACTGAACAAAAAATGTTTCTTTTGATGTTCTTCACCTGTTATACATACTTGGCAGTTCCCAACTCTTTTCTAGTGTGTTAAAAAAGGCAGTTTTAGGCTTATTTTCACTAAACAGTAACACAGATCAAAATCAGGAAACGGAATTCCGGATTTCTTTGTCTCTACTGTATTATTAGCTCAATCACTTAAATTATGTATCAAAAATTGTATTTAATTCATGCAATTGGCTACGTAGCAACGTGATAGACGTAAACAGTGGTTACGCTCTACAGCCAAACCGGACCCTTTGCGGACACGGGGATATGGACAAATATGCCTTATTTGGTGTCCCCAGCAACCCCTTTTATTTTGTCAGTAGAGTTCAGGACCACCCTGTATACTGTATACATACACATACAAGAAAATGCGTTTGTATTTATATATAGGTTAACATATATAAAAAATAGAAAATATATTTCTTTAAGCAATCTACAACTAACCAATATATTGCTTATTAACATAAATTATACTTATTTTAAAGTGTGCTAAAAATAGTTGTCGCGAAAAAAATAAGAATCTATAGCGAATAACATTGCTGTTCACTTTCAGGTCTCTTTTATGAGAAAAAGCGTTCTTTTCAGGTCAAAAATCCCAAATATTCAAAATCCTTCCTTCTGCAGTTCCCTTTTAGTTCCGTCCGCAAATTCCACCATCCAAAGACGAGCAATATTTTGCAAAGGAATTTCAGAAATAGGCGGATTTCAAGCAGCTCGAGTTGCAAATTTACGAGATGTAAGAAATTTCGCTACATTGTTGGAAAATTTTATAAATTTGCGGAATACATAGAATTTTGTACCGGAAGAAAGCAATAGAACACGTGGAAGTTGTAATAGCATTATTTCCATATTTTCTTCCCAATTTTACTCCGAAAAAAATAAAATAACAAGACATTGTTTACGCCTGAGGCACCATTTAATATAAAATTGAAGTTACTTATTAAATTAAAATATTAGTATTAAAACATCAGTGCTAAATGAAAGTTCTTTTGCGCTACACTCCTTGGAGGACCCTGGCCTCCTTTAAGTTTGTCACCCATTCTCCTCTATCTAATGTCTTTCTTTGCCATTCTCTCTTACTTCCGTTCTTCGCATATCATCTTAGATTCCACCGAACTATCTTTTCCTAGGATGTCCAAATTTTTATCTTCTAATTGGATTGATTCTCATGGTCCTAGCTATCCTAGATCTTCCCATTCTGTCTACACATCTGAGGCACTTAAGTCTTCTTTTCCCCATTTTTGTCACCAGCCCAGAGTCTCCACACAAGTGTTTTTTCTAATTCTTTACACGTCGCTACCATTAACTACCCCGAATATTTTTGGAAGTACATTCCTCTCACATATTCTCAGAAATTCATTTTTTCTCTCAATGTCCATATATTTGCGTCGTTTAAAACTACAGGTCTTATTATTGTTTTGAAAGGTGAATGACTAAATTGTTAAACACCTGCCATTTGTAATAATTATTGTTTTGATAAATAATAATTTTGTAAATGAAAGTTACTTGATATTAAATTTAATTTACTTAGGGCAAAATTAAAGTCACTTATTAGTAATTAAGAGATTTGTAAAATTACAGGAATGTAATTTATCTATTAAAATAGTATAAATTAAATTGCCGTATTGGCAAAGTATACAACTTATTGCGAAACTCGACGTATAATTTTATTTCCTTAATACAAGATTATGTTCCCATTCAGTTAATATGTTTAATTCATGCGATAATCTAACCAAAGTGTTCACTTTAAAGAGCAGGAGAATAGGCTTTGGTCTCTTGATTTGAGCATGCAATTCACTTTGCTTTATACCATAACCTTCAATTTACTTTTCGATCGGTGTATTTTGCAATTCTTTTTGTTTATTATGAGCTCACATAACCAGTTTATGATATAGTCCACGTAAGTAATATCCCATGTTGCAATATAAAATGCAAAGTGTCAGGGAAGAAGTTAATCACGAAAGGATAAACACTCATAAACACCTAAGCTTTCGAATGCGTCAATATCAGTCCTTCATCAGGAGTAATTAATAATGGAGGATAAAAACAGACGCTTTCGACAGCTTGAATGATTTACTTTAGTTGCCATTTTACCTGAGTTAATTATATATCAGTTGACCTGATAGAGGTCATCTATAGTTAGGTATGTCACGTGGGCATTGAATATGGAGTGTGAAATATAGTACACAACAAGTATGTTTCGTGTTTTCCAAAATTGTTGAAATATTTCTATTTTTGTGTAAATGATAATAAATGAAATCAATCATATGAAATTGGCTTTGAACAGTGTGATTTATTACTAGCTGTTAGGTCGAAAATCGACTCTAATTTGGTGTCATGCATTCAAAAGAAGGCACACCATTTTATTTCATGTTAAATAATGGTTTAAGTACTTTGTGTAAATAAGTTTTCTGAATGTAATCATAAATAGTGATGTAACTTAAAAGCATATCTCTACTCAAAGGAAACTTGATTCATAGAGAGAAGAAATACGTATTCTATATTTTTGTCAATATAGAAAGAATGATATACATGTGTACTTATATATATATATATATATATGTGTGTGTGTATTTATTTGTAGTTATATTAATAATATATATCGCATAATTTTTATTCGTCCCGACCAGAAATTAATTAAAAATAAACAAATAATTATAGAATTCAGAAGAGACCTAATGTATATTATGACGCAAAATAGTAAACATATTATTGTTTAGAATCAATTGAACTTGATTTTATCAACTGATAAAAACTAACCGAATTATCTAAATTTCTTAAAAATGATAAAGAAACGATTTTTGGATGGATTAGGCCGGAAATTTATATCAGTTATAAATTATTTATGCCCCGCATAGCACGGAGTGAAACTTAAAGTGTTTTTAATAAATAAACGCGGCGGAATATATCGCAAAGCTCTATAATGCATATTATTTATGCTTGTTTCTAATTTCTTTCAAGTTTTCGTTCTCATATATCAACTGTACCCAATAAAACCATTTCAAAAATACCACTTCGAAACGAATCTTAATTTTGTTATATCTGATAAAAAGATGAAATCCCTAAAATACGTTTTAATATTTTATACGATAACGGTACAATGTTATTTTCGAAAACACAGAAATAAAACCAGATTTACTTTATGGTTTTGAAAAATTTATCAGAAACGAATCGTTGAGAAGATCAAAGAAATTACGGCATTTACGGTCGATAGTGATTTCGCGTGTTCTCATTCTTAAACTTAAATTATTTTTTTAAAATATTCATAGGTTCCAGTTTTTCCTTTTTAAATTCTTGATTTTCTTGGGCTTCAGTACAAGAAAAAAATAAATGAACATTTAAAACTGGAACAGGGTTTTCGAGTTTTTTCTTTTCTGCGCAAAAATATTTTAAATATTTTTAAAATTCATTACATCGTGAAGATGAAAGTATTTAAAAATGTACTTTCCACAACTGACTTTTATTTTATGATAAAAAAATTGTTGTAAAACCACTGAAGTTTGAAATTTTAAAATTAAAGAAATGGCTTCTACGCTATTGCAAGTGCAAAAACACATTACCTTTCGTAGTCGCACATTAAACAGATTAATAAAGCTTGGAATTTGCGATTAATTTAATATCAGCCATAACTTAATTAAAAGTGAAATTTTCAAATTGCACACTATTGTATCACCATAAAATTCAAAATAAAATTACAACATGCTAATAGCGCAATTCCGCATCGATTTGCTTAAATTTAAATTTTCCTCCATTACTTACTTTGATGGTACCTCATGAAAGAATATGACCCACATTATTTAAATAGGCTATTCACGGTACAACGGCTTTCACAACATTTTTAATTTTGACTTAAAGAAGGAAATATATTAATTTAAAAGAAATTATTGATAATCTGTCAAGGATAATGGACCTTGTCTAGTATCAATGTCATTTACACGTCACTGAAAAACTCGAAAGCGATGAAGATAATCAGCAATGGATTAATGAGGAATATGCTGACGTTTTAATATTACTTTTACATTTTCGGAATAGTTTCTCTAAACCTGGATTATCCGATAGACTGTGCTTTTCCTTCGGTTATGACGCCTACACGATTTCCTATTGCAAACATACGCCTTCTTTCTTCCGTGTGAAATCTTGCAGTTGACATCAGTTTTCCAAAGATGAAAGAACCGAAATTGGAACGTTCTGCTGTTAAGAAATTTGAAGATCTTTCTGGCTAACTGTTTTGTATAAAAATGGTTTTTTTTTTTACAGAGGAATATTATTTTATCCTGCAATTAGTTTTACGAGCTTTTGTCTAGTAAAAAAATGCGAAAAGAATGATATTGTTTTAGGGACAGATTAAAGGGTTTATTACTGAGGCTCTTGTTATTTCTTTTAAATAATGTTCTTTTCAAAAGTAATCAAAATTCACAATTTTTATCTAGTCAAAATACGACTGTTTCAGCCTGTTTCGTAGAAATATGTTTTACTAGTGGGAATTATATATCCATCGTATTAAATAAGGATTTCTATTTCCTGCTGGAAGCTAGCTTTATTTTATAGCTGTATATCAAGGTAAATTAAAAAAGTAGTTAATTGTAAATTCATACGTTCATAAATCCCAACCCCTAATATAGAATAAATTATTTTACTAAAAGACTAATGATATTTTATTAAATAATATTGCAATTCATGTGTTATAAATTTCTTAAAATCATACTTGTATTGAGATTGGCTAGATTGAAAAGGTAATATTAATTTAAATTACTTAAAATTTATTATTAAATACTACTAAACGTAAGAAATTAATAAGTTTATTAACATTTTTATAGCTGAAAAATGGCGCAGAAAAATTCGTCATAAATTCTGCTCTAATTTCAAATATTCTCATTTAAATATTTAGATTTTGGCTCTCAAGCAACGAAATATTCTAAGATTATTTGATTATTTAAGGACTCACTTTCACACACACACACACACACACACACACACACACACACACACACACACACACACACGGTAAACCAGTTATTACTATAAGACCATTCTAACAAAGAAA
>QLNU02003225.1:112562583-112593049 GCA_006491805.2 Dysdera silvatica | reverse complement strand
TTGAATAATGAGGCTGTTAATTTCATAATCCACTAAGTTACATATTCGGCTTAAGTATACCAAATGGCATGTTTCTCCAATTGTCATTTCTAAATATGAGCACCGAAATTTTACGTAAATTTGAAAATGGAGCGTGTTTTGACAACTTTCAGCCCGTATTCCGAATAGGGGGAAATATTTTTCACGTTTTCAGAATGACATTTCCTGATTCATGGCATGAAGCTAAAGTGGAATGCTTATTTTCTGATCAACAGCGACTTTGGCTGTCAAGTTATTGGCACCGAAACTTTGAATATTCACTTGGTGTTCGGCTCTGCTTTTGGAGGGGTTCTTCAAAAACGTGGCCATATCTCCCTCGTTATTTATTATTGCGGGCTAGAAATTTGCACATGTTCATTTCTTGGACTTGTCTTCTACCTGTTAAAATTTCAGCAAAATCAAAGAGGGTCGAGCATGTACCCCTGGACCACCCTGTAACAAAAATTTCATTAACATAAATAATGTGAATAAATTATACATCACGCAAATAGAATTGAGTCATTTTAAAAACGGATTAAATTCTTCTCACCCTGAATGGAATTTTAACAAATCATGTGGATAGATTTTTACCTCTAACTAAAAGTGCTAGTGACCTTTCTTTTATGTCCGTAATTTCAATAAGCTTAAATTATATTATACTCAGTAATTTTAATATAAAAATTAAACACTTTCAAAATATTGTATTTGCTAGTTTTTGTTATCGGTTTTCTCTTTTATTTGCTGATTATCTTTAAAATACATGCAAATGAACGATATATTTGCCGAATATGAAACTTGTTCAAGAAGTAAAGTAAAACAATACAGATAACTGGCGTGTACACAGAAACGAAAAACTTAACTCTCTTTAACATACTGCTTCAAAGAACAGCTCTTTAAATGAAGACATAAGCGCATCGAAAAATTGACAGAAATTCGACTGATATACTAAAGCCTTGAAACCCCCACCAAATTCCAAATTCAAACCTTTGGGAAGCATAACCTTCGGTATAAAAAAGCTTTGCAATACTTGTAGACATGTTCAAAGCATCATATGTAAAACGGCAATACCGCACTACATTATAGAATGTGGAACTGTTAAAATAAAGAAGAATATAATAATTAATTCATTGCTGTAACGAACAAAGGAATTCGATTTTTTTTATTCAATCTGTGATATATCGCTGATATAAATTTTCTCTCAATTTCAGTTTTACATTTATATTCAAAAATTTTACAATCTAAAGAAGAAACGTTTTACTATAAAACATTTATATAGTAAATTTCAAATTTTAATAGCATTCTAGTTGTTCCTGCATTGCAAATAAAACGTATTCCTACTACTATCCTGGTGATTTGAACACCTCCATATTTTTTAGCTCATTTATTCAATATTAATCAATTGATTTTAGCTTAAAACGATAGTTGTATATATACAGTTATTAAATTCATCGACTTATGAATTATGCATTTCAGCGGTTATAGAAAAGTAAGTTTTTTGTTAAATGGTTATATATAACAGTTTTAGCGAATATTGGTTATAATGAAGCAACTCCTCCCCTCTCTCTCTTGATATTTATCATAATCTAGCCCTTACGCCTCTTCAATGCCGTGACATTACGGCACATCAATGCCTTTTTCATATACTTTACGCCATTTCAATGGGACAAAATCATTTGTTTTGACGCATGGCGGTTTTTTTGGTTTATATTAAAATCATTTTTATATAAAAAATTTCACTTAATCCTCGATTTGAATATTTCGTTTTATGAGAAAGAGTTAAATGAAAAGTTGGGAAAAAGGGAAATCGCACGTTATAATCGTCCTCGGTAAAAAGTTAATATTCACAAATTATACCCGAAAAATCGGAGGTTGCTAATGAACACAGCTTAGGATTGTGAATGCTTTATTTAGATTTTATTGATTATTGTAAATCAAATAAAATTATTCAAGTTGAATCCTTGATATGTCTGATCAAATAACCTCTATTCAATTTTTTCATCCTCACTATTTCCCATTATTAGGTTGTATGTTGGTTGTAGTTCTATGGCGCAAGGACAGAAATGATTATTCTGCGCCCATCAAGGTTGTACCATACATACGGTGTAATCTTTCCCATTATTCATTCATTCATCTTTCCCCTTAACGAGAGCCAGCCCTTCATTAAATATACATTATTTTGAATTTTTTCAATTGAATTATTTAAATTTGTTTTACAATTTAAAAGAATAGCGTCTTCTGTTAATTCAGCTTTTGATAATGGAACAGCTTATTAAAAATTATAAAATGAATAATGTCATTAATAAAGGATATCGCGTGGATGATGAAGCCTTATACCCTGTTAACAATACAAATATTACATCAAAAAAATAAAAATAAAACACCGGAAAATAAATTTTCTAACGATTATAATTACACGAAGGCAAAAATGTTTCCGCATTTATCGAAACCTCTTCATTTTCTGTCCTGTTATATTAGGTGTTGATACATTTTCCAATCTGGGATAAAATTTTCTTGAGCGTGAAATCATAAGCTTCTCACATCGCTGACGCGCCGTGCCATTATTCTAACGCTTGCGAAAATTCAAATTCTTTTCTCTAAAATTTATATCCGCGCAAACAGTTTCGTGAAGCGCCTGAGATTGCATGCAAAACATGTAGCGTAAAAATACGAGTGCGAATAACGTTTTTTCTTTTTGCATAACTAAATTGCTTTACCGTCTAGAGACGGTCTTACCCACAATCCTCTCTTTTGTGTTTAAATAGCAAATGTTAAGAATACTGAGCGATCCTTTAAAAGTATCCATAGCAACAAGCCAACGATAATCACTGGAAAAGCATGCATCTGAACTGGACAAACAAATTTCCATTAGTTTCGCCCGTAACGTTTATACAGGCAGGAGCATCCTAGATTATCGACAAAGAGACACTGGATGCTGTTGCCATAGCAACATCTCATACCACAGATATTGTTATGTAACTGCTTTCATTCCGATCCCTTCTCTGCATCGCTCACGTCTAGGGATATTAAGAAATTGTCTGAGCGAAAAAGCGGGCACTGGAAATTATTTACAAAATTTTAATATATTTCCTGGAATAGTCGCTCGAGGGAAGAGGAAAATATATTGCCTTTATTTGCTAAGTATTAAAGTTGACGTAACTAGCGAAGGTGGTCTCTCTCTTTATCTCCATGGAAAAACGAAAATTTCAAATGAATGCTATGTCCATGGTATTAGCTTGGCGGACATGCATTGCTGGGACATGGACTGTATGATGTGGAGCATATTTCGTAGAATGAATCCATGTTTCTGACAGCTTTGTGGAATCGAGTTTCGTTTTACAACTGTTTGCTACTCTTGTTGAAGGCTCGTAAGAGTGAATTCTACCACACAGCGAAAAGTTATTGATTTGTATGCTGATTAATTGCTTGGCAATTACGTATTTGGAATTGATATACCACGACGAAGTGGACATATTCACCTTGAAAAATTTAATTTTTTGAAACAAAGGGTCATGTTTAAAATATATATTAATAATTTGATGCGTTAGCTTTTTATAATAATGCGATAGCATTATTGCCTATCATTAAGTATTTTAAACTTTGGTACCTTATAATTAAGCCGGAGCGACATAATGTGCGACCCGCAAGCTGGTTTTATCAGTCTCGTAAAAATACCAGGCTTACTAACACTAGATCAAAGAAAATTTTTATTTCAATCGATTTTTAAAAAAATTAGTGAGCTGAAGTTTCTTCAAAAAAAAAATGCATGAAAATTGGTGTGGTGAAATGAAGAAGTTAAAAGCTTAAAACTGAATGGACTAGTTTTAAAAAGGCATTGAAAAGGCGTTACATAAGACTGAGTGAATATTTTTTCTTTTAAACGCTAGGGATAAGAATTTTCTGGAAAATAAAATAAATAACAATTTAAAAAAAATATTTTCTCCATACGAAACGAATTATCGTTGTCAATGTTTTCCTTGCTCGACACTCACGTATCCTCAAAATTAGGAGCTGTGGACCTGCAGCACCGACTTTCTTCATAACCTGGCACGTAGCACTCGCGAAGTTCTGAACTTTTATTGCAAGTGGATCTTGTCCCGTGATAGAACAAAGATACCACAGGTCCATATTGGGCAGAACACTTGTATTCAATGATGCCAGTCGCTTTTTCTTTTCTACTAACAGCTGCTCTCAGCAGTGGCAGCTAGTCCATAATAGCTCCAGAGCTGTAGCGCCCCCTGTAATTTATTTAAGGAAACATTTTATTTATTCATCGCCGTTTTACTATTTAAGTAATAAAGGAACTATGAAATGCAGTCAAATTCTTGATGCCCCAACGCAAGTACAAAATTCAATTGTTATCCTCAAAGCATGTGGAAAGATATCTTTGCAGCTGCAGCACATCGCTTCGAACATCGAGGAGCATATTCCGAGACAACTGGAGTAGACGAGTTACTCCAAAGAAACAGCACATATATTCAAAAGCGCTGTTGAATGCGCTACTGGTATAAAACGCATTGTTCCGTTTCTGTCAGTTTTCAGTTTGAGTCAAAACCATTCGTTTGCGTTTATTTATTTTTTAAATATACTGTTTATCGTGTGTTTGTTAGAGAGCTGAATTTTGAGTGTGTCGTCTTCACAGAAAATTGCCTTACCGTTTATTTTTGACTGAGAAAAATGACATAAACTGTAATACCTGTTCCCATGGGCTCCCAACCTGGAGTGTCTAAAGCAGCAAGTGGGTGAGACAATGAGGATGGCTTGTGTACTTGCCATAAGTCATCACTGACTTCATTAGTTGCAATTGTTTTGATTAAATTGAAAAATAATTTCTCCATTTATGTTAACATTTTAGGCACAGAGTTTAAGGCTTATTTTTTAAGTTTAATTTGTTTACTCTCGGTATTATATGTGGCTCAGTAATTAGAAATAAGATCTCTGTCTTCCGATGTGTTATTATTTTCATAGGGGGTGCGGAAACCAATTAAATATATCCTGGGGTGCGGGGCATAGAATAATTTAGGAACCTCTTTCTTTCAGAAGAAACATCAGGAGAATCGCCTTAAGTGAAATAAAATTAAATGAAAATTAACTATTGTGGCCAAAGGGGTCTGTGATACTCTTCCTCCGTAAAGGAAAGTTTTAATTCATTAGTTTTATTCCGGTTGAAAAATTTTTGATACATCCGAATAATTTTCTGATGATTGAAATAATTTCATTTAAAGTAGTTGGGTGAAAGAGTGTCAACGCCCATGTTTCTTTTCTATATTAATATTTGTAAAAATTGCAACACCATGAAGGACTCGTCCGAATTGAATGAAATTTAATGTACAAACGACCTGTGTTGATACAAATAAACGATTAAAATTACAAAGCAAAAAAAACAATATTACATGTCGAAAATCAGTATTTGGTGAAGCCACCACGCGCTGCAATAAGTGATGCTATACGACGTGGCATGGAATCAAACAGATGTTGAATGTGTGCCTGAGGAAGAGCATTCCAGATTGCTTGTATGCGACCCCAAAGTTCATCTGTAGTAGCTATGGGACGAGGATCACGAGCGAGACGCCGACCAACGAAATCCCACACATGTTCAATCGGCGACATATCCGGCGAATAGGCAGGCCAAGGAAGAAGCTGTATCTGTTGTGATGAAAAGAAGTCTTGAACATTCCTGGCAATATGTGGGCGGGCATTGTCCTGTTGAAATACAGCTCCGGGAATGCCTTGAAGGAAGGGAACAACTTCGGGCTCCAGAACTTCATTGATGTACCGGTTGCTGTTAAGATTACCCACAATTCGTAGCAGCTGAGATCGTCCATGATACGCAATCGCACCCCAGACCATAACGCTGGGGGTTTCATCCACTATGACGTTGGATAACGCACTCCGGAAGGTGGCGTTCACCGGTATAGCGTCTAACACGGATGCGGCCATCACTGTACCCCAAATTAAAGCGGGATTCATCAGAAAACACCACTTGTTGCCAATCAGCACGCCAGTCTCTATGTCCATGAGCCCATTGTAGCCGCAGGCGCCGATGGTTTTGCGTCAGGAGGATCCTGTATAAAGGAACTCTTGCACGCAGTCCACGGTGCAGTAGACGCCGACGAATTGATGAAGCACACAATGATACACCTGTAGCAGTGCACCAACGTTCTGCCAACTGTCCAGATGAAGCAAAACGGTCCGTCACCGCCATGCGGACCAGGTGTCTATCATCCCGTGCTGACGTCACCTTTCGGCGTCCACTCCCGGATTTCTGAGTTGTCTGGTTCTCTTGAACCCACTGCTTCCACACTCGCATCACTGTGCTGCTGTTACGCCCCATACGAGCTGCTATTGCACGATAAGAAAACCCTCCTTCACGAAGGCCGATCATTCGTCTCCGTTCAGACTCCGTAACTTGCTGAAATGTCGCCCTCTTTCGTCGTAGAGGCATAGTTTGTTTGTTTGTTTGTTTTTTGGTTTTACGGCTCAAAGACTACAGTGGTCATGCTGCGCCGGGACCTACTGTTTTCCGAGGAATCCGAACCTCTTAAGGCCTAGGGAACCAAACCCCGGACTACAGTGAGCAGTGCGATCTTTATGAGATCTCTGAGTAAGCGTTCTTTTTGCACTGCTGGGAGTCGAACCCGGATTAGCCGCGCAATAGGAGAACGCGTTACCACAGGGCCCGTAGAGGCATAGTGACGTTTCATGTAACGTTTACCACTAACAGATAACCATACACGCCCCGCTACAGCCCTCTATTTATACGGATCCATCAGCAGTTCAGAGGGCGCTGCTCAGCCCATGCATACGCGATGACTCTGAAATTCTAATCATTTGAATAGCATACCCTAATTTGCATTTCCTGAAAGTTTCAGCTCAATCAAGTGATTCCTTCATGGTGTTGCAATTTTTACAAACAGGAATATAATTAGTGGAGGACTTATTTCCTCCTAAATGCAACGTTTTACTTTTTCATAAAAAATGCACACAAAAAAGTATGTTGCAGAACGATCAGACTGGAGACTGATCAAGTTCCCCGATCATCGTCTTTCAGTAACACTTACGAGATGATGAAAAACGAGAACTTGATTATGATGATCTTTACTTTATGATGAAAAACGAGAACTTGAAAACGTAGTATTATTTATGACACGATAATTTTCGAGTATCACTGCAGCTTTATATATTCATCAATTGATTGTAAATAGAAGACATTAAAATACTTTCAATAAAATGAGATCTCTGCTAAAAATCGCCCTTAAAACGCCAATGACAACATCGAGGCTAAAACGATGTTGTTCTGCATTGAAGATAAGAACTTTAAGCAGCAGCTTTCCAGGAGATGGTCTAGCACGACTAGCTTTGCTGAGTACAGGAAAAAGCCTGACAGGCAAAATTAGAAACTTCAACGACAATGTTATTGAAGTATTCAATCGTCGGAAAAAGGGGAAGCTTTTTGTCTACAAAATTTCTCCCTAGAAATACTCCCATATAATTATATATATAGAATTATATAATTATATACTCCATATAATTATATATATAATAGAATTATATAATTATATACTCCCATATAATTATATATACCCCATATATATATATATATTAGAATTATATAATTATACACTCCCATATAATTATACATATAATAGAATTATATAATTATATACTCATAGTTATATATAATAGGCGTATTATATATATATATATATATATATTATTAATTATATAATATAATAGGCGCCCATGTGTCTTGACAAAAATTATTATCAATCCTTTCGTCATAAGACGAAAACAAACAGCGAAATAGATCTGCCCCTTTCAAATGTTCACTTTCATGATTAAAGCTCGGATGTTGATGACATTTGCATTTTTTGCATTTTTTACATTTTTTTGGCTTGCAGATACAGAATTTACTTCCTTTGTACAAATGTCCCAGGCAGCGCTCATGCATTTTGCTTTGACATTCATTTTTATGTAAGAATATCATTTTATAATATATCATTATATAAGAATATCGTTTTATATATATTTGAAATTCATTTTATATATTTTATATCATTGAATATAAAAATATACATTTTATATATTTTTATTCATTTTTTCATAAGTCAATGATAAAGTTGGGGGCCACTACACCGCTAGCGCAAGTGAAACAGTCCAAAAACAAGTTGAAACATGCTGGTTCATTGTCCAGATTTCTGTGGTAAGAAACCACTACTTACTTACATGCGTAAGCTTGCTTTTTTTCTGTTTTTAGGGCATTTTATGCGATTTTTCCTTGTTTTAGGTCATTTTTTGCCAATTTTTTTCATAAAAGTTAAATTTTCGTACGAATTACAAACAAGTTGCAATAACCAAAACTATGATTTCTAGACAAAAAAAAAGCTTCACCAGCTTTCATTATCAATCAACTAGGTATATCAATAGCAGCCTTTTTAATTTTGCCTTTAATGCCGTTCCCAACCTTTATTTCAGACGTATGCAAACTTTCATTTTAACACTGCGATCACATTTCGCAACTGTTGCTGCAATGACATATGTAAGTTTCTTTCTACGAGTCGTTGCACCATTATATGTAAGTGTTGAGACGACCTTCTCACGTATAAGAATTTGCTTTCAGAAAATAAAATAGACTTTTGACAAGGTTAAAAAACGCATAATTATTTAGTGCAATTTGGATATTCTTGCAAGAGATTAGATTACACATCATTAAATTTAAACTATAACAGGTATACACTTCTTTTTTTTTCATTTTCTTTTCTTCTAACGTATCATGGTGAAAGAATTAAAATTCTGAACTAGGAATTGTTTAAAGTTGAAGTTATTTAATTTACAACTTGAAGAAAATTTAATATAACTTGTTTTTGTGGCAATTTTTTTAATCTTAAGGGCATTTTTTAGGAATTTTTTTTCTTCATGGTCCCTGCCCTATTTATGATGCTATCATTTGTTTCTATGAATTACGCGTCAGACGATTTTACAAATTGTGGGATCTGGGTGGTTGGTTGAATTTGATACAAAGATAACAAAGGTCATTCTGAGTTGACGAAATTAAGGAAGTAGGTAGGTTTAAACTAAAGACCAAATAAACCTTATAGAATGGTAAAAAACGTGTTATAAACACTAGAAACAAGCGAAGCCATAAAATCCAATATGGCTGACGAATCCGATGTTAGATAAAATACTAAAAATCATTTCATGATGAAAAGAAGGGTATAAAATGTCTCGAAGGTTAAAACCATTTTGGTTAAAAGATTTTCAGAACCTAAAGTTTCTCTTATTCATGTCTTTACGGCGCAAGAACATCAAAGAACATTCTGCGCAGGGACCCAACTTCTTCGAGGAATACGAAGCGGCAAAGCCTTGGGAAACCATCTCCAGAAATACAATCAGCAGTTGGTAAAGTTGGCTGGTTGGTTGTAGTTTTATGGCGCAAGGACAGCGAGGGTCACTTTGCATTAAACAAGGTGGGAACACACATTCGAGTTTAGTATGTAATGCGACAGGAAGACGACATCATGATAGGTAAATGAAAACAGAACTCCATGCCAAGTTCTAAAACTCATCGTTGTTTGACAAACTGAAAACAAGTAATTTACTAGTAAACAGCAGCTGATAAAAATTTAAATACTTTTACAGTCAACAAAAACTGAGAATATCACAGATTACGTTTGCTTTCAGTAATTTTAAGGGTAAATGAACAGTATTTTTAGTTAAGCAAGACGTTCAAGGTTTTTTTCTTCTAACATAATTAAATAAAATATTATCAGAAAATAAAAACAAGCTTCGTAAATGGAATATCATTATAAAGATGGCTGTTACATTAAATTAATTAAGTTTTGAACGTTTGTGGATTTTTTTTTTATGCCGGAAAGCAGTCAAAACGTACTGTCAAGATTTTTTCAATTATGTTTTTAAAACAACTCGAAGGTTTTTAAATCATGCTGTCAAAATTTGCGATTAAAAAATCTCTACTTGAAATCCATAAGAAGAAAATTAAAAATATTAGATTTTAAAATGTATTTTAAGATACAATTAAAAATTTTCTTTTATATAAAAATGGCTAAAATTAAATTCGGAAACACTTGTCTGGAAAAGTTGTTTTACGAATTAAATTCGGAATATATTAAAATTTTTAAAATCCCTACAAACAGTATTAGATAGCATACAAGGCATAAGATAATAATAAATAATAAGATGTGAGACAAGCAGCATAAGATAACATACAAGGGCGCAATCTTCACTTGGCAAGTGTGAGAATAACAATTTAACAGGAAATTCAATTGACAATGAATAATCATTAATAATAATTCATATGATATATTGAAATGATTTAGTTACGTATTGGCGTACGATGAAGTATTCAAAATCGCTAACAAAATTCATGAAACAAACACCAACATTTTTCTCATTTCCATGTTGCTCTGTTGTTCCCAAAGTTGTTATGGGCTTTAAATTTATAAATTATTGCCATAGTATTCGAAAGAAAAACCCACGAAAATGTTAACTTTATGTATTATTTGTAATTGATCATGATGTGGCGATTACACATGTTTCCATTATCTTTCATGCGTTTTTACATCCTTTGGTACACCACGAAGATTTATTTTATTATTTCATCCCACTTACTGTTAATTCATTTGCACTAAAATACTTACCTCTATACGAATTCAGAACGTTTCTGACTCAGTTTGTGCAGGGGCAGAAATTATATCCGAAGCTACAAATTTTCGGGTTCATTTAGAGAGGTGGGCGTTTCAGATATATTTTTGTGAATTAAAAGTATCAGTAAATTAAAGGAAATTTCACAATAGCGGAGTAATAGCGCCATGTAAGACGAACATGATGTTGAATCCCATTTCCCAATCGACTTAAATACCAACTCTGGAGATGAATATTCTGTCAGAGGAAAGAAATTCTTTATGTTACAATAATAGCGAGGTGCGGGCATCTACCTACAACCAATCTATTTGAGTCAATACCAAGCTATTTCAGAATAGATGCCTTAAATATTAAAATAGTTTATTCGTTTTTGAAAGCAAGAAAATTGCTGAAGAAGTTTCTATATTTCAACATATACGTTATCTAGCTTAAATTATATCTCACTGACCCATCGACAGAGGATTTGATGCATGGTAAAGAACAGAAAATGATGAAGTCGGAAAGTAGTTGGAACTCTAGCGACATACCCCTTCATCTTTGCTAATAGAATGTTATTGTAAAGTCCTCCAAACTATTTAAAAACGTTAACAAGAAAGTTACTAGGAAAAGACATTAAAATTGTTATATATGCTGAAAACACCAACCAACAATATCAGTAATAGTAAATAGAATTGGATTAAAAGTATTATAAAGTCAATTAATGAACTCTTATATTTATAATACTGTTTAATATATTATACGTTACATACATATTTATTATAGTATATATATTTTTCTCTCTTCAGAACCTGTTATAAAAAGTGAGAAAAAGTTGAGACAGGGACAAATTTCGTTGCATAAAGGGTACTCTTGCCAATTTTACCTTCTAAAGTCTACATCTCCGGAATGTAGTTGTTAGTGATATTGTTTTCAAAAGATTCTCTTAAAATACTGATATGGAGCTCTAAATTTTCTATCTCGAATCTAAAACGAAACGAATCTAAAACGAATCTCTCGAAACTGATCCATAGTGAAATATTTTACGTTCGGAAAGAGAGAAACACTCATAGATGATATACCCATTTTTCTTCCTCTTGTTTTCGCTGTTCTGCTGTTTGCTTTCGTAGGCGAGTTTGCAAATCTTGGAGGATTTATTCTTTGTAAGACGTATCATCTTCTTGTTAGTCTTGAAGTGGATAGAAGTCTGAGGAATAGAAAGAATCAGTTTTTCTTGTTTAGCCTTTTCACCAGAATCCAAAACATGAAGACGAAATTCGTCGATGTTTCCAGAAAACTTGGAAATTTCCGTACGGATATTTCTGCTCCCGAATTTTCTTTTCTTCTGAGGCTGTGGGGCTCATAGCATGTCTTTCTTAAGGTTGTTCGATATCATACGTGCTGGTTACTTTCTATGTTCGGGAATTACCAATTTGTAATTGGTTCATTCACAACGGAAGAAAAAATATTACAATTTTTCATCTATTCAGAAAAAGAACGACAGAAATAACCAAACATTAGTTTTTATTTTCATTCACAAATCTGAAATAACTGGATGTAGGAAATAAACTATAGGATGATAAAGCCATAGACGAAGAAATTGTAAGGTTGCTATCATAATTGGTATACACAATTCCATGAAACTTATTGTTAATAATGATATGAAGACCTAAATAATATCTAACTAAAAATCTATTAAGATTTTAAGAATTGGCTCCATTAACGGTAAAAAATGTAAGTAATTATTTGTAAGTTAAAACAGTTAAATTAAGGTACGTTTTGCTAAATTATTGTTTAAAAGTTTGCATGAAATTAAATGTTTTCTAATTCATTACACAATTGTTGTTCTTAAATGGTTTTCAAAAAGATACTCTGTTATAAAATAGGACATGAATGAGTAACCTAAGGCAAGAGTGCCAAATGTGGCACATGGACTAATGTTTAATGGCACGTGCAATAATTTAAACGCAAAAATATATTCCAAATGTAATCGTTAAATTTCGAAACATTACTTGATTTATCGTACTGGATGGACAGAAAAAGTAACATTTACAACTTGGTGATTGGTGGGGGCCTGCTGGAATGTGGAGTGAGATTGCAGTATTACTACGAAAGGACACTCATAGAATGTGGCCATCCCCCAGAATAGATACTTTCAATGTTAAACACTTGCCTCAGCAGTTTAGTGTCTGGCATACGCAGAGGGGTGTTGATGGCATTTATAACCTCCCATGGCAAAGAAATATATATTTAACCTAGTAATGTGGGAATTGTAGCTCTATAATCCCCCCCTTAAGCCTATAACCCCCTTACAAACTTTCTGTGTACTCCTATGGGTTACTTTCTTGGGCTTTAGATCCGCTGGACTACAGTATGTTAAGCTTCAATTCAATTTGGTCGTGTGCAAACGTATCGCGATACATAAAGCTGTACAAACTTATCGCGATACATAAAGCTGTACAAACTTATCGCGATACATAAAGCTGTGTAGAGGTTACGTTAAATGCATAGGCGTCAGGTTAAACTAACAGCCTTGCCAATCCTTTGCTGATTTCAATTGAGAAATTAGTCAAGAATTTGAATTGGGGCCCCATCAGCAACTTTCCTCTTACTAAAATAAAGACTGTTGGCAATTGTTAATCTTACGTTACTAAATTTTACGAATTATTGTAAAGCTGTTGTAAGGCTTAAGATTTTTAAAAATACGCTCACGTGCTAGTGTCAAAAATCAACACCTTCCTTTATCGAATGATGGCGGATTGGGGAAATTAGGATTGTATCTAAATCTCTGTTAGGATTTTCCCAAAGGAGAATTCTCTCCACGGGATTTCCCCTACAGGGAAAATCTTAAAACGGTGACGTCAGAACATCCTCTTTTTCCTCACTCTATTATGACTTCATAAAAGGCAGGTACTGGCTCTCAAACCGTAATGCTATTCAAAACTATCCGACTCAAATTAACAACCACTATATGGAATAGTCTCTTAGTGAAACTTAATATTATCTAAATTTAACATTTAGTAATCGCTAAAGTGTGACCAAATTTGAATTTTTTACATACAAGATAAACTTCTTATGCGAACTAAATCATTATCACCTCATGTAAAACATTGTAACCATCCAAATAAAGTTTGATTTGATTTTTTTCTCTGCACAGTAATATGGTGAATCATTCAAATATCGAAAATGCAAACTGTTTAAATAGTTTGGTTTGAAAAGGATTATTATTTTATTTTCTGGAGAGAAATTTACAAATTGTACGTTAGAGATGATCTGTGTTCAGATAGTTCTTGTGCAATATAATGTCTTGCTCTGCGTTGACATTTCTGTAAGATCTAAGATATTTCTTTCTTGAAAACAACTTTTATATTTGAATAATGCAACGGAGAGTGTCCAAAGGATGGACGGATAAACAACTCACCGACGAACTAGCTAGCTTGATGAATATACAGCCTACATCTTCAGGACAATATCATGATCGATGAAACTTGGAGAGACCTTCATTTAACGATGAGTTGATAATAATTGAAAACGATGCATGGAAAATTAATCGATAAGTCTAGTATCGATGTTGGACGAGTAATCGCACTTCCAGTCAATCGATAATTTCTGCAATTAATTCAAGATGTGTTAAACTCTTGAAGATCGCTTTCCACTAATTGGATGAGTGCGCACTACAGTTTATCTAATATTGGATTAGTTTTTATTAAGGAGATTAATGCATCAGCAGTATTGGTTATGCTGCTTATTTTTTTCTAGGTTTCTCACATTTGACGTCATTCTGCAAATATAAAAGGAATAAACAATAAATTCGGGCCATTTTTTAGTGGTGTTGCTTCAAACACTAGTTCACGAACTTTTTGTTCTTTTCCGGAACCCTTTTCTTGCCACATGCCTAGTGCCACGGGGAAACTCACTATAAATATTACTTGCGGAAAACGAAGGGTTATTGATGCTGAATTACTCGTAAAGAAAATAATGATTTTACGGCGCCTGGTTAGATCCGAATTCACGACCATTTGATAGCCGGTCAAGTGCTCTACCAACTAAGCTACAGGCGCCAACCATTTCTTCCCTCATAAGCATATTTCGTTTCGAATGACCCAAAGCGTAATCTTTGAAAGTACAACATAAATATAAGAATATTTTGAAGCTGCAGTATGTTTTTGCATCTGTCTGCGTTTTCGAATAATACAGGAGAATTATTTTTGTTTTATTTACAAAGTTATTTTTTATTTTCTGTTAACGGAGTTCAGAACTAAGATTGCAAATTTACTTTTATATTTCGTAGGTATACGTTTGGGGTTTGTTCAACAAGCGAAAGAGATAGAATGCTTTCGTATCTTTGCTTTTATTGTCTCTCAAGTCTGCTCTGAAATCTTTGGACATTTGTCTTTTGCGAAAGAGAGCATCTTTTTTTATATCTTTGAAGAAACGTGCATTTTAGCATAAAGAGAATTTTTCACATATTTTCTTCACTTTAGCAAAGGTTTAGACGAAATCCGTGAAAAAAGTCGCATACGTATATCTTTGTAAACGAAGTCCAGTTGCCGCTTTCCCATTATAATCTTTTATTGAAAATATTGCGTGAACTTATTTCCTCTATTACATTAAAAACAAAGCTTTACTGTCATTACTGAAATGACGTATCGTTATAAGATTTTTATTAAAATTTGCAACTACGATTTTAGTTAATATGATTTAAATATATTAAATAAACAAAATGATATGTATTCATAGGCATGGAATTATTGTATTGTTCTTAAATCTGTTTAAGACAAAAAAAATTTCGAAAACTTACCATATTTTATTCATTTAGTCAGAAGCCTTTCAATGAAATGATATTTACATTATGCATTAAACAGAGAATGTTTCATTTATTATACATTACACGAAAATAAACTTATATTCTCAATTTTTTAAGCCAGTGGCTGATCCAGGATTCGTTTGTTGGTGAGAATATAAATCGTTATTAAGATTTTTGATAAATTGTTAACCCCCTTTCAAAGAGGTAATTTACTTCATAAAATTCTTGTTTCCCAATGACCGAGGCCATATATAACATAACATTAATTATTTACTACAGAAGTTATTACAATATAAAATATTATGTATGCGGTAATATGATTGTATAATATAGTATTTAGTTACAATTATTTTTCGAAATAAAGAGTCATTTTGGTATATTTTAATTTTATTACTTTTTCTGATCTAAGAATCCATGGTCTTACACCTCCTTTTACTAATCCAATACTTTTCTTCGTCTCTTACATTTTTTAGTCGTTTAGACCATCCCCTCAAAATATAACCTTTGTATGCTGAATTTGATACTTATAAATTTGGCCTTTTTTCTCAAAACCATCAAAGACTGGCACACTTTTAACTCTGAAATGATTTGTTCCTCATCTTTAATCCTTTTCACCCAGATATTGTTACGCGTTTAATTATATTATTTTAGCGTTTTTAATTTATATTATTCTGAATGTGTTTATTGTTATTCTTGTTTTCTCGTATTCATTGGTAAATAATTTTAGTTCTTATAACTGAGAAACTATATTAATAAATTAATCTATATACTATTTTAAAACCATAAAACTACTATATTTTCAAATATGATAAAAAAATTTTACAAAATAGACAGATTTGCTTTAAATTTATTTTATAGATTCGCATTGAGGATATTTATTTTGAGTTTATAGGTTTCTGAAAAGCTGCTTCTTCCGATTTAAATTCATGGGTAATTTTAATCCTGATAAATGCGCTGCATATATTACTTTATCTGAAAAATTACCAATACATCTTTTCTTTTCCAATAGTGGTGTATAAGGAGGAGGAATAGAGCATAAGTATCAAGAAAAGGGAGGTAAACCTAGAAAACATTACGCATATCATAGGTATTTGGACAGGGAACAGCTGGACGTTCGCCAGACTGTATTCGATATTTGTATCTATAGACAGCGAGAGAGAGAGAGAAAGAGAGTGTGTGGGGGATTTCGACTTCCAAAAGCCATATTCTTTTCTCCAGGAGACTGATCGTTATAACAGAAGCGGAAAAAAAGTTGGACGAGGGAAGGATGTTCGAAGATATCGGTCTTTTCTTGATCTCGGGAGCTGTAACGTCATTACTTATCTGGGATCAGGGCGAAGAGGAATCCGGGATCTGTACTTTCGCTCCAATTGAGCCCACCCTGTCACCGTATCAACTCTCACAAGACTTGACAATATGGGGATTCCGCCTCTCCGCCTTAGAAACCTTGTTTAGTAAACCGATGGTGTGCGACGGCACATCATCATGACGTAGATCCCGCAGTTGACGGGCAAAAGTATTGGGAAAAAATTGTCTCCAATTAGCATACGACGTGTTTCCACATTGTGTTAGCTATGTAGTCGAGGAAATCTTGTTAACTGGGGAATTTTGAACCTTCTTTAAAACATTTAATCCCCGATACTTTGAGGTTTGGAGGTGTATGGCTATGTATGTAAATTCCGTGGAACAAATTGTCTTTCGATATCGTGATCATAAATGTTTTTTAATCATTGCTTATAGATAAGGCTCTAATTTTATTGCGACGAGAATTCCCATGATGTTTTTAATCGATTTCGCGAATTTTAGGACTTTTAAAAATTTCGCAAATTAGATTCTTTCCTTATTATCTAATTTCTATTACAATTTTTGTATTGGTTTCCATATTTAAGTAAATAACACTGCGGTCTCCATGGAAATTTTTAATTGAAATTTGGCAGGAAAATGTATTTAAACTACGTATGTAGTTTAAATACAAAATTTCTAACACCTATAGGTGCTAGAAATTTTGGATTATAATTTTGAGGGTTAAGCTCTTAAATGTTAGAATCTCATTCATTTATTCGAGAAAGAGTGTATAATAATTCAACGCACAGTAAATGATCTATATGGACGTATTTTACTGTCTGAAAATTGAGAACAACTCTTTTTTCAAATTTGTGTATAATTTTGTTTCCTTTTGGTGTCGATAGATGGCAAAAGAATTTCACATTTCCTTTTCATGCAGGCAGATGCAGATATAATTTTAGATAACATAAAAAACCACGACCCCCCATCTCTAAAAAATAATTCGGTCAACTCTAAATTTCGCATGCGAATTCTTTTAGACCAAGTATGCAAATGATTAAATTTTCAAAGCCAATGAGTGTTAACTTCGATCATAGCGCGCATTTCTATTTTGCAACGAGCATCGTATAAAAGAGGTAAAATTTGCGAACGGTTTATTTTTTTTCGTTGTCGGCGTTGCAGTTCCCTGGAGACGCAAACAATAATGCCGTTACGACGTTGACGAAGACCTTATAGCCAATTGGACGACTTCGAACGTGGTCGCATAGTCGGGATGCTTGAAGCTGGCTGGTCCTACTGAGCAATAGGCTGCCACCTGCACCGTACGGACACTGCTGTTCAAGGGTGTTGGCAGCAATGGTTTCTGCGAACACTGTTGCCCAAAAGTGTTGGCTACAACGGTTGCTGCGAGGAACTTATCGGCAGAATAAAGGCTCTGGAAGGCCAAGGTGCACGAATGAGTGTCAAGATCGGTTGGTTACGCGGAAGCCCAGGACAGACCCAACGGCATCATCGTCTGCCATCCAACATCTACAACATGCTACAACAACGTCAACAAAACATCTACAGTCTCTTCCATACAACCCGTGGCAACTTCCGTTATTTCACGACACTGGGCTGAGGTAAGATGGCGCTCACATCGGCTTTTAAGATGGTTGCCTTTAACGCACTGGCGTACGCAGGAGGTATTCATGGGGTTGTAACCCCCATTGCAATGAAATTTTGTATATTTAACATAGGAATATATGAGTTGTAACTCTGTAACCCCCCATTGAGCCTATAACCCCCTTATGAACCTCTCTTACTAATCACCTTTATAAATCGACCAGCTCCCTTAACGACCACCTGTTTAGAAACAGATTCCCTCACCCCCATAAACCCAATGCTAAATTTACCTTCACTCAGATAACACCTCTCTGAACGGCCGCCTTTTCACGGAATCGACGGTGGTAGCCTTAGGCAGGTTATGTTTTCTATATATTTTCTCATAATCAAACGCAAAGTAATCACAGCTGCAGTTGATTAATGCCTTGAATCTCGAATTTACTAGATAAAGATGCCATCAACTGTAGGCATTAGTGTACCCGAAAACTCTGCTGAGGATACGCACTATATCTCTCTCGGAATTAATCGTAATTTCCTTGCCATCATATTTTCAGAACATGGGAAATTTGCATTACGATAAAAAGTAGATTTTAAAACATCTTATGTTTTCTGCCCAAGTAAATGTTCTAATTAGTTATTTCACTTAAGTGTAAAAAAAAAGTTAGTAGACACAGCATATTTAGCACATAATCTAAACTTAATTGTTTAAAATATGGCAATTATGTTTTATGTTCTTATTTTAACATTCTTTGTAAGGTAATATTTTATTACATCCTCTTTAGCTTTTGTGATAGCTCCTCAGCGGTTTAATATATTATTTTTTAACGGTTCACCGTCTTTATCAAAACCTGTCCAAAGAATTTTTAAAGTAGAAACAAGATCACTTTTTTTTGATCCCTTGGAGGCAAAATTTCCAGACATTTCTTTATAATTTTCCATTGGAATTAAAATATGTTGGGCTTTCCAGCCAAAAAAAATTTTCTTTTTTAAGACATCTAGTAGTGATTTCAGAAATGTAACAGGAAGCTTTTTTTTGCTAGAAAATGAAATCACTATCACATAAATATTGTTCTATCGGTAGCAAAGTGCTTATGAATTTCTTGGTACACACTTCGGAATTGATTCTTCCGTACCCTATAAATCCCTGTAAGTACCTGTAGTTACCCTGTAAGTCGCCAAACATACATTCCCTGATGACCATAAAACAAATCAAACATGCTTCCATCGCTAAAATGTACCTTTTCCCAGTCCTAACGAGTCAATAACAGTTTCTGCTTTCACTGCCTAGCAGTCCTCTGCTGATCTGAAACAATTCGTGAAGTCGTATTAATCCCCTAAATTCACAAATATTCACATTTATTTTCACATTTTCTCCTTGAAAATCTCTTTGAAATACTTCGGTAGCGATTTTCGCGTCTCTCTATTCCATTCTCATCACTTAGTTTAGCTATATTATCTTTTGACTTCTAAAGAATCTATCTTTGTTGGTTGGATTCGATTGCGCAAGGAGAGCTAGGGTCGCTCACTTTGTCAAACAAAGTGAGGCCGTACATACAGAAGCGATTATATTGAAAACTAAGGGTGTTTGAATACACTTGGAATACTGTGGAGCGAGTATCAGTATGATAATCGAACACGCCATTACTGAACAACAGCAGGGCCCAATTTCTTATCTGTAAACTATTGAGTTTGGCCTTTGCATAGATACACTATACGAAGCTCCTTAGATTCTAATACGTCACTTGTTCGACGCATATTTGCGAATAAGTAATTGAAATTCACATGTAAACGATTCCTCGCATGCGAATCAGTTTAGTGGCTTCTGAAATGTATGCTAATCTTGTGCTTTCTTCTAAGCCAATCGGAAAAATTTCAATTATTCTTATATTTTGAACCATCTCTTGAGTAGGGTTCCGGCTCTGGTTCTCGGAGAGAGCGGACGCTCAGCACATTGCTTTTCTTTCTTCTTTCATTTTTCACTTTTATTTTATTGTTTTGTCCCTTCTTTGTCTTGACTCAAAGTTTATGGATCCTGGTTTTGCCTTGCATCGATGGATTAGATTTAATCGGTTTAATTGAATTTTTCTGCCCAGCCCCCGCCACCTCGGTTGCTTTCTTTCCAACACTTTCAGGGCGTTTTCAAGTATTACTTAAGCCATATATTTGCCATTTCAATCCCCCAAAGTGCTTACGTAATATTTAAAGCTCCCTTACCCAGTGTGATAGTCAGGCTTGTCTAGGGGGTTAAAACACCCCCAAAAATCAATTTTACCCCCCTAAGAATCTTAGATTAAATTAAATTTTTAATCCCTTTGAGTTTAATTCTAAATGATTTTTTCCATCGTCACCAATAGTAGTTGTTTGTTTTTGGTTCAGAACTAACCTTGTTTAACGTCCCAATTTTATGAAGCACAAAACGCAGGTACGCCGGCCACTCGGGCACTATCAATTTATTTTGGAAAGTTAAAAGCAAGCAGTAACCGTAATTCGGTTAGCGAGTAAACAAACATCATATTTCGACAGGTGATCGTTGAACAACGAACTTCCATTTTATTTTCTGTCTATTCCTGTCGGTTTTTCAGATTCTAGTTTTAATTTCTCTAAAGTTTATGTCGTTCGCGTTAAATTATATCTGTTTTTGGCTGTAAAGTGACTATAAATTGCGTGTTGTGAAATTTCAAGTTTGTAATTACCGTGATTTTATGATGTACTTGAAGATTTAAATTTTAAATGCAATCCTAAAACTATGATGGCTTTGTTTCGATATGGATTTATAAGTTCAATTTCTAGTGGCCGTTGGGCCAGTACGAGTACTATATGCACAGGGTCTGAACTAAATATGGTTGGAGAAAAACAGCAACGAGTACTCGAGGACCAAATGAATGATCAGGTTGAAACAAGCACGACCATAAACGTTATTGTTGATAACCCTAATAATGTCACTCCCACGTTTCTTACAAGCAAATGTAGTATAGAGTCACGCAATGAACCACTTCCAAAAATAATAAAGTTGAATAATCGGCCAAAAAGACAAACAGTCAGACAAAGGTACCAGACGTTAAATGCTATAAAGCAGCTCAAAACATAATATCCCTGGTTAGTTAGTTGGGGTGGCTAAAGAAACCCCATAGCCGAATTTGCATTCCAGAACGAAGAATTCTAAAAGAAGATAAAGTACTCTTCTGACTCCGCACCCCCCTGAATTTTGAAATACCCCCCCAAACAAGATTCCTAGATACCACACTGCCCTTACCGTTGCTAAAGATGAATTAATTTAACAATTTGCTAGAAATATTAAGAAATGCACCGGTAAACTCAATGTAATTGCGATGAGAATGCCTTTAATGATAGAATAAAAACTCCATAATTATTATATTTCTATTTTGCAGCTAATTTTATGTTTATTTAGTTACTGGAAGTTTATTACTGGAGAATTACAAAGGATATGAAACTCGAGATGAGTTTTAACGTCTGAAAAATAAGACATAACGTGGCGAGCGGAAATTATTTTGTAATTTAAATGAAATCATGATAATAAAGCGGGCCTCATTAAATGCATTTAGCGAAATATTAAAACGTAACATGTGAATTTATTTATGCATATAAATTGCTTTGAGAGTGTGATTGCCATTGCGATATTAAACACGTTTTCTTTCGTTTCAGAGAAATGAAATCATTGGATGTATGTTTCGGACCTGGATATTCTAAAACTCGCATGATTTATTTTAATATATGCATTTACACGAACGATAAACCACTCAGACGATGACTATGTACGGCATATCACTCCATAATTTTATTGTTCTAGAAGTATGAAGCGAAACATCTTTTACTGTTTCAGATTGGAAACATTGAGCAAGAGTTATTGATTTAGTGAGCGAATAGTAATAAAATATAATCTTGAGAATAGTATTTCAGCACATAAATTCATTGCAGCGCACGAGGAGAACCAAGTGTAGTACACAAGCTATGACGAAAAATTACGGCCATGAGAAACAAGAAAAAATATACAAGATGCAATATATTTAACACTTTTTTTTTAATTGTTTTACTTACGTTTGTCTTAATGTACAAACAAGGGCAAATATTTGCATTTTACTGAATTTTAGTTATCAACTTATCATTTTTGTTTCAAACACTTTCCATGTTTCTATTATTCACCGTTACAAATACGTTAGAACTCTAATCAGTCGTGACTTAAGAGATCAAACGATTATGGAGATAAAAGCGGGGCAAATATTGGAAGTATTTATTCACTGTAGCGGCCGTGTAAATTTTAAATTTAACGAACCATTTACAATGATAACAAAGTAATTATTGAGGTACTAATAAATTCTATAAATGATAAAAAATAAGTTAACTTTGATTCTTTTTGAAATCACTTCTAATTTTCTATTTAAACAGACAAGCTTCATTTACACAGCATATACAATATTATGGCACCAAGCACTCGTTGAATCTTAACTAAATCGAATACTTATCAGCGCAGTTAAGCATTTTCTCTAAATCTGTTAGATGGTTAGATTTATTACCTCCAACACCTCCATCTGACATTGCATAATGTCGAATGGTTACCGAGGCTTCAAAATCTTTTGTTTTATTAAGTGGTGATGGATTTTCTTCATTTTTACCTTCACCGCTTTCACTTCCATGCATTACTTCTAAAAATTTCATAGTTAAATAATTCAGGGTTGCTTGCAGTGCCTGATTTACGCAGGGGCACACGGGGCAGCTGCCCCGGGCCCCTAAATTCCAAATTTAGTCGAAGATATTCATGAAAAGTAAACGAACCACATAAGCGATTAAGTTTTTTTGGTTAATCTACTGATGGCATAACAAGCTAGTCAGTCGAAGCTAGGCACCGGCCCCTTTTTCTTAGTCATAAGTGGCGCTGGTTTAGGGCAAAACCAGGGGCAGACTCAGAAGCGTAGCTATAGAATTTTAGCCCCAATGCAATTGCTGATAGAGCCTCCCCACTACCACATACCAGGATCCTACAATTATTCTAAGGAGCTTCGACCTTTAAAGGCCCCCATGCAACTGCATTGGTTGCATTGGCACTGCTAGGCCATTGGGCAGACTGGGTAATCTCAAAGGGCGCATACCTTATATTTTCAGAAAAATGCGAATCCTTGCTCATTCGATAATCCTATCACCCATGAGGGCCGGTGAACCGGTGTCTCAGTCTGCCCCTGGACAAAATATTTTGAATTGCCTCAAGCTTAGCTGGCTAGGCAATGTTGTTTAATACTTACCTTGGTCTTATAAATAAAAGTCATTCGCTCATACCTATAATAAACATAGCAATCAGAAATCTGTCGTGGGTACAGGAAGGAAGGAAGGGTGGGGGGCCCCCTTCATGACTGTCTGCCCCGGGCCCTGGTTGCTTGAAGACATACGGAAATGTTGTTACCGATATTTATGATGTCCCTATAAACTTTCTCAACTTTTCTATGGTGGCGAGTTATCCAGAGCAGCATTTAAATGGGCGGGAAGCGAACAAAGGTTTAATTACATTGTCGTCTAAGAGAGCTAGACAGGATTGAAGGAAAATACCGAGTCATCCACGTAACCACTTACTGAGGTTCTATTGCATACACTGTGGACATATATGGGCACTCTTCTTGTTCTCACTCTCACGTTTCAGTTCCTAAAAGACCTAGTCCATCTGAACGCGATGCGAGCCAAATCTCTACTGTCCAACTCTTTCATCTGTTGTTCTTTGGAAAGACTTCTCTACTCCATCTAGATAATTTTTTCTGGGAACGTCCCACTTCTTTTCTTTTGAGGTAATTCTCATCCTCTTAACTTAGTTTGTCTTATTCTTTCTGCAGGCCCAAGTCATCAATCTTGTTTTGCTTATTTTTGTCAAATGCGCTGGGTTTTTATAGAGATGGCATATTTTATGGATCTTTCTAATTTCTTATTCGCCGTTTGCATAAATTCACCTGCATGTATTCATTTGGGAACTGCGGTTCGGAGAAACCATCAAACGAATAGGAGCGAGTTTAATATTAAAGTCTTTAAATGTATTAGAGACACGCGGATAATAGCAAAGTCGGGTATATAAGAAATATTTCGTAAAGACTTGGACTTCAATAATAAAAACCAAATGATGTTTATCTCGTATCATTAAGATCGCTGTGAAAATGATAACCCTTCCTAAAAGTAAAAGTCTTTGAAGTTTAATGCAATTGTCCTTGTGAAAAATACCAAATGGTTTTAAAAATGTACTGGAAAACATTTTACACTTATTTGGTGACGAAAAGTAAAGTTACTAATTCACGATTTGGAAGAGAAAGTGTTGCATATATATATAGTAGAACCTCCATATAACGAACTTTCGTATAGCGAAATTCTCTATATAGCAAAGTTTTGGTAAATCCCCATGGTCATTACATATGAAAGTGTTTCTATGTAACCCAACTTTTAACGATATCAGGTTAACAGTTGTGCAGCAGGATATTAGAATTTTTTTGCACAAAAGCATGAATGTGTTTGAAAGAAACATTAAATACGTTTTCATTTTAAGATAAGAATTTTTCAACTCTCTTTTTTTTTTTTTTATGTGCATGTATATTTCACACTTAAAAACACTCGTTTTTAAATGGTTGAATGTTATTTATGAGAAACAGTCGTTTACTGAAAAACGGGATTTTAATTGTGGTATCATATTGCACTGCCCTGGTTCATGAATACATCGTTTCCACCTAGCGACTTTTTCATATAATGGATTTTTTTCATGGAACCATCCATTTCGTTATATGGAGGTTCTACTATACAATATGTAACATCTTACATAATTATGTTTCGCAAGTATCTAGTTAATTTCCAATACTTTTTATAAGTCACACATTTACTCTAAACTTCATAACTGAAGTTAAAAACAAAACTTTGAAAAAAAAAAAAACCTTCGAAATATTACATAGTACGTGTCCGTAAGGATACTATTTTATGGGCCTCATATTCAATGATTAAGGGAAGACAGAGAAATAGAAATTCCAATTTTGCCATTCTTCGGTGAAAAGAGATTACGCGAATTTTGTTTCAGATATTTTTAGGATGTTCAAATAAGAAACCAATATTTGTCTGGAATAAAAAATTCATAAACATGTACTCCTCGAAAATGGAACAGAAAGATGAAGTGCGGTTTTTGCTGAGCAGGGAATTTTTTCGCCTGCCTTTCCTTTCGAATTAAAGCAAAAAACTGCTACACCGTGACATGTGCTGCGAGTGCTCGTAAATAAGCTTTTTCTTCCTATAGAATTTATTCAGTTGCCCCGCAAAAATATTTGACTTTTTTTTAATATTAAAGACTTCCTCATTGTCTTTCAGCTTTTCGGAGAAGTTGAAAAAAATAAACAACAGTTTGTCTTTTTTTGTGAAAGCCTTTTAAATTTTTCCGCAAGAGAGAGAAAAGCTTCGAGAGTTCGTTAAAAATGCTTTACAGATTCTTGACAGGTTTACGAAAAGTTTTATAATCCTAATTTAATTATTCACATACCTAATTTTAAAAACAAAATATTATACATAACATAATGGAAACAAACTAACACGAAGGCGTGGCTTAGATGGTCAAATAATAAAAAGTGTGGTGATTCCAGTAATTGATATTTTTTTAACCGTTTGATACGTACAAAAATAATAAATTTTAAGCAAAAACTGGCTAAATCTGTTTTTCGTGTAGCTTAGAATTAAAATTCTCAAATATTTACTGGAAAGTTACTCTTATATTTTACTGAACAATTAATAATAAAGTGAGCACCAAAATTTGATACCAGTAGCTGGTCAAGAATTACTGTGAAATATGGGTGTCCATTTTTCTTCTGATCTTTTACCGTGACCTTTAATCAAAATTCATAAAATTTTATTTTTGAAAATGTAGCTTTATATAATATACAAATATTTTCCACTCCTATATCTGCCTATACGAGCTTGTTTCAATTATGAAAATGTTGGTATACGATATTCGTACACTGATACAGTTTTCAGTAGTCTCGACTGCTTATGTTTATATAATTTTGCAACTACTGAGAAATGAGGCACAATTTTAACATCCACCCAATCCAAATACATCGACTTAAAATTATGGTAAACTTAAAAAAAACACAGTAATCGAGGAGATTATGGTGAAAGCACCTGCAACTGGTATCTGCACGTAGAGTTAGAGAGCCTTACTCAACAGTAGTCTTCGTTTTGCCATTAACCAACATATCTTATCCTGGAATTCTTATTTTTTGTCCTACCGGGGGTTCATTAACTTTAAAAATATTTCATAATTTATCTCTATGATACAACTAGTTCAATACTTTATTGAAGTAAATAAAAGGATGTATAGGAATAGAGACTTCACGCGCTTTCTTCACTGTCTCTCTCAGCTTTCCGTATCAGGAGGCAGATGTCACATCTAAACCCTCTTTGCTGAGTTGTTAGGTCAAACTCATATGCTTACGAAATTGTTTTGCTTTTCATTAAATGCCTGCTGGAATTACGTAAATTTTTGTTGCTTATGTATTCTAATAGTTATTATTGAAATTATATAATTTCGTTATCTGATAATGCGTAAATGATTTTATATCACAAATGGGGATATAAGCCTGATGGATTTTAAGTATCATAAAGCTTGATTTACAAATAAAATCATACATAAAATTTATGTGAAAAAAGTATTTGAACGTATTTTATATATGCCATGTAACATAGGTGCTCCCAGAATTATATGCAAGGGGGTGCATATAGGAAAAATTCCAATTGCATAAAGTTGTTTGACTCCAGTTTCTTGTGGATTCGGTTTTTCCTCTTTTTTCATATACCAAGGAGGTTCAAATTCACTTCTTACACCACTGGGTGACTGTGCCAAAATCTGTTTTGCCAAAGAGGAGAAGACAAGCAAATATATATATACACACTCAGGAAACGAGTGCAAGTTGCAGCTGAGATTTACAAATGTATATTATATATATAATTTTTTTTCCTCGCCCATTCTTGGCGGAAACAGGCTTTGGGACGGGCAGAGCGCCATGTTCCCAAGCCTCTTTTTACATCACTTCTTAATGTGCCATGTCTAGAAACTTCCTGACAATGTGACACGTGTTTAGGATTGTGGCTTTTTGTATTTCAATGTAGGTGTTTGGGTCAATGTTGAGTATCTCCAAATTCGTCGCAAGCGTTTTTGGTACTATCCCTGTTGCTGAGATGACTAACGGGATGATGAGGATCTTTTCCATACCCCATATATCTCGTACTTCATGTCTGAGATCTTGGTACTTGGTGATTTTCGTTGTGTAGGTTGTCTGTATGTTATTGGTGTTGGGTACTGCTATGTCGATTAAGTACGTGGTCTTATTCGATTTATCGACGAGGGTTATGTCAGGACGGTTATGTGGGACTGTCTTGTCTGTTATGATTGCTCTATCCCAGTAAAGCTTGTGTGTTTCGTTCTCATGCACGGTCTCTGGCTCATATTTGTAGTACGGGCATTTTTCTGTCAGAAAGCCAGCATTCGCTGCCAATTTCTGGTGGACTATTTTCGCTACTTGATCGTGTCTATGTTTGTAGTCTGACTGCGCAAGGATCTTGCATCCTGCCATCACGTGTTGGATTGTCTCCGATGCCGCATGACAGTGTCTGCATTTGTCGCTTTCTATGTCTTTTCTCTGGATGAATTTCTGATTGTTCCTTGTTGCGATCACTTGGTCTTGGATGGCTAGCATGAATCCTTCTGTCTCTGGCTGGAGAGTGCCTTTGGCCAGCCAAGAATTTGATGCCTTTTTGTCAACGTGTGGTTGTTGCAGGTCATTGTAGTGCCTGCCATGTAATGGTTTTCCGGCCCAAGTTCTCAGTTTCTGTTCGTTGGCTGTTTCCAGGACACGCTCTTCGGTACTACACAGGTTTAGTGGCGTGTAATTTGCATCTGCTTGTATTATGGCTTGGATGAGTGGCGATCGGGGACTCTTCAACTGGAAGTATTGCCCGCGCATATATATATATAATGTACATATACAGGGGAGTTTTAAATACCGTACCATACATTTTTAAACTACAGCAACTGAGTTTACAAATCATTGTTGGATCGAAAAATGGAGTTTTATGTGTTTTCTTTATCTTTTCGGAGCGAATGTATGTTGATTCAGGCCAATCATGGTTAAAGAGGCCAACCTTCTTTTTAAGATTACACGCCCACTTGGCGAGATATTTTGACTTGTAGAGCCAAATTAGTATAAGATTTATTACGGCAGTATTTCGTTCCAAGAAAATAAGTTTAATTATTGGTTTTATGACTATTCAACACAGAATAGACTGAACGGAATGATTTCATATTTTGGCTAGAAACTGATTACGCATATAATAAATTAGACAGTGAATTGTAATCTATAGGCATTCGCCAAGAAAGCTCGCTAAATTCTTAAATGCAATTTTCGAAAGTAAACAAACTAGTTTGGCTGACATTATTTCACGAAAACATTCACGTGCGGAATTCGAAATAAAATGAATGCTTCTCTTATGCACGAACTGAATTGCAACTTGCAATGTGATTATAAAAATTAAAGTAATTTGTTTTCTGCTATGACTTTCAGAAATAAAATAAAAAGAATATAGAACTTCAATTTAACGAATAGAGAAAAAAATAACTTTACAGCTACTTCAAAATCTAATACGTTTAAATTTAACAAGTTAACGCTAGCTCTGTATTACTGGACGTATTCTAAACTTTTAGAATACATCCCGCGTTCGCTTTTTCACATTTTTCGACCAACTAGCTACCTCGCCACGTGTTGCCAAAAAGGTATGGCGCTATTTTAACTACCTTTTAATATTTAATTTCTCGATTTCCAAGGGTCTATAGCTGTTCAATTTCACACATTAAGGATTTTAATGTGTCTACATTAAGCTCAATTAAATTCGTTAGATTCGGCATGTGAGCTCCGAGGAAGTGGGGGAGGGGTTACTTGTGAGTTTTCCTGATTTTCTCAGTCTGTAATGTAAATACGAGCCAATCTCCTAAAAATTCCTCCAATGAGGCAATCCTCTCTATCTCTCCAAGGGAGGCCGGTGCTTACACGCTTCCCCCCATCTTTCCAAATCCTGTAATAACTTGAGAAAAGCAACAAAAATTGAATATTATATTCAAATTTAGCCTTCTTATAAAGACCGAAGTATAGGAGGGGGCAACATAGGGTGAAGTCCAGGCCCCCACCACACGTAGTTAATAGGCAACGTATTTTTGTACGAGAAAAAGAGGAATCTTGACTTTGTGCCAGTGGAACTCGTAACGTGTCTTATGTTCAGTGTATCTATTGGATAAAGTGAAAGAAAATACAATGTTTCAGTAACGTACGCAAACATTTTATAAGGGGTTATGGGTGTACTAAGAGGTGGGGAGAGTTTCGGCAATCAAAATTTAATTGTATACAGGAAAATGGAAAGTCAATGGGGTTATGACTAACCCCTGCTCCCGGTGCTATTACAAATAGTTTTTATGTTACAACTACCAAATGTTCAGGGCCGGACATTAGCTGAAGCCATTCCTCTCTCCCCCAAAACCGAGCAGTTTTTAAACACAAAAAGATAAAAATATTACTACTGATAGGTTGTACAAAAAGTGCTCACGAACTTGATTTACAACTTTGTAATAATTTTACAAAAGTCTCTGATTGGAGCATAGCTTGACTACCCTCTACCCACAAAAAAATAGATGCGCTTCGGAACCATTGATTAGTTGTAATATCATCAATCAGATAATAACAATTATTAACGCTGTATTAGGGTAAAAGGTCACTAAATTAAAAATTTACAGGACGGTGCATAAGCATTCCCAGAAAGTGGAAGGGGGTGAGGTTTATTTCAATCCACAATACAGAATATTAACCGTGTTAAAAAAATGCGTGTTAAAACTTAGGCGATGGAGGTCAAATCCTCGCGACCCCCCACCCTCTCACCGTTGGGATAGGCAAATTGGACGATGTCTAAATGTTCTCTAGTGCATAATATTTAAAAACTGAGGTTTTTTATATTTATTAATTAAGGAGAGATTTAAAAAATAGCGATGGGCCGCCAATTCTAATAAACTGATCATTCTCGCGCGTAAGAATATTGTAAATTTTATTTTCGTTGTTC
>QLNU02003225.1:112522311-112555988 GCA_006491805.2 Dysdera silvatica | reverse complement strand
TTAATTAAAAGTAAACATTATCATTTTCTTTACCCTTCGGCTAAATTCCATAGAAGTGAGATTCCGTTCTTTTCATTCTATCAATTTTCGCAAAAATATTTTTTCACGGACCACAAAGAACTTAAATGTGAAAACGAAATTAACTTTCTTTTGTTTCTTAGATTAACATCAAGCTTACATAAGCATGCCAATACGCAGTTGTCGCATCATTAGAATTATACATTAAAATTAAATTTATAATATTCACAGTTTTAAAATCCTTTTTTATGCTCTTCTTGTTGCAACGCTGTTCCGACTCAACTAATTGCGTGCATCAGTTTACCTGACGGTTGGGTTCTCAATTGGTTGGTGTGTGAATTAGTAACATAGTTTTTACGGAATATATTTATTAAGGTCCAAAAAACATAAGAATATGATAATTAACAACTTAAAATGAATCTTCCACTAACTTCCATTAACAATTCTTTAAAGGTTTCAGAGTCGACGTCACACTTAAATAATATCAGGACAAAGGGCCCGCGACGGTATTTAATGCACCCGGAGTTAACTATAATTAGCTATGATCACTAATTATCAATAATACAATGAGAGCATTACGAAGTTAATATAGAACTATAAACGTTAATAAAACACTAGAGTAAAAGTTTAATACTCTCAGACCTTCAGGAGGTCCCGCCTATTTTTCGTGAATGTCTTCACTGCATGGATCATAACCCCAACTCTTCAGCTAAATGTTTCAAGCTGCAACTAGTTACGAATTCCTACCTGTAGGAGGCCCAACCCACGTTCACACTACTTGGATGTCCTATTGGACCGACGTCCCCTCTTGCCGTTCCTCTGGCCGATATACCATACTTGTTAACTGACTAATCTGTTATTTTAAAATATCACAGAAATATATTAAATGAACTGATTTAGTCAAACGACGTTACAGATATACAATCTCAATAATATAAAACTAAACAAAATGTCAAATATTACTCGTGTGTTCGACAGACGACGCTCAACATAAAATGTCCAACCCAAAGGCCCAATGCCCCCTTAAATTACACTCAGTTCCCCAGTTCGTACACATGTACCAACACGTTGGTCACTTCGTGGATGCACTTAGCGGTAACACCTAACTAGTAAGAATGGAAACTCTACATCACCATAGGCATCCAACCCGAAGTTTCCTTTCCCAGAGTTCGGAGTATCTCAACAAGTATTCTTTAAGTCTGGAATCCGGTACTGTTTCTTCAGATCGCCTGGCCCCGTTGTCCGCTATGGAGTTTAATCTTCGGATCGACTACCTCTGTCGACCGCTACTCATCAGTCCCGTTTAGCTTACGGTTCTTGACCCTCCGAGAAACGCTGGAAATCAGACTACCTGGCATTCGTGTTTAACGGCACGTTGAACGGGAACTTGGGCTGGCCGAACTCTTCTGTTGACTATTACTTTATTATCGTCCCCGAGCTCAAAAGTATAAACAAAATAAAAACTAGCTGCTCTTCATTGGATCCAACTCAGCGCCTGCGCTGGTTCCAAAAACAAGCTTCCTTAAATTCGTTCCTTTGAACTTGATATTCTCACGGTTTCAACTACGCAGATAATTTGCATAGACCACTGCGACACCCCACACAAACTTGCAGCCCTATTAATTAGTGTACACTTTACCCATAATAAATCTTAACCTATTATAGATAACAAAATATTCACTGAACAATTTTAATATTACAGTATATTACTTATCAATGGTGAAAAGATTCGTTACATTGTGAATGCACATATTGTGAATAATGATGATTGATATATTACCATGAAAAAAAAATCAATTTCAATTAATTTATTTTTGCGTTTAAATTTCATCAATTTTCGATCATCACTAAAAAAAAGCATTTCGGTTTTGAAATCATCACTATTATCTGCGTAAAGATAAAAATTTACAAAAAATACCGTTGGGGCTCAAATCTCCGGAAACGCTTTGCTCTGTTGCAAGCATGTTAAACCTCAATTAATCAGGCGTAGTTATATAGATAATCGTTAAAGTCAGGTGTCCCTGAAAACTTGTTAGTGCCATTGGAAAATCAATTTTTCTAGTATCTACGATGGAAGATGTGGAAAATGGAGTTAAAGGAATTAATATTCGAGCCGAAATATTTTCCGCTGTTGATCTTCCCTTTTGATCTGTTGCCACATTTCTCTCTCTCTCCCTTTTCTAAATAACAAATCTTCTCGAGCCTATCCAATGGAGGCACGTTCAAATGTAAAAATGTTTATTTAAATATAATTGTGTGACGAAATTTATTTCACTACTGTAGATCATGAGAAATGTTTTGCTGAAAGGATCAGTGTTAGAAGAATTTCATTAAAATTCTCTTATTCAATTCACTCATGTTCCATTGCAAATGAGTTGGTTTTAGAAAAATATGATTGCGATAAATATGCTAAAGGAGATTTTTAATTTTTGAATGAGGAAACTCCTCAAATTTATGCATCGTATTCATTCTTTTAGATCAAATTGATATATTGATTTAAAATTTGAGTTAGTTATCACAAAAGATTATAATCCTGTTTTTGTTTCGTGTCTTAATGCATGTAATAGTTTGCAAGCTAAATCAATTTTTCTGATATAATATGTATCAGCGATGTTTGTATCATTTTCTACGAGTGCAACATTGCATAAAATTTCAGATGGGCTCCTAATTTTATGCTAATAATTTTCGTTTTTTAATCGGAAGGAATGTCTTCGTTTAAGCAAAGATCAGTTGGTTTTACGGCATCTGCTTTGCTTCCGAAATCTCTTCATCAGAGACGTACCTGGATTGTTGTGTGAGCGGGATAATAGAAATAAAATACACCCATATATATAAGAGTAGGGAGTTTAAACTGGGGGGACTTGAGTGTGTGTGTGAGTGTATATATATAATAAACAAAATAAAAAGAATTTAAGTCTAAGAGGTACAGGTAAATTTAGTTAAATTGGAATCACTCTGGCGCCAATGTCTGCCTGGAGTAAAACCAATTAAATATTATAATAGGTAAGGTTAAAGTAGTATAAGACCATTTTCAGCATTACATAAAACAATTTCGCTGCAAGATATCAGAACCAACTTTACGAGAACTATATCGACAAGTTATACACAAATTGAAAAATACCTAAGTGCAATGCAAAACAAAACATATACAAACAATAAATATATTTACAATATTTTACATACAAACCTTTTTCGAAAACTATGAAATATTGCTACGATGCAAATGGCAATATAGTAAAATTGTAAAGAAATGAACCCAAAAGTGTAATAAAAAATTTAAAGTAGGAGTGTAATAATAAATGAAATATGAGAAACCCATAGGACAGCACTTTTTCAAGAGAGACGCTTGTCCCAATGAGTTCAGTATTGGATGTTTCCGTTTGAGACTTAGACAATGCTAAACTTAGGATCTCATGTCTCTCGACATCCAATGAGAGAAAAATTCGGAGCAGTACCATAGAAAAGTAAGCATAAAAATCTTTTCAATGAGAAGGGACACTTTGCAAACCCGAACCAAAATTAAATAAGCCCAAATGTAAACAAATTTAAAGTGTTACCAGAACTAAACAAGTCCAAATGTAAACAAATTTAAAGTGTTACCAGAACTAAACAAGCCCAAACGTAAACAAATTCAAAGTGTTACCAGAATTACATCCACAAAAGCTGCCATTTCAAAGAGTATTAAGTGCAAAAGTGATACGTCTTCGACAGCAGAAGTCATCACTTATACAAATCACAAAACCAGCCTTGCTGTGCATTCAAACTTACCAAAAGTATTTAGATTCAAAGGTAGTGGTATATTATTTCCAAGAAGAATATTTTTGAGCCCGTTAATTTAACCAATAAAATTATTATACTTTTTACATATACTATTAATACTGAGAATTTGTGAAATAACGATGTTTCTATGAACTTTTATACTTATACAAGATTTAAAGTTTGACAGAAACACAACTTTGAAATTGAAATCAGATCTTTTGTCATGGAGTCCAGTATCATAAACACCATCAGTACCATGTCTAATTTTCAAGTCTAAAAAGGAAATATTGTTCCCGTGTCCAGTCTTTTTTAACTTAAGGCTGTTAGGGTAAAACTTTTTATGTAAGACACAAAATTCAGCACAATTAAAAACTATGATGTCATCAATGTATCTAAAAGATTTTATACACAAGTGTTCACTCTTCTTTCCATAAAAGTACAGGAAAAAATCCGCCAGGGAGCTTGCAGAATTTGGCCCCATAGGAATACCATTAAATTACTTATAGAAATCAATCCCATTAAAGATGTTATAATCGAATATACAAAAATCAAAAATGGTATTCCAATAGTTAATGTCTATCCGACTGATATCAGAGAAGCCACTATATAAAAAAGATTTGAAATCCTTCATACCTTCCAAAAGAATACTGGTAAATAGATTTTCAAAGTCATACGTCCGAATTGTATGTATGTTACTATTCTCTTCTAGAATGTATTCAATAGTCCTGGAGTTATTGTTTATAATACATGATTTACTATCATTTTCCCTGATATCTTAAAGCATTTTCTTAAGAACGTTCTGCAAGATGGTAGCTAACTTATTGTATAGCTCGTTGGTTACGCATGTAATAAATCTAAATCCTGTAAGTTGTTTATGGAATTTCATGATGATGAAGAGATATGGGAAGTTAAAACACTCAATTTTCATGTTTAACATTTTGTGCATTGCATTTACCTTTTTCTTAAAGATATTAATGTCATATCTCAATTTGGAGTAAGTCCCATTGGTCTCATATTTATGCATGAGGGTTTTTTATAGAACTCTTTGAAGACCAAGCAGAAGTTGTTATTTTAGTTGTCTACAGTTGTTACGATGAATTGTTTTTTTTTTAAATTCCTTTTTAAATGATGTGTAATATCAACATATACATAGTAATTGTTCTTAAGTGCATTTATTTTCTCAGTAAAATAGTATTTTAGAACAGCTAGCCATTGAGAGAAGCTTTATATAGGGCACGTATATTTAAAAGCCATTTTCAGGATAAATTTCCTTAGGTCTTCCAAGAAGCATTTGAGTAGATGTTTATGCTCGTATCTTCTATTGGGTCTGTAGCTGATAATCTTTCGTCATCATTAATCTAAGTTTTTCGTTTTCAAAAATTTAAAAGTTTTCTGTAACAACATGTCCGTAATTACTGTCGGTCACTACAAAAGCAGTTTTCTTCATCTTTATTAATTATCTTACTGAAAGAGTTACAGTTGTAAATTTCTCTTTTAAGGGATTTTTCATATCTACAGGCAAATTTTATATTTAAGCAAACCTTTAAAGGAAAGTGAATTGAATTTTTGGTGAAAATCCTATGAAAATTGGTTTCATCATAAAATTTGTTTTTAAAAGAGTGCACAATATTCTTTAGCTTTACCAGACTTTTGTATATCCGTTTTATCTTCCTTGTGCCGTGACCCACGGTTTAACAAATTCGTGGACAGCAATTTCGAATATGTTCTTACAGGAAAGTCAGTTCTATTCCAAAATGGTATTTAACTAAAATGAAATAAAAGAAAAATATTACCTTGCAATTTGCCTAATTCTAATTGTAATTTTTTTAAGAATGTCTCAAAACCTTTAAATTACGTGAAATGATAAATTAATTGAAACAAATGTAGCCATCTAAGATAATTTTAAACTTCACTTTTAAATATAAAATATAACTAGTTAAATATTATTTTGGAATAGAATTGTTTAAATTTGTTTAAAACTCATTTTTATGTTCATAATCTTTCTAAATTTTGCTTTCGGTGTGTTGGAAGACTAGTACTTATTTGGTTAATACTTGAGTACTAACAGAAACAGACCATGCTGGGGGAGGGTCTCCCTTGAAAAAGTCCCCCCCCCCATAATACAACTTTTGTTGTATTTCTTTTCTAAAACTTTGAAGGTCTTTTTTTTTTGAAGGGTTTGGCTTTTCATTTTTATCATCATTGTGTAATTACATTTTTCATTGATCTTACATCATTATGTTTTGGATAATAGCTTTAATAGTTAAAATTAAATTAGAAATTTTTAAAAACTATAAAAATATAAATAAAAATATTCATATAAATTCTTAATTATTCATTAATTTTTATCATTATTTTATAACTTATTGGAATAGTGATGCGTTGCACCTTTTCTATTTGTTATTTTTATTAAAACATTAATCAAATCTAATAATAGTAGTAGGTACTTAATAAAATTTAAAAATTTCTTTTATTTAATATATATATATAAAGGACAAGTCATTTTTATCTCAAAAATAGCCTTTGAGATTTTATATTTGGCACTGCGATCCATTGCTTAAAGAAATGCCTTTGTAAACGTGTAAAGATCATCGATTATTAACTTAACTATTAAGTGACTTTTTTATAAATAGTGACGTTAGTGACTTTTCTGGAAAAAAGTAATTTTTAGTGACCATCTTTGACCCTTGATATATATATATCATCATCATCATATTCAACCATTATCTATCCACTGCTGGATGAAGGTCTCTCCAAATGCTTTCCACACAAGTCTATCCTGAGCAATTCGCTTCCACGTCACCCCAACCTGTTTTCTTATTTCATCCACCCATCTAGTTTGAGGACGTTTTCTAGGTCTTCGGTGGTCTCTTGGAATCCAGTTCAGAATTTCTGTTGTCCATCGTTGATCAGTTCTTCTTGCAATATGCCCAGCCCATCGCCATTTCAGCCCTTTTACTTTAACAATGATGTCCTCTACTCTAGTTTGCTCTCTCACCCAAGTGTTTCTTTTTCGATCTCTCCTAGTTATTCCAAGCATGCACCTCTCCATGCTCCTTTGCGTTGTCTGTAACTTTCGTATTGCTCCAACTGTTAGACTCCATGTCTCTGATCCATAAGAGAGGACTGGCAATACACACTGGTTGAAGACCTTTCTTTTTAGACACAAAGGCAATTTCCCCTTCAGGATAAAACTGTTTCTTCCAAATGCACTCCAGCCAAGTTTAATACGTCTGTTGAGTTCTTTCATAATGTTGCCATCCATTGAAATCAGCTGGCCAAGGTAAATATATGAATCAGCAATTTCTAGCTCAATGTTGTCAACTTGTATTTTTGTTTCCTCTACGAAATTATTGAACATGATCTTAGTTTTTTGTAGGTTCATCTTGAGTCCAACTTCTTTACTTCTAGTTGAGAGCTCCTGTACCATGTCTTGGAGTTCTAATGGGTTCGTTGAAAAAATAACAATGTCATCAGCAAACCGCAGATGATTTAAATATTCACCATTTATTTTTATTCCCTTGTTATTCCAATTTATCAGCTGAAAAATCATCTGTAAAGCAGAAGTAAAAAGTTTTGGAGAAATGGTATCTCCCTGCCTCACCCCTTTGCCAAGTTTGATAGTTTTGGTATCTTTATGTAACCGAAATTTTGCACTTGCATTTTTATACACACGTTTCACCATGTCAATGTACACATCCTCAATGTCTGTTGATCTTAAAGAGTTGATGACTGCTGATGTTTTAATAGAGTCAAAGGCCTTCTCATAGTCAATAAATGCCACACACAATGGAAGTTCATATTCATGTGTTCTTTCAATTAATTCTCTTAATACTTGAATATGGTCCACTGTACTGAATCCACTTCGAAATCCAGCTTGTTCTCTTGGTTGAGCTGCATCTAATTTTTTCTGCAGGCGATGTGTTAGCACTTTTGTGAAGATTTTATAAATAGCAGGTAACAAGCTAATTGGTCGGTAATTTTTCAAATCCTCTTTATCACCTTTTTTATGCAAAAGAATTACTGTTGCAGAATCCCATTGGTTTGGTATGTTACCGCTGTTAAGACATTTGGTAAAGAATTTTGCAAGTATGTCTTCTACATATTCTCCAGCTTCTTTTAGGATATCTAATGTAATACCATCATCACCAGGGGCTCTTCCTTTCTTCATACTTTTTATTGCAAATGAAACTTCTTCTTTTAAGATTTTAGGAGCTGTTCCTTCGACTATTTCAATGTCTTCGTTTAATCCACTGTTACTTTCGTATAGATTTTTGTAGAATTCTTCAACTCTTCTAAGTATTTCTTCCCTATTTCTTGTTACGGTGCCATCCTCTCCTTTTAATGCAATGATGTGTTTCTTCCCAATAGACAAACTCCCTTTAACAACCCTAAGGCTCTTGTTATTTTCAATGGCTTTCCTTACTAGCTCACAGTTGAATTTTCTTATGTCTTCTTTCATGCTTTTGCGCAGAGTTTTACAAAGTTCTATGTACTCAATCCTGGAACTGGTATTTTGATTGTCCACCTTCATATCTCTTCGCCTTTTCATGAGCTGTTTCGTCTTCTCAGATAATTTGCTATTGTGCTTTTTACAGGTTACACCACCAATTTCCCCAGCAGTTTCAACTATTGTCTTAACAATGTTTTCATTTGCTTCTGAGATATCACTTTCATCAATAAGTCCTTCCAGTGCAGAAAAGCGATTTTTTAATTCCAACTTGAATGCCTCGGTATTTACTTTCAGTTTCATTAAATCCACCCTATATATATATATATATAGGCTTCAAGACTGTGGTCAGAAATATAATTTAGCCTATGCTCTAAAAAATATTACGCCTATGCTTTCACCATCCTTTCTTTTATACTTCGACATAATTCTTTAATGCCGGTGTACACACCAGGCAAGATATGCGGCCTTAAAATCAAATTGCTTTCTCTCTCTGTTCCAGTGATTGATATATTCATCAAATGGCTTACATTGGAGACATGGAGTCTATTACGAATATCTGCTTTTATATTCATAAATATATGCGCTTGAATTGACAATTCAAATCCACGTATTATAGACATAGCAGTGTTCTCGCCTAGTAATTTTTTTTTTTTAGTAGCACAGTACATTTTTACAGCGTGTTACTAGGAGTTACATGTAACTAGAGTTGGGTATGATGGACCCTTACTTCACGTCGACGTGCTTTGTTTTCTGAGTGTCCAATACTTCTGCGAGTTTTTAAGCAGCTCTGTGTTCTTAGTAAGGGTACGTTTCACCTCCGATATGGAGGGTTGCATGGTGACCTTTTCCCTGACCATATCCTCCCGTGCAGTCGGGTGATCTCGCCATCACCGCCTTTCCAATTTTAGTTGGAGCATTTCTGCAACTTGCTCTGCAGTTCTTCTAGCTGAATTTTGGTTAACGTCGCCTTTAGGCGAAGAGGCTAGCGACAGGTTAATCCTTGATTAGATGTTCACACCAGGCCAATTTCATTGCAATAGATTTAGCAGAAATTAGAAAAAATGCCCTATTTATATATTTTCGTAACATATGCTACATTATATACGCAATAAAATGTTAATAATTTATATATATTGCATCATATTATGAAAATATGTTTAATAAATTCAAACTACTATGGATGTTCAGACGCGATTTTCTTTTTTTCTTTAGATCTCGGAACAATTTAAATATTTCTTATGAGTCATTGACCTGTTAACCACTTTTGATCTCAAAAAATGTTCGAGTTTTACCGAAGGATGTCTGAATTGCATTTTGCGCATAAAATGTAAAGTTATAACCAGTCTTGCGTTAACAGAGGCTACTAGTCTCACTTTCTGTTGAATGTTTCTAATTAAATGATTCTCTAGAAAACGTTTCTCTCTTTTAAAACGTTCCGTTCCTTGATTTTTTTTCGTGAATTTCCTTATTGTTTTTTAGGTCTTTCTATTTTAATGGAAGTCATTTATTTGTAAATGTTTATAGACAATTAAGCATGGCATTCAGCGCATTTGTTTTATAAATTGCACCTTTATTCCGCCGCAACTACCTGTCTCAATGACCTCTGTTTCTAACCGACATCGACAATTAAGGGCACTTTAATTTATATATTTAATTTAATGATTTTTTTCAAGTAATAGTTTTAATATGTTGTAAATGTTATCCTATTTAATTAAATTGACTTTAAAAGAAATTATAAATTTCATCGAATGTTCGTTTTTTTTTTATATTCGTTAGGTGTAGAATATCCAAACTTTTACACATAAAGGAACTTACTAAATCTAAATGAATGTTTAAATTGGATGTGCCTAAAACCATTCATTTAGTTCACGTAACTGCAGTTGACGTGAACTTAATTAAATTTAGTTTGCTGCGTTTAAGTGATTGGTCTGAAAGAGTTAACGCGTTTAAACTGCATAATATATCTTGAGAATTATCGCAACAGAAATGACCGTAGAACCTCCATATGGCGAAATGAATGGTTCCATGGAAAAAAAAAATTGTTATATATGAACCCGAGAAGTGCAATATGATACCGCAATTAAAATCCTATTTTTCAGTAAACGACTGTTTCTCATAAATGACATTCAACCATTTAAAAATAGATATTTTTAAGTGTAAAATATATACGAGTATAAAAAAAATGAGTTGAACAATTCTTATCTTAAAATGGAAACGTATTTAATGTCCCTTTCGTACACATTTATGCTTTTGTAAAAACACTTCCAATATACTTCTGCATAGATCCTGACGTCGTTGAAAATTTCTTTATATAGAAATTTATTTCTTTATATAGAAATTTATTTCTTTATATACAAACACTTTTATATGTAATGACCATGGGAATTTACAAAAGTTTTGCTGTACAGAGAATTTCGCTATACGGAATTTCGTTATTTAGACGTTCTACTGTATATTTCTACTATACTACTACTGTACATTTATTATTACTAGCCAGTGTCACCTAATCTCAAGTATGTAAAATACATTAAATTATTCTATCTTATGTAAGTTGAATACAACTGATTTAATTTCACTAATGCATTTTCTATAGCGTAATTTTATTATTAAATTATGTAACGTGTACAAAATAGCATATTCAGCTTAGGGAAAATATGAATATAAGGTTAATTGTTCAAGTAATTATTAATTACTTGAAAGATCTCTGATTAATGTCTTATGCAATGTCCGCTCTTGATCTTTATGCTACGACATTAATTATAATTAATTTTCCTAATTAGCAACAATGTAGTCGGCGAGTTAACGCAACCTAGACTTTGAGTCGAGGGATTTTTTTGTTGCCGTTTTCCCCATTTTCCTGTTCGCTTTCCCTTTCTCGTGAAAAAAGGGAAAAGTATATCCTTAATAGGTAAATTTCGAAATGGGCCCATAGCAGTTCCTGATACCAAACAAAGTCCCTGTTAACGGTATACAAGTGCTATAAGGAGCAGTTCCTGGCGAAAGTGTTAATTATCTTCAGGTATGGCGTCGACGGGTTATAATAGCCGAAAACGTTAGCGCACACCTCTTCATAAAAGCCCAGTAATGATAGCCAATTAAAACGCTTAATGTTCAAAACTTCTTTCTTTATATGAAGGCGGTCCTTTCAATAGCAAGTTTCGGCTCTTATCGACGGCCGCCTTTGCCAAAGAGTAGCCGAATGGGCAACGATAGACTGTCATTATGAGGCGCGACCGACTCCTGGGACAAAGTGAATTCCGCCTAGGCTATGATTGCGTGTTACCTGATAAGCAGAAGGAAACGGCAATACTTTGGACCTCCAGTTTTAACGGCCGTTTTGAAGAGACAAAATGAATGAGTCCCCGAACGGCGCTTTTCTTTCTCTGGCATTGTTTTCCAGGCGGCAATTAAGGAGAAGGGTCGCAAAACTGGATGGTAGAAGGGATTCTCTCGTTAAAATTGAAATTTTTGCTATGAACTCGAAAACGAGAATATTTATTTTCCGAAATATACAAGCCTGAAATGTACCCAACACGCACTTAGGCAATTGTATACAGACTGGAGATATTTATGTAAAAATTCATAGCACTGATAATGTTCTGTTTTCTGGTTTTTATTATATGTCGATGCTTTCTATTAACGAATTATATTGATTTCTGTTAACGATTTATATTGATTTCTGTTAACGATTTATATTGATTTCTGTTAACGATTTATATTGATTTCTGTAAATGAATGCCGTTGATTTCCGTTAACAAATGTTATTGATTTTTGTTAACAAATGTCATAGATTTCCTTTTGAACTTAATTATTGAACCTAGGTACACGAATGGTTTTGTCCTTTTAGTTAACGGCATATGAAGGGTGGTGTTGATGCAGGTTGTAATCCCCATCAACACCCTCTGCCTACGCCATACATTGAAATAAAATTTTGTAATATACAGGGTGTCTCAGCACCAGGGTTACAAACATCTAGGAGGGGTAGGGTGCACCTAGACGAACAATATTTGTCATAGAACCTAGGGTCGCAAACCACTCACAGCGCTAGTTCTAAAACCGTCCAGCATGCACAAATATTTACAACCAGTGCGTGAAAAGCGCCAGATAAAACTCAGGTCAGCTGCTCAAGTGCATAGATGATTAGGACATCGCATTTTGCGCTTCTCATGCACTGGTTGTCACTATTTGTGCATGCTGGACGGTTTTAGAACTGACGCTGTGAGTGGTTTGCGACCCTAGGTTCTATGACAAATATTGTTCGTCTAGGTGTACCCTACCCCTCCTAGATGTTTGCAACCCTGGTGCTGAGACACCCTGTATATACATATAAACATATATATTTGTGGCTTGCTAACCCCCATTATAAGCCTACAACCCTCCCCCCTTCTGAACTTTACGCGAACGTCTATGGACATGGCATACGCAAAGAATGAACTTATTTTTTTTTAATTTCTAAGCGCCTTATTTACGTGTCTCTTCTCAATTGCATATATGTTCGCAGATTTTAACAAAGGCGCCAATAACTTGAAAATACTTACAAGCTTATTTAAAACCAGAACAATTAAAACAAAAGATAACTTATTTCATCTTATCTCTAAGAATATTCCGATAAATTATTATAGCATATTACATGTCTTCTACCTACGTAGTTTTAAAATTTTAGAAAGATAAACACAGCATAATAATTTTTATGATGTTTCTTTTCATCTTCATTTCTTTCTGGAAATACGCGTTTGCTAGTCCACTGAAATCCCACGAGATCTCATTAAAATATTTCGTCCGTAATACTTTTCAAAATAAGGGTTCCCTCCAGCGAATTTTATATTAATACTTTTAAATCAAATAGACACAAAAAATAGCATTTCGGTGTCTGTAGCTGTATGCTAATAACTTTAGGCGCTGAATATTTGTGGGTTTTTCAACATAAATTTTTATTCTTTTGCATTTTTTGCATTTAACGACTTAACTTCTAAGTTCGTCGAAGACTTTTAAGTAAATGATCCGATTTTCACATCCTCAAAGTAATTGATAATTCCGCATAAAATGACGGCAAATAAAGTAGTAGATCTTCTGAATGAAAAACCATATTCTGTCCAGCAATGAGATCAAAAGTGCGATCCAATGTTTAGTATCCATTCATTATGATACAAATAAGGAAGAGATAACGTTTTGAATTTACTGATAATTGCTTGTAGCTTTAACGGCAGGGTTTCTACACCAGATCGCTAGGGTTTTCATAAAAGACGGCCAGTGGTTCACAACTGGTAGTCCGCGGACCCTCGAGGGTCCACGGAACCCGCTCAGGGGGGGTCCGTAATACCATTAACATATCAAAAATTAACCACAGGGTAAATAAGTAGCGGAATTTACTTACGGTTCTGGCTATGAGCAACTAATCTTGTCTACGGAAGAGAAAGATATACTCATTGTTGTGATGGTTTATTGAAATCATTTTTCAAAGAACGTGGACTGAATCCATTTTGGGTGAGAGTTTTACGTGAATATAAGATGTTGGTTGGAAAAAAGCTTTAAAACATCTCGTTCCCTCTTTTTCCACACACCTTCTTTGCGAACAAACATTTCCAACGCTTTATCATATGAAAAACATAGAATTCGGCTCAAAGTTGATACAGATTTGAGTATAAAATAGGAAATACGGAACCGAATGTGGGGGAGAATTCTCCATGGGAAGAAGAGACACATGATTTCTCCCATCACTCACTGAGGTTTAATAGCTACCAGATATGTTAATTATAGCATATAAAATTTGTTCACTTGTGAAAAACAAAATTTAATATGTCTTTTTTTCCTCTAGCCGAAATATTGTCATTTGGGTATGGTAATAATACTCATCTCCCGGCCCGTTTTTGAATGCACATAGAACTATTTGCTTATTAGTATCTACCAAATATTTTTCTCAAAAACTTACTTCACACAGATAAAGATTGAAATTTTCAACTATCGGCTTTGGTTTTGAAAAATAGGGGGTCCACGGCACAGCTAATTGGAAACCAGTGAATTAATATATTACTCTATAATATTTATAAGTAAAAATTCCGACACCCACGTTTATTAGCTCAAGCTAGACCTTCCTTATTTGTTTTCGGAGTAAAGGAGACGCCCTTCTTCATCCCGGATTCGAACCAGGGTCCTTGCATTGAACCCGGAATGTCTTGATCGCTGGACGAACGAGGACAGGAACAACTCTTTCTCCGTATGTAAGGATGTAAGATATTATTACCCTTTAACACATTGACACCTAGTAGATAACACAGTTGACACCTAGTAGATAACACAGTTGACACCTAGTAGATAACACAGTTGACACCTAGTAGTCAACACAGAAAAGTCTCCGGAGTGAGTTCTTTTTGTTTTTTCGTGGGGGAATAATTTACATACGGAGAAAAAGACCTTTGTTCTTGTCTTCGTTCGTTTAGTGGTTAAGACACTACGGGCTAAACAGAGATACCCTGGTTCGAATCCAGGATAAGGACAGAGTCTCTTTCTCCTAAAACGAAAAGCTCTAGTATGAATTAATAACTTGAGTGTCACAGTTTTCACGTATAAATATTCCCTCACGAAAAAAACACATAAAAACCCGTCCTATGATGACCACTACATGGCAATTCTGTTATCTTGGTGAAGGCTGATAAATATCTTACATCCTTACATACGGAGAACAAAAAAGCAGCATTTTCGTGAGCGAACTCGATACACCATATAGAAAAGAAACTGAATTTTTCAGCGACAATTTTTCAGCTTTTTTACAATTATTTCATGTTTTTTTCGTTCCTCAAAACATTGAACTGAGCCTTAAATTTAACAGTAAAGGAAAAGTCAACGCTTTCACCTTAAATATAAAATCCAGAAAAACGTAAGCTGTAAAATATTAACTTAATAGAACTGCTATTGAAAATACGCCAACAGTTTAAAGCAGAATTTAAAGCCCGTTTCATTTTTTTATATAAAATGTTCGACTATACGTTTATGAATATAAAATATTACATTTCCTTATTGCAGCTTTTGTTTGGTTTACCAACTAAATCTCAGTTCCAGAGATCTAGAAATATCAATTTATTTCTTCTGAGTCCGACGTTGGATTATTTTTATGCATTTTTTGACATCGGAGTGGATGAAAGAAGAAACTATATTTTACAGAAAATACCCTATTAATCATTTCCATTATTATTAAGACGATCGCAGGAGTTCATAAATGAATATGACAGAATATAATTAAAACTAATTGGTATATACTTTTGAAATTCAATATCTCGTATCCGTCGACCCTTCGAAAAAGGCTTTTTCTTTTACTTTCGGTATGACGTCAATTTATTTTCTCAAAATCTTTATCATCTTGAATCTCGATTTACAGACGGTGAAAGAAATGCAAAGTTGTTTAAAAGCTTGTGCTCAGATATCTTCGTTTTTATCCTCTTAAATTTAAGGGGGATAATGTTTTGTCAAATTTAAAAGCGAATGCGTTTTGACAATTTCATTTGAGGTATTTTCCTGTCAAACAAATCTCTGCCCAATTTTTTTGTATTCTGTAGATACAAGAAAACCTGCCTAAAGTGACCACATTTGGGAGTAGACTGCAATGGTCGCCATGAAGTGGTGATCAATATATACAACGTATTTCAGTATGGGCAATGACTAAGTCCCTACCCGTCTCTAGTGTAAAAGGTGGCTACTTTTCAAGTGCTTAATTTACTAAGGTGGTCAGTTTACCAGGTTTCACTGTATTTGAAAATAAAGGTACTTACATTACAACTACGAGTAAAATGGCATATATAGTAGTACTTGATCACAGAGGAAAGATCAATGGGTCATTTAGGGCAAATCTGCAAAAGTTTGAATATCAGAATCTTATATTTTAATATCGCAAAAATTCTTTATCTCAACTTTTTTCTGTTCTCGAAATATCCAGGATATCAGGGTTCGATTACATTTACAAAAATGTTGTTAAGATAGCTGAAGTGTAGAAAATATCAATTAAAATAGTATAATAGAATTAAAGTAACAAATATTATTATAACGTATCCAATTTTCACAAGCTAATTATGAAATATACAACTTCGGTTCAAAAAGTTCGGTGAAACATACATTTTGCGAAAGGTATTGACACATATCGGCAAACAAGGTTCACTGTCCTTCAAAGTAATCACCGTCCGATGTTATGCACTTTTGACAAGGTGTGTACAAGGCACTGAAACTACGCAAGAAAGCGTCTTTTGGGATGCACTTCAGTTCGGCGGTCACATTTTGTTGAACCTCCTGTATCGTCGAAATTCTTTGCCCTTTCAAGGCTCTCTTCAGTAACGGAAACAGGAAGTAGTCCGCGGGTGCCAGATCAGGAGAGTAAGGGGGTGAGCAAGTGACGAAATCCCCTTTTTGGCAAGAAACTGGCGTACAACGATGGCCGTGTGTGGTCGTGCATTATGTGGAGTAGGAACCACAAGCCCTTTACTACATACTGAGGCCACACTCTCCATATTCGTTTCACAAGGCGATCCAAAATTTCAACGTACTCAGGTCCACTCAATATGCTTCCTTCGGGCAAAAATTCCATATGAATTATGTCTGCAGCATCAAAAAAACCAAATAAGCATTGTCTTTATGCAAAATTTTTCACTTCAGACTTTTTTTGACATCGGCGAGCCCACACCCCGCCACTCCATGCACTGCCTCTTTGATTCGGGGTCGTACCTGACGCACCAACTCTCATCGCGGGTAACAATACGATTACGGAAAGTGGGGTCATTATCTGCAATGTCAATGAATTCCCTACATGCGTCTAAATGTTATTGTTTTTGTTCTGCACGCAAATGGTGGGGCATTAGACGCGAGCAAAGTTTACGTTTACCCAATTTCTCAGTCAAAATCGCAAACGCCTTGCCAACACTAACTCCAATCTCCTCAGCTAACATTCGCACTGTCTTTCGACGGTCTTTGACTAACAGGTCCTTCAATTTCTAATGTAATCCTCATCGTTCGCGGCAGCGGGTCTTTTACGCTGTTCATGGCCTTCACGAAACCATCGATACCATTCGTACACACACTTTAAAGATACAATATCTTGTCCATACACCGCTAAAAGCATTTGATGACAATCTTTAGCTAACATTACGAGTTTAAAACAAAATCGCATATTGACATGTTGATCCATGTTTTTGTTTTTTACAAAGCCACTACACTATGCTGCACTTCCAACTTACGTATAAGAAAATAAAATGTCCGAACGAAACACTGCTTGTCTAAACAACAACACACGTATAGCTGCATGCGTTGCGTGCGCACTTTGCTGCGCATATCATCTTTTACCAGTGTGCGAAGATCATTTACCGAACTTTCGGAACGGAGGTTCTATAATACGTGTGGAATCAAAGCCGGCATTACTAAAAATCAATGTAAAATAATCATCAGGATATGCATTACGGTTTTCAAGTTGTCAGGACTCTGTGGCAAAGACAGATTAGCAAAATACCAGACTAATGGTATGCCTTTCAGCAGGATTGGCTTCAGGCATGATTTGGAAACGTATATACAGTGAAACCTGGTAAATTGATCACCTGAAGAAAGTGACCACCTCTGGAAATTGACCACTTTTTGTAAGAGAGAAGTGGTAGGGACTTCGTATTGTCTATAGTCCAAAGTCTGTCGTGTATAGTGATCACTTCTTTGTAGTGACCATTGCAATCTAGTCTGAGAGGTCGTCACTTTAGGAAGGTTCTACTGTATATGCCAATTTTCCATATTTAGTGGCCAAATATTGAACTACGTGACTTTCTTAAAAAGTAAAGTATGCATTTAGTTCTAAACACCAGTCTGAACGAACGAAAGACGACTGACAGAATTTCGAACACATTAGTAGTAGTGACATTTCTGTAACTGACAGTTTGTCGTTACAAATGTTTTAGCCCCTCTCAAAGAGAGCTTTCAAAACGTGTTCGTTAGACAATCAACGACATATTAATTCTAAACTTTATTCAAAATGTGTCCGTTAAGTATAGTCAATGATACTTTAATTTTAAGCGTTATCCAAAATGAGCCCGTAAAATAATTGATGACATTAATTCTAAGCTTTATTCAAGATGTGTTCGTTAAATAATAATCGATGAAAGATTGATCCAAATCATTATTCAAAATGTACCCGTTAAGTTGATTATTTTTATGGCGCAGGAACGTTTCATTAAGTAATTTACGGTACTAATTCTAAGCGTTATTTAAACTATGCTCGTTAAATAATCGATGACAGATTAATCCTAATCATTATTCAAAATATTCCCGTTAAGTTGTTAAATTTTTTATGGTGCAAGGATGTCCCGTTAAGTAATTTATGACATTCTAAGCGTTATTGAAAATGCGTTCGTTAAATAATCAATGATAAATTAATCCTAATCATTACTTAAAATGTTCCCGTTAAGTTGTTGGATTTTTATGGCGCAAGGACGTCCCGTTAAGTAATTTATGACAATAATTTTAAGTGTTATTCAAAATGCGTTCGTTAAATAATCAATGATAAATTAATATTAATCATTACTTAAAATGGTCTCGTTAAGTTAGATGGTTGGTTGGTTTTTGTGGCGCAAGGACGTCCCGTTAAGTAATTTATGACATTAATTTTTTTATTGAAATATCTGAAAAACGAAATAGAGAATATATGAGCTAAAATTATGATAAAACTACGTATATTGAGTAAAGCCATTCTCCATATATTTTTCTTATTTTGAATTATTAAATGAAACAAGAAATTTCAATAAAAATTTTTTTGAAGCAATTTGCCATTTCCCCCTTTACCGTTATAATTCTATTATCATCTTTTTATTAATTTTATTTCTTTATTTTTATTATCTCTACACAATAATTTATTTATAAACTTTCAATTATTTTTATTATCTACATTAATCAAGTTTTCATCTAAATATCTTTTTTTGTGCCAAACAATTGATTTCAGTTTGATACAGTTTCTTAATTTTTGAATCTTTCTAAATAAATCAAATTTTTTGTTCTTATAAATCTCTTAAATCTTAAATAAATTATTCCTTTTCTTTATATTATTTTTGATTCTGTTGTTTATCCAGCACTTATTATTTATTTTGTCTTTAATGTATTTCCAATTAAAAAAATTTTTCACATAATTCTTTAATTTTTCTTAAAAATATATCATATTTGTTATTATGATTTAATTCTATATCCCAATCAATTAATCTCAAGTCTTCCTCAAATTTATTAATATTTTTTTACTCAGGTTTCTGATTCTCATTTTATTATAATTTTTTTAAAAAATTTCCATATATCCCTACTATAATAGCCCTATGATCTCGTATTTGATAATCTAGGACACAAGATTTATATTCCCTAATATTTGTAAAACACACATCAATTATTGTAGATGAATTTGTAGTTATTCACTCGTGGAATCTTTTATTACATTTTTTAGTCCCATTATTTTCATTGTATGTAGTAAATTGTTTTTTATACTTGATTCTTTGTCAATATATTTAAATCTCCAATTAATAAAATGTTTCCATTTTGCAATTTCTCCCATTTCTCGTATAACCAATTAGTTAAACTATTTACATTACTACCAGGTTTTCTGTATATGACTCTTGTTCTTAGTTTCCCTCTTTTTACTCTTATTATTTCCCAATCCTCAGTTAATTGACTAATTTCGTTCAAATTTTGAAAAATTGAAAAATTTTTCAAAATTTTCAGGTTTGTCATTAATGTAAATGGGTACTCCACCTCCTCTTTTTTTTTCGCATTACATGATACTCATACCAACCTGGAAACTCCATATGATCACGTGCTTTTGACCAAGTTTCTGTAATTGCTAATAAATCTATTTTGTAATATTTGTTATCCATTAGTAACTCTATTTCATCCACTTTGTTATTTATACTCCTGGCATTGATGTGTAATATTCTTAGTAAATCTTTATCATTTAGGCACTCAATATTCCCACTATTATAAATGTTATTTATATTATTTACTCCATCCTTATTAAAGCATTGTTTACATATATTACATATTTTATACATATTACATTTCTGACACTTATTGCATTTTTTACACTTATTAAAATTTTTACGCATATTATATTTTTCACACATATTACATTTTTTAGATATAACACATTTTACATATATATTGCTTGCATTATTTGATTCATCATTATCATTATTACATTTATTACACTTTGTATTTTCTAACATCTGTATAATAGCATCATCAATATCATCACTCCAATTATCTATATCACTTATACTGTCTACAGATTGACTATTTGTATTCACATTATTGTATTCTGTACTTATCTCATAATTTATCAGACCTTTAGTTAAACCATCATCAATTAATTCATCTTTCATTTCATGAATATCTATAATTTTGCAAGCAGTATCAAATCCAATATTTTCATCCACATTAAATAAATTTTCCATTGTGCTCACATAATTTTGATTGCTATTAATTGAATTACACAAATTATTTACATAATTTTCCATACTTCTTTGTGTCTCGTTAATTTTATCTATTCTACGGTTAATGTCATTATCATGGGAATATTCATTAACAAAATTTAACATCAAATCGAAATTTTTAACGATGTTATTATCAAAATTACTAACACGTTCATTATCAATATTATTAACATCATTTAACAGCATTGAATAATTGCTTTTATTATTTGACTCCAAGTCGATATAACCAACAATGTTTTTATCACCGATATTTTTAAATCACAAATTAGTAATACCATCAGTATCAACCCCAAAACCACTCTCAATAATAGTCCCATTATTTCCAGTTATAAATTGTCATTGTAGTTTGTCGATGTCAGAGTAGTTATTAATTACGATAACACCACTGTTATCATTTTTTCTTATTTTTATTTTGCCATTTGTTGTCCAGAGATATTTCCAATCGTATTCCTTTTTCTTTCTCCATACCTCTGTAAATAATCTTCTCCTGAAGGGGCAAAGATGTTCATTAATATAAATAATGTTATTACCATTTTCATCAGTTTCATTTTCGATAATTTCATGTGCTCTTATTTTAATTCTTTTCTTTTTAACATCAATTCATTTTTTGTTTTTCTGTTTAAAAATCTCACTACAATTTTATTATTTTTGTTCAGTCCCATGCCTGTTCTGTGGGCTGTCTCTATTTGATCTAAATTTATATTCATATCCAATTTTTTACATAACTTTAATACCAAATCTTCACAGTTTTCATTGTCCTTATATGTAAGTCCAGTAATTTCCACATTGTTCCTCCTATTGTATTGTTCAATCTCGATTTGGCCGTTTATGATCTCATCCATCTCATTTTCTAATGATTGTACTCTTTCTCTTAATTCTTTTTCTTAATTAAAGGAAATAAAGTCAAACTAAAAATAATAAAAAGAAGAAAAATAGAAATATTATCTAAAAGATAGAAATGATGATTATAAAATCTAATGAAATAATGAATGAACGAAACAAACGAACTTTGTATGGAAATCATTAAAGAAAACGAAATAACAAATAAAGAGATTCAAACTATAGCTACTGAAATCGAATTAATGAAAGAAGAAAGTACACGATTACAAGATAAAGCAGATAAAGGAATTAATACATTATACGACAACTATTATTATGCTGATCAACAAATGAACAGCATAGATACTTACAGGAGACGCAAAGATTTAATCATCGTTGGATACCCACTAAAATAAAGAAGAAAATTGTAGAGAGGAAGTTAAACAAATATGTAAAACTTTAAACATTTATATATATCGGATGAAAATATTGAAGGAGTGCACAGACTGCAAAGCAATAAAACAGGAAAATGCAACATTTTGATAAGATTCAACGACGTTGATAAAAGAAATGAAATATGGATGGAAAGAAAGGCCCCTAGATTATCAAACGGAATGGAAGAAAGGAATTTAAATGACAGTATCTTCATGAACGAACATTTGACAAAAAAAGACGTTAGTATATTTATAGGAACTCGACGTTTCGCAAAAAATTATAATTGGAAATTTGTGTGGACTAAAAAAGGAAAGATTTTTATGAGAAAAAATAAGGAAACGGAAAAGATTGAACTTCGAGATATAAATGACCTAAATAATTTTTGAAAAGGAATAGATGATGACTATCATAAATCCAAGTCAATTAAAGATAATATTAAGAAGGAAAGAAAGACCACTAAAACTAATAAAATTTAAAAAAAAGTCAACCCAATCGACGAAAATACTATATTTGAACGCCAATATTCTACAAAATAAAATGGACTTATTAAATGATATTATTCAAGAACTAAAAGAATTATAAGTAATCTTTGTAGTGGAAACGTAGAAATGATGACTCTAATAGTTCCATAGATAATTATGATGAATTTGCATTATTCAGAGAAAACTCTAAAAGAGGTGGTATATATCCATGTAATCAAAAAAAGAACTTGAAACTGAACAAATAGAAATCGATTCATTTATAGAAAAGACCTCGAACTTTAATTGACAAATACAAAAATATTTACGCTATTAGCATTATATAGACCGCCATCAATGAATACAGATATTTTTTTGAGATGACAAGAAAAGAAATTAAAAAAATACATTCATAATAATTTACTGATATTGGGAGATTTTAATATTGATATTGATAAGAAAAATTTTTGTTCAATAAAACCGCTAAATTTAATGGAATCAAATGGTCTTAAACATAGTAAATAAACAAACTAGAATTACTAAAAATAGTGCAAGTAAAATTGACCTCGTTTTCACTAATACTATAAATATTGAAATAATATTACCGGACTTACATATAAGTGATCACAGATTGAAATTTATTGATATAACTAAAAAAATTCAACATAAGGAAAAAGAAATAAAAACGCGAATCTTTAAAAATGAAAATATAAATATTTTTCATAATGAATTACAAAAAATTTATTGGCAAAAATTATTAAAAAAGAAAATTTACCAAAATCGGAAACATGATACGATTTATTTATGAATAAATTGAAAGAAATATATAATGAAACTTTTTCCAATGAAAATAAAAAAAAAAATAAAAGATTAATCCAGGATAGTCTACAAATGAAATTAAAAAGCTAATGAAAACAAAAAATAAATTATACAGAATATTTATACAAACAAGGAAAAAAAATTGGAATGAATTTACTAAAATAAAGAATTCATCAAATAAATTCATAAATAAAGCAAAAAACACTATGTAAAATATTATTACCCTCCGCAGGGATAACACAATTGCCAAATATGGTCAACACAAGAAAGCCTCCGGGGCGAGAATTTTGTGAGTTTTCGTGGGGGAATTTATTATACTATAATTTTTGCCACCCACGTATTACAGCTCAAACTAGAGCTTGTGTAATTTTGGAGAAAAAGAGACGCTTTCCCCATCCTGGATTCGAACCAAAAAAGAAAAAGGTTATCTACAATGTACGCGGGTGGCCAAAAAAAAAAAATGGAAATGGAAAACAATAATTCAATTATTAGGAATAAAAAAATTAAACAAGAAACAAGCATAAAAATACTTAAAAAATGAAATATTTGGTGACCCAAGAAAAATAGCTAATGAATTTAATAAATTCAACATAAACGTATCAGAAAATTTAAATTTATCAAGTTCACTAAACAGCAAGTTCAAAAAATATCTTCAGCCAAGCTTAACAAATAGTATTTTCTAACATGAGGTTTCTGAAATCGAAATTGTAAAAGAATTAAATAAAATAAATCCAAATAAAGGACCAGGAATTGACAACCTAGCGCCAAAATTTATTAAGCAAAGTACTCATTGTTTAAAAGAACCATTAACGATAGTTATAAATGATATCTTTGAAACAAGTATAATTCCTAATGAACTAAAGATTGCTGTAATTAAACCGATTTTTAAAAAAGGAAAAAAGTTTTGGAAATTACAGACCAATAACACTGAGTGTGTTTTCAAAATTATTAGAAAAATAATTCATAAAAGATTGACTTTTTAGATAATTATAAACTAACTCACATTAACCAATATGGATTCCAAAAAAAAATAAGTCAACAGAGAATTTGTTATTAAAAATAGTAAACAACATACAACAAAAAAATTGAAGATAAGGAATTAATATTTGGCTTTTTTCTAGACCTCAGTAAAGCTTTTGACTTAATAAACAGAGATATTCCAAAAGATAAACTACTTAATTTAGGAATAAGAGGTAAAATGTTTAAACTTATAGAAAATTATTTTAAAGGTCGATACCAAATTGTTAAAATAGAGAATTAATCATCAGACAAAATAATTAATTTAAGAGGCATTCCACAAGGAACTATACTAGGACCATTATTCTTTTTATTGGCAATAAATGATTTGTTGTACTTAGACGATAATTTACCGTTATTTGCTGATGATATAAATTAGCCCACAAGTGGATCAAATACTGAATTACTGGCAAACATAATAAAAGTTAAATTAAATTTGATTCAACAATGGTTCTATGATAACGATCTGATACTAAATGCTGAAAAAAAATGATTATATAATATTCCATGCTAATAAAAAAACATATAAAATTTAATGGAAAAACACTAGAAAGAATTAAGTCAATGAAATTTCTATGTATTAAATTACACGAAAAACTTTTATGGAATGAACAAATAGATGATATAAATAAAAAAAAATAAGAAGAATAAATGAACTATTAGCCAGATTAAATAATAAACTAACTATAAAAGTAAAAATTGATATTTATTAGTCAATGAATTACAATCTACTACTATGCGGAAATTTATCATGGGGAAAACTAAATAAGACGAACTTAATAAAAACAAATAATTCATTAAATGACACAATAAACAAAATAAAAATCACCATATCAATCAATTGTTCAATTTAGAGAAGAATATCAACTACTTAATATAGAAAATATACACAAATTAAAAATATCTCTATATAAACGAAAGAATAAATGAAGGAAAACACATAGACATAATAGAAATAATAAAAGAAGACCACAAATATAATACTCGTCATAAAAAAGAAATTAAAACAAAATATATTCGAACTAATTATGGAAAAGATAATATGAATTATTACGGATTAAATATTTGGAACAACATACTAGACGAAATAAAAATGTTATACCAATAAAACAATTTAAAAATACACTCAAAAATATTTCTTATTTAACGAAACATAAATGGCTAAAGTTTTTAGGTTGTATGTATATTAACCTATAGTTTTAGCATGTAATCCATCATGCATGTATGTAATCTATACACATGTGTATGAAAATAAAATTAATTTGTATTTGAGTAATCAAATCATGAAATAATTAGAATATAACGTTAGAAGAATTTTGTACGTCGATTTGGCTTAGCCTTCGATGATACGTGTGCACAAGTTGTTAGTAAATTCATGACAGATCGCTTTTCGAAATAAAATTATAAGTATTGTTACCAAATATCAAAAGTTAAATATTGTATAATGGTTTTAAAAACATGAAAAGGAAATTTGTATTTCTGCCAGTTACTAAAACTGTAATTGTCGATGTTGTGTTACCAGGATGTTTCAGTGGTAACAAAATGTATTATTATAAGGGAATAATTAAAAATTAATTTTATAATTAATTATAAATTTTATAAGGGAAATGTATTATTACTAGGAAGCATGTAAAATGAAGAGCACACTTCTATATTTGATAAAGGTTCTCAATTTTTTCCATGTCCAACAGGCCCCAGGAAATGTACCATTAGTATCTGCGCCCCTTACGAATGCAATATCTCATTCGAAAATAAAGAAGTTAATTTCTCAATGTTTCAAACTACATGCAATACTACGAGTGATCAAATTGGTGATGAGGGACTGAAGATGAGTGGTATACCCCTCGAAACAATTGTCAACTTTTTAGATCAAACTGTGATCGACTGCGCTTTTACCTATTTATATCAAATATACCTCCGCTCCTAAATCATAAAACCCATTCTTTCAGAACTAGATAAATATCTTACAATCATCAGATTTTGTAGATCGAAAATTTATTCACCCACAAAACTTCCATCTTCATGTTCAACACCATACGAAACGGCACTCATTTCATTACACTTTTTTGATCATACCCACTTTACAAGAAATCTTGAATATCTAATATCAGAGAACTCACAAAACTTGAACTCCCAAATATCAGTTGCTTTGGCCCTAGGGTGTGGGATCTTCTTCCTAACTCACTTAAGCCTATTTATTCTTTTGAAAAATATAAATAACTTATCCGCGCACATCTATTGGAGAGGCAATTATGATACCGTCACTCCTTCCTTAATTTACACGTTCCATATCTATTCTAATCAGTTATTTTCTTTTACTTCACTTCTTCATTTTATTTACTTGTTTATTACTTCCGCTGCTACTAATTATAACCCATTTTGGGCAGCTGAGGCTTTGTGAGACCCCAAAGTCTTTACCTTTAGCTTCCTGGACAGATCAATCTAACCAATTCATAGTAAATAATATCAGTCAATGTAAAATAATATTGCATCCATCTGAATAAAATTTGACTTTATTTATAAATTGAATTTCTACCGTAAGGGTCTTGACCTATATAAAATGCAAATATAAATCTGAAAATTATATTTTCATTCACTTAGAAAAAATATAAACTGAATGATGACTCATTTCTTAGCATTCAAGAACCCAAGTCACTCCTTTTCGTGGTCCTTGAAATTCTATCTGGCATCCATTAATGTTGCGATTACCTAGGTTGAGAACTCTGAGTTTAGCTCCACTGCCGTTGAAAGTGATAAATTTCGGCTCAAAATTTTAGTGGGCAATTACATCGCAACTTGGAAATGGATCAGCGGACCTCTGAATGGTTCTTGCTAAAGAATTCGATTTACCTTGGCATTCCGCTATAGACAAAGGTTTTGTAATTTGTAATTACCATTAACGCCTTCAACGTTAATGTTTTTTCGATTCCTCTGGAAATTTGGCAAAAGACGCAAGAAATTAAACTTGTGAGGGCCTTTGTTTTCTTGCGCACTACATTTTTTTTTATTATCCACAATATTTCACATTAGATAGTGAATACCTTCTCCCTTTTCCTATCGCGAAAATGACACTTTATTTATAGGTGGGTTGCCATTTCGTGTCTGTTATCAATACCCGAACATCCCGTAATTTATTTAGTTAACCATTGTGAGGTAGAATGTGAACCGATATCGAACTCCCGATCTCTTTCGCATACGGTTAATTGATTATTTCTACCTTAGTAGGAACGTTAGAGGGCGAAAGTTGGAGATTCGATTAGGTTTTAGGACACTGAAATTGACGGCATCGTTTAAAAAAGCGATACAAAAAAGTCAAAAAATTTATTTTGCACGTCAGGGGCGCTTCGCTTTCCGGAGAAACACATGCACGCCAGCCCCTGATTGGAAATCGTTACTAGAGCCAGTCACGTAACTACAACCCTTCTTGTGAACGTAATTACAAAATCAATTAAATCGTCTGGATCCCAGGAACGGAAAAAACTGATATGCGGGATTCCTCTAACAATAAACGCATTCGATTCTACTCATCAATTACTCCTTTTTCCTTTGTTGCGAAAATTTCCAGCACCGCATTAAATGAAAACAGTTAATCGGATGTAATATTTATTCGAGCGAGATTCTTCCTAAGCGAAAGGTGCATAAAGCGAAATTTGACTTAGAATGTCTTTCGTTTACTTTCACTTAAAACTTCCGCTAAAAGAATAAGTTAAGTTTTCATTAAATCTCTTGATCCTAAATAAGAAACACAAAGGGGCTCCCGTTGAACACTCCCCTCTTTCCTACATACCGGCTGTTCGGGTTCTACTTATAAAAATGGAAATTATATGAAGAGAGGATTACCTTATTTTCTATACTTGCTTCTTGCAAAATTTGTTGTTATAAGTATTCGGCATTTATTAATTTTGTAAATAGTTTAGTTTGCGTACTGCGCTCAAAAGTAAAATATATTGTTAACCTGTAATACAGTTTGATTATCATTTGATGAGCATTGTTATATTGTTCTATTTAGAAGTATTCTGCAAAAACTACAGTACATATCATGACCATGAACAAGGCCTGTAGTCAAGTGGAGGGTAATCAGGGGCGCAGCCCCATGCTTTTGCCCCCACTTGCCCCACCGAGCTATTTATATATATATATAAAATAATCCCAGGGTGCTCTGGGCCCCATATGCCCTTTGTCTTGCCCCAGTTGCCCCCTTCATCCTGGCCACAAACCTACCAAGAACCATTATCAATCCACTGTAGAATGGTAGTCTCCGTCTCGCACATATGATGAAAACACGCAGGACCTTTAGTCTGGAGTCTTACAGCGCTGGCCATACCTGTTGGAACGCTGGACCTACAATTTGATCAGCTAACCAAACTGCACCATCCCAGACAACGCGAGGTTCCTTGCTTCGACGGGACCTGTTGTGTTATACTTACATCGGATGGCCTTCCTTCTGCCTGCTGTAAATTACTGGTATGTTCTAACACCATCGATCTATTGTTCAATGAATGCCTTGGTTGGTCGAATTTTTGTGGTGCTAGTTCATTCTGCGCAAAATAAGTTTGTTCGTAGTTTTACGTAGTTACAGTGGTCGTACCACACAGGGACTTACTGTTTTCCGAGGAATCCGAACTTCTGAACCTACAATTTTCCGAGGAATTCGAACCTCTGAACCTACAATATTTCGAGGAATTCGAACCAATGAACCTACAATATTTCGAGGAATTCGAACTTCTGAACCTACAATTTTCCGAGGAATTCGAACTTCTGAACCTACAATTTTCTGAGGAATACGAACCTTTGAACCTACAATTTTTCGAGGAATACGAACCTTTGAACCTACAATTTTTCAAGGAATACGAACCTCTTATGGCCTAGGGAACCAAACACAGGACTACAATGAGCAGGGCGATCTTTATGAGATTTCAGGGTAAGCGTTCTTTGCACTGTTGAGTGTCAAACCCTGGTTAATGGCGCACTAAGTGAACGCGTCACCACGCTGCGCAACCGCAGGGCTGCACTAAACAAGGTGGATCTCTCTGCACAGTTCACTCAAGATACGAATTGGATAAATGTCTTTCCAAGTAAATTTGAATGTCTTCTTTAGTTATTTAATCTATTCTCATTAGCGTCATGCACATATGACAGAGTTTTCAGTTACAAAATTGCAAAGAAATTGTGAAAATAAAACCCTGGTAAATATTCTAAAAGCAATTAGTAGCGGACAGAGATTATAAGGAGGTCTAACGCTTCTAGACAAACCCTAATAAATAATAAAATAAGAACCCTCACAGAAACCTTAAAAATACGGCGGGGAACAACGATAATAATAAATTTTATTCAACCCGATATACAATATTTCGTGATACATAGCTTGAGCAGTATAAAAATTATAGAAATGTAAGAGAAGATCTATATTAAATTATTTTAAGTTTTGAGGTTAGAAATGGAAGAGAATATAAAGCCGAAGCTTGTTCCGAGATTCTCCTCCAGAATGCGGTGATGTTGACAAGAGAGAGGGTAAATTTTCATATTTCTGAATTATGCTTATTTTAAAGAGTTCAGTTGTTGTATATCTTTAGCAGAGGGACGTGGAAAACTTGTAATAACTTAAGAACAGACTGAGCGTCGTTTTTACGAATTAATGAGCAAGAAGTATTATTGTTATTTGGGATTTTTCATGGGCCTCATTTGAGAAAATTGTGGCACACATCTGGATAAAGCTTACGAAATTATGTTTATCAAGATTCAAGACAGAAGTGTATCTGAGAGTCAACATATCTTATCTGAAATTTTGATTCAAAAAATGTTAAAATGTTAGTACAACAAACGTTAATTAACAAGTTAGTTGTACTATTAAGAGTTACATATATGAAATTATACTATTGTATAAGAGATTATATTTTGAAAGTAGTGTAAAACTTGGATCCAAAATACAGAATAGCTTAAGGAGGAAAAAGAGAGTTTCTATCCAGCAGGTGTCACAATTTTTCTTTAGGGAAAAAACGCAAATGCCGTTGATTCTTTATGACGCACGTTTTGGAATATGTTTAGTGGATAAAAGTTTCATAAAAAAACGAAAGCAATTATTTTGTGGATAAAAAAAAACCTAAAAAGCCCAAATTGACGTTTCGTGAGTTCAGATGGTGTTTAAAAGTTTTGTGTGTCTGTTTTTGCATCCACGCAGATATTGAAGAACATTCCTTTTTTATATATTGGAGTGATAAGTACTTGATAGAGGGAAAAAATGTTCAGTGTTAGTAGGAGTTCCCAGGTTGAAAAAAAATATTATATAATCAGTTTATCTTTGTAATGAGATGTATTCGTAGAAAGTGTCCGTAGGAAGATCCGGGGAAATGCTTGGAAGCTCTGCTGGAACAATCGACTTGCATCGACTATGCATATATGCATATCTCTTTGACTAAAATGCAATCTTCCATATTAATTTAAATTATTTGTGCTTCACGATTTCTGACGAAAAATTTCATTAAGTAAAGCTGTGGCTTCATTTCACCCCTATTTTTAGCTTCATTATTGCAGCAAAATATATCAGCAACGTTGAATGTAACTTGTGCATCTTTTCGCTGCATGCATTATTCGATATCTACTTCAGGTTAAATAAATAATTATCATTGTCAGCAATATGTATATGCACCAAATATCGAATGACATTATTGGAGGTACATTTTTAAGAGTGCCTGGAGCTTAACTGCTCATTCTTATTCTATAAAATAAAAAATGGTAAGGGGATCACCAGGGACGGACACAAGGGGAAATCACAGGGTTTATGACCCCCAAAAATATATGTTTTCACTATAGAAACTTCCAACTTCAATGACAAATGAAGGACGTTATTCTAAAACTATGGAAAATTCTGTTCTTGAGCCCCCAAAATGAAAGCCTGTTTGCCATTGAATACTTCGTGCTAGTGTCTCCAGCTAACTGAGAACTATATAACACTATTTCATTTCACACTCTTTGAATTTAAAAGCGTAAGGAAATACTCGTGACAACTGAAACGAAGTGCAGCGCCATTACTATTATATTGCCATTGTGCAACCACGACATGTCAACCATAAACGATATTTTCTTCCATCTGCTGCATAACGATAGTAATACTCGGTAAACCACGGGCAAGGACACTCTCTCGCCCCGATATGTAGGAATTTAGTAGAAAATGATTTCCTAATCGCGATCGAATTTTGCGATTCCCGATAATAAACCAAGGTAATAAATGAAATAGATCAACTTCATTCGGTAACGCAATCAGTTCTGATTATTGATTAAAAATGCTTGATACTTACCTTTGAAAGCAAGATTTATACGCTAATTGGATATTCATTACTAAATTTCAAACCCAAAGTTAAAAACAATCGAAAAATGTTTGAAAAGAAAAAAAAAAAAGATATCACGGCAAAGCTAACCTGGTACACTGTTAAGGCTACGGCGACCTATTCACGCCCGTGCAACGAGTATTCGTTCGCAAATTGGCGAAAAATGAGGTAACCCTCAACCTTATTAGACTATGTAAGATAATTTGGCGTAATATTACGCAGAACAGATTTATAAGTAAATACAACGTTATAAGTAAGGTTGTTAAAACGTTTTATTTCAACGTACGTTTCTGACGGACACGTTTCTCATTTTGTATTCCTGACGAAAGACGGCCAAGTCCGTCAGAAACGTACGTTGAAATAAAAACCGTTTTAACAACCTTACTTACGCTTATAATGTTGTATTTACTTATAAAATTATTAGGTTATTTATCGCCTAATTTGGAATGCAGAAAAACGCAGTCGCCAAAATTCCAGGCGCCAAACTTCCTGCCAAGCAAACGAAGTCCTCTGAGTGGTCAGTTACTTTAATGACGTCAGCGCTTGCTATAATGAGTCTTTTTCCTAAATTTAATAAATACCAGATTTTAATTACACAAACATGCCTATGTTTTATGTATTTGAGCATTATTTCAATGTTTTATGTACGAAATGTATCTTCTATTAACTCTCAACGTAATAGAAGGGGAACTGTATCGCACTGGTGGAATCATACTGCTCTGCGCCTTGTCAGTTTTCCAGGTAAGCTTTGCCGCGAGTATAGTCCTAGTTCGATTTAAGAAATATCGCCAAATGTGAGAAGGAACTTGAAAATTAATTTTTGAAGAACGCATTGGCAGTGAAATGAAACTGTTTGGGCATCTAATTTTTAAGAATAGTTTTAATACCAATGTTATTAAATATGAAGCAACCATGGCTACAATATTTTCTCAATGTGACACTCTATTCATATCAGCCAATATTAAAACCATTAACTGGTGTTCAGTTTGCTAAAAAAAAAAATCTATTATTTTTGATTGCATTACGGTGCAAGGACAGTAAAGGATATGTTGCGCTTGGACCTATTGTTTTCCGATGGATTCGAACCTCTTAAGGAAGGCCTATGGAACCAACCCCCGAAATACGGTTAGCAGTTAGTCAGCAAGTGTTCTATATTGGCACAGTTGGGAGTCGAACTCGGGTAATGGAACGCTAAATGAATGCATTACCACTTTACTATCACGCACACAAGGCAATGAATTTATTATATTTTAGATATAGGAGAAAGAAACATCATCCGTGATCCAGAGTCGGACTTGGGTCCCTCCGTTGAGCCCGGAGTTCCATAACTGCTAGGCCACCGAGGACAAGAACGATGCTCCCTTTCAGCTTACTCGTATTTCTTCTCCCGAAACAAAGACTTTCTTGGTTTATACAAACTTATTAAACATAACCATGCTTTTCTTCAAGTTGATTTTTAAGCCAGATGTGTCTTCTTTCGTTCTTAGATCTTCAATGAGTTTTTTTTGCTCTTCTGGATCTTTTACGAAAAATACGATGTCGTCGGCGTATCTTAGATGGTTTATACAAGCTCCGTTGATTTTTAAGCCTTTTTGATGCCAGTCTAATTTACGAAAAACTTCCTCAAGGCAAGCTGAGAATAGTATGGGAGAGATCGTATCTCCATGTCGTACACCTTTCCCTAGGTTAATTTCAACTTTGTGTCTGTTTATATAGTCGCTTTATATATACTATAATATATATATATATATATCCAATTAGCTTGTTACCTGCTATTTATAAAATCTTCACAAAAGTGCTAACACATCGCCTGCAGAAAAAATTAGATGCAGCTCAACCAAGAGAACAAGCTGGATTTCGAAGTGGATTCAGTACAGTGGACCATATTCAAGTATTAAGAGAATTAATTGAAAGAACACATGAATATGAACTTCCATTGTGTGTTGCATTTATTGACTATGAGAAGGCCTTTGACTCTATTAAAACATCAGCAGTCATCAACTCTTTAAGATCAACAGACATTGAGGATGTGTACATTGACATGGTGAAACGTGTGTATAAAAATGCAAGTGCAAAATTTCGGTTACATAAA